>OW285236.1:29544083-30242833 GCA_935421215.2 Melolontha melolontha | reverse complement strand
CAAAACTGAAAGTCGGCATTTAAATTGATTACCGAAACGCCCACTACAATTCATAATACACGAAACGACTTTATGAAATATTCGTGTTAAAAGCTCCACGATTACAGTCTTTACGATACACTTTATTTCCCTTAGAGCATAAGTAATTGCTCAAACTGAAAGTCATTACGTATATACTATGTATACTTACCTTTTATACGATGAAATTTCGTCTTTTTCCAGAATATTCATGAGAAAATCAGGTCAACGTCGAACGAACTCCAGCGCTCAGCCAGCCATACTGTATTACTAATCAATTCCAAGACAATATAACGTCTATAATATCAAACAGATTAAACTGGCCCAACATCGCATTATACCGGCATCGATCTCGGCTTTAATATTAAATCGGAGGGAGAGCGAGACAAAGAAGAAACCATTAGAATAATTATCTTACGCCTTTTTTCGTGACACCTCTTTCCGAAGCACTGAAATTGGTATTCTTCGCGCACCAATTCTTATATACTAATATATATTCTAAAATGTATTCCCGAGAATATAAATCTGTAAGCGATTTTAGAATAAGTAAATATTTCTTAAGCATTAACTTAACTAAATATCTTTACGTGCCTTTCATCACAAACTAGAATAGAATTTATTACGGTCCTGAACGATGAGCTAA
Organism: Melolontha melolontha; assembly: GCA_935421215.2. NCBI lineage: Eukaryota > Metazoa > Arthropoda > Insecta > Coleoptera > Scarabaeidae > Melolontha > Melolontha melolontha. The sequence continues at coordinate 30,242,172 of OW285236.1, read as the reverse complement.
AAAACGCTAAAGGGCAGGAAATATTGTCTAAGTAAACCTCCCCCATTTTGTAAAATGAGAACTACCGCAAATTCTTTGAGTTTTACGGAAATTGAATGTAGTTCCTTACTAGCGCGAAAACAATGCGCTGCTAACTGCCTCGTGCAAGTACCAAAACTCGCGAGAACTGGTCTTTCTAAATTTTACCTAAATACATAACTACATGCACATAATATTAAATTGGAATTTAAAAGTTAGATTAATGTTCGGTTCAAAATTTTTTACCGTGCCTATATATATTACCAAACGGTATACTTTCAAGACAATAATAGATATTTATGTATTAAGGGAATAAACGACAGTTTTAATCCCGAGACAGTAAGTAATGCCTGAGCGACCGAAGGGAGCGAGGGCATTTTCTGTTGAGGGATTATAGACGTTTATTCCCGAATTACATACAAAACTTTTCTCCCGACCTTGAATGTAATAATTTATTTCATTATTAGTTTGACAGTTGATTGATAGATTGATCTGATGTCATTCAATTAAGTTGGTTTGTCATGAAAATATGCATAGTTTCTGGTTACTAAGGTAAAACGAGTTTGTTTGTGTCTTATTTTTTTCCAAAAAAACGCAGTCCGTTTAAGTTATTGTGCAAAAATTAATATTAATGGCTGTGAAGGAGATAATTTTTGCACAAGCACTACTGTAAGCAACCGCCAAGTTAAGATATCAGATGATTGTCCATATATAAATATTGTAAACTCATCTAATGTTACTATTACGATTTAGGTACAAAATAAAATTCATTGATATATTTAAATGCTTCGTCAATCTGACAGTTAAATTAATTTTGACTTAAATAAATGAACCAAAAGTCATTCACTACAGTATTCAGTTTATTCCCTAGAGAAAATCGAATATTTTATTCCCTAGAGAATAAAGTAGTCTAATATATGTCAATTGTCAGATGTATAAGATGACACTTTATTCTCGGTCGGGAGAAAAATAATATATTTATGTTTGCTGAAATCTTATGAATGTTTACAAAGGGGTTATACAAACTTAAGCACGCTATGGCTTAATTTTCAATTCAAACATGACACTAAATAAATTCCGTAGGTAAAACCGTATATTAATTAATAATGATAATTAAATGTTCCAAAATGAAATAACAGTTAAGGAAATCTAAATAATACAAAATTAAACAAATATCTAGCTACTTCGAATGATATAATTACAAACAAAAGACTATCATTTTGGCGGATATATTGATGATCTGTCCGTGCTGACAGCATCCCTTCTTGTCTCTTTCTTACTTCGGCACTTCGGCTAAAGGTTGTTCGTAACGACAATTGATGACTAAACGTTGAAGACAAGGATCCTTTTAGATGGCCAAGGGTACAACAACTCACGGCCCAGACAACGTGTAATAATCCAAGTTTATCTTGGTGATTAAACAATCAGAAGTGTGCGGTCACATGATTTACCGAATCGGTCTTTTTATTTACTCCAAAATTCACAAAGTTACGGTCACTATACTCATCTTAAGTGACCCACGCCAGACGCGAGCGCATGAAGGATTAGAGAGGGGAAGAAGCGCTTTGCACAATGCAGCCTTGTCTAACACATGCAACATACTCGAACACTTGTAGTCCCGATGTATAATCGGAAGAGAAAAAGCAGCATGGAGCAAAACACACAATGATTATTTAAAAATGATCATTTTAAACGTAAGCGCGCTCGTAAGGGACATATATGAACCAAATGAAAAAACTAATCAAATTTTGTGTTCCTATAGGAAGATTCGCTTTCTCTAGCTTAAGATAACATTTGAGGAATCATCCATGGCAAGATGTGTTTGTTTTCGAAGGAATAAATTATTTAAGGATGGTCGAAAAAGCTGTGCGTTTCAAGAGGATCCAGAAGCTTAATTTAGTATGCTAACTAAACAATCCACTAATGCTGGAATAGTAATTATTTCCACCAATACACACTTAACTATAACGTAGTGTTTTTACCTCCTGCGCAAACATCTAAACATATCTAGAGTTTTATTATTTCTCGAATTCTAGACTAGAGCTGCATCTGCAGCTCTGTTTTCGCCTTAGCCAACGTTTCAATCAGCGTTGCAACGAACGTCTGCAGGATTGCTACTACTGTTGCTGCACTGAAATTGAGCACCGTTTCAATAACACCGTATAAATATTCTTTTTGTTTCACTAAAAAATAGTTCTCCACAGCTACTTTAAGTTCATCATCGTCCCTAAACTTTGTCTACATAAGTGTCTTTTCGAGATACGGGAACAAAATGCAGTCACCGTGTGCCAAATCTGGACGTAACTGGGTGTTCAATTTCTTCAAAGACACAATCAGTAAGAGCAGCTTTTTAAAATTTTCCTACATCTTTTCACTCTCATGGAATCTCTGAGACGATGCGCCGACCTTACATAACATTTGATTTACCGGACTACCCTTATTCAGATAATCAACCAGCAAAACTAACAGTCACCAAAAACAGTTACTATTATACAAAAGTATTTTAATAATATAAAATATTATTAAAAATGGGGTGTGAAGAACACAATACAAGTTATATATTTGTGAATGTATCTCCTCTCCAGAGACGCAGATACGTATTTCACCTTTCTACAGGATCGTCGGTACGCCCCTGCTGGAGAAGAGATACATTCAACCAAATATAACTACCTTGCTATCAACCAGAAATTATTAAGACAGAGCGTGAAAGAATATTCAGCGCTGTCTAGATAACAACTGTCGAACTAAGCAACGTGTTTCTCTAGACGGTAACATACCATATCTATAGAAAACTGTATTATCGTGTCTTCACTACTTGTCGGGCGAACCGAATGCGTATATAACAAAATAATTTGAAACATACATGAGTGGGTAAAAACCACACCAATTTGTATAATACAAAAGTATTTTTAATAATATAAAATATTATTAAAAATGGGGTGTGAAGAACACAATACAAGTTATATATTTGTGAATGTATCTCCTCTCCAGAGACGCAGATACGTATTTCACCTTTCTACAGGATCGTCGGTACGCCCCTGTTCTTCACACCCCATTTTTAATAATATTTTATATTATTAAAAATACTTTTGTATTATACAAATTGGTGTGGTTTTTACCCACTCATGTATGTTTCAAATTATTTTGTTAGTTACTATTATTTTTCATGCAGGGGGTAACTTTAGACTGGTTTCTACCCGGACAAGCATTTGCAATGGTGAAAACATTCGTGGAACCCACCTTGCAATAAGTTTGGTCTTTCCACGGTAGTGGTCTAGAATTCCAAAGAGCGTGATTTCTGAAACAGCTAATAAACCTGCGCTAATTGTCGCTTCTTTAATCTCACATCTTGGGATTTTTTTCTCGGAGAATATTTGAAAAATTAAGTATACAAATATGGTCCATTTAGAAATATTTACGACCTAGAAGAGACTATTAGAAACTGCGTTGTTCAGATTCCACCTGTATGCCTAAGAAATGTGTAAAATGAATTGTACAACAGAACTATTATGTGCATAGAAAACGAGGGAAGAGATGTGGAAATATGAGACATTTTGGTTAACAAAATTTACATTTTTAATTTTTCATTTCAATTTTTTATTTACTTAGCTTATAAATAGCTTTTAAATATTATTTCTGCCTGTTTAATAGGTCAATTAAACACCAAAATACACTAAATTATTTTTATTTTTTCCCTATAGTTTTTCTCACTTTGATAAATAAAGCCATTTTGGCCTATTTTAAAATTTCAAACGTCGTTTTAATGGTAGACCAAGAGTGCTTTTTGCTTTTTGGTGGCTAATGCCGAAAACTATTTTTCAATAAATCAATTAATCAAAAAGTTTCCCATATGGATTAGACTTTTTGCGTACACTATACAAAAAAGAACCTATCATGTACCCCATTCTAGATTTTCAAACATATACAAACAACTGGTCGAAAACAATTTTTAAAAAGCTCTACAATAAAAGTTTTTCCCATATGGTGGGACCAATATGGCGGACGCTGTATATTCACAATGACATCATTCGCTACGATGTAGCTGCTTCAGATATTACCTTACTGCTACCTCACATTCTATAAATGTATCAATCTCCCACCATCCTTTTCCTTGGGTTTTTCCTATCTTAATTAATTATTTGATCATTTAGACGTGATCAAATAGACCTTAAGAACTCCCCGCTTTTAAATTGGCATCATTAAATATCAATGTTAACAACACATTTAGAATATATCGTTTACGAGACCATAGTAATTAAGATAGGAAAAACCAAAGAAAAAGGTTGGTGGGAAATTCATAAATTTGTAGAATGTCAGTTAGTAGTAAGGTAATATCTGAAGAAGTTACATCGTAGCGAAACATGTCATTGTGAGTATATAGTATATATAATATATTGTATTTTATACTGGAGATTAGTAAAAAAATATGTTTTACTTCAATCCCATCTATTATGGATTTCCAGCAAGTATCGGTAGCTTAAATCAAAGTTAAAATTTTAAAATCTTATGTACGAAAGGGCTAAACGATCGAAGTACACTCAACGTTGTTCGAGGATGAGCTACCCGTCGATGTTACTCGAATGAACCTCTCTACTTTTAAACGAAAACGACATTTCACAATTACATTAATAATTTCCGCAATAATATTGTTCCCATCGTCCCAATACAGCAAAAACCCAGATACATCTGTTACAGCGGAACGCTACAACGTGTAATCTTCAATTCACAATTTTGCCGATTAGGAAATAAATAGGAACGAAACAAAATTCATCGCAACATGCGGATGACGAGTAATAAGTCAACGGCATCTTCCGTCCTGTCCTTTTTCTGCCGTCGTTATTTACCATCCGCTTATCTCGCAGGAAAACCGATTCGTTGGGGCATAAACCAACGTAATAGGAAAACCGTAAGGGTATTTAATTAGCGGTATATCTCGGATGAAACGTTTTCGATAATAAGGAAGAGGAATGGCGGAGAGACGGGGTGGATAGGAAAACTGAAAAGGCGAGGCGATGAAAACCGCAAAATTCAACCAAAAAGACCACGAGAAAGAAGAAGCAGAAGCAGATAGAAGAGGAGGAAGGAAACTTCCGGATAACATCTTAGTAAAGCTGATAACAATATAATTATGAGCTGAGATGAAAGTAAGCAAATTGCTAGAATGTAACGTCACGTCTTGGGCTTTCTTTTTTTTAGATATTTAGCTTCCGGAAAATTTTAACGGAGATCTTTTCTCTCGTGCAATTTATTTTTTCGTCGGTTTCTGTTAATGTGTCGAGTTTCTTCTTTTACCGAAGATTTATTTTTCTGAGCGATTCCATTTTTTCCTCCTTTTTTCGTTTTTTTTTTCAGCGCACCGAAGACGTTGGTAATTAGTAAACGCGCGTAATTAAGAAATTGATTTTTTCGAGCGCGAAATGCTAGCGGGTTATGAATTATGACTGAAGATGTAAATCTTAGCGAGATAAAATTTGATAACGTTGGAAATAGTCCTTAATTATATAATTTACGTGAATAGGCAACGTACAACATAAATTAATGTTTATACTTCTGGCTTAGCCTGAGATACTATATTTCATACTTATATCTATCATATAATAACAAACCTTAAGGAAGTACAGACGCTCTTGGTCGAAAATTTTGTTATAAATTAATCAACAATAGTACGTCACAAAAACAACGAATCGCCAAGTAAAAGTATACAGATTGACTGAAGTAATGGTGGACATTGCGAAGCGTATTACACACACTAGTACACGCATATCTACACGTACATGTGACTCTAATGCCTGTAGGCGTAGTTTAGTTACAATAGTGGGGATACATTCGTCAGTATTTAATATGTGTTTATTACAGCAGAATGCAAGTGTGAATGTACAAATTTGCTTAACATTGCGTAACATTGAACTGAAACAAAACTCTTTAAAAATTCAAACCAAAATAAAATTATTAATGAAAACTAAATAAAATTCTTATAAAAGAACAAAACAAAATTATAAATGAAATGTACAAATTTATTTTAGTTTTTCGCGAGAGTTTGCTCAGACGCACATACCCCACTACATGAGTGAAAGCCATCCCTACTAGTATTCTTGAAAATTGTTATAAATATTCATGAACGTGTGTGAATTTGTAGCTAAATATCTACTTTTAACTACGCCAATCTATATACTAGGCAAGTCGGAAGGAACGAACAAAACTCCGGGGAACGTATCGTATACGTAGGTATCCCACGTTAGTGGTCCAAAATCATTTGATAACTTTGTTGTTCTGACAATATATCGGTGTATTGTGACAGCGATTTGAGTTTAATTTTTGGGTTTTTGCAATTAAATTCACAATTCTTACAATTTATTAATTATAAACAACCTAACCCTATAGCAAAGCCATAACACTAACTATCTACGAGCCCTAACAATTTAATATTCGGACGATACAAATTTTTGGAAATATATTCTGATTTTTTATTTGGGAGTTTGTCATTTGATTTAATATTCACATATTTAGCTTTGGCGCACAATGAAAAATTATATTTATCAAAAGAATAGATTTTACTCAAACTCGAACTACCTACATAAAAGCTCAACAAATTAATAAATGAAGAAATTACATGGACAACCTAATGTTCGGATGATAATTTATTACATGACATAAAACGAAGTCGCATCACCTTTGGCCTTTATAACAGCTTTTACTATGGCTGGCATCGATTCTATAAGCAACCTACAAAAATCTGGTGCAGAAGATTCCCATATTTTTGAGAGTTTTGTGGGTAATTCACTGATTGTTCGTTGAGGATAATTCATGAAGTAACTTTCATGCGGTACCACAAGGTCTTAATAACATAGAGATCTGGACTGCTTAATCACTATGCTAAAACTCTCATGTGATGTTCCTGAAACCATTTTTTTGTTGATTTTGCCTTATGGGATGAAGTCCCATCCTGTTGAAAAATGTAGTCTCTGTCGGGTCAGAGCTCTTCTACATTAGGAATGAGACTATTGTTCAGAATTTGTTGATGTTTATTGGCATTAACAATTCCATCTATTATCTCCATCTTTCCTACACCCTTTCTAGACATACATCCCGAAATCGTCACACCCTTTGCTAATTTCACAGTCCTTATTAAACGCTTCAGTTTTATCCAGAATAATACGTTTCCTATTGTCACCTAGAGAAACATCGAATTTGAACGCTCAATATGACTTTGGACCAGTCATCTACTCTCCAGTCAATTTAAACTTGGCCCAGATTAGACGATTTTTGATTTGGGCTTTTTTTTAGCAGCGATTTTTCTTTAGCCTATAGTAAAATCATTTAAAATTTAAAAAAAAACTCTAATACATAATATATTAGTATATTTGAATTATACCTAGCCACAACAGCTACAAAATTATAATTTTACTAGAACTAAAATTCTGTTATTACATATTACTTACATAATCTATTAATGATCAAATCGAAGCTATAAAAAGAACCAATCTACACCGCAAAATAATTAAAGTAATATAATAATGATAATAATTTAATAATATGATAACAAACATGATATTAAGATGTTAAAATATTTGACAATTGATGGCAAAAAGCAAATGTTTTATAGTGTTATTTTGCCTTGCTCTAGACCAATAAGAAACAACTGTCACTTCAACTGTCTGCTGCTTTTCCGATGGCATACTGCACACTTGGTCTAATATCTGTTATAATTAAATAAAATTGTCATAATAATTTTTAGGTCAGTTAAGTTAGGTCGGTTAGTCACTATTGGAATAGTCCTCGTATATTGAAATAAAAAATGTTTTGTAACATGCTTTCTGTTCCAATAATTATTTCTTTTGGAGGCATTTCAAATACACTTCATATTAGCCTAGTATCGCTATATCCCATACGGCCAGTTTGAATTAAATAGTGTAGGTTTTCCACAAAATAAATCCAATTTTTCCTCAATTACAGACATTCTAAAACTAAGCTCTTTTAACGATTATCTCGAAGCATATGAACGGGAATGACCATAAAAGAAGAAGTTGGATCGCTCTGTTGCACCCGAAACACATTATATAAACGACTAAAGTTCAAGTGCGACTGACTACTTATCGTAGAATTAAAATTCACAGCGGCCATCCCGCTGTTTATAAAAGCGGTTTGGGTAATGCCTATAGTTTGCGATGACACTCGACGGGTGCAGAAAGAAACTTTGTGGCCGTTTCCTGGTATATATCGACTGCAGACTCCGGACTTCGGGTATTGATTCAAAAGTTCTAAATTCCGCCAGGGCTTATGGGAGAAAGCCCAAAAGTTTATAAAAAGATTTCTTTCGCCACATATTCGGGATGTTGCTGCAGTACCCCGGAAGGCTTTAGCCTTTTTCTTTTTCCTTTTCGATAATGCAGAGGTTACTATTTCACTGGCTTTATCTTGTATCAAAAGTTTGTATTTATGTAGATTAGGTTGGAAAATGAGAATTAGTAAGACATTCTCTGCTGAAATTCATGTCACACCAAGATTTGATAAAATAAGATATATTTATGTTGTCGAATATAGTTTTCTCGTATTTGAATTTATGTATTATTTTGGACAAAAATATATTTTTTATCACCTATAATTTTTTTCTTTTGAATCTATTAATACAAATCAAAATTATTCCCTAATGAATTCGACTGAAGTCATTACATATGTTGCGACCTTTCTTCCGCTATGAGTGGACGTTCTTAACTTCCTGGATTAGGCATAATTATAAAAGACTAGACCTTCTTAGCTCCGCGACCCCACAAATAGTAAACGTAAATAAAACTAATATTTGATTAATTGTGATTTATTTTCTGTGTAATTTTTTTTTTCGCTCCAAATCGATAGGTTTTTTGCTTAATTTATATGTGTAATGCGGCGAGTGATGACTACCAATGTTATAGTTGACTCCGGTTTCTGGTGGTGATGCTTCAGCTCCAGTTACTAGAATCACGATCCCTATGTTGACCGCACACAGGTTGTAAGACTGTATACACTTTACTTTTTAAATCTTCGGTAACTGTTGGTTAAAAGAATAAATGTACTTTCATCTAAATATATTTATTTACACTATATACATTTATTTAGGATCTACAATGACTTACACTAACATAAACTGCTGTTGAGACTGGTGTCTCTTGTAAAAATATGAATAATGTTGTATGTGAATGAAAAAGACTGTGTGTCTTATACTGATTTTGATTTGAGACTGTTCTGTTTTGTTTATTTAAATCTTAAAAATCTAATCTTAACTAGGTATTAGTAGATATCATAAATCAAAGTATACATTTCCGGCTGCTCCTTTATTAGAGTAATAAATTTTATTATATACAGGCTGATTCAAATTAAGTGCGCACTATTGCTATCTCTGTTATTATTGATTCTAGAGAGTAGGTTAAATTATCAAAGTATTAGTGTTTTTAACATTGATTAGCATGCAGTTCATGAAAAAAAAATTTAATAACGCATTTTCGAGAAATTTTGAAATTTATAATTTTTTTAAATGGAACAGCCTATATATTTTTTAAAATTCTGAATGCTAATGTTCTTTGTAATGTAAAAGTTTTAATACACTATTGTCCTAAAACGAATAATAAAGTATTTACGGTGGAATTTAGTTGATGTCAAAGACACTCTTTCATTCTGTAAAATCAGTAGTAGGCTTCTTTAACTTTAAACAGAACAAATAGTATACCCTTTGTAAATGTCAATAACCTACTGAATAAAAATCTTTCGCACGTTTAGTTATTAAAAATATATTTTTTTTTATTTTGTGTTTTGTTCATTAGTTCTCTATTTATTTTTCTAAACATTTTGGTTTTACTTTCGTTGCTTAGTGTTTGACGATATTTCACTATGGTATTTCCTCATTTGGAGAAATGAGATATGTTGGAAGCAGACATTTTATGTCATAAAAATTCAATAAGGACTAGCGAATATTATGCTGTACACTATCCTTTACGGCAGCAGCCAGATCGACGTTACTTTCGAACATTTTACAATCAGTTTAGACTGCATGATTGCTTATTTAGAAAGAAAATAACAAAGAAAAATATCGTCGTCAACGAAGAAGTAGAAATTACAGTGTTAGCATATTTTGAAGCCCATCACGAATTTTCCATTAGGGATGCTACTAAGGAATTGGCAATAAGTTATTCATCAGCTCAAAGAATTTTGAAAAAGCATAAGTATATCCTCCTTAAGTTCAGAATGTCTCAAACATTACAGCCAGGAGATTCCGCCAGGAGATTAGCTTTCTATCATTGGTTTATTAGTTTTTGTGATGAAAATTTGAATGGAGCAAATAGAGGCATGTTTAATAAGAAAAATAGTCACTACTGGTCTCAACAAAATTTATTAATAGTTCGTCCACATGCTGCACAAGTTCGATTTACTTTTAACGTTTGGTGCGGATTAATTGGTTCGATAGTCGTTGGTCCACTGTTCTACAATGGTACATTGACAGGAAACAGATATCTGGAATTTATTCGTAACGTTCTAGAGGATTTCCTTTATAACGCCAATTACATGATGCGCCAAAATTTATACTTTCAGCAGGACAGTGCTCCTGCACACAACTATCACCTAGTGCAAACCTACCTCGACACCATCTTTGCCGAAAAGTGGATTGGTACAAATGGTCCAATTCAATAGCCAGCACGCTCCCCTGACCTCTCACCTTTAGACTTTTTTCTTTGGGGATACTTAAAAAATGAGGTGTACAAAACGCGATACGACAACGTGCGTGAATTGCAAGACAAGGTCAGAGAAGTTTTTCGCCAATTAGAAGGACAATCTTAAGAGCCACCCAGAGTTTACTGAAGCGGGCACGTAAATATATTGAGCAGGAAGGTGACACCTTTGAGCAGTATTTATAAATTATACATGTATCAGAATAATTGAAACATACATGAGTAGGTAAACCCCACCAGTTTTGTATAATACAAAGGTATTTTTAATAATATAAAATATTATTAAAAATACCTTTGTATTATACAAAACTGGTGGGGTTTACCTACTCATGTATGTTTCAATTATTCTGATACATTACACATGCGGTTAGTCCGTAGTATGAGTGAAGACACAAACAAAATATAGTTTCTAGAGAGATTGGCTGTGCCACCTTTGAAAGGGCGTCGTCACTTCACATTGGTTATGGGGACGGGGCGAGGTACTTCGGCTGTCTGACAACAGGCAGCGCTAAATTTACTTCTACGCCCGGTCTGGATAATTTCGGTGATCTGGTGAAGTGGTTATTTTTTTGTGAATGTGTCTGAGAATATCCTTTCTCCAACAGGGGCGTACCGACGAGCCTGTAGAAAGGCGAAATACATATCTACGTCTCTGAGGAGGGATATGTTCGGACACGTTCACAAAAAATATTAATATTGAACCTGTATTTGTGTTCTTCACACCAGATTTTTAATAATATTTTATATTATTAAAAATACCTTTGAATTATACATGACTTTCTTATTTTTAATTTAATTTTGTTAGCTGTAATATGTTAAAATAAACATTAAACATAAAATTGTGTCTGTTTTGTCAAAAGTTAGCGGAGCAATAACAACATTTAGAAGGAAATAGAAACTGCTATAACTACTTTATTATTCGTTTTAGGACAATAGTGTATTGAAACTTTTATATTACCCAGAGCATTAACATTCAGAATTTAAAAAAAATATACAGGCTGTTCCATTTAAAAAAATTATAAATTTCAAAATTTCTCGAAATGCGTTACTCAATTTTTTTTTCATGAACTGCATGCTAATCAATGTTAAAAACACTAATACTTTAGTAATTTAACCTATTTTCTAGAATCAATAATAACAGAGATAGCAATTGTGCGCACTTAATTTGATTTAGCCTGTATATCTAAGAAAGGAGATCTTAACAATGAATATCTAACTTAAAGCCTTTGTTCACTGATGGATTTTTTATGGTACATACATATTTAGGAATCATGAGCTTATTGTGAATATTTACTTAACAAGAAAGGGTACTAAGGGTCAATCTAATAACTCTAGGCAATAAACAAAGGGTCTGATGTATAGAGTAATAAATCGATTTGGCAAATGGTGCCGATTATTTATAATCCTCGATAATAAATAATTTTGCAGGTATACGGGATATCGCTTACTTAAAATTTGGAGAAAGCTTTAAAACTTGTATGTACTAATAAAAATATATTATAGAGTAGTCTTCAATCTACAAAAGAAGATGAACGTTAAATATTTATAAAATAGGAAATGTTTACCTTTGAACTCTATATCGTAAGTTTACTTATATTTAACAATAAAAAACGTTTCAAATTAAAACATTATGAAAGGATATTAAATGTATCGTTAACAATATGTTTATTTACGGTGTACTGTTAACTGAATAATTGGCTGGATGTCTTACGAATATAATAGTTGAAAAATGCAGGCGCCAATTTAACTGCTAGATTCCATAAATTTTTCCGGTGGCTCTAACAACTTGTTAATCTATTAAATGCGTTAATCTAACAAAGAATTCAAACAACGGAAGCAAAAGAAATACAGAAATATATAATATAAATGATAATTTTGTTCGAGTACAGATGTCGTCATGTAGATTAGATAAACAACTAGATGAAAACAGTTCAACTCCCAAAAACAAAATGCAAAACGTACTTCCATAAAATAAATAATTAACCCTCTACATTAGTTTCGTCTCTTACATCCAAACAACAATACACCGGAGGTTATTATCATAGAAAACATGAAAAAAGTCCACTATTCAGAACAAAAAAAAAGATAATCGTGGCACCTGTATGCAATATTTGTGTCGCGCATAAATTAATTCAGTATCTCGGTGCGGATCATGAACTACATTTCTTAATTAAAATTTTCTCAAGGTGGAAAGAGCAGCCAAGATTCACATGGCGAATGTAATACCGGGATAATCCAATTTGACTATGGAGACACGCAGCTGCTGTACGAACGGCGGGTAATTAATGACATCATGGTCGCAATGCTATATGAAAACTATCAATCTTTTCAGGTTCGATCGATAGACAACATAATAAAATTTATGTGTATTGATGCTTTGAAAATAAGATTTAATTTTTGTTGCCAATGGCACTTATATTTTGTTCATTTTATATGTAGATTTTCGTGTTTGTGTTTCAGAATTATTAAATTATTAAACTTTAGCGACACTTTTATACAATTATTAGCGTAGTGGTAGAAATTTACTACTACGAGGGTGAGTTGACGTATTCGTGCGATCGCCTAGAGTAGGCCGAGAAATAAAAGAAATACACATCACATTTTGACAACGGATGGCTTGTCAGTGTTTGATAAATTTGTCACAAAGCGTGTATCGTAGGCAATTTTTTTTAAATTCTACAGTGCTACTAATTAAGTGTAAATGAATAATGTTGAATATGGTGCAGTGAATAATTAAAAAAATATAATCCCCCATTCCCTTTGTTCGTTACCTCAACAAAATCGCCACAAAAAGTTTGTATCACCAAAACTTAAATAGGTTGTTAAAAAGATGGGAGTTTACAAGTTGCTTTTCGGTCAGTAAACTTCATTAAATCTCTTCTAGGCAACACTGAAGATAAATTGGATGTGAATCAGAAATCGAGCATATATCAAATTAATTGCTGCGATTGTAAATTTAAATGTATTGGCCAAATAAAACACTCAAACCCGTTGTAAAGAATATAGCGGATTTTTCAATAGGGACATAACAATTTTGTAAATTTAAATAAAACAGAAAAATTCAGGTATCGAGCTGAAATTTATTCCAGTTGTTGTGCACATATTAGATTTAATTACGGAAATTTAAATCGCTCATATGACCACCGCGAGCGCGTTTGCAGCTATCGATTCTTTGGAGCCAATTTTTCACCACTCTTCCACACATGTCGGCTCAAACGTTGGCAATTTCGCGTTCGATATTGTTCTTGAGTTCCTCTAATGCTGTTGGCTTGTTCAGCATTCGATCGGACCATTTATCGAGATTACACAATTACTGAACTTCCCCTTCAATAGGTAAATTGTTTGACCAGCTGTATGGCATGTGGCACCGTCTTGTTGGAACCACATATCACCGATGTCATGTCCATCTAATTCTGACCAAAAATAGTCTCCAAACATAGCACGATAGCGAACTCCATTGGCCGTAACATGGCGATCATTTTCATCTACGCAAGAATACGATCCAATCACAACTCCGGCATAAAATCCACATCACGCGTTCACCTTTTGAGGATGCAATGGAGTCTCTTGAAGCACATGTAGGTTTGTTACTGTCTAATAACGCATATTTTGCTTATTATTAAGCCATTAAGCCAAAAATGAGCTTCATCGCTGAAGGTAATTTTTCGACGAAATTCAGGATTTTTCCACAACATTCCTAGATATTTACGCAAAATTCATCTGCAAAGTGGAAAGGGGCACATTTTGAACTGAAGCACTACCGCCTGTGCTATTTTCAGTACTTCGACCAGCATCTCGCTGGCACAGGAACATTCAGTAGTTAATATGTTGACTCGAATTTATCCACGATAGCACGCACAGCTTGTCTGGTGACGCGATTATTACAACCGAAAATTTGAGAAAGAGCTTTTAAAGTTGCGACCACCAACTCAGAATTTCGATAATAATTTTAAATAATTTTCAAACATAGCTCGTTCGTGAACTTCACCATGATATAAATGTAAACCTTAAATGAAAAACCCAACATATCGTATATTGAAGTCAATAGGTCGGTGAAATCGATTGTTGCTCGTCACGCATTTGAAATCAATTACAATACTACGACAGATTGTTTAAAACTTATTAAAAATATAAACGCTCCGATGGCTCTGGACATATACCAAAGAATTTGTATATTGGAAAATGGAAATAACACCTTCAATGTCGATAATTATCGACTATTGCTAATTGCTATTGGCTAATTATAATTAGCCAATTCCCTTTACGTGCTTATATGGTTTTTTAGAATAGCTACAAGACAAGGACGTGATGAGAACGGACTCATGCGTGTCTTTTCGGAATAGAGTTTAGTGCCCTAAAATCAGCGTTACATTGCTCAATGTTCAAAACTGTGATTACTATTGTAGGATGGCAACTTAATTATCGAAATATGTATTTAGGATACAAGTATTAATGTGGTAACTGGTTTATACCTTTTTCTAAGTTTCTACTTAGCCACACTTTCCAAGGAATGACTGTTATGGCAGTGTTACTGTAATTATTTCAAATTTGTTGAAACTTACTAATAAAAATACAGTAGTACCCCGTTATCCGCTGACTCCGTATCCGCGGTTTCAGTCATCCGCGATTTACCTATGATGAGCAGAAAACGCGTTATATCAATAAATATAAAAGTTATATGAGCATTTGTCGATATATCGTCGTATATATGAGTCATCCCCTGAATTCGGGCTCTCTTATGATAAGTTAAACAAGGTGGAACGTGCTTAAGGTGCCACTCGCTTTTACTTGTACATATAAACGCTCCTGTTAACTATGAGTTTAGTACTATTCGAATTGTCGGACAAGACAGTGCTTGCAATAGTTTTTAAATAAAGCAAGTAAATTTGAAAATCATTTTAAAATGGCTTCTAAACCAAAAAGAAACCGTGAAATGCTCACTATTAGTGAAAAAATAAAAATCATTAATATGATTGAAATAGAAAAAAAATTTATTGCAACTATTGCTAAAATATACAATAAAAACGAATCTTCGATACGAGAAGTGTTAAAAAACAAAGATAAGATTCGATATAGTTTTCTAATGCACCCCAAACTGAAAAGTTGCAACCACAATACGTAATAAAGTGTTACTTAAGGTAGAAAATGCCTTAAATTTATGGGTTGAAGATATGACAAGAAAACATATTCCTATCGATGGCAAAGTGCTACAACAAAAGGCGTTGGTTTTATATGATTATACTGAAGAGGAAGGAAAATCATTCACAGCAAGTAGGGGGTGGCTGCATAGATTTAAAACTCGGTTTAATCTAAAAAATATAAAAATGACAGGGGAATCTGCGTCGGCTGATCATGTAGCTGCTGCCCTGTATCCAGAAAAATTTAAACAAATTATTGCAGAAAAGAATTATCATCCCAAGCAAGTTTTTAACTGCGATGAGACTGATCTTATGTGGAAAAAATGCCTCAACGGACTTATATTCCTAAGACTGCAAAGAGTGCACCAGGCTTTAAAGCAATTAAGGATAAACTTAACTTGATATTTTGTACAAATGCAGCTGGTCATATGATTAAACCCGGACTTGTTTACCGATCACAGAATCCACGTGCTCTTAAATACAAAGATAAAGCTTGCCTGCTTGTGTTTTGGCAATCAAATCGAAAGGCGTGGGTTACGGCTGTTCTATTTACACAATGGTTTCATCATTGCTTTATTGCGGAAGTGAAAAGATATTTGGAAAAGGAAGAATTACCATTTAAAGTGCTGCTGATACTAGACAATTCTCCTGGGCATCCTGTGTCACTAGGCACAGAAGATAAAAATGTCGATGTGCTTTTTTTACCACCTAACACGACCTCATTGCTTCAGCCCCTTGATCAAGGTGTCATTAGATGCTTTAAAGCCATATATATTCGACAAGTTTTCGAAATGCTGTATACAATGGCTAACGAATGCTCTGATATCGGGCTCATGGAATGCTGGAAGTCATTTACAATTGCTGACGCAATTCTATTTATCAAAGGAGCGATGGAGGAATTAAAGTCAGAAACGATAATAGCATGTTGGAAAAATCTGTGGAATGACATCGTTCTTAGTTCTGAAGACACACATGATATTAATTCACATCTAACAACGATATTTAACATAGCGCAGAAAATAGATGGAGAAGGATTTAACGATATAACCCAAGAGGAACTCAGTGATTACATAAACGAGGAGGATCAAGTATTCACCAACGAGGAATTGGAAGACCTTGTGAAATCTTCTCCAGAAGCGAGTGACGATGAGGATGAGGGTCAACAAGAACCGCCAGCATGGACGCTTGAAAAATTTTCAGCGATATTTCGAACTGCTCAAACATTAAAAGAACAGATAGTAGAATATGACCCAATAATGGAACGCAGTATAAAAATTACTCGCACTATAACAGAAGCCTTGAAACCTTTGGAGGATTTGTTTATTGAAATGAAAAGACAAAAACGAAAACTACCAATAACAATGTTCTTTGAAAAAGTTGACAAAACTATCGATAATGCACAGCCATCAACATCGTTTGCTTCAGATCTAAGTAAACAATCGACTGCTAACTTGGACTTGGAGGAAGATGAATGAATATGTAGCTCACGATGATAAAGTTTTTCTTGTAGTATACTTTCTTGTTGTGTATGTAAAAATGTACTATATGTACATATTGCAGTGAATTGTGCTGTTAATTGCTTATTTACTTTCAATTCACACTGCAAAATAGATTCCCTGCTATGCTCAGTCTGGTGCGCCTCTGTAGAGCTCCTTGATCGTCCGAGTTTATCCGGACGGATATGTGTAATAAAATTAAGAGAATAGGTGTAAGATAATTAAACAAACATTTCCCCCCTTATATTTTTAATAAAAAAAAATTAAAAAAAATCAACTTTACAAAGTGTAAAGTTATTTTGAAACATATATCAACTTGAGGAAAAACTTTGATGCTATATTAAAGCAAAAGTTGTAAAAACCAATATAATTGACCGCGAGCAAAAATTTTTAATTAAATATAAACAAAATTTATCAGATGTCAACTATTACGTTAACCCAACAAAATCAAACGTCACAATAGAAAATTATCTATTTTCGCACGCAACCTAAATTTAATCATGCGCAACACATACATGAAGCAAATAAGTTTTCCCGCCTACTAACGTACTAAAATATTTTATTTGAACAAAAACCACTCTCAAAAAAAACAATCTGATAACTTTTCTTAATATTTTCTCTGATTACAACAGTTTTACAAATCTAAAATTACTGAATTATTGAGCTCTTCTATATACTTAAATTATATTACGAAAAATATACATACATTAATTAATGTATCCAATTCACTAAAATGAGAGATTTTTTTCTCAGATAGGTCTATTAAATTAAATAAAAATTACAAGTTTAAAGACTCGTAATCACTCGGGAATTAATTTAACACATCAAACCACTAATAAAACCACAAACCGACTTTATCCAAAATTTAAATTGAATAAAATTAAGTTCTATCCAATTGCAAATAAACCACGACCTATCTGCACAAAAACTACCAAATCTCTGAAAACATGATGATCCTGGAAACAGCATGATAACCCTACCTAACATAAATATAAATCAAAACAGCTACAATATATATATATATATATATATATATATATATATATATATTATCATAATTTCCAAATTGGCGCGAACTGCAAACATCCCACAGACCCGTACGTTCTACAGTTGTGGACAAAAACACACATTATAATAAATTTTTATATAAAATATCAAATCTTTATAATTATCTCTCTGGAATAAAATGTACATAAATATATTGTCTTTCATAGTTTCTTTTAATATCTTTCTTCGGGGAAAAATCCATGTCAATATGTATGAACTTATATATTTATTAAACTTAAATTCTATTTGTGCCACAGCACAAGAATATTTATTTATTTATTGTTTATTTATTTTAAATAAATATTATATAACTTATTTTTTCTTGTTTCATTGTATTAACTTTGCTTCATATTTCATATTGTACTCGAAAATAAAGCGTTCGCTACTATCCGCGGTTTTCAGTATCCGCGGAAGACCACAGAACCAAACCCCCGCGGATATGAGGGTACTACTGTAATGTTATCGTGAATAATGTTATGTATTAACTTACTTAAATTAGTTGATTTGAGTCTTAAAAAACACAATAGTTTTTAAATAAACGCAAATAAATTTTCAACAAATGGCTCAAACATAAGTAAAAAAAGTTGTTTTGGTAATTGGCACTAACCTCCCCCAATGTGACATCATACTAATATGGCTTATTTTTGGTTCTCGCAGCCAATTAAAAAATACATTGTGAATCTGGACAACATCAATAAAGTGCATCAAAACATTGGCAGCCTGAAATTTGTTACCAGACACAAGAGGCTTTCAATGTAGCCACTCAAACAAATAAAAAAAGAAATAAAATTTAAAAATAATTAATCGCAGAATTTTAGTAAAAAATATATCTTCCGTTATCCAAATGAAAACTAATTGTAATATGTTCAGTAGGCAGACGAAGTAATAAAAAATAAATAAAAAAGGAAGAAGAAAAAATTTTATCACCGCGCAGAGCAGGTTGAAATTAAATTAACGTCGACGAAAATATGATAAATTATAATTTCTACCGTTTCTCTCGCGCCGGTTATAATTTATTATTAAACAACATGGAAATAAAAGTATTTTCATATGTATTAAATTCTTTCAGTAGTCGTGTTACTCCGGCATCCAACAAACACAGAGGAAATTCTGAAGGGAGGTGGTAGGCGGGTAGACACCGAACACTGTAGGCATTGTATTAAAATGATTAATGTATTAAACAGCGTAAACATTATTTAATATCGCAGGTATGGCGCTTATTATTATTATTACATACCGTGAGGCATATATACAAACATACTTTATGTTTTATATATATACGAGTATATATAGAACATACATATATATGTGTGTATATATATACATATGCCCGTCGCAGTTTTAATACGAAATTCAACCCAGAGGTTATTCGTACAACACAGAATGTTTTTCTTTGATCTTTTCTCTGAACAAATACGTCCCGGTCCGTTAGGTTTTATTGAAAATTATTGTTATTTCATGGAAAATAAAATAAATAGAAAGACAGCAGCCGAATGATGGAATTAACTGAAAGAGAAGGCGAAAGGGTATTCTGTCTTAATATCCTTTTATTGAAATGTCTTTTGCCAGTAACAGAGTTTCAATTAACACAGGACTGGCAGAGTGGCCTGTTATCGATTTTCTATAAAGATAGTTATTATTTTAGAAAATTAATCGTTTTTGCACTTTTGCCGTTCTTTATGTAAACAACGATTTTTTTTTCTGCAAATACGAAACTCTTTGTGCTCTTTCATTTTCAATTACAACACAAACTGTATATTTGAATTTATAAATGTCAGGTTAGTATATGTTGTAACGCGACAAACAAACAAAAGATATAATATAAATTTAAAACATTATAAATAATAATAAATAAAATATTTTCCTTCTAAAAGAGGCAATATTCATTCAATTTATGTTTTTACTAGAACTTTAATAGGCAGAAACAAACGTTGAATTTTAAACGATATTACAACAATGAATTCCAATATCTTACAAGTTAAAAGTAGAACCCGGCATTTTAGGGCCACTTGTCTCTTTCTACGTATTTTGTCCTTGTTTACTCATAGGCGTAACAACTTCTTGCGTTTTTCTTATGAAAAATATTTTATTTTAGTTTTCAAAAACGCTTTCAAAACTATAACATAAATAAAAGCCATAAATATCCTAGTGGTAATTCATAAATGAAAAAAACATTCATTCAATTTACTATTTTTCTTTTGAAATATGCATGAATGTGCGTATGTACATATTGCTATGGATTTTTAATTAAAAATAATTTAATTTAAAATGTACATTTATTTGTAATTGCACTGTATATTGAAAATGTTTATAAATTTAAGTATTGAGAAAAACTGGTTATCCGGGGTCGTTTGGATGTAGAGACCGAGGTGAAAATAGACGAATACCAGCTTTAAAACGAGAAGGTTGCTTTCTTCGATATATATATTATATATATATATATATATATATATATATATATATATATATATATACAGGCCAATCCAAATTAAGTGTTCACCATTGGTAACTTTGTTATTATTAAAGATACAAGATTGTTTAAATTAGCAAACTAGTAGTACTTTTAACGCTCTTTAAGATGGAAGAATTAAAAAAAACAAATGAGCAGCGCGTTTTCGAGTTTTCCCGAAAAATATGTTTTTTTCAAATGGAAACCCCTGTATATTATATCATTTTCTGTTAGAAATTCAATTTTTAAACAAAAAATCTTATAAGAACTTTTTTACTGGGATTAAAAACACTTGAGTTATAATGTATAAACAAAAACAGCTAAATAATTTTTATAAACTTTATTTTATACATAAACATATCATTAAAAGAAAATAAAAATCACTGATTTTTTCATAGAAGATGTTCAAAAATACCACCTTGTTGTTCAATACATTTTTGAACACGTTTCTGAACTTGTCGAACTGCTTTTAGTATGGTCCTACCATCTATTTGGTTTATCTTTTCACTAACTGCAATTTTTAGGGCGTTTACGTTTTCGTACCTTTGCTTATAAATCTCTGTCTTTAAATAACCTCATAAAAAAAAATCAAGCGGTGTTAAATCTGGCGATCGGGGAGGCCACTGAATAGGACCATTTGTTCCTATCCATGAATTGTTAAAAATAGTATTTAAAATTTGATGAGTACCTCTGTAGTTCTGCGCAGGTGCGCCATCCTGCTGAAAATGCAGATTCTGTCTACTTATGAGATCAATATCGTCTAAGAAATTATTCAAAATTTCAGTCAAAAATTCTATGTACCTTTCACCAGTTAGAGTGCCCTCATAAAAGAAAGGACCAACAATCCTTGAACCAATTAAACCGCACCAAACATTAAAACTGTAACGGACTTGCGGGCGTCTTGGATGTACTAAAAGAAGATTTTCCTTTGACCAGTAATGATGATTTTTTGTATTGTACATTCCAGAATTTAAGAAATTTGATTCATCGGTCCATAAAATATAACGAAAGTTGTTTTCATTTTGGCGATAAAAGTTAAGATACCAGTGGCAAAAAAAACATTCTTCTCTCTGGATCTCCTGGCAAGAAAACTTGAACTGGTTTGTACTTATAAGGAATGGATTTGTGTTTCTTCAGAATCCTATGCACAGTACCGTGACTCAAATCAGATTCCTTGATAATATCTAGTATGGAATTCTCACGGTTGGCCTCAAAATATGCAAGAACTAGAATTTCCTTGGCCTCGCTTATTATAAAAGTCCTTCTTGTTCTTGTTTTGGCAAAAACACTCTCATTGCCTCTAAATTTTCGGTACAGTCTCAGAAAAAATTGCTCATTTGGTTGTGTTCGGAGTGGATATAATTCAGCGTAGTGTTCTTTTGCCCTCCTAGAGGATATTCTGCACACTAAATAAGATTCTAACATATCACACTCTTCTGCATGGGTAAACATCATTTTTTTGTCAAATTAATAACTAGCAAAATGAAATTTATGAGACTGAGAATTTATGAAAGACTAATAAAACTGTACTAATATTTGACGTTTACTAGAAAGATTTAACGTTGTTATCATAGAAACATAGAAATGCACTTGACTTAGCTGTTTTTGTTTATTCACTATAACTCAAGTATTTTTAATCCCAGTAAAAAAATTCTTATAAGATTTTTTGTTTAAAAATTGAATTTCTAACAGAAAATGATATAATATACAGGGGTTTCCACTTGAAAAAAACATATTTTTCGGGAAAACTCGAAAACGCGCTGCTCTTTTTTTTTTTAATTCTTCCATCTTAAAGAGCGTTAAAAGTACTACTCGTTTGCTAATTTAAATAATCTTGTATCTTTAATAATAACAAAGTTACCAATGGTGAACACTTAATTTGGATTGCCCTGTATATACAATTAGTTTCGGGTTTTGTATTTTTGAAAGTGTTAATAGTTGATATTATATTGATATTAAAGTCCCAATATTTTAAGAGATAAATTCTCGTTGTATTGATGATTAAATTTGATTAAGCACCTTTTTTTTTCGTGAGAGTCTCCATTAATTTTGTAAGTTGAATTAAAATTTTATGACGTCATAATTAACAGCAGTATATTTTCATTGTATTAATCTTCTTGTAGTTAAGAGATTTAATTATAAGGCATATACATAATAGAGTTTAGTATTAACAATTCTTTGTTTAAAATTATAAATGAAAAGTTTGTTCGAGTGGTATCAGGGTTTTTTGTGCATGACATTGCACTTGCTTAGTTTTGTTCGCGTATCAGTATCTGAATATACAGTGTGGTTCTCTGGGGAGAATTTAATATTAAACTTGATTATTTTTAGATAAGTTTTGTTCGGAGTCATTAAAGAGGATGTTTTCCATTCATTTAGCTGTCAATTTTCAATGAATGTTTTTGCCTCAAGTGTCTTTGTTAGATGATACAGGATCTTTATACTTTGTGAAGATATATTTTTATTTTTTTTATTTTTGTATTTAATGTAATTATATTTTATTTCACTTTTTAATCTGCGTTTGTCTTATTTACTCACTCCAATTTTGTTAAATATTTTATATCTTTGTAAAAGAATATATTTAAAAGAAACTTAAAGAGAAATTAGTTTGGAATCAATTTTATATAAAATAAGTAAATAAATTTTTGTGAACATTTCACTGGCGCTCAATTATATATTTTAGACACGTCTTTCCTAAGTGGAACCCGAGAAGTTAGAGGTCTCAGATTTGAAGATTCACCGGCTGAGAAAACCTAGTTGGGAAAACTTGTTGTGGATGGTGGTGTAACAAATCTTCAACCCACTATTCATAGCAATATGTATGTGTGTACATCTACATATATTTGAGGTTGGTTCAATGGCAATTCAATGTAGTGTCTATTCGTGTGATTTTAAACGTTAAAAAAAACTAACGTTACAATAATTTATACTCTAACATACATAAATTAAGCGTTCAATTTATGCGTGCAATTATATATAACATATATTATATATTAAGGGTTCCGACAACGTAATAGCAGACGTCTTATCATGGATAAAAATTGTTTACAATTTTGAAAGGGGTTAGTAGCAAAGCGACCGATAGCATCCTTGTCACGACACGGGTTCTGTCAAGGCAAAGGGCTACCGGTTGCACCTCTACGAAACCAACAACGACAAATTCCGCCGACTCTAGGACTGATCATTCCGGTGTTGTGGAATTGTTGAGAAGACCAGCAGAATTTATATAACTTCGAGTGATAGAATGGGCAAACTTCAATTCGCTCGAACGTCATAATAAAGCAGACATGCAGTTCAAGGAAATGATCCTATACGACGCAGCAGCTCTCACAATTTTTTTAAACGGGAACGCAGTTACAACAAAATCAGCAGTACGTGCATCGTTGACTGCCCTCAAGACTTTCTGCGTCAAACAACGGAATCAGCAGTACGTACATCGTTGAGTGTCCTCAAGAATTTCTTCGCAGAGCATGACATACACGAAATATGTATTATCAAAGATAATTCATGAACATGGCAATCCAGTCTCTCTCTACCGGACCAGCATCACATGGCAATTCTGCCAGGATCGCTAGCTGAACCGACCTCATATGACGATCCTACCAGCCACTTCTGACATTACAATCTTCTAGATATCCAGAAACTCGTATTGCTTTCATGTTCTGTTGCCTGACGTCTCTGTAGCTGTTCCATTTGTTCGATGTGTCTACCCCCAAGTACATAAAGGATATCATTGTTCGATGATTTTGTTGGATATTTCTAATTTACATCGTACAGGCTCTTTTGCGACCACTAACGATTTTGGCTTTTCTGTGGATATTTGCATGTTATATATTTCAACCGTTTTTGTGGATGGATGGAGAAGTCTCTATGAGCTGTCTTCAATATCTGCGAATAGCACCGCATCGTGCGTATAACAAAATAGTGAGATAGTTTTTCCCCATTTTGTAGCTATTCATATTTTTCACGCTGTCTATGAGTTTATTCAAAATAAATTTAAAAAGTATTGGATTAATTTTTTTAAATTATTACATTTGATTTATTTATGATTATCATTATCTATAATTTATTTAATACCGTTTGAAATTATAAACGGTATTAAATAAAATCTCGATAATGCGAAGTGTAACAGTCTGTAACGAAACATCACTTTTCTAATACATAATTCCAAATGCAATTTGTTTTCCACCATACACAGTACCAGCTAAATATTATAGTATTTGTCGAAGTGCACAAATTTCCAACCCAAATGAAATACATTTACTGTGAAGCACAACGAACTCACTTCAACAGTCTAGAGTAAATTGAATATGAAACATAGATACTCGTTTTCATTTATAAACAGAACTGAATATGTTTAACGGAATAACGTTAATAGAGCAAATTAATTGCTGATTAATTATTTGTTTGCCCGGTCAAGTAAATAAAATTGTAATATGTATTTTATTTCTCTGTGCGTCACACATAGTTATGTAAAAATTTTAGGTTTACGTAGTCTATTACATTAAAAACAACTGTAGTTATAAACTACATACACAAGCGTATATGATTTTGTTAATAGTAACTAAATTCTAGATACATACATAATGAAAATTTGAAAAGAAATTCAATTAATTACTTTGTGAAAAACAT
Source organism: Melolontha melolontha (assembly GCA_935421215.2). Lineage (NCBI taxonomy): Eukaryota > Metazoa > Arthropoda > Insecta > Coleoptera > Scarabaeidae > Melolontha > Melolontha melolontha. The sequence goes on along the minus strand of OW285236.1, from coordinate 30,216,695 downwards.
GCATGTATAGATAATATTGAAGATGAGATTTTCCAAACTAAAATCGGTATTTACAAAATTTTGTGTTGGCACAGTCTATTAAATTAAAAGCAAGGGTATGCATACTATGTATATAATCGTATCCGATTTTGCTAATATTCATTGAATCCTAACGAATATAATTAATTTTCAAAAAGAAATTCAATTAATTCCTTTGTGAAAACCATGCCTGCTCTGGAGTGTCGGTAATATAGAAGATGAAATTTTCGAAATTAAAATCGGTATTTACGCAATTTGAGTTGATTATTTTTCCTTCATTTGTGAATATTTATTTACACCAAAACTAAAATATTTACAGAGAAAGCGTAAATAAGAGGGAACGAATATAAAAGCGACTTCGTCGCTTAATAATAAACAATGTAGAAAACATTCGCAAAACAGAAAAACTAAAATATATCTATGAAAGTATAGAGCTACCTTCTGGATTACCCAAACATCTGGAAGCGATATCGTACGTATCTTTATAAATTGGATAATGTGCTATCCATTATTAAACTATTTATTTCGTCCGAAATTTTTCTTAACCACTAGATAAAGAGTAAGGTTGTGGCACGATACACTTACGTGTAAACAAAAAAAAAACTCAGTCGAACTTACCTGTAAGTGAATCGCTCGCACAGTTTAAGTGACAAAGTGTGGCTGCCGACCTGCTCAGTAATGATGGTCGTATCAGTTGTTAAAAAAAAAATAAGCGCCCCAACTTGTCGAAGTCTTGAGCAATAGGGCTTTGAAACCAGAAACAAGAAACTCGCTTCAAAAGCACAGATAAATATATCAAGAGAAGTAAGCTATAAACAAATATTATCATATACACTAATAAATAGAGTCGGCAAAGTAGAGCAAGTTTCAGTGCAGTGCGGAGAACAACATGGAGGTGCCTAGCGGCCGTATCAAGGCGAGCGTTCAGTAACGATTACGCACTTACATCATTTATGTTCGTGACTTTCATGAGCGAGCATAGGCGATGTGGATGGTTGAATGTTTACACATAAGATAATGATAAAAAACATTTTATATAACGTTCTGAAACACTTACTGTTTTAAAAAGCTAACATGAAATCACAAACTGGGTGGCATCTATTAAATATTTGAATCATTAAAATAGTAAACTCGATAAACTTATTTCCTCTAAAAAACATAGCACAATGCCGATTCCTTTAGTTAACATATATCTAAATATTAATTTTTATGAACGATTTAAAAACCTTACAGATGTAGAATTCAAAACCGAAGAAATTAATATTTTATCTAAAGGTTTCAAATACAACTTAACCCCTAACGTTAATAATAAACACGTAGAAATCTTAGCAGTAGAAAGAGATTTAGCCTTAAATAAGCAAAAGGATAACCAGGGAAATAAATATGCAGCTAAACATTTTAATATTGAAAACAAAATAATTAAATCAATTAAACAGAAAGCGACTAGTAACAATATTATATTTACAAAAGCTGATAAAGGAAATACAGTTATAGCAATTCCGGAATCAAACTATATACATAAAGTTCATGAATTCCTCGATAATAATTCATTCATAAAACTTAAATCTGATCCTACTAACAAATTTCAAAAACAGAATAAACAAACTATAGAAAAATCAGGTTCTCTTTTTAATAACACTCAAAAACGTATATTAACAACTATGAATCCCCTACCTCCCAAATTATACGGTTTAATTAAACTACATAAAGAAAATACACCTATACGACCAGTAATATCGTACGTAAAAGCACCTTGTAGAAATGTGTCCAAACACTTAATAGATTTAATTCTTACACACACTAAATTCAAATCTAAGTTCTCCGTTAAAAATTCCCAGGAATTAATTAACAACATTTCAAACTTGCAATTACCAAACAAATGTAAACTCATTTCTTTTGATGTCTCGAATTTGTTCACTAATATCCCACCCCAGGAGGTAATAGATATAATTACTTTACAACTAGAACATAGAAACACGAACATTGTCACAAAGACCGAAATTTTACAGCTCTCAGAAACGTGCCAGGAACAAAATTATTTTCAATTTAAAAAGAAATTTTATAAACAAACAGAGGGTCTAGCAATGGGAAACCCACTAAGCCCCTTATTAGCGGAAATTTTCATGAATAATTTAGAAACCATAATTAGTACACATCCCTTGTTTGGTAATTGTGTATATTGGTTTAGGTATGTTGATGACATATTAATTTGCTTTAACGGTTCGGATAGACAATTAAAAACTTTACATAATTATATCAACACTATTCACCCCAAAATAAATTTTACTATAGAAACAGAAATAAATAAAAGCATTAATTTTCTAGATTTAACCATATCACACAAAACTAATAAAAACGCGTTCGCTATATACCATAAACCAACACATACAGATACCACAATACACGCTAATTCTTTTCATCCTATAACACACAAATTATCAGCATACAAATCAATGGTATATAGATTAATTCATGTACCTATGAGTCAAAGTAATTTCGACCTTGAACTAAATAGAATATACACAATAGCATTAAACAATGGTTACTCTATAAATATTGTCAATAACATCCTAAATAGCCAACAAAAATCTAAAACCCTTTCCTTAGTTTATCCAAAATTAAAATACAAGATAATTAATTCCTATAATTCAATCACTTACTTAGGAAAAATTTCGGAAAAAATTGGTACTTTCATTAAAAACTTAATAACGAACATATATCATTTAAAACAGACAATACTATACAGAACATTATTAAAAACAACAAAGATAAAATAGACAAAGAATCAAACTCTGGTGTATAGCATGCGAAGATTGTAATAAGGTATTCATAGGGCAAACGGGGACATTCAAAATTAGGATGAAAGAACACGAGAGAAGCCATAAAGAAAAGAAAACAGATTCAACTTTCGCAAGTCATTGTATAGATATCAATCATAGATTTAGCATGGTTATGTTATGATAGAAATTTTACTTAATAAAAGTATACAAAATAGATAATCTTAGGTATTTTCCATACCAGAATACGTAAGGGTAATTCTCTCGCTATGAAATCGTCTCCAAAGAAAGTGCTTATAAAATGACACAACAGCAATCAGAAGCAAGTTCTCCAGCCCTATTTTTTTATAAAAAATAATCAGAATCAAATACAACCATAAAACAATAGGAAAAACTATATAAACTACACACTTTAGTCAAGATAATACATATTAATTTTTTTTAATAATTACTATTTTTTAGTAATAATTCTTGCTATTTACGAAATTGGATACGAAGTAAGAGAAACAAAAATTTGATTTGATGGCGTGTTTTATATTTCTCGAAGTTTTCGAACATCTTTTGCCTTTTTATTCCCCGATGAACAAAAGTTTTCATTGCTTCACAACTTACTGGACCTGATTTAAGATATAGGCTCTATACTTGCGGGGTTGGAGCTTTGTTTTTTTTTTTTAGCTGTAGGCATTTTAGGCGATCATTGTTTATTAGTTCCGTCAAAAAAGATATTTGTCCTCCTACAATATTATTTTAACTTATTAAATATGTTTTGTTATACGGATCTAGGTTACTTTGAAATTTTGATAGAATAAGACGCATATATATTAGTATGTGTTTGTTGTTCCGTAAACGTAAATCCAAATGACATTTGATAAAGTCAATCACAAATATCAGTTAGTGCGTAAAATAATCGTGCGTCGATTCTGGTTTAAATAAATTGCTTCTCAGTTTTAAAATGGCTTTCACTTTAGAACATAAAATTTTTTTAGTCCAGGCTTATTTTCGAAGTGGTAATAAAATTGATGGTTTATGGGTTTATTCAGTTCAAGATTGCATGGTAGAATTTCAAGTTAAGTTTCCACATTTTGTAATAGATTATATACAATTTAAGAATACTTTGGATAGAGCTTTAAAACTTTTTTCTGAAACTAATAGTCTCTTAAGAAAATCAGGCAGCGGAGCAGTTAAGAAACGTATACCTCAAGTTGTCAATCGTGTTGAAGAAATAATGGAAAATGAACCACAAACATTCGACATTTGAGTCAACAAATAAACCTTTCTGTTGGTACAACTCACAAGTTATTAAAAAAAGATATGCAACTTTATCCATACCGTGTCACAGCAGTATAAGAATTGTTAGAAATTTATTACCCACGTAGACTACAGTTTTGTAATTGGTTTGTAAATATGGACAATAATGGAGAACTTTCGCAAAGAGTCATCTTTGCTGATGAAGGATGGTTTTATAAAGCGGGATACCTAAATTCACAAAATACAAGAATTTGGATTAGTGAAAATCCACATGTAATTAATGAAGAATCGCTACATCCAGAGAAAATTGGTGTTTGGGCAGCGATACTGTACTGCAGAATCTTTGATTATTTAAGAGAATTTTTTGATGAACGTATAATTTGTCGAAATACTGAAATTGCTTGGCCTGCACGTTCATGCGATTTAACACATTGCGACTTCTTTTTGTGGCCTAAAAAATAACATATTTCGAACACCTATATTGAATTTGAATGATATGCTACAGAGAATCGAACAGAAATGCATGGAAATTAATAACAATCCAGTAATGTTGCAGAATATCATCAGAAAATTTTGAACGGAGGATTTTAAAGTGCATTGATCTCGAAGGACAACATTTTCAACATTTGTTATAGTTTTCAATAAATACCTATTATTTGTTATTTATTTGTATGTATGAAACTGTCAAAATATACGACTTGGTAGGCTAAGCAGTAAATATTAATTTACGACATACTTCAAAATGTTCTCAGTAAATCACATGCTACTAGATTGACTTTTCAAATGAACACTTGTTATATTATATAACACAAAAATATAATCGAAGTAAATCATATTAATATGCGATTAATTTAGATATTTTTATGGGACACTTCTAGAATTAAGTTCTTATATTGCCTGGAAAATCTCATATTTGCCACACCATTTGATACACCATAATGATTGGAATAATTGAAAGACGCGGAAGTACAGGCAGGCAAAAAGTTTCTAGGCTAAGGAATGTTCACAATTAGATATGAATACATAGCGTGGGAATTTATTTCACTTGCGACAAAATAAACTAGTTTTTGATAAAATAATAGTAATAATAATAACTAGACTGCGGAACAGACGCTATCTTCTGATGAGTCATGCAGAGGCGCAGAGACAGAGTCGGTTTCGCTTAATAATAAGATTGATGCAATATTAGATTTTAATGCTCTGAAAGGCTTTTATAGTAATGTTAAAAATACGGAAATCGGTAGATCTATTAAATTTAAAGATTATTATTTCTATACGCCACTCACTAGCTCTGATGTCGGGCGAAATTTTTCTATATTTAAAGACATACTGTCCAATAAAAGAACGCACTTTGCAGAACAAAGTTTAGAATATATTGTAATAATTAATGTGAATAAAATTTTTTTACTGTGGTGTGACAAAGCATTTATTTTAATTATAGGTGATATAATTAATTTCAAGTTTATATTTCTTCAATATTTTGAATTTTTTCACTGTATAAAGTAAATGCATTTTGTATATCTATATTCAATCAGTTGACGATTTAAGGTCTGGCTTTACTTTAAAGTATATATATTTAAAACAACCCTACATTATTCGGCAATGATGCCTTTATCAAGGATATAAAGTATAAATGACAGTATACAAATGTCATAAAATCGAGTTGCTACGGATAAAATTATTCAAAGATACATTCCAATTGAATAATAATAAATAATAAATCATGCCTTAGTATTCCAAAAACAGATAGACAACAAAAACAGGGATACAGGGACATGAGTTATTATTATGTATGCGCCCGTGGAGCGTCTTAAGATGCAAAGTTGTCGGCATTCGCCTTAAACGAAAAGGAAAACCACGAAAACCTACTCGGACAACCAGACAGGAATAAAAACACGGAACAGTCAGCATGATAAGCCAATGTATATGATATTTATATGTAATTGATATTTAAATAACTTAAGATATATAATTATATAACAAAAAAAAAATATATTATGATGGTAAACTGCAGATCGTTACACAATTAAGTTATAGTATATACTGCTTAAATTTTTTATATCATTTCTGTTGTAAATTGAATTTTTTTCCTATTTAATACTAATCATTTCTTTAATTTCTCTTTTCATTGTGTGTTGTTCTTTATCAATTATCTGTGTGTTTTCAAAATCGAAATGGTGATCGCGTTGTTGTTTGTGTGTAGATAAAGCAGTTTTGTCTGTTTTAGAGTATTTGTGGGCTTGTATTCTTTTGTATAAATATTGTTTCGTTTGGCCTATATAGTAACTATCGCAATCGCGACATGGTATTTTATATATGACATGTGTTTCTCGATTTTTTCTATTTTAGGTTTAAGTTTTGAAAATAAATATTTATTAGTATTACTAAGTTTATATATTGTAGCTATACTATATTTTTTTAAAATGTATTTAATTTTTTCTGATAGTTGTGGAACATATGGAATCGTGATATATGTTGTGTCATTGTTCAAATTTTTATTGGTGTCTGCAGTGTTGTATATTTGGTTTACTCTTTTTTTAATTGTTTGGTCTATAAGTTGTGGTGGATAATTATTATCTGTTAAGATTGTTATAATTTTCTTGATGTTATCTTTTCTGTATTGAGTATGTGATAGTTTTACTTCCCTATCAGTCAGATTATTTATAATCATTTTATTGAATACTGTAGGAGCATTTGAGTGGTAATTCATATATCGAAAAGAAGCTGTGGGTTTATTATACCAATTTGTATAAATAGTACCCTGTCTATCATAGCTCAAAGAAATATCAAGAAAATTAATACTGTTATTAATTTCTTCTTCAATAGTGAATTTTAATTTGTTGTGAAAATTGTTGAATTTATCTAAAAGATAGTTTATTTTGTTAGTCGGAATACATGTTATGATATCATCAACATATCTTTTGAAAAAAATGGGGTGGAAGTCTAATGAATATAAAGTTTTGTTCTAAATGTTCCATTACTAGATTTGCAATAGGAGCAGCTAAAGGAGAGCCCATGGCAATACCAAATGTTTGACTATAAAAAGAATTTTTATATTGAAAATATGTGTTATCGAGACAGAAGTGTATACCTCTAATAAATTCGTTTTTATTTAGTGATGTGTGTGGACTAATTTCATCCCATTTGGATTCTATTATGTTAATAGCTGGATCTGTAGGAATGTTAGAATATAAAGATTCTACATCAAGTGATATAATTTTGTGATTAGTTGGTACTTTTTGTTTCTTGATGAAATTTTGAAATTGCCATGAGTATTTGGTATGATATTCAGTTTTTCCTAACATCTTGGATATGCTATCACTTAGGAATTTTGCTATATTATAAGTAGGGGCTTGTATGTTAGATACTATTGGTCTTAAAGGGATATTATTTTTGTGAATTTTAGGTAAACCATATATTGATGGAGGGTGGGAATTAAAAATGCCAAGTTTGTTTTTAGTGTTGAAATCTATTAGGTTTAGTCTATGCCATTTATTTATTAAGTTATTATTTTCTTTTCGAGTTTTCTCTGCTGGATTATTTCTTTGTTTTTTATAGGTGAATTTATCGTCTAATAGTTTTTCTATTTTTTGCTCATATTCCTCTTTAAGAATGATCACTCTTTATTTGATTTATCTGCGGTTGCTATTATATGAGGGTTGTCTTGGACAAATCTTTTTGTTTCTTTAGTGAACTTATTCATATATAGATTTGATATATGTTTTTTATTATTTACTTTCTTATGTTTATGGTTAGTGATTATATTACAGATTTTGTTACGTATTTCATTCTGTTTGTCTTGTGGTAAATTTTGTATTCTTGTTTCAATGCTAGCTATATAGTCATTAATGGACATTTTATTAGGTGGCATATTAAATTTGGGTCCTAGGCTAAGTATGTATTTAACACTATCAGGAATATTTATATTGGTTAAATTGATAATCCAGTTATTGTTAATTTTGTAATTTATCTCTAAGTGTTGTTTCTTCATTAGTTTATCTACTTTGTTTTTTAATTTATTTTTGTTTGTTCGGAAATGATTATTGTAAATTTTAGATTCTATTTTTTCGAAGCTATTTAAAAGTTGAGGAGACAATTTCTGTATGATAATATTTTTCAAGTTTGAAATAATTTGATTGAATGTATTTATGATACAAATAGTTTGGGATATTGTGATGTTTAAAATTTGTAGGTAACAGGAATTCATAATTTTTTGAAATTTAGTTTTTAGTTTTGAAATAGTGAAATGAAATCTGTCAAGTTTTTTCACTTTTATAAATGTAGGTGTTATTTGTAAGGATCTGCATCTTACCAAAAAGTTTCTTCTGTTGATCTGGTTTGCCAGTTTTTTTTCTGATTTTCATGTATTCTTTGATGATTTTCTAGTTTTCTTCGTTTACATAATTGTATACTTCATGATGTAATTGTTCCATTTGATTAGCACTACACACCTTGTGCTAAGTATAAATATAATTATTTCGTGACCTTGGTATGATATGGTAAATTCAATCAGTTGGCGATTTAAGGTCTGGCTTTACTTTAAAGTATATATATTTAAAACAACCCTACATGTTTCGACAATGATGCCTTTATCAAGGATATAAAATATAAATGACAGTATACAAATGTCGTACAATATTTTGTATGACATTACCATATCATACCAAGGTCACGAAATAATTATATATATATATATATATATATATATATGTATATCTTGAATTAATTTCAATTCAAGTTAATTTAAATTCATTTAACTTCAGTGTTTTATTTATTTTCCTAAAAATAAATTTCCGTATGTAAATTTCATTGGTCTTATTACGACTGTGGCGAAATATATTTCACACTCCGTCTGTTTGAAAGACGTACAAACAGACAATCAATCAATACAATATCAAAATCAATACAAACGCGCTATAAGAATCATGTATAATGTTAAGTTGATCGGTACATTGTCGGCACCGATAAATAACACGCGATACGAGATAGCGCCGGTTCCGCAGTTTAGTAATAACATAGCTGCATCAACAAAGAATAATAGTAACAGCAAACATTCGAACAAAATTAAAAAATAGACACCACTGAAGATGTAACTTTAGCGTATCTGGAAACAGAAAAACCTATCCAGATTGTCTTTGAAATAAAGAGACAACATATAAATTGAAAAATGGAAATTATGTAGAATATAAATCCAAAATATTGTCCAATTTTGTCTCAATTACGAACGCAGAAATTGAAAACACTACGAAAATTGTATTGCGTGACGCCTATGAATTCATAATATTCAAAATGTGTATAAATAATAAACACCTCACAAACACATACGCTATAGCGTATGTTTGTGGGTAAGATGTGTGTGTATGGATAAGATGGACAATAACAAAACTATAATTTTTATTATTGTCAATTAACTTATAATTTATAATCGCACAGTGGCGTGACAAAAATTTTTTTAAACATCTTTATCATTTTTTTTCTCGCTTATGAGATAATTTTGAGAAAATATTTTGGACTCCTATTCTATATAATCCCGGATATCCCGGAAGTTTTTAAATAACGAATTGATCATTAAAATTTTCACTCAAATAAGCTATGTATACAAAAAACATGTCATCACTTAAGTTACTAGAGATCAGTCCAAATGTTTTCAAACGTCATAATTGTTATAGAATAAGTTAAAATGTTGGATTTTATATCAAATACATTTATAATTTTGAAAGAAGATATGAGTAAATAGCATTCTACCATAAAAGCTTTATGCATATCGTTAAAAGCCATTGTTCATTCTTTTGATCAAACTATACGGTACATAATTGACATTGATAAACGTTTGAATTAACATCTTGCTGACTTAAGTTACGACATAATTTTTATATTGTAAAGTTTGTCTTTTCGGGTACTTACATAAAACTAACGATCACTTTAGACACACATTATATTAATAATAAAACGAATAACAATATAAAACTAATTACTAACAATAAGCACATTTATATATTTATGTAAGTTTACTCAACGATAATTCGGTATTGAATAATCTCAATCCCTTCCTCGACGGCTTATATATGAATGTGAAATTTCTTCTCGAGCGTTCTACATGCATCGAGAAAGCGCCAGAGGTATGACGCGCGTCGCATCGTTGGATGAGTCATCACAATATACTCGGCCTGCTGCGAGTGAGAACTTCAATGATCACTAGAGCTGAGGATGTTTGCGGTATAACCATGGTTATATCATGTAACCATAGTAAATTACTATGGTTACATGATATAACCATGGTTATACCGCAAACATCCTCAGCTCTAATGATCACTCGTTATTTTAAATATGATGTATTTGTGAATAATTTAAAAATAATAATAATATAATATAACTTTATTTAGCAACTGCTATGTACATGCACAATAAATTTTGAAAATATAAACTATGAAAGTTAGAACAATAACAGAAGACTTAAACTAAAGTTTTCCCTAACAAATTCAATTACAAGGATATTAATCCACTGGATTTCATGTGCGTAGGTAAACTATTAAACAGTTTCAGTCCGTTCACAAACACATTCTTGGTTGTTTGCACCATATTATAGTTTTCAATATAATAATCGTTGGTATTTCTGGTTCCGTAGTTGTGAATTTGATTGACCGTTGTCAATTTGCCACTTAAGTAAGGAGGCATTATTCCAATTTTAATTTTATAGATGAAAACGATTGCCTTATATACTATGTATTGTTGTACACTTAATAAACTTAAAGTTTCTAGCATTAGATTAATTGGGGTATATCTGTTAGATTTTAATACTATGCGCAAAGCCTTATTCTGTAGTTTTTGGAGTTGCTGCATCTCATTCCCATTTATACTAAATAAAATGGCAGAGCAAAAATCAAAATATGGTGCTATTAAAGATTTAAACAACAACAGTCGGGCATACAGTGACAAATTATGACTAAATCTATTTAAGAATAATATCTTCTTGGAAATTTTATTAGATAGGTATTGAACGTGAGTTTTGAAATCTAAATTAGTATTCAATATTACCCCCAAATATTTAATATTCTCAACTCTGTCTATTTTCTTGGAGTCCATAGACAAATCTATATCATTAAAATTCAATTTAGAAATCTTATATTTAGTACCAATTATCATTAACTTAGTTTTACTGAAATTCAGTGCCATATTATTCTCACATACCCATTTATACAATTCATTTAATTGGACAGTCATGCTATCCACCATCTCCCTAATATCATCACCAACTATATAGATCATGGTATCGTCAGCAAACATACATATTTCGCAATTATCAACCGCTTTGACTATATCATTAATGTACAGAATAAACAATAGTGGACTTAACACTGTTCCCTGGGACACTCCGTATTTTGTAATAATCTTATCAGACATCTCATTTTTATATTTGACTACTTGATATCTATTACTTAGGTACGATTCAAACCATCCTAATGCTAATCCAGATATTCCCATTTTATTTAATTTACACAACAACAAGGCTCTGTCAACAGTCTCAAAAGCCCTCTTGAAGTCTTAGAATACAGTCAAAACAAACTTGCCTTTATCAATTACTTTCGCCCACGCATCGCACACACTCGGCACAACCGTTTCACACGAATGATATTTTCTGAACCCCGACTGATTCGACTCAATTAGAGAATTCTTTTCACAATATTCCATTAATTGGACTTTTACACACGTTTCCAAAACTTTTTCATATGGAGCTACTAAGTTAATAGGTCTAAATTCCTCATGCCAACACGTTCCGTTAACCTTAGGTACTGGCGTCACATATGTCGTTTTCCAATCTTCAGGAAATTTACCAGTTCGAAGTGACGTACTTATAACATCGAGAAACCTGTCAGCAACTACTTCACAGGAATCTCTTAAAACGTTTGTTGGTATTCCGTCACCTACCTCTCCAGTACACTTCATAGATTTTAATATAGATTTTAAAGACGACTTCGATACAGCAGTAAAGCAATCCATTAGTACGGGGGCATTAATATTATCGAGTATCTTTGGACAATCCATCGACCTAGGTATATCGCTCACAATATTTTCAATACTGTTAATGAAAAAGTTATTAAATTTATGAGCAAGTATAATTATATCTATTTTCATCTATAATCTTTAATGTAATATTCATCCTTTTCCTTTTTTATAAGCTGTGTCACTTTGTTACGCGCTATTTTGTAATTTTCCCAGTCGCAGTCTTGGTCAGTAAACACAGCCCGCCTATAGTTCAAGTCTCTTAACTTCATCATTTCTATTATACCGCTATTCATCCATTTCTTCTTCAAATAAATTTTCCTCAGTATGAGTTCCTCTATAGGACACACTTTCTCCATTATGTCACCTATGCTGCTAATGAAAGCATCCGCTATAATATCAACATTTACCACCGAATAGCTCCAGTTGATACCAAGTAAGCTATCTTGCAAACTTTCCTTCCTATAATTTCTCATTTTTCTTTTCTTTATTACAGTCTTTTCTAAGTGGGCTTCTTTTTCCTCTTCTATGGCAATGCTTAAAATGCAGTGGTCACCAATCCGAGGAGTTCTATGAACTTCGTGTGCCAAATCCTTTTTATTAATTATAATATAGTCTATTAATGTTTTGCTATGATTCGTAATTCTAGTAGGCACATTGACAATTTGATTCAGTCCGTGTTCATATAATAGTGTTTTAGTTTTGTTACAGTAATAATCATTTATTTTCAAGTAATCAAGATTATAATCCCCTAATAAAATTAGAAAATAGAATTAAAAACATTCTTAATATATTCCAAGTTTAACACATCGTATTGCTTTTCATACCGTTTTCTTTTTGCAAATATAACCTATCAAACAATATACAGCAACCCCTTAATCTCTTTACGAAATTGAATAAATCATGAGTATTTTAATGTATATATTTTTTATGCTGCAAAACGAAAATAAGAAACGTAAAGAATATTATACGCGTTCATAAAATTTTAATAGCTCTGTTTACAGACGCAGAGTTTTATTAAAACATCCGTAACTACTTAAACGAAGCTATATACAAAACAGCTCCGCACACTGGATTTGAACACATGACACAATTAAGTGCTCTCAGAATGAATTATTGAGTTACGTCTCCTCAGTATTCCGGTTTATCAACGTTTCCATACATTTGCTTCACCTCCTTTACTGCCATCGCGCTTTCAGCGCTTTCAGGAGACTGCCGATACTTAACTGGTCCTTTTCGGACTACCTACATTATAGTGTTACTTACCGGGCAAAGATATAGCTACGCAGCGAGAGATATACGAGCTAATTCATAAAATTAAATTAGACAAATTTGCTTGTCACCTACATGTACTTATTAGTATTTTTGTATTCATTCGTGTTATGAGCGGTGACTAGAGGATAACAAACAGTTAAATAAATCATACAAATTAAAAAAATGTTAAAAACATACTCTAAGTAAATATAAATATACTGATTTTCAAAAAAATCCGAACATCCAGGAAGAATCGATCAATTGCAATGAAATGTTTTATACTACTCTGTTTTGTGTGTGATAATTAGAGACTGGATTTTATGCAAAATGCATATTTGTTTTTTTTTGGTATATTCCTTCTATACTGTGTACTTATCCATTTTCCACCATCAGAATACGTTTTTTACCATTTTTTAGTGCATATAATGCATATTTGGACACCTTACCATAACTGCATATGCACGTACATATTCCATAATTGTTTTGCATATTTATGCATATATTCGCCATTTTCATAAGAACCATAATAAAATCTGATATTTAAAGATATTAAATTTGTTTGTGTAAACGTGAAGGTAAAAGTCCATCTCATTAATAATGAGATGGACTTTCCGAAAAATAGGATTTAACTGTACTGATAATCGGTTTACCGGGCAACTAGAACTTACGTAAGAAATCCTTTTCAGAAATGTAGGTATTAATGCAGGTATATTACACCGTACGACTAATATCAATATAAGAAAAAGAAATAACTTCCTTCATAGTTTGTTCATTCGTAAACGTGTTAAGGTCTGTGCTATTTGGTGAAACAAAAGAGAATTAAAAATTTTTGAAAATGCCGAAGGTAGCCAAAGCGAAGTCATCTCTAATAAAAAATTGGATAAGTGATTGCAGCGCACTAAAAATTATTGACGAAGAAAGTGTTTTGTGCACACTCTGCGACAAAAGGGTAAGCTGAATTTTGAAATATTTTGTCAATAACAAGTTCTACAACTATGAGAATTTTTTTTTTGTGTTCATAAATATAATGAAACAATTTCATAATAAATTATTATTAGATATGTTTAACTGTATGTTCTTTAAAGCTAATATATCTTTGTAATATTTCTTTGTCATAAACACCAAAATAACCAAAATCAATCAAATTTAAACAACTGGAGAACTTTACAAAACCAGACAATTTATTTTTCTAGTTTTTGTAGTAATATAGTAATTAATAATAATTATTATAACTGAATGTTAAAAATATATATTTGTTACACAGATTACCTGCCAGAAGAAATTTCAAGTAGTGCAACATTTGAACACAACATTTCATCAGCAACTTTTGGAGGAAAGTTTTCTCAATAATTCGAAGAATCCACAAGAAGCATTTTCCAAAGATTTGTGTAATCTTTTTGTGGATTGTAATATTCCTTTACATAAATTGGACAATCCGATATTTCAAGAATTCCTGAAAACTTATTGCAAAGTCGATGATAAACCCATTTATGTACCCAGTTCCTCAACTCTACGCAAGAAATACATCAACGAAATTTATGAAGATGTTACCGATGGTATTATAAAGGAGTTGAAAAACCAAAATCTTTGGGTCTCTGTTGATGAAACTACCGACACGAAGGGCCGTCAGGTTACTAATTTGATTATTGGAACCTTAAATGGTTCAACTCAATCTAAAAGACATTTAATTAATGTAGGTAATTTAGACAAAACAAATCATGTTACCATAGCCAGGTTTATTAATGAGTCCTTAGCGAATTTCTTTTTACCCGACAAAGTACCTTTTGAAAAATTTCTGTTAATGGTAACTGACGCCGCTTCGTATATGTTAAAATCAGCTCAAAGTCTAAAAATTTTTTTTCCCAATTTAATCCATAGTACTTGTTTGGCTCATGGTTTAAATAGGGTTGCTGAAAAAGTTAGATTAGAGTTTCCAAATGTAAATAATTTAATTAGTAATATCCAAAAAGTATTTTCTAAAGCGCCCTTACGAGTGCAATTATATAACGAAATGCTTCCCGGCATTCCATTGCCACCAGAACCTATCTTAACAAGATGGGGAACATGGCTTAAATGTGCTGTGTTTCTTGCCGATAATTACGAAGGCATCAAAAATGTTGTAACTCAATTTGATTCAGCAACCAGTCTTGGCATAGAAAAGTGTAACGTAATTTTCAATAATTCGACAATACAAAATCAGCTATCATATATTAAATCTAATTTTGCGATAATTGAGCAGGCAATTACTAGATTAGAAGATAGAAATTTATCTTTAAATGATGGTGTTGGCATTGTAAATGATATTGAAGAGAAAATTGGAAAAGTCAACGGATTGACTGGAAAAAGAATTACAGAAAAATTAGCCGCAATTCTAAGCAAAAATGGAGGTTTTGTTACATTAAAATCTATAAATAATGTAATTAATGGGAATTTTAATGAAGATATTAATATAAGCACCTCATTAATACCTAGTTTTAAGAATGCACCGATCACATCTTGCGATGTTGAAAGAACATTTTCCCAATATAAACATATACTTACAGATCGTAGACATAATTTAACTATGGAAAATTTAAAGAAATATATGGTTATTTATTGTAATAAAACTTTTTAGTGCATATTTTCCAGTCTCTAGTGATAATAGTATATTAAGATACAAGTTTCATAAGACATGATTTTTGCGCACGAGTTCAAAGTTTAGAAAACGAGTTTTCTAATGAACGAGTGCGCAAAAATGTCTTACGAAACGTGTATTTTATACTATTTTTTTTCTATTCCGCCTTTTAAATATTAAAAAAAAATTAAAATAATAGTCTTGTTCAATACGAATATTTTAGATATTTTATTTTTTTGACGTTGGTTACACTGACTTGTAATTTGAACATTTCAAATATTTTGAAATATTGATATGTGTTTTGAAATTTAAATCTTAGACTAGTTTATGTAACTATCAAACACCAAAATGGACGAAATAAGTAATTGCACGCCGAATTGCAGAAGACAATTTGGAAAATCCTCTGCCAAAAAAATCCGACACATTTATAAAAAGGAATATATCCAATTTATAACTTGGTGTAAATAAAATAACATCGTGACTATTACAGAAAATATTATGATTGCCTATTTTGACAAAGAAAGTAAAATAAAAAAGGCATCTTCCTTGTGGTCCAAATATTCGATGTTAAAATGTTGTTTGAATATTTACAAAAATACAGATATCTCAAAATTTTTTAAACTAATAGCATATTAAAAAGATTGTCTGAAGGCTATGAGCCTAAGAAATCGAAGATTTTAGAAATAGAGCACATTAACCTATTTATAATAGAAGCCGATGATAAAACATATTTAGCAATGAAATTAAGTAATAAAAACATAATTATAGTAGTATCCTACTAATTTTGTACATTATTTTGTTATAATAGTCATATTAAAATTATGTTAGGTTAATTTTATAATGGGCTTTAATGGAGCTTGCCGTCGTGAAGAAATAACAAACATGATTATTGATGATATACAGTTTAAAAATGATGTCATAATGGCTGACGTGCTAAAAACTAAAACTTATGTTCCTAGACCATTTATTATTACTCAAACGTTATGGATTGATTTGGTGAAAAAATATTATCATCTTCGTCCCAGTCATGTTACACATAAGCGTTTTTTCCTGCAATATAGACATGGCTTGTGTGTAAATATTCCAATAGGTATTAATACAATAGGAAAAGTACCAAAAAGTATTGCTACTTACTTGAAATTACCTAATCCTGAACTCTTCACTGGACATTGCCTTAGACGATCCAGTGTAACACATTTGGCTAATAGTGGAGGAGATTTAATTACAATTAAGCGCCATGGAGGATGGAAATCTTCCGCTGTGGCTGAAGGTTACATTGATACTTCCATCCAAAAAAAAATTAGATTTTGCTGAAATACTATCTAACACTGCACCTAATACGTCTACTAAAATTACAGAAAATCCATCAGCTTCTAATTCAATGGACAGTAATTTATTAGTTAATGTGAATCAGTAGGGATTCAGGCAAAATATAGTGTCTTCCCAGAATCTGCCTGGAATATCTATTAATGCCCACGAATCTTCTAGTGTTACAGTAAAAGTATATAACAATTGCAGTATTCACAATGATAAGTAATCTCTCAATCTCATTAGAAGTATTTATAGCGTCTAGCTTTGTTAACGAATTTGTAGATACACTCCTTTAGCAAGACTCTGTCGAGCGCCTTTTATTATGTATAATTAGTACTAATAAAGTTTTAGCAAATGTCTCTACTATTCTCTCTATAATTTTATTTACATTTTTATCACTACCAAACGTTCATATCTAACCATATCTAACTTTTAAAACGATTTACTTCTATGATTTAGTTACTTTACAATTGTGACCAACTTCGAAAAAAATATTAGTGTGCGGTAAAGTAATACATTACGATACTGTGTAACCAACCAATCGTAATTAGCACTTTACGATTCCGGAATAGAAAAAAAGAGATTAGGCGAATAACAGATGGTGAGAGAGAAAGCTCTCTCTCCTCCGTCCAGGCAAATCTATCTGCTGCACTTGCGCTTCTAAAACAAAAAAACGTGTAAGAGTTGAAACAGATAGTGCTCAGAGAAGGAACGATGATCCAAGTGAGACTAAGTAGAGATATTACAGTATTTAAAGCAGAAGTGATCGCTAACCAACGCTAAATGCACTGTATTCAATGCAAGTTTAGTCTAAACCTTTATGGTATTATGTAAAAAAAAAGTAGCCATGTAAAAGTGAAAATAGGACTAAAGAAATGTGAAAGATTTCTCTAAGTCAAGGACAGGATAAACATTTCTTTACAACTAACCTACTGAATAGAGGCAGAAAGTTAAGATGATAATACGCCCATTAACGGGACATTGTAGCTTCGTTGTATTTTAATTTTTCATTTTTTGATCGAAATGCTTTCAGATACACTCGTCTTGAGCGAAAATAACTATTTTTGTCGGTTGTCCTAGACGCGAAGATCGTGTAATTGCCATGTAAAAAGCATAGACTTTCCAGATTCAAGCCGTACACTTCAAGCGATTGGCCCTAAGCTTCATTTATCGTCATTGAAAAAGCAAGACGTACAGTATGCGTAATAATTCACTGTTGATACTTTTTTGTTAATTATATCGCTTATATGTACGCCATAAAAAAAACAAAGTAAGTGATAAGAAAAAAATTTAAATTAATGTTCAGAAATATTAACGGCAGAATTCTATTATCTAATGTATGTCAGTACAAGTGGATTACCCTTGCCTGTAGTTGGATTCATTTGCATTGTATTGTAGTGGTATCCGTTCCACCCAAAAAATATATTGATATTGTAAGGTATCGCAGGATCGATGTGTTTCAGCGACACGTAGAATCGTATCACTCCGTCAATGAATAATAATGTCATGCTTATTTTGCTAATCTCCCACCATAACAAAGGCCACTTTATCAGTAGTTGGTGTGCTATAGCGTCTGGCTAATGTTTTGTCAGTTAATGAAACCTCCACCAATGTCGTTATTAAGTATCTTTTTAATAACTGTTTCATATTTCAGGAAGTTAACTATACCGAACTGGCATCTCCAAAGCGTTCCTCAAAATTTGCGCGGAAAAGTTATAGTCATCTTAGTCTTTTCAGTAAGTATAAAATTGTTCAGCAGCTCGTTTTGTTTCTTCGTCACAACATTAAAGCGCATTTATTAAATAGTCAAAACATATTTGCTACACACTTTAAGCGATTGACCTTGGCTCAAGGAAAGTTATACTTTTATTTCACAGAAATTATCACCGACATCAAAAAACAATTTACTAAAGTTTCATCGCAATCAGATGAACGGTATAGGATTCTATACGGAACGAACAGACACACATTCATTTTTATATATTAAGATATGCAATTAATATGACAAAGATAATTTGAAGAATTTTTTACCGAAGAAATTATGGAACATATTGTCAACGAATCAATCAGATATGCACCAACCAAAAATTATCCTGATTTCAAGTTATCTTTGGTTGATATCAGAGCTTTCATCGGTAATTTTTATATTCTCATGGTATCATCAAGTGGCCTCTGAAAAACATTAGTGAAGAGGAAGCCATTGGTATAGATATTGTTAAAAAAATGTATGTCAAGAAATCAATATCCAAAAATCAAAAAATTCATATATTTTACCGATAATAATCTCATAGATAAAGAGGACAGAGATTTCAAAGTTAGAGCATTGTTCAAAAGGATAAATGACGAATTTAAAAATATGGAGTATTTGAAAATAATTTATCAGTTGATGAAATGATTATCAAATATTATGGCGATCATGGGCTAAAACAATTTATTCTATGGAAACCTATCCGTTTTTGATATAAACTTTCGGCTCTCTATGGCAGCTGTTGATGCTGTTATAACTTTGGTTTATATACCGGTAAATCAATGACATAAAATGATCGCGAAGATTTAACGTTAGGGTCAAGAATAGTTCTTGATATGTTAGACTGCATCTCTCAACTGGCCTCTCATTGTAGTTACTTCAATAACCTGTTTACTAGTAGGTATCTGCTAATTCACTTGCAACAATTAGGATTTCGTGCATCAGCTACTTTACGAGAAAATAGATTGTCCATGTGCCCAATAAGAAACTCAAAAACTCTTGGAAAACAATTGCGAGGAACTTTTGATTATCAATTTAACACCAATGCAGAAATACTATTTGTAAAATGGAATGGTAACAAGTCCGTTACAATAGCCAGTAATTTTGATAAAGTGGAGCCTCTTTGTCAAGCCAGTAGATGGGACCGAATAGCAAAGGAGAGACGTAATATTCCACAGCCACGGGTTTTAAAAAATTATAATTCCTATATGGGAGGGGTTGATCAGCACGACTGGTTTGTAGGCAAGTATGTCACGCAAATCAGATTTAAAGAAATGGTACTGGCCATTGTTAACCAGGGTAATTGACATGGTCATAGTAAACTCATGGGTTTTGTACAGACGAGTAAATAAATCCGATACTAGCTTATTATCATATCGCTGATTGATTGCGGTCAGTTACATGACATCGCGACAGAAAACGTGACATACAACGACGGTCCCAGGAACATAATTGTAAATCAAAACCATTTACATTTTGCACAAAATGCCAAGTGACCTTATGCCAAGATTGTTTTATACCATACCATACAACATAAATGTATATCTTGTTCTTCTACTTCCACTATTATTATATAATGAAACAGATATGCAAAATACATATCCGTTACTGTAAACATGGACAAACACCTCGTATTTTTAGCATTAACTTCTGTTCAATACATATGTTTCAGCCATCTAGGCCTCATCGGTTGAACTAGTGAAGCAATGTGTATACAAATTAATACAGATCTGTTAAACAACGGATCTGTATCTGTATCTACATTTACGCTAAAATCGTCTCCAAGCTATAACCAGTTTCGTTCTATCAGGCGACACCAATTTAATCAGTGACATCTGACGGAAGAAAGCAACTAGGCCAGAAAAGGCGATCTTCCGCTCGAATAGCAAGGCTATTACGAAAAAAAGCGGAAAAATACGTATATTGGTGCTGTCCATTAACACGCGCCAGATGGCGGTAAATATACAAAAAAGGGATATTTATCAATACGTTTTTGCCGTATTACGCAGTTGTTATATAATGAAACAGATATGCAAAATACATATCCGTCACTGTAAACATGGACAAACACCTCGTATTTTTAGCATTTACTTCTGTTCAATGCATATGTTTCAGCCATCTAGGCCTCATCGGTTGAACTAGTGAAGCAATGTGTATACAAATTAATACAGATCTGTTAAACAACGGATCTGTATCTGTATCTACATTTACGCTAAAATCGTCTCCAAGCTATAACCAGTTTCGTTCTATCAGGCGACACCAATTTAATCAGTGACATCTGACGGAAGAAAGCGACTAGGCCAGAAAAGGCGATCTTCCGCTCGAATAGCAAGGCTATTACGAAAAAAAGCGGAAAAATACGTATATTGGTGCTGTCCATTAACACGCGCCAGATGGCGGTAAATATACAAAAAAGGGGTTTGTCCAAGTTTACAGTGACGGATATGTATTTTGCATATCTGTTTCATTATATAACAACTGCGTAATACGGCAAAAACGTATTGATAAATATCCCCTTTTTTGTATATTTACCGCCATCTGGCGCGTGTTAATGGACAGCACCAATATACGTATTTTTCCACTTTTTTTCGTAATAGCCTGGCTATTCGAGCGGAAGATCGCCTTTTCTGGCCTAGTCGCTTTCTTCCGTCAGATGTCACTGATTAAATTGGTGTCGCCTGATAGAACGAAACTGGTTACAGCTTGGAGACGATTTTAGCGTAAATGTAGATACAGATACAGATCCGTTGTTTAACAGATCTGTATTAATTTGTATACACATTGCTTCACTAGTTCAACCGATGAGGCCTAGATGGCTGAAGCATATGTATTGAACAGAAGTAAATGCTAAAAATACGAGGTGTTTGTCCATGTTTACAGTGACGGATATGTATTTTGCATATCTGTTTCATTATATAACAACTGCGTAATATGGCAAAAACGTATTGATAAATATCCCCTTTTTTGTATATTTACCGCCATCTGGCGCGTGTTAATGGACAGCACCAATATACGTATTTTTCCGCTTTTTTTCGTAATAGCCTTGCTATTCGAGCGGAAGATCGCCTTTTCTGGCCTAGTCGCTTTCTTCCGTCAGATGTCACTGATTAAATTGGTGTCGCCTGATAGAACGAAACTGGTTACAGCTTGGAGACGATTTTAGCGTAAATGTAGATACAGATACAGATCCGTTGTTTAACAGATCTGTATTAATTTGTATACACATTGCTTCACTAGTTCAACCGATGAGGCCTAGATGGCTGAAACATATGTATTGAACAGAAGTAAATGCTAAAAATACGAGGTGTTTGTCCATGTTTACAGTGACGGATATGTATTTTGCATATCTGTTTCATTATATAACAACTGCGTAATACGGCAAAAACGTATTGATAAATATCCCCTTTTTTGTATATCCACTATTATTGTTTACTATTGTTACTATTGTTTTACTATTATTGTATAAAACTATAATTCCTTAAGCAGTTTCGTATTTTCTGTAGTTAGTTTCAATTAACTAATGCTTCGTTCTGATATATGTTTGTCAGATTTTGATATGACAAGATGCTAGTACCCTACATATAGGACATATAAATCAAATATGAAATAAAAATTAAAAAAATATATCAGCTTTCTCTGTATCAGGTAAACATATTTGATGAATATATATAAAAATAAAATTGAAAAAATTAAATTAAATAATGTGGGATTTAATGGGTTAAAGACGGATTAACATCCATTAAGGAAAAAATTATCGGAAAGATAGAAAAAATTAGATCGTAAATAAACATTAATTATTTTCGTACTTATGTTAACAATTCTTAACTTTTATTTTTGGCTTTTTATACCTGAAGCCCATTACAAAGGATATTTCGTGCCAAATTTATTTAATTTCGATTTTTGTCCTATAAATTATTATTACCCTAATTTTCCACTGTTAACTAACGTAATTTTAACAAACTAAACGAATCAAATAAAATTAATACCTTCATAATGGAACGTTTCTAGAAACTAAGCGGCAGCGGTGTCTTTACCAGACCTGCGGTGATGATAAAGTCGTGTAAAGAGAAAACTCATTTTAGAACTTCGGACCAACCTGTTCGGTCTTACTTGACTGTCACTTTTCGAAAGCCTTTCATTTATTAGCTCCAAATATTGATAAAACTCTTCGCTCTCATTTCGAAAGGGACACAATTTGAGCTCGAGTATTCAAGTGTCGAAAATAGAGACACCGAAAAGCTGAAAATATAGACACTTAAAAGTAAGTAGTAGATTTATATTGAGCAAGGTACGTTAAATGCAGGTGCTTAAGGACAGTTTACATCGGATGGATATTAACTTTTGACTAATTGCCGTAGATTAGTGTGCTAACATTTATTAATATTCTCTTGCGTTGCTTTTTCTCTACAACCATTCTCTATATATATAATTATAATTTATACTAAATCTTAAATACATGATAATCACTTTTGATGAATAATCCTAAATTTACTTAATTAAGGATATTATAATAAGAACACAAGATTTGAATTCTAAATAAAACATGGTTCTCTATAGCAAAATATTTAATTTTTTTTTGATTAATAATAGTCATTTGGAAATAATGTATGGAAGAATAAATCTCGTAAATAACCGCCGGCTTTAGTGTCACACGAGTACCCTTCTGGCGAAGTTTGCAATAACAGTTTGGCATAAATTTGTCGATATTTCATTGATATACTGTTCAATTTCGGCCTTCTATGCTAGAATGGTCATGAGCTTGTTGACATAAATCCGAGACTTCAACGTTTTGCCCACGTAAGGTGAACAAACTGAAATATGTGAGGTATTGTAATGGTATCTTTTTTTTCGACGCGTATATATATATATATATATATATATATATATATATCAATTGGTAAATTCTTAGAGTTTTTCGGCTTTTATATGAAATATTTACAAATATCAAATTAGTATGTAATTGCGAAATAAATGTGAATGTAAACATTGCTGTCTACAAATTACAACGCAAATCATACGAAAAAGTCCCAACGTAGACAAAATTTTTCTGTCTACGTTGGGACTTGAACTCAAGTCTACGGTTTGCCGGACCATTGCTTTACCTATTAACCCACGATAGACCTTGGTTCAAGCTAATTAGAAATACATTATAAAGTAACAGTGTTCATTATTCAGATGTCAGTTATTGAAAGTAGATGTCAGGTTTGAAAGTAGAAGTTAGTTTTGAAATCAGATGTCAGTTATTGAAAGCAGGTGTTTATTTTTGAAAACAGATGTCTGTTTTGAAAGCAGATGTCAGTTATTGAAAGCAGATGTCAGTATTTGAAAGCAGATGTCAGTTTTGAAAGCAGATGTCAGTTTTGAAGGTTTGAAATTGTTAATTATTACTTCATAGCTATATGTATATATATATATATATATATATATATACAGTGTGGCCGCCATCCATAGCGCGATGCATGTATTACTAACTACTGGTCGACTATAATGGGCGTGTCAACTTGAATTGCCACACTGACAGCGGGCGTATTATTAAGTTATACGTATAAATGTATTCGTAGGCAAAGCAAGTGAAAAGCAGTGTAGGAGGTATTGTGTTCCCGATATAAGTAAATATTTGCAGTTGTTTGAAGCATCAGATAATCACTGATAACATCTCAGTGAAGTAACTCATCACAGCTTCATAAACAACATAAAAAACAAACATACATAAACTACTAGACTTTAACATAAAAAAACTTCTTAACAAAAATAATATTTAGTATTATAGTAGTATTACACTCTAAAAACTTAACAATAATAAAATACTTAAAAATAAAATATTTACTTCTTAAAACAGAATTGTAATTCAACATAGCAATAAACCTGCAATTAGCTAAAAGAAAATGTTATTCTTAAGCAATAATTAAATTCTAAATAAATTAATTAGTTAAGTGTTCAAATAAACCTCCTTTTTGACCAAACCGATTATAAAAATTCCGACGCACATTTGTTAACATATCTGCTGTGACAGTATTAGTGACTTCGGTAATTCTCGCGCGAAGTTCCTCTAGATTTGATGGACGTTCATCACCGTATCCGTAGATCGAATTATGTAAAAAGGGCCATAAAAAGAAATCGTTAGGGGCTAGATCAGGAGATCCCGCTGGCCATTTAATAGGGCCCGAGTTACCGATCCATCTGTTTTCAAAAACCGCGTTTAAAAAGTTTGTTACATAACGGGTATTGTGCGCTGGGCAACCATCTTGCTGGAACCAAACTTCATTAATATTGAACCGCTCCCGTACTGCGGGGATAATACTATTTTCAAGTAACTGTAGATATCTATTTCCGTTTAAATTACCGTCAATAAAAAAAGGCCCAATTATATGATCCCCAATTATACCTGCCCATACGTTTAGCTTCTCTGGATACTGCGTTCGCGTTGGTATATTCAAATGTAGATTTTTACGCAACCAGTAACGACAAACTGCGCGGTTATGATGTCGGTGTAGCCGAAATGTTTTTTCATCTGTGAACAATACGTTATTAAAAAAGAATTCATTTTCGTGATATTTATTTATCATTCTTTCGCAAAATTGCATACGGCGATAATAATCATCGGGAAAAAGTACTTGTGAACTTGTAAATTTGTATGAACGATATTTATTAGTACGTAAAATCTTTTGAGCCGTTGTTTTACAGATACCTAATTCGCGGGCAATTTGTCGAGACGACATAGTGGGATTTACTTCGACTAAAGCACATACACGAATTTCTATATCACTTATATTCTTATCCGGAACAACTTTATTTTTATTAGTTACTAAAGAAAATGTAGTTTCGAATCGATTAACTGTCCTACGAATGGTGCTTGCATTGGAAATTTGACTTTCAGGGTAATTAGCTGCAAATAAAGCTCGAGTTACTTCCGCGGAATTACCACCGTAAAATTGTTTAATCATAAAGAGTTTTTGCTCCGGTGTATAATACTCAATTTTTTAAATGACCGTTACGTACACCAACAACGCGGTTTATTAAATATTGTGAGCGAGTAGTTCCCCTGACGATATAAACATTGCAACTAACACCCATATGCGGGAGCGACAGCTAATGCGCTTGCGCGCCTACACCGTCTAAATGTGAATTTATTGGACAAATACGAGTGCATCATAGGGATATGATGCACGGCGTTGGCGATATAAAAAACGCAGAAAAAGAATAAGAGACGATCACCAACCTCAAAAGAATATGGTTGCATCCGCTTACTCACTGGAACGAGAAAATAAATGCGTACACCGATCTTTGTATAACAATATAATAATTTTAAAATGATAGATTTAGTATTTTCTATTTCTAGTAAAATTAAAAGATATTTTATTTAGAAATGACTTTATAAATAATTTAAGAGCAGATTTAACTTAAATTTTATATTTCTTTTTCAAAATACCTGACTCTGAATTCGCAGTGTTCTGATTGATGCTTTTTACTTTCCAAGCTGCAATCCTATTGATCTTGACGGAAGCCTCCTGGTTGGTTGTTTGCAAAACGCGCGGCAATTCAGCTCGAAATTGGCGGGAACTTCTCGGTGTATCGTGTTTTCCCTCTAAAATTGTAAAGACCAACTGGAATCGCCTACAATGAGTCTCCTTGGACGTATTTAATTCCGGAACAATGCTTCTTTGATATATCAGCACCTTTTCTCTTCTAATTTCGTCGAATTTTATACAGTAATAGTAATATTTTTCTTTATTGGTGTGTTTGCTCGACGTCGGTAGTAGATTTTATTTAAATTAAAATATCTTGGCTCCAATACAACCGCACAGTAACTTTTAAAATGTGTAGAGTTATTATAGCTATCTTTATACACTAATTTGTTAGTCGCACAAAGAATATTTCCACACTATTTCAATTTTACTTTTCTTAGGATCCACTAACGCGTATTCTCTCCCTGGCGATTTTCGTGTAACCCCCGATGCGGAATTTTTATCGTGATCGTTTTTTTTTCTTTGAAATTTACCCGCACATTGTTGCGAATGGTTATAAATATTTGAAATAGTTTTAATAAAAAATAATAATTAAAGTATAGAAAAGCTACTATAGAAATTATTTTAGGAAAAAATATTTAAATAGAAAATAATATATGTTACTCGTAAGTAAGTATTCATGTTGATGCATTTTTACATATATCATATAACATCATTATGGCTAATTTCAGATTAAAATTTTAATATACAGCGTGACATTTTTCTACATAAATAAGTAAATAAATACAAAATATTGCAAACTAGTTCTTGTTTTTCTTATTTAAATATCAATATTAAATAGGAATATTAAACAAAGGTTAAACTAATAAATACAATATTAATACTATTACTAAACAAAGATACTCATGTTGTTGATTCTACTTCATTGTATGTGCTTTAAATTTGTTCGTTAGTTACTTCTGGTGATGGTACCTAAGCGAATCATTATAATAGACTAGATTAGCCATTACATAAAGTTGCAAGAAAAATCTCTCTGTGATAGGTACATCACTACCTGTCACAGTTCAGTACCTTCAGAGAGACTATTTCCAAAAACTGGTGATGTAATCACATGTGCGAGAAATAAATTGACAGGCAAAAGCGCTAACTAAATAATATTTTTTGGATCAGTAGACTATTCCTATTGGAGAGACACAATAAGTATTAAGCAATAATTAGTGTATACATATTTTTACATGAATACGAATCATTTTCAGATTACGATAAACAATATTAAAAAATAAATGTATTGATGTTTTTTGTAAGTAATAATAATATCGTATGATCAAAAAGTCTTTGGATCGTATTGCCGTGGAATTTACAAGATATCTATGGAATTATTTATTTCAATTAGTTTTGACATTTACTTGACAACTTTCAAGTCAGCTGACGTATGACAATCACTGCAAAACCATTCCCAACATATTCAAATTCTTTACCGAATGTACCATAGGCACCTTTAACAATGTGTTCGTCCTTGCTGTAGGAATATGAAGTCATTGTGTTGATCTTGATTACAAACGCGGCACAAGAAAATAAACTTTGGACAGCAAGTCAGGTGAGTTTACCTTACTTGTAACGATATTCCGCATAAATCGAGTGCTAGTGATCTTTCTCCTTTCTGAGAGTGAAGCGACGTCATGTCGTTTAAGTAATTCATCGTAATTAATTCCACACACTGTATAGCATCCATAAAACTTAAAGAAAAGGTATTTCAAAAATTCGCTCTAGTAGATTGATCTGACTACCGTAGAAAGGATACCAGGCTATGGATGCATATTCGAGCTTCGAAATTACGTGAACAAAGAAAACAGTATTAATGGTATCTACGTTAGAGAGAGATCTAGAAGCAGCAGCTGTGACATTAAAGACATGATTCGAAAATGTACATTTTTCATCATATCTAACGCCCAAATCCTTAATCGAAGACTGACGAGAAATCTGAACATTATTAATAGTGTAGCGTGATTCAATCTAGTGATCGAGTAATCTTCCCAGAATGAGGCACCAGGAAACACTTATCTGTGTTCAATCTTAAGTTATTACGCAAACATCAGCTATATATTTTGTCAGTATTTGTTTGCAACAAGTTCCATAAAAGGGTTAATCCTGTAATAAATTTTAATATCATCAGCATAGGCCAATACCAAATAATTGATAGATTTGATAAGATCATTGATTAATATATTAAATAAGAGTGGGCCAAGATTTGACCCCTGCGGTGCTCCCGAAGTGGAACAGAATATGCTAGATATTGTGGGTTATAACTCAATAATTCTCCTACGTGATTCTAAAGCAACATATAGAGAAATTGTCACCAACAAAGGAAGTTATCTGAAAAAGCTCGTCCTTGACTTAATAAGGGATCACATTGGGAGCCGTTTAGAAACTCCCACTTTAAAACGTGAACTTCGCCAAACCATGGGCAATGTACTAAAAATATTTCCTAAAATAGAATTACCAGCAAGGCCATCTAGTACTACCGGTAGATGTACCTTTTGTCTTAGAAGAGGGGATCGAAAATCCAGGTTCAACTGCGCGCTGTGCAAAAAATTCATTTGTTTACAGCATCAAAAGAAAATTTGTCCAACTTGTGCCCAATGACATATTTCGGTGATTTATCTTAAGAAACTATATGCGGTAACTAAGTTTTAAATTATTTTAATGTCACATTAAATAATGTTAAAAAGTTACTAATTCTTTTATTCGGGGTGCAGCTGTACCCCCGTGTAGCAAATGTAATTCTGAAATAAGTGTAGCACTCTATAAGGTTAAATCTTCATATTCTTTCGTTTTCTAAATTTTATCATTTCTTAATTATCACAACATAGCAGATAATTGTCACATTTCCACAAAAGCTACTATTGTTGCAGAATGTAATCAACAAAATTCTACTAGATGCAACAACAGTAATATCGTATGATCAAAAAGTCTTTGGATCGCTATTGCCGTGGAATTTACGAGATATCTATGAAATTATTTATATCAATTAGTTTTGACATTTACTTGACAACTTTCAAGTCAGCTGGTTATAATTAAAAATGTTTCCATTAGAACATAAAATTTTTATTATCAAATCATACTACAGTAATGGAAATATTGTTGAAAATGATAATTGGGTTTATTCACCTCGTTTATGTTTGAATGAGTTCCGTGAGAGATTTCCCAACTTCGCAATAATCGAGCGAGTTTTTTTTTCGGCAACTTCAACGAACTGTGGACAAATTTGAAGGAACTGGTAATATCAGCGATAGTGTTCGATCTGGATGAAGACGGGCTAGAAATGATGATGTTATTGATCTGGTTAGGCAACGCATGCAGGAAGAACCTACCTTATCCTTTCGTAGATTGAAACAAGAAATCAATTTAAGTTATGGGACGTGTCAAACCATTGTTAAACATGACTTGAACATGTTTCCTTATATGCTGCAGATCTGTCAGAAGTTACTGCCACCAGATTATCAGAAGAGAGTATCGTACTGTACCTGGTTTAATGACCATATGAATAACGATATCCTTGATTAAACATTTTTTACAGACGAATCTTATTTTTACCTATCTGGATATGTTAATAAACAAGTTAAGCGTATGTGGAGCGAGAGTAATCCTAATTTTCATAGTGAGGCTCCTTTACATAGTCCTAAGATTGGTGTTTGAGTTGCAATGTCCCGTAGACGGGTAATAGGGCAAATATTTTTTCCGACTTGTTAACCGGTGTATTCAATTGTTTCTTTGTGGGAGTTCCTTTCTTAACTGTAATGAGCCTTATTTTTTTTTTATTAGTTAGTAAAACTTCGTTTATTTATAAATGCATTCTGTAATCTCTATAAATGTTATTAAATATAACATACATAGAATGTAAATAAATACCATAACCTAAAATCTATTTTATTTGTGACTTATGCGTACTTCAAGGTAATGAATCACAGAAGTAAATAATTTTATAGATAGTTTTACGTTTCATGGCTATCACGATCCAAAGACTTTTTGATCATACGTAATATGTGTTTATTGCAGTAAACGTTACAGATATAAATAATATATTGTAAGTTGTAAAATTACTGGGCATTGAAATAAATGCTTTCTAGATATACTTAACTAATTATTCGATTTTTTTTAATGAAAAAAATTCGCCCTTATGCAGGATTTGAACTTACGTCCTTTGGTTTGCCGGACCACATTCTTAACCATTCAGCTATTAAGGGACTGAAGTTTGAATCATCGGGAAAGCCTTAAATTGCATTAAGAACAGATATTATATTGTGCCCGTAGTTAGCAAATTTGTGCAAATCAATTGCATTTTCGCGAAGTGATGTAAATGAAATAAATTCTTTCTACATTTACGACGCTAATTATACGAAAATTCGAGTAATTAGCGTTGTATACGTAGAAAGCATTTATTTCATTTACATCACTTCGAGAAAATACAATTAATTTGTTACTGCCTGTTGCTAAACATACCTAAAATTGAAATTTAAAATATGGAAAAAAAAGAAACTAAATCTACTTAGCATAACCTAACTTAATTTCTTATTCATCGATCAATAATTACATAGGCCTGCATTTTTCAACTCTTTGAATGTTGATTTAAAAATTTTAACTGTTTTCTAGTAAGGTAATTTTTCGAACCAGTAAAATAAAAAAATATAGAAAAAACACGATTTATTTCATTTATAAGCTAGTTTTATATTATATTAAAATAAATACAAAAATATACACATAGAAACTATTAGAAATAGTTATTTATTCTCTATGCTTCTTAAAAAGACGTTTTCGTTTTTCGGAAAAGCTTCGTTTGGTTGTTTTTCTGTCATATTCAGCTAAAGGAAGATCTGAAGGTAGTTTCCGGGGCAAGAAAATTTTTTTGTTTCAACCTAGACCCCAGTACTTCAGAAAGATCTTTTGAAAGTCCTAAATCTCTTACTAAATCATTCAGTTCGGCTTGTGAAAATGAGGTTGGTTTTGACCTGAGGTTGATGGTTCAAAATCACTATCCATCTTTACGGAGCCGGAAGTTGAAGAGGTTTCACTATCTTCTTGTAGTACTTTGGGGGGTATAGGTATAGGTACATGATCACTGTGAGGAACTGGTCTGATAGCTGATTTAATATTGTTTGGGTATAAAATCTGTTTCAAAGTTTTCCTATTAGGCCCCTTAATATCACAAAGACAAAAGTAGCAATCTTCATGATGACTTTGCGGTTCTCTCCAAACCATCGGTATTCCAAAAGGAAGGCTTTTTCTATTCCCTTTGGTCCAATGTCTTAAACCGTCTTCACATAGCTTACAAACAACGTGCAGTGCCCAATCATTATCTTGATCTCCTAATTTGATTTTGAAATAAGCATAATATGCATTTTTCACAAATTCACCAATTGGTCTCTTATACCTTTTCAAGACGAAATATCCTCAAATATAACAGAAATCATCTGGTATGTTTTTGCAACACCGGCTAGACATATTTTTAAGCAATGTTTATTTATCAAATACCACGCACAACACTAAAGACAAATTAATTTAACTTGTTTACTGATCGTCACTCAGAGCTATAATGAAGTAAATGACATTAAAATATACATTTTGTTTGGAGTGATAAACTTGAAATCCTTCTTCGCAGTACTAATAAAGTGAAAGCATAATAAATAGGATTTAGCAGGTAAAAATTCCCGGAAATCTTGTCCAAAATTAATACATGTAATAAAAGATTTACATCAGGTAATGAGAGCCTATTTAACAAATTTGTTTAAAACCACAACAGAAAATCATTTTTGGGTTAATACCTAGAATTTGAAGTAGTACATTCATTTTAAAATGTATTAAAACGCCTACTATAAGATTTTTTTTATATTTTTTTCTTTTTCTTTTGTGCAAAAAAATGTCTGTGGGTGGTAAGACCAACTGTATTTTAATTAGTTATTGCTATATAAGAACTGAGCTTAACAAACAAAAATCACGTCATCACAAATTTTATGCAGGCCTGTGTTATTATTGTTCCTTAGTAATGAACATATTTATATCTTAAATGGAAAGAGCAGTAAGTGATATATCACAATACGATTAGATAATATCCATTCAGCCACGTTTTTTTTTCGAAATTTTTTGAACAACGATATTCATTTTTGTCGATGCTAAATACCAATAGCATCGATGTTTTCCAATGATGTCCCAACACTAACACAAATCATGTCGAACTGTGTTATATTTTAGACCAAATATAAAATATAGCGCCTTTCTGTATCGGATTTGTTATCGGTGAATACTTCAAACGAAATTTAAAAAATTGTTATCTATAACATGATCTAGATTTATATGTATAATAACTGTATCATCTTCTAATGCACGCACCTGAAATTGAAATACCTTCAGCGTCTCTTTGAAATAAAATATGTATTTATTTAATAAATTTAATCTAAATATTTAACATGAGTATAGCTGAAGGCAAAATCTGCTCATCTTATCTTAGATGCCGTAATTACATCGGGACTAAATAAATATTGTAGATACGCGTAGCACACGATAGGGGTCGCTTTGCGTATCAACTATTAAAGATAAATGCCCGTACACGTATACAGATTTAAGTACACACATATACATGTATATAAAACAGACCTAGGTCAAGGATTATGATTGAATAGGCCGCCTTAATCTTGGAAGTCTCTGCCAGGCTAGCTAAGCACGAAAGATGAGGGTAGTTAATGCGGCGAGACACGTTATACGTAACAACAGAGACAACCCGACGCGCTATTCAAGCCGTAGGGCTTTGTGGATGTGGCAGATGCAATTTCTTGTACATGTGTCTAGCTAATGTCTTGGTGGTTAGTCAAGTTTTATATGACTATCAAATGTTACAGGTCAGTAATTAATTGTATATGTTTCAACTAAATACGTAGTTAAGTATGTAATAAGATTTTAAACAGTTTTATGAAACAGATTACATGTATTATTTACGAAAATTATATCGCTTCGTTTGTAAAAATTTTTATTGAAAAACTGTACAGATCTGAAATAAAAAAATAATTCATGTGGAGCAAACTTGTTGAAGCTCCATTTGAAACTTATAAATAGGGCAGACCTATTTCCGTGCGCGCCATGAGCGCCGGTATGGGAGTGTAATTCGTAATATATTAGAATATGCGATAGAATAGGGACGTAACATGAGCTTCTAACCGATGTAAGTATAGAAGTAGAGACATTTATTCTATCAAAAATAATTTACTATACATTTGGTTTTCTGCTATTAAAGTAATATGCATAAACACACGAAAAATAAGAATAGCACATATTATAGCAGCGTTGTATGTACCTATAAATAAAATAGAAAATATATGAAATCAGTGATTGTGTGCATGACAGAGGATTTAAAAAAACTTACCGTTTTAAGCGTCTTCCAAGAATTGACAAACTGGAGAAACTCGATTGTATATTTTCAACATCAGGTGCGTTTCTAAGGCTATTTCTGAAAAACATGTCCGCGTGAGGAAAAAATATGTTTATATTCGGAAAACTAGCGTTCTACATCTAGTGATGTTATATTCGCATAATCAAAATACTTTGTTAAGCAACTTAACGCATCTGTAGACGTGCCCTCACAAATACGTGTTAAGGTGTCAGAATCTGCATTTCTGTCTAAAACACTTTTAAATTTTATTAGAACACTTTCACATTATGCGTCTTCTACAGCACACTATTGTGCGTGAACATCTTTAACGATTTGCAGTGATTACTCTAACGACAGTGACGAATTTTCTAATTTTGTTATTGCTTCTTCTAGTCCCAAGTCATTCTCACGAATACTTTGTAAATCCATTTTAATCTGGGCATCTTGAAATTTTTTCTGTCTTGTACTGATAGCTGCACTTTCTTTCGGATCGAATGATAAAATCACGTCCTTAATTTTTTCAAAATGTTCATGATAGTAAAACCCCGCCCGTAACCATGTACCCCAACGTGTCAGAATCGGCTGTGGTGGCTCAGGGGTATGGTGACACAATTCGTGAAATTTCTGAATACGTTTTGGAGATTTCAGGAATACTGCCTTTGTACTCGATATTAAAGCATCTACCTCTGAATAACATCTACGAACCTGTTCTGCCACAAGGTGTAGAGCATGGAGTTCGCAAGTAAAATGTAACAAGTTAGGACAATATTTTCTAAGAGACCGGCCTACAGAACACATGGTTGCGGCACCATCGGTCATAAACATTAATACTTGGTCTTTCGAAAGTTTAAATTTTTCCAAAGTATCTAATAGCACCTCCGATATTTTTTCGGCATTACATTGTTCTAGTCGTCTGGATGCTAATAAAATTGAAGACGTTGGTTGATGTGGTTCCATATTACGCGCCATCACATTAAATACAGATTGTTTTTGCTGTCAGTTGTTTCGTCCACACATAACCACAGTTTTTTATTTTTCAGTTCGGCTTTGATTTTATTTTCAACCTGTTTACGCACCGATAGTAAATTCCTTCGTAACGTTGTCGTGCTCGGTAATGTTTGATTCGCGTATTTATTCCAAAATGAAATAAATGAATCATTACTTAACAAGGTAAACGGCAGTGTACACACAATCATAGTTACACATAGTTTATGTATAAACTGTTGTCGATTAATTTTGTTATTATTGTGCTTCGAACTGCTTACGTGTTCTTTACAATGTGTTTTTGACCAACACATTAGATATGTATTACACACTAAACATTTAATTTTTGAGCCATCGTATATTAAGTCCGGGAAATCCATAATAAACTTATTCATTTCGTCTGACAACGGTTGTTTTCTCGATTTATGTGTCGACGGCATTTTATTACGTATGCTTACACTTACATGCAGTCTAAGCAAGTACCAAACACATACCGAATGCTTCTTATTAGTTCTGATGCAATACAATCATCCTCACATCGGCGCACATGGCGCGCACGGAAATTGGTCTGCTCTACTTATAAATCATTGTATTTCATTTATAGATTTGAAATAGTTATAAAGCAGCGATACGTCACGAAATTTTTAACGGTAGCAGGTAACGTGTCCATCAAAATTTACTGGCATTTTAAAGCTGTTTGTGGCGACGCTAGGTTCGACGTGCAAAACTTTCTCATAGAGGCGAAATGAAGGTTTTTCACGAAAAGCGATCAGGTTCACCGCTAACAGTAGCGCATGAGAGAATAAAAAACAAGTGAATGCGCTGATTCAAGTAAATCGCCGGATCACGCAGAAACAAATTGTTCGCCAATAAGGCATTAGTCAAAAAAGAGTCCAGTATAAGTATAAAAGAAATGAAGGTGTTTGACTAAAAAACGATCAGTTCGACTATTATCAATGGCGCATGAGAGAATCGAAGACAAGTGAATGCACTGATACAGGTAAATCGCCGGATTGCGCAATAATAAATTGCTCGGCATTTAAGCATTAATCAAGAAAGGGTCCGGTACATTTTTTTCAAACGTTGAATTACACAAAAAATTGCGCCAGATATGTCCCACGAAAATTAACGAATGTCATGAAAGAACAAAGAAAAAATATTTGTCAAGAACTTCTTAACCAGTATCGACGTGAAAGAGTTCATTTTGACATGGACATAACCACCGGGCGCAATTTTTTGGGTTCATCATTGTTACCCCGAAAACAAGCGGCAGCCAAAGGAATATCTTCGTTCTGATTCTCCACTTGTACGAAAATTCAAAAGAGTGCCATCGGCGCCGAATATCATCCTCGCCATTTTCTGGGATGCGAAGGGAGTCATTAATACCGAATATTTGCCAAAGGGATTAACGATTAATTCAAGATACTGCAACAATTTAGAATCCCTAAAGAACCATATCCGTAGAGTACGGCCGGAAAGAACAATTTTTTTCTTACACCACGACAATGTTAGACCACATTGCAGCAACAAACGATGAAGATAGTGGGGATCCTGAAATTCACGGTTATTCCGAACCCTCGGTGTAGTCCTGATTTAACATCTTCAGATCTCTGGTTGGTGCCAAAGTTGAAGAAGGTATTGAAGTGACAACATTTTTCATCCGACACTGAAATTCTGGCTGTTGCTCGCAGTTGGCTCAACAGTAAATAAGAATTTTTTTTCAGGGACGAAATGAAAGTGTTCCCCTAAATGGGGTTTATGTGGGAAAATCGTTATATATGTACACTCGAGTTCAGAAAAATCGCGAACACTTCAAAAATTAAGCAATATAGTTT
The DNA here is from genome assembly GCA_935421215.2 of Melolontha melolontha. Classification (NCBI taxonomy): domain Eukaryota; kingdom Metazoa; phylum Arthropoda; class Insecta; order Coleoptera; family Scarabaeidae; genus Melolontha; species Melolontha melolontha. The sequence continues at coordinate 30,180,023 of OW285236.1, read as the reverse complement.
TTTGGAAGTATTTTGTACTTTGTAAATGTGAATTTTGAGATTATATTTGCAAATAGGTTACAAACTGTCATTGAAATTGTCACTATTTTATTTGAAAGAAAGTTAACTTATTTATTAAAAAAGTCTTTCTTTGGAAACTGTGGTTAAGTAAAAACTTAAAAAGGTATATAACCCCTTATCACAATTATTAATCGTATCCTAATTACGTATTTCGACAACTAAGTTGTCATCATCAGTAGGTAACACGACTAATCAAGGTGTCACACATGGTGCATAGTAAAGTTGTTGCGTGATCAGTTGTGCTAGCTTTACTGTGCCCCATGTGCGACACCTTGATTAGTGGTTTTACCTACTGATGATGACAACTTAGTTGTCTAAATACGTATTTAGGATACGATTAATAATTGTGGTAAGGGGTTATATACTTTTTTAAAAAAAACTTATTTATTACTTATTATTAAAGACTATGTGCCCGGTGCATGGTGACATGAATCATGTCACCATGTGTACTAAATATTATTTTTCATTCCTCTCGCTTTGTTTGCATATCGGAGCAGAAAAAAATATATTTAGTAGTTTCCTAAATATTTCCATACATGCATTTATCAAAGAAATAACAGAATTTGAACATATATTATTATTTTTCATTCCTCTCGCTTTGTTTACATACCGGAGCAGAAAAACATCTATTTAGTAGTTTCCTAAATATTTCCATACATGCATTTATCAAAGAGATAACAGAATTTGAACATATATTTTACAGTTCTAAATCAAAATAAAAAAAAAACATTATTTTGTATTTATAACAATGAACGAAACATTTATTCTAAAGAAAAAGTGGTATTATTGGCAATAACAGATGCACCGTCAAAACATATTTATATTATAGTATCCAAAATAATATTTAGTACACATGCTGACATGATTCATGTCACCATGCACCGGGCACATAGTCTGCCGTCTTTACTTATTATTTATTGAAGCCAATTTATAGAATCATTATTAAGTAAATAAAACACAATAACCGACAATTTTGATTCAATATATTTTATAAGGAAATGTAGACAACGATTAATATTTTGATTTAACCTTGCAGGCCTTGATAAAATAAAGTCCCTCCAATAATTTTAATCCGCGCTCAATTCCTTCCAAGTGTTTTCGATAGGCGTCCACAATTCTTTGTCGTTTTAAAGTCGGAAGTTTCCTTTATAATTATTTTTTTTAACTAATAAACTCCAAACGTCCTCTCTCGGATTTAGATGAGGTCTGCACGAAGGCCAAGGCAATAACTCGATATTATTCATCCCAAGCCACTGCATTATCATCCTAGCTGTATGAGCGGGGTACTTATCTTGTTGGAAGATGAAGTTATTTTTGGGAAATTTTGGTTCACTGAAAGACGCATAACGTTTTCTAGTACATCAAGATAAACTTGCCCGTTGAAGCGATCACCGACGCGCCAGGCTATATCCGGACCATGCGCACATATCCATACCCAAACATTAACGGCAAATCGTCCAGACCTGTTTCGTGAAGACACATATATTTCATTGTATCGTGAATTGGGTGACAAGAATGCAAAAATTTCTCGTCAGAAAAAATGACAATGTTCCAAAATTGAAGAGGAAAATAAACACAATTTAACCAAACCGGATACGTGATTGCTTCTGTTCTTCCGTCAATATAAATTCCATAGCACTTGCCGAGTTTTTCAAATTGGAGCTTTTAACACTTCAACGTACCTTTGACTGGAAATACGGAAAGTTTGTTGCAATTAATGCATCCCTCGCCGTTTTAAATGTATTTTCCCTTAAATAATTTAACACAGCTTCGTCTTGACCAATGGTCGAATTTTTTCTACGGCCCGAATCTTCCTTCCTTATTACACTGCCTTCAGGTTCCCATCTTTTCTTCACTCTTATGACTGTACTTTTACTAATACCATAATCATTTGCTACCCTTGTTATAGACCATATTTCCTCTAATTTAAAAAATATTAAAACTTTTTCATTTTCCGTTAATTTTAGCATTTTAGTTGTTTTACACTGTCTAAACTAGGCCAAACCAACTTAATATATCGAAAAATAGGTGTTCGTAATTTTTCTGTACACCATTCTACATTGTAGTGTAATAAATTTACTTCAATTGAACTGTACTTCACTGAATTTCACTGTAAAGCATAAAATTGAAAGAGACCAATGTCAAAAGGTTTAACATCGAAGATTCAAACAATAGTTTTCAACAAAAGACAATTTCTTTTAATTTTCTATTGAATCTGTTGCTAAACTTTCCGTTTAATAAAAAAAATACGAAAAAAAATAGATCTCATTAAAAATATCGCGAAATACAGTGGTTTTGACACGAAAATAATTAATAAATTAAGTGGAAAGACTAATTTAAAAAACACAATCCGCGATTCTACATGTTTTTTACATCAACAAAATCGTGAGAAAAAGGACTTGTATTTATCATACCATCATATTACGAAAAACATAAATAAAGTTGTTAAAAATCGTCCGCAAGTTGCCTTTCGGGCCGAAATCTTTTCTGGGTAGTATAAACGATAATTTACATAAGAAAGAGAAGTCTGGTATATATAAAATTAATATAATTTAAAATATATTCGTCAAATTAATCGTTCAATTTAACCCGTTATGAAACACATATATCGCATATTAAATTCAATAGACCTAGAAAAATCTAGTATCACCCACCACACATTAGAAACTCATCATAATATCAGAGAAGATTGTTTGAAACTTATTAAAAATATAAACAACCTGAGGCAATTGAACTGTGACGAGAGTATTCATAGTATTGAGAACTAAAAGAACATGTACAATGTCGCCAAAGGCTCCGTATCCGGTAGTTGTCGTTTTGGAGTTTTAGAAAAGTAGATAAGACGACAGTGTGGGAGAGAAAAAAAACATGTCGAAATTGTAACGTTTGGCTATTCTTTAACCCTTTGCAAATAATAATTGTGACTGGGGATACTAATTTGCAAGCTACTTTAAGAGTTAAAGAAGTAATATGAGAGATAGATGTGCAGTTTATCGTTTATTTAAAATGATTACTTTACTTATTGTTTGGACGCCACAGGAAAATAACCGTTCCTGAAAGTATAAAGTTAATTAAATATATGCCCGGTGATTAACTAAGTCTAGAAATGGGACTCTAGATTTACACTAATACAATTGATATTTATTATATGCTATTGAACTCAGGTCGTTTGATATACGAAAGGTGTATGAGCGTATCCCCTGTATGGTAGCAATAAATAGAGCACTATGTCTTAATTTATTATATGGATATTTACATAGGCCAATATCGACTTTGCAAATGTATGTATATATATATGTGTAATAAAATATCAGATTACATATAAAGCATATGTATTGATTTTAATACATAGGATCTTTTACATCAATTTTTACATCACTTGAATAGGGTACAAATAAATAGATATGAAAATGATAATTGATAATGCTATACCTTGCGAATGTTTATTATAAAGTTCGTTTGATTTTTTACTATAATGTCTAGGCCTTTATTTCTGATATCAGTATGTTTATCTCTCGCTATCGATAGACTTAAGAGCATAAAACTTCCTACCTTGTGGTAATACCGGAGCTCAGAGGAGTTTCACAAAACAAACGCACATTAACTTTGCACTACAAGGATTTTTGTTGTAATCCCAATGATTTAAAGCGCGCACAGGTGACTTTATTACTAGGTTGATTCACCCTTTGCAAGTGCTATAAAAACTAGCGTATGTTGCAGTCTTTTCTTCACTGGCTACTGCTAAGGCTTTACTTGCGTGGGACTTTTTTACTCTTGTTTGGTCCGACGTTTTTTATTTACGTCGTACTAGACCTAAGTAGATCAGCCGTCCGCTATTTTTCGCAGGGCTTGATTGACTGATGCTTTTTTCTGTTCTATTTCTTCCTCCATCGCCTTTCATGCGAAAGAATGTTTCCAGAATATCTTCTATATATTCTCCTTCATTGGGCCCCATACATAGTACAGTTAAGATTACAAAATGTGTTATTGCTGACAAAGCATATCCTTATATTAAATACATGTTGACTCTCATTTATATACACATATATATGGGGTAGTATGCTTTACATATTAATACAACGGACAAAGAGAAATGATCTCATACTGCGGTACTGTTTTCGTTATTGAATGTGCGTCCGGGGAAGAACCCGTTTTAATGCAGAATGCCTTGTTAGATAAATTTTTAAACAGTCAGAGAGAAATTAAATAAAAGAAATGAAATTGCTTTTAATATATACAGTAGACAACTGGCATATACATTAACGTTTTATTTTCTAAAGAATATGACCCATTACAGTACCCCCATTGTTTTTTATTACTTTGATGACGTTCTTAATAGCAAATAATCAAAAATAAAACCTAGTGATCAGTTCATGTATATGTGCAAGTTCAAGAAATAAAGTTAAAAAATTTAAATGAAACCAAAAGACTTTCTTGGTAAATATGTAGCAAATAATAATTAAGAATAAATATAGTTGATTATGTATAAGAAACCTTACCCCCCCCCCCACTACTCTGGTGGATCTTTAAGAGGTTTCTTGTACTTTTTTAGGTTCTCGACATTCTGCGTGGTTAAATACTGTCTGGTCCCTACATTTCCCAGTTCATACGCGTTTTCACATTTTCTTCGCAGAACTTCATAAGGACCATTGTATTGATGGAAGAACTTTTTTACCTCCTTAGCTAAGGCTGACGAATAATTATGGTTTTTAACCAGGACCCAGTCGCCCTCATTGTATACAACGGGGCTTATTTTTTCGTCATGTCTTTTCTTTCTTCTTTCCGCTCTGCTTTGGAGCCGTTCTCTAGCCAGTATTATTCTTACTTCCATAGGATGATCTTTTCTATCTGGGTAATTGATTAGTCGTTCTATTAATCTTTCTGGTTTTTCCCCCTTCATAAGCTCATGCGGCGTGAAACCCGTGGATTCGTGTTCCGTACAGTTGATCCATTCTTCGATTGAATCTATATAGTTCGGCCATACCGTGTGTTTTTCCGAGCAATAGGTTCGGAACATCTTCCCTAACTCTCTCATAACCCTTTCCACTGGATTTGATTTCGGATGATACACCGCAGAATGCTTTATCTAAATTCCGACCTCCTCCATACTCTTTTTCCATTTAGTGCTGGTAAACTGGGGCCCATGGTCCGATTGAATTATTTCTGGTTTTCCTACTTGGTCAATGTAGTGCTTCAATACCCGATGCTCATGTTCACAGCGGTTGCCTTTTTTAAAGGATACAACTTAACGTACTTAGTGAACATGTCCATGAGAACGAAAATGTAATACTCCACCACGACCTTGCGGTAGTGGTCCGTATAAATCCACCGATACCACTTCCAATGGTCTATCTGCTAGCATATTTTTCATTAATCCTTGACAGGCTTGGTTTGAATGTTTAGTTTTCTGGCGCATGTCACGCTTACCCGGTTTATCACTAAACACCTCCCTGTACTCTAACTTTGTTCGAGAAATTACATCTACAGGGTGGTCTTGTATTATCATTAATGTGGTTGGTTCTTCTTCATCAACCCCAGCGCTTTCTTGCGTTTCTAATTGGGATGCTGTTGCATCTTGTACTTCCTCTAGAATTTCCATCTTATTGTCGCACCACAGTTGTAATCCTTGAATTTCTTTTGTCATTTTCTCACTGACTTCTTCAATTTTTTTTTCCCAACTTTTCCATATTCTTGTCATTTAATTTTTGAATTTCTTCTCTGCTTTCTTTGCTAGAGTCTCGGATGTCCTTTTTTACATCATCTGTTAGTGTCTTCAAATACTGCATTAGTATAGTATTTTCTGGCGTTTCTTGATTAATTTCGCTGCTAGTTCCTTGAGTGTCTTCTTTTTGCGTCGACATTTTTTCTGGCGTTATTAATTTTCCACTTCTCAGGAACATGAGTTGTATTTATAAGATGCTTAATCTATTTGACTCTCCTTACTTTCTACAAATTTTCACAAATTGCACTATCATGCAAATATATTTGCTTTGTTTCAAAACAAACAACACACGCTTCTTTTTTTTTTTGAAATCGGTATATACATTAACGTTTTATTTTCTAAAGAATATGACCCATTACAAAATGCACTTGAGCGGACGGATAGTTAAAATATTAATAAGGGTCGTCATAACGTCCCAGAATATAAAATATAATAAGAGAATAAATATTTCTAAGTTTCTTTAACGGGCTCGACTATGTTCTATTTCGGATCTGATTACATTATACGGGAACAGAATCTGATCAGATTTACTTGACACAACGAGAAGACGGAAAATCCAGCGTTAATTGATGAAAAAAGTTAATTCCTCTTAATCTATTTATTAATAGTAATTAGACGAGCTGTTCACAGAGGGCAGTACTATAGCTTATCTAGTGATTAAAAGATAAGTTGGTACTTCGTTCAAACGTACAAATCTCAACACTAATAACAAAATCAAGAAGTGTAGTTACTTTTGAAATTTAGTTTCAATTAGATAACTTCGAGGGTAACTCTAATCGGTGTCAATACACCCTGATTGACATCGATTAGAGTTACCTCCAAGGTTAATTAATCTAAAGTACTATAGATTATCTAGTGATTAAAGGCTACGTTGATAATTCGGTCAAACGTACAAATCTCAACACTAATAACAAAATTGACAAGTGCAGTTAGTTTTGAAATTTCATTTCAACTAATTTAACCTCAATCGATGTCAATCAGGGTGTAATTACCTTCATTAATGTGACTTCAGGTTTTTGTGTATGAAAGTGGATCTGTGACATCTGGAGTATTCAAATGAAAAAAGTAAGTATTTTCACTTCAAGTGCCTTTTCATAAGAGGAGCGAGTAATATAATTATTGTTCTTTCTTAAGATTTAGTGTATGCGTGGACCCTTGTAAAGTGTTTCGCAATTCTTTTGTTAGCTTTACTGTATCCCATGTTCGACACTGTATTTCTTAATGTTACCTACTGAAGATGACACCTTAGTTGTCGAAATATTTATTTAGGATATTATTATTAATTGTGGCCTTTATAATTTTTTTATTTGGGACTGGTTTCATTATTTTCTCTTTCCTTATTCTCCTTTTATAGAATTGGAGACCTTATATACTTATCAATCCGCCCTTGTATCATCGAGAAATAATAAAGTACAGAACGTTACTAACGATTGCAAGTATTCATTTATATTCTAAAGAAAATGTTTATGACTCGGGAATAGTCAATTTTTAATGTTGATAGTACTCTGAGAGGGTAAGTGATAGAGGAGTGGGGGAACAATCCTTAAACTAAACTAGGTTCGCTATTAACATAGTTAGTATTCAATATGGAGTTGTGAAGGTTATAACATCGCATTTTCGCGTATGACACGTACGTCAGAATAGGCGAGTCAGTTATCAACGCACAGCGGAAATTCCGACGGCATTTCAACATCGGGCGTCATGGAAATCTTCTATTTTACAGAACCATTATGCGTTGGGTTACCGGTTTCAGAACGAGAGGAAAGGTGATGTAAAAGAAACCTCTAGGCCTACAGAGAAGTGTCCGGAACCCAGAGAATATGGAAAGAGTGAGGCGGGCAATTCTGAGAAGCCCTGGTCTTCATTCTGCAGAACTGCAAATTAATGAACACAGTAAGACGCATTCGCTATAAAGATCTAGAATTTCAACCTTATTAGATTGCGATTGTATAGAAGCTCAATGAAGATGACCCACAAAGATTTGCGTTCGCAGAAACCATACAAACCGTTTTAGATGAAAACGAAAATGCGGTGATCATGATGAGTGACGAAGCGCATTTTTACCTAATTGGTGATTTAGAGAAACAAAACTGCCGAAATTGGGCAACACACAATCACCCACAGTTGAATGAACGTCCTCTACATAGCGCGAAAGTTACGGTTTGGTGTGGCGTCACTAAACGTTGCATCATTGGTCGTTACTTCTTCGTCGTAGTGACGGTGACGGTCAACTCTGTCCCCAACATAAACATGTTAAACAACATTTATTGTTCCGGAACTCCGTAGATGACGAATTGGTGGACATAATTTGTGATACCAACAAGACGGGGCCACCGTCCACACAGTAAGAACTTTGTTTTCGAATTGAGTGACTTTCAGGTTCGGCAATGCTTTGTGGCCTCTTCGCTAGCAAGACTTGTCAGCCTGCGACTTCTTCCTCTGGGGCTACCTCAATCCGTGTGTTTATTTAGGGAAACCGAGAACACTGAAAGAATCGACAGCATCTATGGTAACCTTCTTGAAAGCGTGGATATCAAGTTTGAGGAAAGACTTTAAATGTAAATTCAGGAAACTGGTCGTCACCTTAGAGACATAATTTTACACACATAATTGCAAAATTTCAAATAGGAAGACACATAATATTCTTTAATGGCATTACATTATTTTTTTTTTTAAATAAATTATTTTCTCGCAAAATTGACCATGTACTGCTCAATTCAAAAATTGACTATTCCCGAGTCGCACCCTGTATATGTGTATTAGCCTAAATTATTCTAAAGCAAAGAAGATTGCGAAATTTCAAATAGGAAGACTTCCTGTCCAACATCCGACACTGTGTCTTCTTCGACTACTAAATTTACAACCAAATAATAACTTATGAACAGTAACCTCCTCCATTATGATAAACTTTACTTTATCTTCCACTAAATAACTTCCCCGACTGCGTAATTCGAGAAACACAACCGTTTAAAATTAATACGAAATTAACATTTTAGATTATTCGAGCAAATAGTGGAAATGTCGTTTGAATTTAGTATTAAAATGGTAAGGGATCATAGCCATGTAGAGGAACATATTTTGAGGTCTAGACTTACAAAGTGACATGCTAACGTTAAAGCACATATTTCTTACGTTACACTGACTTTAGCACATAATTTTGCCAATTTTCAACACAACCATCTGAGACAAATAGCGAGTATAATGTTGAATTGCTAAAATGATAAATAATACTTTGATGTTGGGACATCCTAGGAAGCAATCGTAGAAATATACATGATGTCTGTGTATTAGTTCGTGTGTACATATAAGTAATTTCTCGGGCATGTCTCTGGCTTGGTAAGTTTTACCGAAATTAAGTTTGACGTCTAAACTCAGAGGGGGTAAGTGAACTCATCACGAGCACGATAGTTTGGCAAGGGTCCACGCTTTACTGGCGCGGCGCTGTGATCGATAAGTTTCATCTACCACCATCCAAAAACACGACAATACATAATCCCGTTCTGTATGAGAACGTTGTGTTCTCGTTATTAAATATCATTAGTGAGAAGTGTACGTATACTCTGTTTAGTAAACGGCATATGCACTTCACAAAATTTAATTCTCGTGCTGGTGCTAACCGCAATTAATGTTTAATGCGAGGATTTTAATTCACGGCCTCTACGCCGGGATACCCGCTGGTCCGATCTTTCTCGAATGCATCGTGTTTTCTGTTTCAGTTGTACATAGGCCAGCCGGCGAGCCGGCGTTATGTGTGTATGACGTGATATGTGAGTTCAGCAAGTAAATTCCCTGTGAGCGTTGAATTTATTATTCGTTTTGATGCATATTTTATTGAAATTAATGGTGTTTGCATGATATGCACATATATCCTTTGAATATGAATGCGTACATACATGAAGCGACTGCTTGCGTCATATTTGACAGTGGAAAATTGAGAGCTTGGAATAAATTGCGCATCTAAGTAGTAACTCGGCCCAGAGTCTTTTTAAAATGTCGTGTATCCAACGGATTACATTTAATAATACGTAAATCAAATTTTTCAGGTCTAAATTCTTTGAATTGAAAACTCTATGTAATTATCTCTTCATTATAAAAGGACATTATCACTTCATTATAATGTCCTTTTTGACTTCTGGTCTGAATTAATCGGAGACTATGGCTTATTATGTAAAAGTTAATTTCGACAACTAAGTTGTTATCATCAACTCTAGAGGTAGTATTACACTAGGAGCACTAGCACACACGTAATCAATGTATCGCCGATGTATTAACATTAACATCTAAATGTAAACGAATCCAATTTATTACTATTTATAATCGCATGCTTACCTGAGAGTCATTAAGTGTGATTAAGCTTCAATGATTAAGTGCGAATTATTTTTATTTTTATAAATAGAAATGTTCTCCTAGCCACCTAATTCTCAATAGTTATGTACACTTTTCACTAGCTTTAAATTACAAAGGTCTACAAAAAAAAATGCCTACTTTTTTTAAATTTCCACTTACTTAAATATATACCAGTGTCCCGTATCATTATGTTCAAATTTTAGGAGTGTAAAGTAGACTTCATTTCAAGTAACAAAAACGCAAAACTTGTCTATCCATTTTTATTTGTTTCAAAGTTACAGATCTATGAATGTGATTGTCAGATCATGAAAAAAAAATGTAATCCTAAAGTCAATACAAGCTGATTTTATTTAAAAAAAGTTATACAATTCAATAAAAGGCATGTGATTGTTAACGTCGCATAATAAAATGTTATCCTAAAATAAATATCCACGTATCGTAGTGCATACAGTAATTTTTGGAGTTCTACAAAAAAGAGTACTGGAAATTGATTTATGATAAAGAAGGTTCTTACTTATTTCGTAAGTGCTGAACGATGAATATCAAACAATAAACAAATGTTTAGATGACTGTTAACGTTGCATTTTTTAATAAAGGATTACATTACTTTCAAGTTCATACAACAGCTTATTAGTGAGTGGACAAGTTTTCTTTATAAAATGCCTTACCAATTTTCTTGTCAAGAGTATGCGGACATGCACTTTGTGCATGGCTACTGTAACGGCAGTGCACGTCAAGCAGTTATTAAATACCGACATCGGTTTCCAGATAGGCGCATTCCTCATTACAGAACGTTTCTGGAAGTACACAGACAATTTCGAGAATGCGGACTGCGTGATTATCTTATCGACCGAGGAGTAAATTTGCCAGCAGTAACTATTGTTACAAGGGATCCAACTCTCAGTGTACGTCGAATCGATAGACAACTAGGAATGCCACTGCCACGAACGACAGTTTGGCGAATTTTAAAACTTGAGGGCTTATATCCATATCACTATCGCAGGGGAAACGGTTTGCTTGAGGCAGACCACTATGCTCGTATAGTTTATTCTACCTGGATATTAAGACAGTCACGGCTTCATTTTAATTTCTGCAGAACAGTCCTCTGGACAGATTAATCTACGTTCACGAGAAATGGTGTTACAAATCTGAGAAACCTGCACAGGTGGTCATCAGAAAATCCCAAAGCTATACGCCCATCTAAATTTCAACATGAATTTTCTATTAACGTTTGGTCGTTTCGGGTCATCGATTGATGACTTGTTGATTCGTCCTGTCGTTCTTCCTCGGAGGTTGAATGCGGACAATTACCTTGAATTACTTGTTGGCGAACTGCCAGGTCTTTTAGAAGATGTCCCACTATATGTTCGACGAGACATGTGGTTTCACATGAATGGGGCACCACCACATTTCGGATTTGTTGTCCGAAATTGGGTTAGCGTCATTTATCCAAGATGGATTGGTCGAGGTGGTCCTTCTTTTGCATGGCCACCCAGATCACCCGATCTTAATCCCTTTGACTTTTATTTATGGGGTACATGAAATATTTAGTCTACGCGCAAGTTTGGAACACAAGAGAAATGTTGTTGGATCGTATTCACCTGGCTGCCAAGCAAATCCGACAAAACAAGTAGGAAATTCGGATAAATACTTCTTCTGTTGGCTGACGGGCACAAGCCTGCATTCAGCAAGGAGGTGGACATTTCGAAAATATTATTAATTGAACTTATTCTAATAAAATCAGTTTTTATTGATTTTAGGATTACATTTTTTTTCACGATCTGACAATCACATTCATAGATCTGTAACTTTGAAACAAATAAAAATGGATATACAAGTCTTGCGTTTTTGTTACTTGAAATGAAGTCTACTTTATACTCCTAAAATTTTAACATAACGATTCGGGACACTTGTATAATTTGAATTCTGTAAGTTCAAACCTGTTTTCGGTTTTCCTCTGGGGCTTGGGCGAAGCTTTCATACAAAATCAAATCAAATATGATAATATACTTATGTTTCCAATGAAATATTATAAATATTTTAAACACATAAAGCTAATACAAAACTATTTTTGCAGGTTCAATTAACCCTGCAATATTACAATGTTTTTATTATTCGTCAATACTATTGTGTCGTAAGTTTTACGATTTTATAACAAAACAAAAAAATAGCTGATTTTTCTTTTTATTTTGTGAACACAAATAAGAACATTATATCATTGGTCCTTCAAGAAAACATTTACACTTTTTATAAAAAGGAAATTGTTTATTAGTTTAAACAGTCGGTGCGCCATTTTCCGCGATGCTCACCGCAATTGGGGTGTTTACACTGAGGACAGTATGTAGTTGTCATGCGTCTTAATCGACTGGGGCAGTAAAAGCATATGAAACGTTTACCTTCTTCATTGAGGATATTATTTGATTTAACTTCGATTTTAATCATTTCTCCTATACTTTGGCGAAGATCACGACGTAGATTTTTGGTGCTTAATCTGTGTTCCATCTAAGATCTATCAAGTTGATAACTTAGGTATAAATTGAAATCAAGAAAGGGGCTTTTTATGTTCTTTTATGTTGTTGCAACAATACAAGACACAGGAATTAATACAAGAAGCGTTGATTTTTCCATAGAAAGCGTACAAAGGTCAACGTCTAGTCTTCCTATTACATGACATGTTTGAACACATCTGGTCAAAAGTAACCACTCCGGATTTCGTTTCTTTGTAGTTCAAAATTATTGCTGGTTTGTTATTTTTTTCAGATATTGCAGCCCCTTCATGCATGGTTGATAGTAATAACACCAGTTTATCTTTCTTGGGCACATATGAAACTAATGTTTTGTTTTTGTCGAAACAAAACATTAACGAATGAGATTCCCGTCCTTTGACTTCCAGCATTTCCAACGGGATTTCTTTCTTATTCTTTCTTATTGTACCTATAATGGTTAGTTCGTCTTGTTCTTCAAGAAGTTCATCTACCAGTGAAACTGAGGTAAGCCATTTGTCCACTGTTATGTTTCTATTGCTTCCTTGGTCAATTCTTTCACAAAATATTCAGACAATGGCAAACCATTTGTTTCTGTTGATTTTTTCAAGTAAAGCATGGCGGCGTCAATCATATATTTCGAGGAAGAGTCGCAAAGCATCACAATTTTTATTCCGTTTTTGATGGTTTATTAGGAATATACATCCTAAATGAAGATCTTCCTCGAAAACCTAAAAGTTGCTCGTCAATTGTCAGATATGAAGGGGGAGTGTATGATGTTCTGCATGTTGTAATAAAAGCATTCCATACTTGGCGAATATCTGCAAATGTTTCCGTATTTGTCCTTTCCTTTCTTGTTGTCTTATCATCAAAGCGAAGGCAGTTTATCAAGAAAATAAATCGTTCGCAGCTCATACACGACTTATAAAATGAACCGGGTGTGTAGAATCAAACATTTGCTTTACATTTAAATTATTGTCTTTTTTATAGCAGACTTGACCAAAATTGCGAATAAGGCCAACAGTTCTTCTTTTACTAATGCTAACACGAACGATGTACTTTCGGTATAGTTTTTACACTGTCTGTCAATTTCTGCGTTAGTGTTGCTAATAATTATGTCTAAAATTTCATCGGAAAGAAAATGTAGGAAATATTCAGGCAAAGTTGCACATCTTTGGGCACTACCTTTAGTTCCTGACACAAAATGAATGATATTTCGATTAGCGCTTCTTTTTGATCTATGCGGAAGTTTGGTAGACCACTTGTAACCATTTTTCCATTCAAAGTTATGGATGTTGGTATTATTATGCTCCTTTTCCTTTTTTTGGTTCCGGATAAATTAGTCAGTGGTACGCCATCATAAAATGGCGTACTTTCATAGTTTGTTGCTTATGAACAGTTAAGAATCAGATTTTTTTCTTCTAGTATAAATCTACTACCTGAGGATGTCCTCAAAGTTATTTTACCGCTCTCGTTCTCTTCCAAATCGCTTTCGTTACTGGACCCTACTTCAATCTCCAAGTTGTCTACCTCCTTCCAATCACTTTCCATATCCTCACATGCTGTCACACATGAATCATCTTCCCCGTCCATCATTTTCTGAATTTCATCTTGTAGCTCTCGTTCGGTTAATGGCCTACTGTATGGCCCAATTTTCTATAGAAAAAAAAATTATCGAACCATATGCGAAAGGTTATCTAAACAGTCTTACCTGACAAAACGTTATTTCAATTTCTTAATTAAAATATACTGTAATACTATTGACTCGTAAAGTTTACGACGGACATTCAAAAACACGGCTAAAGCAATACGATTTAACACATGTACAGGCATACATGGTAAGCATACGACTAGCAAAGAAGCTACTGAGCCTTGGGAGCAAAAATGAAAATTATATCGTTACGAATCCACTCGAAGAAAACCGAGCGTCGTAAAATTGACGACACATTAGTATTGCAGGGTTAACTGAAATATTAACTGTTATATAGAAAAAAATAACTAAATTGTGTTTTTTTAAGAGGCGTAGGATTATAAATTGAAATAAAGGACACAAGTAGTGAAATGATATTTTTTTTTAATCGGATAGTACTATGACATTAATGATGGAAGATTATTTTGGGCATATGGCCATCACGGGAGTCTGAGGCACGTCATTCTGGAGCATCAATTTCAGATTACTTTTTCGAGCGTTTGAGGCTATGTGTTACGAATGGTACGCTCGATGTTTGTTTCCAAGGCTGCAATAGTTGTTGGCTTGTTTGGGTAGACCATTGACTTCAAATAGCCCTACAAAATATATTCTAGAGGCGTCAAATCGCATGATCTTGAATATCTGTGTGCAGGTCCATTTCTGGAGATCTTACCGCCGAACACTTCCTTTAATAAATCGATGGTTTCGCCATGTGACACCCGCCTGCTGAAATCAAAGGTCTTCCAGACTATGTTCATGCACTTCTAGGAATAAGAAATCGTTGGACACGCCTCTATACCGGCCAGCATTGTCGGTGACAACTCAATTATCTTCGTTTTTGAATAAGCATGGCCCGATTATGCCTTCGGGCAACAAACCACATCAAATAGTGCATTTTTAGGGTTGAATCGATAGTTGATGAGTCACCTGTGGAATAGTGTCTCTCCAAATGCGACAATTTTGCTTATTTACAAAGCTACTGAGCCATAAGTGAGCCTCATCGCTGAACTCAATTTGACCATGAAACACTGGATCAACTTCCAACTGCTTAAGCGCCCAATTACTGAACTGACGTTGAAAACCCTGGTCAGATGACTTTAATTCTTGCACCAATTTAATCTTGTAGGTATGTAAGCCAGGAACCTTGCGCAAAATCTTTAACAAACTTGATGGGCCCAGGCCAAGTTCTTGAATAATGAATTTGAATCATCCTCAACACTGGCCTAAACAGCGACGATATTTTCTTCAATGCGCACTCTACGCAATCTCGTTGGTGGATGGTAGTCCAAAAAAGTAAATTGCGTGCAAAATTTTTCAATTGTGTTGTGAATAGTCGTCTTATTTGGCAGATGATTTATGCTGTAAATTGGGCGAAGCACTTTGTGAACGTTTTTAACTGAACACTGATTTTATAAATCGATTTTCACAATTTCTAGATGGTGCTCGGCTGTATGTTTTGCTTTGTCAAATGTCAAACAATACTGAATTATCAAATTAATTGTTATAATGTCAAAGTTTCTCCCCATTGAAAAAGAAAGATATTAAAAACCACACATTATGTGTCAAGTTAAGATGGCAGCAGGTATTTTCAAGGAGCTTCAGATTCCTTATACAGGATGAGCCCTTTGCTCAGTCGTTGTCCGAATTAGCTCAGTTTGCATCTGTCCTAAATTATCCTCACCAAACGCTCGTTTCAGCATTTTCAGAGTATCTGCAGCCGTTTTACAAAGTTTAAAGCAGAATTTGTTGCACGTTCTTTTGTTCTTTCACACCAGACAGTGTAAAATAAGTCAAACATAACTCAACAAATATAAACACAAAAATTGTTTGTAACCAACTAGCAGGGTACAGTTTGACAGACTGACTTAGTATAGACGTTTCTGACACCATCTAGCACTATAGAACTGTACTACCATACTTTTGCGCGCCCCATTAAAATTCCGGAAATTTCTGGGGAGCACCTCATATATGAAACCGTTATCTAAACGTAGAAAATCGACATTTTATATTATTAATATTATCACATCTATTACCTTTTTAAACTGAAAATATATTGACACAAAAAACGGTTAGTAATACAGGCTGTTTCGAAAGTAATCTGAAATTTTATTGTGGTTCAATTTTAAGATGAAAAGTTCCTATTAATATGTGTGATAAGTTTTGTCGTTAATGATATACAGCTTTTGTTATTTTTTGTAATAAACGAGCTATGACAGTAAGTGAAATTTATTTCGATGATAATTTTTTGTTAGCGACGCTAGTAATTTCGAAAACTAACAAGCAAGATGTTTATTGTAAGTGGCATTTGGAATGTTGACAATTACTGTGTCAAACCTAAAAACCAACGCATCATTCTAATTTCGTTGTAGTACTAGTTCTGCTTTCGTTTGTGTTCAGTTTAAACTTATTAACTATTTGGAACTTACTGCAAGTGATAATTAATGAATATTAAATCACATTCTTACATGTAAATGTCGACTTATTTGATGCGTTCATAACTACAATCCGACAAACTAAGTTTGTACCAGTATGCAGAACACACCCTTTCGCGACAACGAACTTCCTGGTAATTAGGTTAATTAAAAATTAAGAAATACTGAAAAATACCAGTCAATCAACGGGAGGAAACGTACAGACGGCGTTTCGTTCTAGTTGGAACTTTTCAATGCACGGCATTCCTCGAAGACGGACATTGCTTTTTCATTTCTATACTTTCTGTATATATTCTGTATATATACAGAAAGTATAGAAATGAAAAAGCAATGCATTCATACAAAAAATGCATATTAGCCATATCAGCATTAGTAAACGCCAGGCATAGTTAATAAGAATTAAGAAATACTGAAAAAAACAAGTCAATCAACGGGAGGAAACGTACAGACGGCGTTTCGTTCTAGTTGGAACTTTTCAATGCACGGCATTCCTCGAAGACGGACATTGCTTTTTCATTTCTATACTTTCTGTATATATACAGAATATATACAGAAAGTATAGAAATGAAAAAGCAATGTCCGTCTTCGAGGAATGCCGTGCATTGAAAAGTTCCAACTAGAACGAAACGCCGTCTGTACGTTTCCTCCCGTTGATTGACTTGTTTTTTTCAGTATTTCTTAATTCTTATTAACTATGCCTGGCGTTTACTAATGCTGAAATGGCTAATATGCATTTTTTGTATGAATTAGCCAATGGTAATACCTTTGACGCTAGACTTATGTAGTTCCCAGTATTATTCAAATAACCGCTTACCAAGTTCTGAAATGTTTACTAAACTGCAACTTCGTTTACAAGAAACTGGAAGTTTTGCAAGATCAAGAAATATTATTGGACGACCTAGAAACGTGACAATTCCACAACTTGAAGATGAGGTTCTTCAAATTATTGACGAACATCCAGACACGAGTACCAGAAATATTGCTCAACAACTATTTGGAATACTTGGAAGAAAATTTATTGCATCCATATCATATTCAACGTGCTCAAGATTTAATACCTAATGACTATCCGCTCCGTATGCAGTATTGTCAATGGTTTTTAAGAAATTTCAAACAATCCCTTTGCTGCCACTGTATTGTTTACAGATGAAACCAACTTCTCAAGGCGTAGTATTACGAATTTTCATTACAACCATAAGTGGGCTGATGAAAATCCACATGCCACAGTTGCGGCACGATTCCATCAAACTTTACCGGTCAACGTTTGGTTTGGTATTATCGACAATTATTTAATAGGACCATCTTTCCTTCCTCAACGATTGAACGGTGTTACATATCTTCATTTTCTGGAAAGTGAGCTTCCTGTTCTTTTGGAAGATGTACTTCTCATAATTAGGAGGCTTATTTAGTTCATGCATGACGGTGCACCTCCACATTTTGCATTAACCGTACGAGAATTTTTAAATAAGGTATATTCAAACCGTTGGATAGGACGAGGATTTTCACACCCATGGCCCCCAAGGTAACCTGACCACAATCCTCTAGACTTTTGTGTTGCACTCGTTTATACAACCCCGATTTTAAATTTAGAAGATCTTTAAAATCGCATCATAGAAGGCTGCAATGTTATTCGCAACACTCCTGGCATTTTCGAAAGGATTCGGCAATCGATTAGACGTCGATTGGAAGCTTGTGTTTTAGCTATAGGTGTACATTTTGAACATCTCTGAAATATACTACTTTTATGTTTTTATTTATCACAATGTTATTGCTTCTATTAAAATAATATAAACATTGAGCACCTTGTATCTCATTAACGACAAAACTTATCACACATGTTTATAGGAACTTTTCGGCCTATAATTAAAATGACGAATCGCCCACAACAAAATATCAAATTAATTTCGAAACACCTGTATAATAGCGAAGTAATCATTTCAGGACAGCTACATTTGTATTTTAAACGTCCACTTAGAGCCATGAATTCGAGAAATATCAACAAAAACAAAAAAGCATTTGTGAAACCCGCTAAATTAAAAACATTTCCTCGAAAACCTGCCGTTGGTGTTGTAAATGTGCTCGGATCGTTCCCATAACTAGGGTACAAGATCCAGAAACATTTTCAGGTCGCAATGCCTACTAGCAGAAATGTACCCGAAAAACGCCGCATAATTCAGAGAAAATTGAAATCCTGGATATCTTTATGCAAGCGTAGAAATTCCGAGCCCGTGCGATAAGAATTAGGGATAAGTAAGAACGTAATAAGAGAAAGACGTGGTATGGATAGAGAGAGCGAAAGGAGAAAGGGCAATGCAAAGAATGAACGGAGAACCGAGACGAGCAGGAAATAAAAAGACGGTGTCGTTTGTGAGAGGCTAAAGGAGACACCCGATAACGCAGCGGAAACGGGAACATGTCGTTCCCCTATACACCGGAAGTGAAATTC
This sequence comes from Melolontha melolontha, assembly GCA_935421215.2. NCBI lineage: Eukaryota > Metazoa > Arthropoda > Insecta > Coleoptera > Scarabaeidae > Melolontha > Melolontha melolontha. Next base: position 30,160,843 of record OW285236.1, on the reverse strand, counting down.
CGAGTGCAATTATGAGCTCCAGTGAGGAGTAAAGACACATCGCTCTTCATAGTCACTTGAAGCTCTATTGCAAGCTGGATGATCGTTTTTATTATCTGTCGTTTGGTACGAATATATGAGTTTGTTGATTTTTTTCAATTGAAGAAAAATATTTCAAAATTTTTTACGAAAGTAAAGGAAATTAATTAAATATTAGCCTAACTTTTGATCGTGTGAGGAATGGATTTATTTTAATCTAATTTTGTTATATCTTTTTATTTAAAATTTATAAAAATGCATACAAAACATAAAGTTAAATGATTGATATGTTGATGTATTCTGTAATAAATCTAATAGTTAAAATCTTTACTTTATTAAAATGTTATAGTAAAACGACAATTATTTCGCCAACATAGTGGCTTCAGTAGGTACGTACTAGAGCAAGTTTATTTGTTTTGTATGACAAGCGAAATAGAAATTTCATGCGACAACTTCATACGAACCATAATTAACCCTGGAACGCTACACTTATTTTCAGGACTTAATCTGCTACAGTGGGGTCCAGGTGTACCCCAAATAAAAGTTAGCTAATTTTTGTCAATAAATGTGTTTATTTAAATATATCGCAAAAACAAGTTAAAATAACTTTCTACATTTGGGTTTATTCAGCAAAATAGTATTTTATTATCACTCCGCACAAGTTGGACAAATTTTCTTTTGATGTTGTAAACAAATAAATTTTCTGCATATATCGCAGTTGACCCTCGATTTTCGGTCTTGGTTTCTGTGGCAAAATGAACATCTACCGGTGGTAGCAGGTGGCCTTGTTTGTACTTCTACTGGAGGGGCTATTTTTAGTACATTGCATATAGTTTGACGGAGTTCACTCCTCATAGTTGAAGTTTGCAAGCGACTTTGCATATGAGGTTTCACTAAATCAAGTGCAAGTTTTTTCAGGTAATCTCTTCTGTTTTTGACAATTTCTTTATTTGGTGCATTCGAACCTCTTAAAAGTACCAACGAGTTATATCCCACAATATTTAGCAAATTATAAAACAGGCATAATGGCCAACGGCGTGTTTTTATATTAGTAGAATAAGTGTGGCACTGTTGGTCCAAAGTGTCCACTCCTCCCTTGGTGGAATTATAAAATTCTATAATTTTTGGTAATTTGGTGGTATTTGACTCATCACCTTGTTCATGCATTGCTGAAAGCATGATAACAGTTTTTTTCTTAGTTTTTGGTGGACAATATGATAATAATGTAAGTTGGTCACTATAGCAAAACATGCGGAGTTTATCTGCCTCTCCTTGAGATCCAAGAATGATGGAGGAATTTCTGTTTTATTTTTCTTCAGTGTATCTACAACTGTAATTTTTTTTTCTAAAAGGTTTTTTGCCGTCGGCACAGATGTGAACCAGTAGTCCATTGTCAGATTTCTATTGGTTCCTTGAAAAGAAGTGGTAAGTTTATCGCAATAATACTGGGCAAGAGGAATATTAGATGGTGTGGAGTTTTTGCCTATATAAACTTCAGCGTCGAGTACATAAGCCGTTTTAGCATCACAGCACATCACAATTTTAATCCCATATTTATCGGGTTTTGAAGGAATATACATTTTGGAAGGACATCGGCCACGAAATCCAACCAATTGTTCATCAATTGTGGTGTACTCCGAAGGTACATATAAGTTTTTCATTTTGTTTATAGATCTCTCAAAAACTTCTCAATATGCTGCAAGGTTGTCGATTTCTCTTCTTTCAGCTCTGGTGTTTTTATCGTCAAACCGGTGGCAGTTTACTAAAAATCTAAAACGTGCTTCGGGCATTGTTGCTCGAAATATGGGTATACCATTGTCTTTATCAAAGAGTTCTTTTGTAAATACTCCATCATCTTCATTACGCCGGCATAATAGAATAAACCAAAGAGAGCCATCATTTCAACATTATCTGTGTCTCTGGTGTAGGAAGGTTTATTAGCTATTGGTGTATCTTCTGTATCACTATTGCCCATTTCTTTGCCATATTCCAATCTTTGAATTTTTATTTCTTTGTTGGTATGTTCTGTTATCGAATCCAGATTTTCTCGGGTGAAACATAATTGCCATGCTTCTATTCCTGATTGTATTTGTCTTGATTCATTTTTATTTCCGGGTAAATGCATAACAAGATTTCTTTTTGGTGTACGATGAACTGCTCCTTTCACACCTGACCATTTGAATCCATTTTTGCACCTTAGTTTGGTGGAAACCTTGAAAACTTTAACCTTATCTTGGTCTGCAAGCTGTATCTGTGCCAAGGGTACATCGTCCTCAGAATCATAGACGGGTGGTAAGGGATCCTGAGGTTGGACTGGAATAGAGGAAACTATTGGGTCGTCTTCAGTTTTAGACTCTTTGTTCTCTTCGAGGTCCTCTCTAAAATCTGGTATAATAACATCGTCCTCATCGATCTCGTCCTGAGAACCCTCGGAATCAGAATCATAAAGAATACGGTGTATTTCAGCTAGATCATCAGGATTTGTTAGATCGAAAATCTTATTTCGAGAAGCCATTACTTGCGTGATCTAAAAAACAACAATTAAATTAAAAAATAGCATAAACTATGCAGTAAAAACATTAATAATCAAATAATTTAGTAAAACAAATATATACTTACAAGCGAAAATAAATTTAATACAGTCTTATTCTGCTACACTGGGGTACACATGTACCCCAACTATCAAATATCTCAAAGACGCAAAGGCACTGTCTTTCAATAATATCGCACATGAACTGTCGCATCGTGTGCTGAAACTACTCAAAAGCCCCCGAGCGCAGCTCCATCTTTTTTCGATTAGCGGGATTTTTGAAGAAGGCTGGGGTACATGTGTACCCCAAATAGCATTCCAGTCGATATTATTTTTGACTGATGCTGCAGCTTATATGTTAAAAACAGGGAAGTTATTAAAGCAATCTTATCCCAATATGCTATACATTACGTTACGTTTACATCAGGGGTCATTTTCCAAATGTTGATAAGTTAGTTTCATCATTTAAAAAGATATTTCTCAAAGCTGAGACAAAAAGTTGATGCCATATTTAGCAGAAATCCAGATTTGAATATATTTTATCAATTCTACACTGAGCCGATTGAAAAATCCACGCATTCGAAGTATGGTGCACTTTTCGAACATTTTAATCACGCACTGTAAAATATTTTTTTTTTTTTATTTTTTTATTTTTAAATTGAATCGGCCGATACTTGCTGGAAATCCATTATATGTAAATGGGATTTAAGTAAAACACTTATACTAATTTCCAGTATATATTACACTTTATTATATATTAATAAATAGATGACATGTTTCGCTACGATGTAGCTTCTTCGGATCTTATATTACTACTGAAAACGCTCTTCACAAATGTATGGCTTTTTTCTAAACTATTTCAATGGGTTGCACTTGTCTACATTAGAATCGTCTCTTACCGATATATCGTCTAAAATTATTGTTATTCTAATATTTAATGAAACCAGTTTAAAAGTGGGAAATTATTAAGGTCTAATTGGTCATTTAACAATATATCTGCATATTTAAGTTTATTTATTTCTAAGGATTTCAGTAAATTTAACTTTAATCCTTTTTGTTGTGACTGTAAAATTTCGAAATCTTTATTGAAACTATGATTATTTTCCAACAAATGAATTGCATAATTGGAATCTGTCTTTTTGTTAATAAAACTTTTAAAATGTTCCTGTATTCTTTTCTCAAAGCTCCTACCAGTTTGGCCTATGTATGTTTTAGGGCACTCTTTACATGTTAGTTTATATACTCCGGATTTATTACTTTTGCTTGTCTTGGATTTATTATTTTTTTATGAATTTCCCTAAAGAATTATTAGTTTTATAAGCTACATTTAAAAGCTGTTTTTCGTAAAATTTTTCCTATTTTTTCACTTATCGGTCCTATGTATGTTAATAATTTATAATTGCTTGGTTTATCTTTTATTATTGGGTACACATTTTCTATTGCTTTCCTATATTTCTTTTTTCTTAAAATTGTATCTACTATAGTCACAACAAAAAGGATTAAAGTTAAATTTACTGGAATCCTTAGAAATAAATAAACTTAAATATGCAGATATATTGTTAAATGACCAGTTAGACCTTAATAATTCCCCACTTTTAAACTGGTTTCATTAAATATTAAAATACAATAATTTTAGACGATATATCGGTAAGAGACGATTCTAATGTAGACAAGTGCAACCCATTGAAATAGTTTAGAAAAAAGCCATACATTTGTGAAGAGCGTGTTCAGTAGTAATATAAGATCCGAAGAAGCTACATCGTAGCGAAACATGTCATCTATTTATTAATATATAATAAAGTGTAATATATACTGGAAATTAGTATAAGTGTTTTACTTAAATCCCATTTACAAATATTATTTTACTTGTGTGTACACAATTTCTACGTATTAAAGCTTTCTAATATTTGAGGAAGTTTGTTTCATATTTCTAAGAAATTTTGTTGTTCTTCATTTGCTGTTAGGGCTTTCCAACCAGCCATTGTCAACATATTTTTACCCTCGGTGGTACAGAAAAATACATTTTTTAAATACACATGTCTCTGTAAAATTTTATATTTTTTATTTGTTCGGAGAATCGGCCTTTGTCCAGGAACACGCCAGTACAGCACTTTCTACAAATTTGTGGAAAGGTGCCACCAAGGAAGTTACTGGAAAAAGGATGAGTTCTTCGGTACATTTGAAACAAGCATCACGTACTTTACATTAAATAATAACAAAGTGTTGAATCGCCAGCACAGTTTTTATAATAAAATTAAATTTGTATATAGTAAAAGTGAGTTTTATTTGTATAAGTCTCCCTACAGACTTACAACCTGTGGTGCAAAAATAAGTGCCAAACTCCAGCGCACAAACTACTTTACACGCACCCATCACCAATTGTGTTGTGGAACGGACATTTTCTATTTTTAAAGACGTCTTAACATCTAAAAGAACTAATTTAACACAGGAACACCTTAAACAAATTATAGTTGTTTATAGTAATGTTTTACACTTTCAATGTTACACAGGAAATACATAGTTTTGAGTTTTGTTCTTTGTAAATTAATTTTATTCAAAATTCTACATGCAATTCGCTTATCAGCATTACTTTTGTTTCAGCAGTAGTTGCTGCCGGTTAACAAACCGTTTATCACATTTGCTCTGTTGTGCATTGACAGATACATATTAAAATAGAAATAAAACTACAGTTCAAATCTTCACTTTTTAATATTTAATCGTAATACGATAATTGTTTCGCCAGCACAGTGACTTCATCAGGTACTTACGGCTAAAGAGTATTTTACAAACAGTTTGTAACGTACTCTTCCTGGTACTCTGGATCTTCGTGAAGTAAAAACCTAGTCAATTCAGATACATATTAACTGCATATGTAGGTATGTGCCAATTATGCAGGTTGCCATAGGTATCAAATTGTTCGAAACTCACGGATCGCTTACAGAAACAAACCTATTGCGAATACAAGGCAGACGCATATGGGCTATGAATCATTAATCGCTCGAGTCCGCTCTCTAATAATTATATTGAACAAAAGCTTTTAAAACAATTTTGGGACAAAAGTTTGCGATATCGTTCCAATCACCATTTCTAAAAATAGGTATAATTTTGGAAATCCTCAACATAAGTGCCAACGTTAAAAGAACTGTTCATTATAACAAGTGTTCATTTGAAAAGTCAATCTAGGTTATTTTGAAATTTTGGTAGAGTAAGACGCAAATATATTAGTATGTGCTTGTTGTTCTGTAAACGTAAATCCAAATGACATTTGATAATGTCAATCACAAATATCAGTTAGTGGATAAAATAATCGTACGTCGATTCTGGTTTAAATAAATTGCTTCTCAGTTTTAAAATGGCTTTCACTTTAGAACATAAAATTGATGGTTTATGGGTTTATTCAGTTCAAGATTGCATGGTAGAATTTCAAGTTGAGTTTCAACATTTTGTAATAGATTATATACAATTTAAGAATACTTTGGATAGAACTTTAAAACTTTTTTCTGAAACGGGTAGTCTCTTAAGAAAATCAGGCAGCGGAGCAGTTAAGAAACGTACACCTCAAGTTGTCAATCGTGTTGAAGAAATAATGGAAAATGAACCACAAACATATGTTCGACATTTGAGACAACAAATAAACCTTTCTGTTGGTACAACTCACAAGTTATTAAAAAAAGATATGCAAAGTTATCCATACCGTGTCACAGCAGTACAAGAATTGTTAGAAATTGATTACCCACGTAGACTACAGTTTTGTAATTGGTTTGTAAATATGGACAATAATGGAGAACTTTCGCAAAGAGTCAACTTTACTGATGAAGCATGGTTTTATAAAGCGGGAGACTTAAATTCACAAAATACAAGAATTTGGAGTAGTGAAAATCCACATGTAATTAATGAAGAATCGCCACATCCAGAGAAAATTGGTGTTTGGGCAGCGATAAGCCAAAGGCGAATCATTGGACCAATATTTTTTCAGGGAACGTTAACTGCTCAAAGGTACCGTACGGAACTTTTACAACCATTTGTCAATCAGTTGCATGATGATGAACTTCAAAATGCATATTTACAAAAAGACGGAGCCCTTGTCACTGTACTGCAGAATCTTTGGATTATTTAAGAGAATTTTTTGATGAGCATTTAATTAGTCGAAATACTGAAATTGCCTGGCCTGCATGTTCATGCGATTTAACATCTTGCGACTTCTTTTTGTGGCCTTATCTAAAAAATAACATATTTCGAACACCTATATTGAATTTGAATGATATGCTACAGAGAATCGAACAGAAATGCATGGAAATTAATAACAATCCAGTAATGTTGCAGAATATCATCAGAAATTTTGAACGGAGGATTTTAAAGTGCTTTGATCTTGAAGGACAACATTTTCAACATTTGTTATAGTTTTCAATAAATACCTATTATTTGTTATTTATTTCTATGTATGAAACTGTCAAAATATACGACTTCGTAGGTTAAGTACTAAATTTTAATTTACGACATACTTCAAAATGTTCTCAGTAAATCACATGCTACCAGATTGACTTTTCAAATGAACACTTGTTATGAGAAAGGACTGGTGCCATATCAACAATAATATTCTGCAACAGTATTATACCATATGATCATATATTTCTACCCTCTAGAAGGCAATGACATTTTTCTTTTTTAAACTTAAGTTGGGACCATAATTTAAGTTAACTTATTTTGCAGCGTGTGTGCCATATAGGTTATTTTATACTGATGACAGATTAGGTTTTGTCATTTTGACAAATAATTACATACAAACGTTTCAGTTGAAAAAATAAAAAGTTTAATAATAAAAACAGCTACAATAAATGATCAAAGTGAGCTCCTTCATTTTCTATGCATAGCGCAACTCTTCGTCTCATATTATTGAAGGCATTCCACAAGTTATGTGGTGTAATTTCCTCACAGACATTTCGGATAGCATTAGTAAGTTCTTCAATTGTATGTGGACGATCGTAAATACTCTATTTTTTAGATGTGGATAAATGAAATAGTCCATAATTGTTAAATCCGGAGATCGTGGTGGAAAGTCTACTATTCGATTATCAAAGAATTCATGCAATAATTCCATCGTTTCTCTTGTCTTATGGGCTGTTGCATTATTTTGCTGGAAATATCCCTCGCGGAGATCATCATCATGTAATTGATTTACAAATGGTAGCAATAAATTATTACGATATCGTTCTGCATTTATCGTATTATTAAAGAATATTGGACCAATAATCCGTCCGTCTACGAGAAACTGCAAGCCAAATGCCTATTTTTTGTGAATGCAAGGGTGTTTCAAGAATTTCATGTGGATTTTCACTAGACCAGATGCGCATTGTTTGTTTATTTATATATCCTGATAAATGAAACCATGCTTCATCGGACCAGAAGGATTTTTCAAGAACATCATCGTTATTAATCGTACCTAAGAACCACTGACAGTAATTAACTCTGGTTACATGATCGATTGGTAAAAGCTCTTACACGCAATGAAATTTGTATGGAAATTTTTGTCTTTTTTAAGGATTCTCTGGCAGGTCCCATATGACAGTTGTGTTTGTTGTGAAAGCTTACGAATCGATTTCTTAGGGGATTGATTTATTGGTCCCTCAACATCTGCTATATTTTCAACTGTCCGCTTTAGTGGTCTACCAGCACCTGGTTTTCGAGACACAGACCCTGTTTCACGGAATTTAACCACTGACTTTTGAATTAATTGCCGCAAACTGTCATATGTTGTTGGAAAATTAGGAAATTCTGCCAGAAATTCTTCTATGCAAGGCTGCAAGGAGTACGACCATTCTCCATTTTCTAATTTTACACCATTCCTAAAGTATGATTCTATCAGAAAAACTTTATGATTTATTGTAAACATTTTTAAGTGTCAATTAATAAATACATTAATGACAGATGAGTTTTATTTATCAGAACATACACATAATGACAGATGTATTTTATTTGTCACTACCAACACGATATTTTCAAGAAATAATTTCATGGCTTGCTAGAGGGTAAATATAAATGATCATATTGTATATTTATACCCTAAATATCCCTAAAGGGTTTTGACTTCAGAGATTACGTAACTTCAATGACTTCGCTTTCAGTAACTGGTGCAAGAATGAACGAATTTTTGTTACTTACCGATTTATTTTTTAGTAGTTCATAAAAAGAAACAGTTGTAGCAAGTAGATTCTTATGAAACTGTTTAACCAAATTCGCACAGTAATGGTTGAAGTCATTAGGCGATATGTATATTTATGTTTAATGTTGGTTGATGGACATCTATTTAATTCAGTATTTAATATTTTATAGATTCTTTAGATTTGTTTGTGACATTTCTTAACCTATCAGAATAATATCTTTAAAATAAGGGCGCTGTAATTTTGTTTTAGCTCTTTCTATAACAATGCTTTCTTATTTACAAGTTCCGGTGATAATTGAAGCATGTGGGATGTATTTGTTAGATAACTTTGCTTTTTAACAAGCTAGAAGGAGGCATCGTGGTGCCTTACAATTATGTTTAGGACTTTTAACATTTTATTGTACCCAAAGTACCTTCTCCATACACACATATTAATAAAGATTATGTTGAAAAATATAAACGAATTTAGAATACCTAACTATTTTAATGAATATTATTTTAAACAACCATCTGTAGTCTACTTATTGATTATATTATCCCTTGTATGTACATAATTAGTTAGTTGTAATTACATCTTACACTAGTAGTATTCGAAGAAAAACAAGAATAGCTGCGGATAACCTAATCTTTTTTAAAGTACTGACCAGGCCGTTTTAATCTAATTACTTACAACCAGTAGTAGTTAGTGGAACTTCCTCGAAAAGCCGGAGGCCAACAAAAACTCATTACATCCACTCCAATATTAACTGAACTATATCAGCTATATGTATCTTTCAAGTTTGCATTCCGTAAACTGCTCTCGCATTACCAAGTGGAAAATAACAGCTCCACTAACTTTCATAATTAAATGCAATTTGCTCGTCTGCCGGTGTCGAAATTGCTTTCCGCGCTTTTTTTTTTAATTATTTACACTGAAGTTACAATAAACTCACACGTATTAAAACACTTAACAAGATAATTATTTTAACAGTTTGGAAAGTTCGCAAAAAATTAATAGAATTTCAACAAGAAGTGTTTAAAAAATGTAAATATGTGAAAATTTGATTGTGATGTACTTTTTAACTAGTCAGCCCGGATTTTAGTCTTTATGATTGTTGTAGATTGATCTTAAAGTAAACACATGAAAAAAGTGATCAAGTCAACCGTTAGGCAATAGTTATTTATTTACTTATACACGCTGTCGTTGAAATAAAAGGACAACGTACGAAAAAAGCAAATATTAAATTATATAGAATATTTTCCCAAAATACCCTCATAAATAAAGGGTGGGCAAATTTGAGTTTAGGAAGTAAATTGGCTTAAAAACACACTTTTTTTGACAAATTCAGTTTTATTGATACCAATGTAAAGTAGAAATATGAGAATTAATAATGGAATATGATGTCGGGCAAATGTCCACCTCTAGCACGTCGGCAGACATCCGCTCTTTTCACAAAATTTTGAACCACATTTTGCAACAAAGCTTTGCTTATCTCGGCAATGCAGAACCGAATTTCATCTTTCAGGGCGTGAGTTGTTTGTGGTTTGTTCACGTAAACGCGGTCTTTCAAATGGCCACAGAGAAAATAATCAAGCGGCGTTAAATCACAAGAACGAGGCGGCCAATTGACATCGCCAAATCGAGAAATTACGCGACCGGGAAATTTCTCATGCAATAGCTGAATTGTTTGGCCGGCTGTGTGGCTTGTGGCGCCGTCTTGCTGAAACCGAAGGTCATTGATGTCAACATTAGCCAATTGTGGCCACAAAAAATCGGATATCATGGTTTGGTAGGAATTCACGGTGACGGCGTTTTCCTTGCTCATTCTCGAAAAAATACGGGCCGATGATGCCGCCTGACCACAAACCGCACCATACGGTTACTTTCTTTGGCTGTAATGGTTTATCGAGGACTGCTTGTGGATTTTGTGAGCCCCATATGCGACAATTTTGTTTGTTTACATAACCGCCTAATTGAAAATGGGCCTCATCACTAAAGATGATTTTGTTGAGAAATGCGTTGTTTTCGTTCAGTTTTTCAAACAGCCAATTCACAAACGTTCGACGCAAACAATGGTCGGCCGGCTTTAATTCTTGAACGAGTTGAACTTTATAAGCGTGAAGATGAAGATCTTTATGCAAAATGTTGCGCAAAATGCCTCTGGTGATGCCTAATTGTTGCGAACGTCGACGAGTTGATGTTCCAGGCTCATTCTCAATACTTTGCTGTACAGTGGCTACATCACTACGGCCACTACGAGCGTATTGTTTTGGTCTATTGTCAGCAACAGTACCGTGAGCCTCGAATTTAGCGATTAAATTACGCACAGCGGTCTCAAAAGGAGCCTGATTACGAGGAAAAGCTGCTCGAAGTGATACAGTAAAATTTTCAGTTTGATAGTAAATTTTCACAATTAAAATTCTTTGTTCAAGAGTGTAGCGTTCCATGGTTAAAATTTCCCAACTTTTTACTAAATAAATGTCAAAGGATAACAGCACAATTCTTGAAATTTCATCATTTGACAACCAAATTAATTCCTAACCTCAAATTTGCCCACCCGTTACTATCGGTGACGATTTTAAAGCTGACGAACAATAACAAAAATAGTAGTTTTGTTATTGCGGTATCTCGTTTTAAATATTTAACAGCTAACTTCTCTCGAACGTTTAGCGTACAAAGCAGTGTAAACAATGTTATCTTAGAAAGTTATTATAAATGTAAACACTGCAGTTTTTGTTTGCCTGTAAATATTTTTTTATAGACATTCTGAATACACATTATTATTTTATATTTTCCACAAGTTTTTCGCAAACGCCATAAAAAAAGATAAAAGATATTTAGAAAATAGTTGTCGCCACACTTTTGTTTGGACTATAATTAGTGACACAATTTTGCATGTGACTCAATCAATTTCGATCATTGCCTGTGTATATTTCAATTATGCCTTACAGAACGCATGAATTGTTCGATATCATTTATATTTATGGCGAAACGCGTTTTCAGAATCGTAGAGCACCATCTTATACATGTGTAATATTCGTATATGTGCTCCGATTAAGAGAAACAGGTAGTTTGTCACCAAATTACCGCGCACATGACAGGCCCCGTAGGGTCTTATGCGCTGAAGAGGAGTTCTGAATCTCGTTGAGAGAAATTCAGATGTATGTACACGAGATGCATCAAGACAGGTAGAGGTGTCTCACAGTATGGTACACAGCATTTCGAGAAGTAATTTATTGCACCCGTATCATATTAAGCGTGTACAGGAATTGACTGAAAACGATCGTCACTTGCGTCTTTCATTCTGCACCTGGTTTAATCAACGAATAGCAGAAGATGCAAACTTTCGAGGTAACATTTTATTCACTAATTAATTATGAATTTTCATAATGCACATCATTGGCCAATCCGCATGTGGCAAGACAGCATTAATTTCAGCATCGTTCGTCGGCAAACGTATGGGCAGGTATTGTAGCCAACAAAAAGTTGTCGCATTTTAACATAAAGAGATAGTTTATAAATTATGCACAACTTATATTTTCTTACGTAATCGTATTGATGTTACTGAACCCTAAGTAAACAAAGATGCTCCATTATCGAGCTCTTATCATAATCTCAACAGCCGACTAAACAATTTATTTCTTTGGAGTTTTTATAAACATAAACAATTTAGCGTATAAATTCAATAGTGGCATTCTGAATCTATATATTTATTACTTCTCGTAACACAAAAAAATGAAATTTTATATGAAATATGCTCAAAGCAGTATTTATCTGCAAGATATGCAAAACAAAAGTAGTCGCAAATGCTTTTTTTTACGCGGTCCTTGGATTTTGGTAAACATGTTATAAATCAAAAATATGCATTTTCATGTAATCCCAGCTTTAATCATAAATATGCAGAAGCTTTGTTAAATGAGTCCATGTTAAGCAGTAAAAATTGCTACACTTAGAATTTGTTGTTTTATTAATAAATAACCTTTTTAAAAGCATTGATGTAGCATATTTTTCTGTTAACCTGATACCTCTCATAAGCGGACAAAATTTTGTGAGAATCGCTGGTGTTCGCTTAACAGAATTTGCTGTATGTATTTAATCAACAAAGTTTCAATGTAAGTACCGCTTTCAACTTTAATATACAAAGCGATTACTGGAGGGAAAAGGCATACATAATAGACAGTGATTGCTAAAAGAAGTTAAAACATGAAAGCCTAAACGTACGTATATTACATATATATATACTTCAAAGGAATATATATATACCTAGAGTTTGTTAGTTTTTGAATTTAATAATTTTCATTTAGAAACCTAGTAATGGCTGAAATCATATTCTAATATAAAAATTTCTTTCACGCTTTTCTTTTTTCAATAACTTCCGTCGAATCTAAAACATTATCCCTCTCACATCTCGTCTACGTTTCACTTCGCTATCTGTTCACATGGAAATGGATACATTTCCGCGGTACGAGTCGAGTCACGGATCATCTCTGAGAGCGCGTACAGACGACGATGACGTTAAAAGTAATGGTGTGATATCATTACGGGGTCCTGTGCGGTGGCGTTCCCATTGTTTGCCGGTGGTTTTTGCGCTCGCCGGTCCCGACAGTTTTCCAACACCGCAAAAAGGGACCAGCAGAGCGGGACACTCGGTCACGGCATATCGCTATAATCTGAGTCTTTGTTGCGGCTCAGTTATTTCGTTCTGTTTAAACCTGTATGCTTGTCTCTCTTGTGACTCTAAAACGAGGTAACAGCCGTTCTGCTTTCGACTGTCTCCGCCCTATATCTCCACTCTTTCTCTTCTGTCTACTGTACTTCCCCATGGATGGCTCCGGTGTCATAAACGTCTTCTTCCTATACTCCCCAACGTTTTGAACTTTAGAATTGCTTCTAGCAGCGACAGCTGCGCTTACACATGTCTGAATGATAATCGTAGCTCATTTCAGAAGTTAGGTCATGTATATAGTGTGTTGCATGAACATAATATACGGTCACTTCTTTTGGATTATTATCGATAAAGTATCAAAACTGTAATAACTTGCAAGTTGTCGAATGGTTTCAAATGCACTACATGATTTGCTATTGTCAAATGTTTAAGGACTCAATTATAATTAAAAGAAATTTTTTTTCTTTATATTTCCCAATTCCAGTAGTTTTATTATACCGGGAGATGATATAAATATATTAATTTTAAAAAACATTTATACACACTTATTTTGAAAAGCTCTTCTTTAGAAACTGTGGTTAACCCTACATCGCACAATGTATCAGTCAGCTACATTTAGATAAACGTTGAATTATTCTATTTGAGCGGCAAATGGCATGTCTTACACCGTTCTGTGTCGGTACTGCTACGTCTCTAGTACACATACGCAGTCCCACAGATGATGGCGGGAGTAATCAGAATCTGATACGTTATTTGAGGATTAGTGATAGTGATCGCTTATGACGTGTGTTGCATTTATTTGCTTACAGTATTATTTCCTTACAATTAAAATAAAAAGGTAAGAATTGTATGACTAATTGTTTACTATATGTTTTATAGTATTTAGAAGTTATAAAAACCTTATATACATATATATATATATGTATATATATATATATATATATATATATATATAGTAAACCTAATCAGTAGGCGATTAAAGGTCTGTATATTACTTCAAAATATATGTATTTAAAAAACTCTACATGTTTCGGCAGTACGCCTTTATCAAGAGAATACAAATAATTTAAAAAAGGTATATAACCCCTTACCACAATTATTAGTCGTATCCTAAATACGTATTTCGACAACTAAGTTGTCATCATCAGTAGGTAAAAACTACTAATTAAAAGTCACACATGGGGCACAGTAAAGTAACATAAACGCTTCCGCACAACTACTCTACACTGCAACCCTATAAAGACTTCAGTCTTTATAGGGTTGCAGTGTAGAGTAGTTGTGCGGAGGCGTTTATGTTACTTTACTGTGTCCCATGTGTGACTTTTAATTAGTAGTTTTTACCTACTGATGATGACAACTTAGTTGTCGAAATACGTATTTAGGATACGACTAATAATTGTGGTAAGGGGTTATATACCTTTTTTAAATTATTATTTAACCACAGTCTCCATTGAAAGAATTTTTAAGAGAATACAAAATATAAATGACTGTCATTTATATTTTGTATTCTCTTGATAAAGGCGTACTGCCGAAACATGTAGAGTTTTTTAAATACATATATTTTGAAGCAATATACAGACCTTTAATCGCCTACTGATTCGGTTTACCATATCATACCAAGGTCACGAAGTTATTATATATATATATATATATATATATATATATATATATATATATATATTATAATAAAATGTTAATTAGCTTATGAAAAGCACTAATCTTAATTTGTTACATTTTTATTAATATTATATAGGTATAAGATTTCTTAGAAGGTAGAAGACTATGATCATATTTATATTGAATATTTGCTAACATAGAGTGTCAAATCTATTATTAAATTTTTAAAAGTATATGACTTTCCTATATTTTCCAAAATAATTGGACAATGTATATTTAGTTAGTTTTGGATACATTTGTTAATATTTGCTAATGTCAAAGGTTATGTGAGAAGGAAAAATTATTTGCAAAGCAATAAGTTTATAATATTAATCAAAGATCAAGATTATATTTGAAATGTCAAATATTTGGAGAATCTGTATAACTAAAGCGACCAATGATCTTCAAAAGAGGCAAAAAGCTGTTGGGTCGCTGTGGTTACTTATTGATAAAATTTGGGAGAGAATAATTTTTGCATTTAAAAAGTTGAGTTATGTTTTAAAAGAGATAAATTAACTCCTATATAAAAATGTCCATTTGCGGGTGACATTTTTGTCACTTTGACAGCGATAAAAACCTACATAGCTTTCTATCACCGATAAAAATGCTTATTCCTCCGATAAAAATGCTTCTTCCTGTTACATATCTAGTAGCCCTGCATCACTGAATTTATTTTGGCAGCTGACAGGTAATAACTATTAAGTATCGTTGAACGTAAAATGTACGAGTCGGTTTGGGGAAATTTCAACAAATATAAAAGATCAATACCGCAATACACAAGAAATACAAAATCGTCAATATGGAGACAATTTAAAAAATTTTATTCATGTCGTTAATTTATCTTGCCAAAAAACACTCGAGCTTTTCTTTCAATTGGATAAATTTCTTTTTAACTCAATATTTTTACAATCAGTAATTTCGCTCGAAAAACTTACATTAGAAAAAATCGCTCGATCTTTCGGTCTCGCGATTTTTTCATGTAAGTTTTTCTCGTCAAATTACTGATTGGCAAAATAATTTCGTTACAAAGAGAAATTTATCCGATAAAAAAAAAGCTCTTGTGTTTTTACTTATGAATAATATTTGGATTTTAAAAAGTTTAGTTATTTTTTTAAGTAAAATTTTTTTTAAAACCGTTTGAAGCAGGAAAATTAAAGTTACAAATGCGAAAACACTTACCCGTACTTAATCTAATGGTATCGGATCACCCTGGATCAACATAGGAGACAGCTTACGTTACTTTTCTGAGGGACTCAACGCCTGAAGGATTTGTTAGGTTCGTGACCAGTTTTTCCTGTTTCGGTCAATATTCAAGTTGAACATCGGGTGGACCAAGATTGATCGCAGCGATTAGGTGTCTTTAGACGAAAATCATAAAGTTATAAGGGAAATGTTGAGCTAAGTTTGCATTATATGTTTGGTTTACTGCTAATACTTATTAAATAAACAGACTTACATAAACTTACCGAAAGTAGATTAAAATTCCATTAATAATCATTTTAAATATGTAAATAGGGAAGTTTTATACACATTTTAAGAGTGGTTTGATTTACCAGAGCCTATTTAGCTTAAATATCCAAATATTTGTTGCATATCTGCTGATTCATTTAATTTCCCACCTACAAAGAAATCCACACATAACCTATAAACATTACAAACTATGTTTCGATAAGAATAGTTAATCCATTGTTTGTACTGAATAATTTGTTATCTAGCTAAATATTCAATTCATATAGATAAGATTTTCTTAATAAACAGAGTTTAAGCTACTAAAGCAAGTCGTTTGTGTGTACCCTAAGTTAATAAAATATTATCATATTAATTTACATTCACCGAAATATAAACAACTAACATACCTTTCTTGCCAAATAGGAATTTTTCATGACCCTTGAGATATTTAGAGAGCTCATGTTCATTATTTCTTCTAATTTCATCAAACACCAGCTATTTTTTTTAAAACAAAATACTATTTGGTATGATCGTTAACTTCGAACGTTTACCATCTATAATTGATCCTGCGCAGAAATATATGTATTAATGCGTGTGTAAATTCGAATTTAAATTTATTTTATATCTCAAGTTTAACGTTTTACCTTTAAAACTCTCTTTAGTAGACGTTTTAAGAGATAAATAGATCGAACTTAACGATTATATAAACAGAGAACGATAATAAACACCACATAAGTTCTAAAATTCTTATAAACACTAAATATATATATATATATATATATATATATATATATATACAGGGTATTCCACGAGAGCCGTTCGTTAGAAGTTTTCGTGGTTAGAAAAAACTTAGAATTCTGAAATTTTGGGTTCCAGGGTTATCCAAGATTCTCTTTCATTTTAAAATATTTTCAAGATCATATTACTTCCGGATATACCGGAAGTCGCCATTAACTTCCTTATTTTAAATGTAACACCCGGTATATTATTTCATTTTTGGATTCCTGAGAAAATTTCATAGTGAGTTTTCATTAGGTTTCCCTATACTTATTTTCAATTTTTTCTTAGATATCCTGATATTTTTGAAAATTTTGACAGATGTAGCCCTGTTTTGAGCATTGCGCCCTTTAACCAATTTCGATTGGTGGAAAGCGCTTGTGGGGTAAACGGAAGCACAGGAATGATACTTTCAAATGCCATATTGACAATTGATTTATCGCATACAGGGTATCCAAAATTTAATGACCAATTACATCATTTTAAAAGTTGAAAAAGTTCGTTTTTTCAAATGGGACACCCTGTATTTTATTGGATTTTCGGATGCAGAATTTGATTCTGTATCGATTTGCTATAACATTCCCTATACCTATTTCAAGTGGTTTTCTTGTTAAACCATATTTTTATTTTAATGTGGTTTTTTAGCAGAAACCGAAATATCGCTTGCCTTTCGTAGCCAAATAAACATCAATGAAACTGTAAAAAATTTACTTTAATTAGAACATGACATTAGTACATAACATTTAGAACGAAATATAAAATAAAAACAAAAAATTGGAACATAATGACAAAAAATAATAAGAGAATGTAAAATTACAATAATTGTTCTATATGACCTCCATTTTGGTTCAAACACTGAATAACTCTGTCATATACTCCTCGAAAAAGATCTCCGAAGTTCGTCTGGACTTATATTAGTAAACGCATGGTGAACACGGTTCAATAATTCCTCTCTAGTTTGTACCGGCCACAGTACACTAGTTCTTTTATACGACCCCAGAGGTAAAAATCCAACGGGGTCAAATCGGGTGATCTGGGTGGCCAGTTCCAAGGTCCCCGCGGGCCAATCCACCGATCCTCGAACATCATTGACAATTGCCGGTGTACAGCTATAGTTGAATGTGCTGGAGCACCATCAAGCTGATACCTACTGTTTGCTCTATCACGTGGAGGTAGGGCATTTAGAAAATCACTAACAAACCCTCTCAGTATCTCCAGATATCTAGCCGCATTTAAATTTTCATCGTACACTTGATAAGCCACTCTGTTGTCCATAATTAAACAAAAAACATTGAAACTAAAGCGGTCTTGGTGATTATGTTCCCTAATAACATGTGGATTATCTTGTGCCAAGTAGTGAGTATTTCGGCGATTTGTAATTCCTTGCCTGCTGAATTTCGATTCATCAGTCCACATAATCTGATGAAGAAATCTCGGATCTTCGGTCATTTTCAAAATCATAAATTCGCAAAAGTTGACACGTCTTGCCTCATCACCAAGACGTATTCCTTGAACAGTTATCTCACAAAAAGGATGCATTCCATGTTTTTTTAATTTTCTGTGGATTGATGTTTTTGAAATACCCAAATCCAGCGCTGCTGTAGAAATTGAACTCCGCGGATAAGCTTGAAAAAACGCCAACACATTCACCACGTTATCTTCATTATAAGTTACGGGCTTTAGGTTATTTTGAGTTGCCCTTACGTTTCCAGTTGCTATAAAGCGAGTTTCGATTCTTGCGAATTTTCCGGGAGTCATTGTTGGTAGGTCCGGATATTGTTCATTAAATAGTCTGCATGTTCGTCGAACAATTCGTTCACATTCACCGTGCGTGTAAAACAAATTTAATAAATAATTATTGGAATATTCTTCAACATTCTCCATTATAAACTGTACTTAAGCAAGTTAACAAAATCCCTAGAACTGTAAGTAGATACCTCACGAATCTGTACGATGATACTGCTTTGACATTAAATCAACATTGTTTCAATTCCTGTCAAAATCAAGGCTTACTAGGTAGAACTTTTGGAGTTTGATTACCTTTTGATAAAAATATGGATTAACAAGAAAACCACTGGAAATAGGTATAGGGAATGTTATAGCAAATCGATGCAGAATAAAATTCTGCATCCGGCCATCTAATAAAATACAGGGTGTCCTATTTGAAAAAACGAACTTTTTCAACTTTTAAAATGATGTAATTGGTCATTAAATTTTGGATACCCTGTATGCGATAAATCAGTTGTCAATATGGCATTCGAAAGTATCATTCCTGTGCTTTCGTTACCCCAGAAGCGCTTTCCACCAATCGAAATTGGTTAAAGGGCGCAATGCTCAAAACAGGGCTACATCTGTCAAAATTTTCAAAAAAATCAAGATATCTAAGAAAAAATTGAAAATAAGTATAGGGAAACCTAATGAAGACCCACTATGAAATTTTCTCATAAATCCAAAAATGAAATAATATACCGGGTGTTCCATTTAAAATTAGTAAGTTAATGGCGACTTCCGGTATAACCGGAAGTAGTATGATCTTGAAAATATTTTACAATGAAAGAGAATCTTGAATAACCCTGGAACCCAAAATTTCAGAATTCTAAGTTTTTTCTAACCACGAAAACTTCTAACGAACGGCTCTCGTGGAATAGCCTGTATATATATATAAACTTTTTCTGGTTTTATGGCTATATTTTGCTTGAATAGATTAGTAAATAGTATTAAGATCACACGAACATCCTATAAAAAGAAACAGAACATTTCGAAAACAGGAGAACTTTTCGGTGCCAACTATTGTATTTTTCGTTGGTGAAAGCTGTCAACCTTCAACGATTTTGTGTTAGTTTTAATTAGATTTGCTCTACGAGAAGCTATGAACCATTCGATTCACGTTTGTGATGAAGATGGTAAAAACGGATTGACTAATTAAACGGAATTCCTTATCCAATATTTCAGTTCAAGGAAATTTCAATCAAGAGATTTTAATTAATTATGAGACCCTTAAAGGCTATCCAAAAACTAGACTGAGCGACATAAACATCCAAAAAGTGTTTGATTTCATTAAAGAAAATTCTAAATCGAAAGATAGTGATTGAGGACTTGAAAGTTTACTATAAGCAATGTTTTGACCGAATGTTTGGATCTTCGTAAATTTATTTCACAATTTGTTTTTTACAATTTGACTGGTGACCAAAACATGTGGAATTGACAACTCTAAAAACTTCATTGGAACCACTTCATTTGCAATCCTTAATCTAAGTGTTATTTTTAACATTAACGTTCTTTCTCTTCCAGTTTCTGTTACCAAGAAGAACTACTTCAATATATATATATATATATATATATATATATATATATATATATATAATATAATAACTTCGTGACCTTGGTATGATATGGTAAACCTAATCAGTAGGCGATTAAAGGTCTGTATATTACTTCAAAATATATGTATTTAAAAAACTCTACATGTTTCGGCTGTATACGCCTTTTTCAAGAGAATACAAAATATGAATGAAAAGTATACCCATTCATATTTTGTATTCTCTTGAAAAAGGCGTATACAGCCGAAACATGTAGAGTTTTTTAAATACATATATTTTGAAGTAATATACAGACCTTTAATCGCCTACTGATTAGGTTTACTATATATATATATATATAATCACTAATATTTAGGTTATCGGTCTGTTTACACTAAATCTCAAATGTTCTTTCTCAATATTTCGTCAATTTATTAATGACTTCATCAGGAGAAGAGCTATAGTTAAGCGTTGGCAGTCTTATTAATTAATTTACACATAATTATCACTAGCAACTCACAAATAAAACATGGACATTACATTTTTAAACATGTTGTTTAAAAATGTAATGTTCATGTTCAACCAGATGTGTTCAAAAAAAAATATGTATATATTTATATATGTAATTATGTAGCATTTTGAAAACAATTAAATACGAGGACTAGACACAAAAAATAGGCCAGAAAATACAAAAGAAAACATTAATAAAATATCAAAATAATTTAATTTGAATATACTTTAAATACGGTAAACGTTCAATCGAAAGTTCTATTGCAATGTTTTTAGGCAGCTCCGTGAGGATAGTTGACGCAAACGACTCGTTCATTGGCGAACAGAAAATTGATTGCTGCATCACAACAATGCACTGTCTGACCGTTCATTTTTAACACAAACCTTCTTGACTAAAACATCAATGACTACCATTATCCCCCCCATGCTATTCTCAAGATCTGGCTCTCTAACTTTGGTCTTTTCCCGAAAATGGAACTGCGGCTAAAAAGTCGACGTTTTTATTTCATTGAAGAAATTCAAGAGGAACTCTACTCGTCACAGAAAACAATTTTCTGAATATTTTCCAGAACTCGAAAAAATGCCGGCACCGTCGCATAGCTGCGCAAGGTGGCTGCTTCGAAAGTGACAAAAAGTGCCAGGATTTAAAGTGAAGTTTCGAATTTTTATGGCATAAGTCCGAGAGCATCTGGATCGCATCTCGTATATTATATTTATGTTGCATTGCGTCGTTTAAACTACTATACACCAACATGGATATGTAGTGCTGCTACACACTTATTAATTTACAAATTAGATAAATGTAATAGATCAGTGTTGTATGCAAAGTTAAACAAAGCATATATTGTAAGGTATACATTGTCTAAGCTCCACTACGGTTTCAGGGCAATGTTCATTTTTAAATAAATCAACTATATGAAATGTGCTTATTAAACTTCGAGTTTGTAATATAGCATATGTATATACATAGTTTGACATAGCATATGCAAGGCTTATGTAAATGCAACTTGAACATCGTTCAAAAAGAGATTTCATAACCGGTGCAGCGAATAAAACGCAAAGTGACGAAAACAGGGAGTAACATCGATTATTTAGTCTTTCGGGACACTTTCGCCAGCTTTCACTTCTCTAGTAAATTTATGCCAGAATAAAATCTAAAGGTCGTAAAAAAGATATCAAAATGATAGCAGCAAGAGTGGATTTGAAAGAGACCGATAGACAGTTAGATTGAGATGGAGCGAGAAGTGTTTAGAGTATATAAAGCCAAAGACGGAAATGCACAAAAGAAGGCATATTTCGAGGAAAATATTTTGAACACAAAATTTGTCCTTTATGTATGATAAAAAGTAATAATATTAAATTTATATTTTTATAAGAACCGTGTTAAAACACGCTGGTTGGGTTGTTGGCGTGTTAACAATAAAAGAAATTATTTAAAATAATTAATTGGTGGTTAAGTTGCATCAAAGGTCCAGTACGTGTATAATAATGCTGAACTGAGAGAAATTAAGTAATTCAATTAATGTGAATGCAAGTAATAAAATAAAATAATCTCTGCATCGAACAATACAGAGTTACCTTTGAAACGTGAGCACATGAGCACATTGTTCATGGCCGGTACTTGAACAGGGGGCTATTCTAATTCATTTCGATCAATTTCTGTTGAGAAATGAAGATATAAGAGGGAGTCGAAATGTTGTTATTCTAATAATTTCGAGATTTGGTGAATATAGAAGAACCAGTGGCTGTACTACTA
This sequence comes from Melolontha melolontha, assembly GCA_935421215.2. Classification (NCBI taxonomy): domain Eukaryota; kingdom Metazoa; phylum Arthropoda; class Insecta; order Coleoptera; family Scarabaeidae; genus Melolontha; species Melolontha melolontha. Next base: position 30,138,042 of record OW285236.1, on the reverse strand, counting down.
AATGTTTGTTGGTAGTCCGTAAAAATAAACCGGTATTTGTGGATAATACATGTGGCATTGCCACGTGTTTTCGCAAGTCCAAGATTATTTTTATTTATATTTATGCATTGATATCATTAGTTGACCACATCAGACAAAACATTATTACCTAACTATCTCTAATAGCTTCCTACAGCAAAAAAAAATTGTGTTACCAATATCCGCAACATATTTCACATTATTTATTGAATAATTAATATTAGCATCCCTTAACATTTTAGGAAGTCTATTTGCGTATCCTTCATTGTACATTGTACGTATGTTCAATTTATTAAATAGATATCGGAAAGTTTGTTTAATCTAAACACACGCATAAAATCCGCGTCAGCATATGTGAATGGATCTTGTGCATCCTTTATTTGTCCGCGAAATACACGAACTTGTCTTCATTCATGTCCATTTCTTACCAACGTCTGTATTGCTAGCTATTGTCCGTATAATAGAGTCATCTTAACCAGCTTATTTAGACACGCCAGGTTAAGTATGTCGTATCTCTTATATCATGAATATACACGCATACACGTATTTTACTAAATTCACTTCAAAGGTTTTCGTCGACATCTAAATTTCAACACAATTATCAATGTAAAAAATAATTTCGACCAGTCGAAAAGTAATGACGTTATACCTGTATCACGTGACTTTTGTCAACAACATTTTCGACATAAAATGGTTGATTCTAGTCGAAATTTTAGAATAGGGCCCCAGTACGACGAGTTAGCTATTACGAAGAAACGATGGTTACTGCATGGCAGCTGAACTAAAAAGAAGGATGAGTTCGGTGTAAGAAAATACACGTCTAGAAGAAATGTTTTGTTTTTTAGCCCATAGTGAACAGAAACTCGATTAAGCGGGATAAAGCTGACGATATCTTGAATTATGAATTAATTAAAGGACGAGCTAAGAGTTGCGATAACGCTGACATAAATATCATTAAAATATCCTTTATGAAGAAAGCTTTAAAATGATGTGCGACATGACATAATTATAAAGAAGAGTACGTAATTGATTCAACAACTAAGTTTTAAAATGTAATGCGGAAATTCGAAAAGAACGTTGAATGTGAATTGACCGTTCAATCAGGTAGATTTCTTGGAAGGGTCAAATTACCAGAATGACAACAAAAGATAGCACTTCTCTTGCCAATGGAATATATATAGAAAATGTCTAAGTTTGAATTAATATTTTTAAATTAGAAATATTTGTAGAAATATAATTTAAAATTACATTAAAACATTCTTATATATACGAAGTGTAACAATTCCTCTGCGCTTTAAAGACATTTTTGTGTCTATGAATGTTTTGCAAGAGCAATTGTTTAATTAATTATAAAGTTTGACCTTTTTTTTAAAGACAAACTATAAAAAAGCGCCCAGGAGCGTCGTATGCTTACTGTGCGATGCTGCGATTGGTTACGGTAAAAACCTGAAAAACCGAACTACGCAAGTTTGGCGTTTCCTAAAAATCAGAGATGCAGTTTGAATTAATTAACTTGAGTAATTAACCAAGGTTCGATTAAGTAAACGCAAAGAAAGAACAGATCTGATTAGTAGGTTAATAATTTCGACCAGTCTAAAAGTAATGACGTCATACCCGCATCACGTTACATTTTTTCAACAACATTTTCGACATAATATGGCTGGTTCTAGTCGACATTTTTAATTAGAATAGAGACCCACTACGACGAGTTAGCTGTTACGAAGAAAGGATGGTTACGCCATGGCAGCTGAACTAAAAAGAAGGATCAATTCGGTGTAAGAAAACACTCGTCTAGAAAAAAGGTTTTGTTTTATGGCCCATTGTGGTGAGAGAGATGAAGCTGACGATGTCTTGAATTATTAATTAGTTCAAGCGCGAACTAAGAGTTGCAATATCGATGACATAAGTATCATTAAAATATCCTTTAAGAAGAAAGCTCTAAAATGATATGCGACATGACATAATTATAAATAAAAGTACGTATAATTGATTCAACTACTAAGTTTTAAAATGTAATGTAGAAATTCGAAAAGAATGTTGAATATGAATTGATCGTTCAATCAAGTAGATTTATTGGAAGGGTCAAATTACCAGAATGTTAACAAAAGAAAGCCTTTCTCTTGCCAACGAATATATACAGAAAATGTCTTAAGTATGAATTAATATTATTAAATTCGAAATATTTGTAAAAATGTAATTTAAAATTGAATTAAAACGTTCTTATATATACGAAGTGTAACAACAGCTTAATATTTTAATTTTCTAACACACAGAAGGGCTTAATAGAAAGTGTAAACTTTATAACGAGAACTTAAATGCTTAAGTACTTATAACAAGAACCTGAATTTTAAATTTCTTTTACCGAGGATTTTCTTTTAATGTAGATGCAATAATAGGTATATAATCAAACACAATTGCAGTTCTTGCAATTGCATTGATTATAAAAAGTGATAAAATTTTTAGACTAAAATATTGTTTTATTGTATCATCCTAAACATTAAGGAAAATCCTTCATAAACGCGTATCACAATTAAGGTACTGTCACAAAACTAAAAACAATATCATTAAAAGATTAATAGCGAAAAGTGTACAAAAAAGGTTTAAGTATATCAATACGTTAAGCACGTATTACGCATTTGTTACAAATGAAACAGACATGCAATATACACATCTGTAACTGTACACATGGACAATACCAGGCGCGGCTCGTGATGACGTATTTGGGAGTGCAAGTACAATGATGCGAGTGCCTCGTGTGTTTTCGGTGTTTATAAGAAAACGTTACAGTTAGTACACGAGAATACACGAAGCACTCGCATCATTGTATTTGCACCCCCAAATACGTCAGCACGAGTCGCGCCTGGACAATACACCTCGTATTTTCCAGCATTTACTTCTGCTTAAGACACGTCTTTCTGCCATCTACTATTAGGCGTCATCAGTTAATCTAGTGAAGTAAATAAAGCTTAAATCGCCTATAAGGTATAGCAAATTCCGTCCTATCAGGTAGCACCATATAATCTAGTGACATCAGACGGACGAACGGTATTGTCCATGTGTATAGTTACAGATGTGTATATTGCATGTCTGTTTCATTTGTAGCGAAAAGTGCTTTGATCAATTAATGGATGAACTTATTACTACGAAAAAACGGGATAATAATTTTTATATCACAGAAGAAAAGTAAGTATATACTAAACTATACCAAGTATAATTCAAATTAAGTGCCTTTTTTTAAATAAATAAAACCTATAATTTGCATTGATTTTCAAAAGTTATTATTAGTAATTATCGTATCAGTTGTGCCATTTATACACGAAAGGTAATATCTGACAAATGACCACCTTTGTTAAAATTTTCCATTACATTTCGACAAAATTGAGGCTCTATTTCACCAATGACAAGAATAATTTCATCCTTTAGTTCAGGAATCGATTGTTGTTTGTTTTTTATAGACCTGGCTTTACGTGACCCCAAATGAAATAGTCCAACGGTGTTAGATCACATGATTTTTGTGGCCACTTAACATAATCATTTCTTGAAATAATTCTTCCAGGAAATTTTTGTCTTAATAAAGCAATTTTTATTAGCAAAATGAGGTGTTGCATCCTTCTGTTGAAACCATCTATCCTCTAGATAAATAGCATTCAGTTTAGGCCACATAAATTCAGTTAACATCTCACGATAGCAAACACACTGTTACAGTATCACCAGCAGAATTTTGAAAGAAAAATGGTCCAATTACACCACATGACCATAATGCACACCAAACAGTGACTCGTTGTGACATGTTATGGGTAAAACAATAATAGGCTTAAATTACTCAAGAAGGGATTAATTAACAAAAACAAGAGGAATAACTAAACATAATAAGAATTTATTTGAAATTTTGGAAAAAATATCAACGATTTTTGAAATTCGAAAAATAAAGTAAATTATAATAACTCAAAAAGGTATAAAACCCCTTACCATAATTAATAATCGTATACTAAATACATATTTCGACAACTAAGTTGTCATCATCAGCAGGTAAAACCACTAATCAAAGTGTCGCACATGGGGCACTGTAAAGTTAACACATATAATTACGCAAACAACTTTACATGGCGTCCACTTATACAATGACTTTAAAATAAAAACATACCAACTCAAAATTACGACAACTTACCTCTCTTAAGGAAACAGCAACCACTTGTGTATATCCTCTATTCGCACGCCCTCAACATAGTTATGACAATAACTCAACGACTACTAAATAAATGCTCAAATCCGAATACAATAATTCTGGTGCTACTTACTTCATAATGACAAAATATGTGTTTTTAAGTTAATGAGACCGTGGAAAAAATAGTATATACCATTCGGGAGAGATGCTATTTTGTCCTCGGTGCATTGTAGCCCTCGTGCTTCAAGTTGCACCTCTTCCAAAATAACGCATTTCTCTCCCTTATAGTATAATATACTATTATTATTTTGACACTTGAATAGTAAATACATACTTCGTATTGTCAAAGTCATTTTGGTTCGAACCTAAAAAAATAGGCGAACACATAAATAGTGTCAATTAAGTGTGATATATGTAAAATAATGATAACAGTCGAAGAAGTTAGGTACTGCCTAAAAATAAATACGAGAATCAGAAAGAAAGAAGATTTCCAGAATAGAAAGAGCCATCTATCATTCACTAACATAAGGTCAGATAAGTGCCAATTTAAAAACACCTTTTCATTAACGTCAATTTATGAATATTAATAAAATATATAATTCAAAAAGTGAATTCAAAAATAAGAAATTCAATTATAAAGAGTCAATAGAATTTTTCACATTAGCTGTTCTTTCTTCTTGTTTCTCGGGAATCCACGAACTTGATTTTAAAATAACAGATTAAAAATAAAGCTTTTGAAATTAAAAAACACCGGAGATAAGTAAATACCAATCCATGCGCCCACGGCAGAAAGAGCTAGCTGAGGGAGAAAACTGAAAAGAAGATTACATTTTTCAAATACATTTTTAAAATATTTACTGTTTCTGTAAAATAAAGATATTTAGAAAAATATTTTTTTTTAATTTTATAAAACACAAGTACGTGTACTAAAGAAAAAACACCTTCATAATAAAGTAGCCCTCTTTTTACTTGCTTACTTATGTAGTGCTAGACCTCTCTCCTTCTGGGCATAGGACTAGTGGGGCTATACTTCTGCCCCCAGTGTTTTCTATCTTGCGTTAGATTTCGTATTGAATTCTATTTTATTTGTGTGTTCAATAAACAAAATAAATTCAAATATTAAAGTCGTTTTCCTTTCGTTAATAATGTAAACAGTATTCTTTTGGAGATTGGATACTATTACAAAACAGGCCTGTAATGAACTGATGATTTTTTACAGAAGAATAAATAAAAGCCAAAAGATCTTATAAATGAAAAAAAGTCAACTCCATTTAAATGTAAATATGGCAAATTTTATAAAAAAATAAAACGTCGTATGTAGAAATAAGAAAATTTCTTGAGACATGGAATAATAATTACCTAAATCTGATTTCTAATAGGAGTGCAAAATTAAAAATAAATATAAGAAATAAATGAAAAAGGGGACGATAACCAAATCGTTAATATACATTTGTAAATATATAACAAGATGTAACTTTTAAAGGGTAACTCAAGAACTAACAAGAAATATGATGTTTCTTGGTAAAATAGAAATATGCTAGATACTGTGTTATTTCCTCTATAGGGTTCGTTTAATAAATCACACAGTATAATAATAATAACTACGAGGATGTATTGAAAAGTTCTTGGGCTATTATAGGAGCAAACAAAATTTGAAAGTAAAAATATTATATTATTTAACATACTCTCCTCCTAAATTAATACACTTAATACAGCGATCCTGAAACGCCTCTGAACCTTTCAAAAAGAAATTTTTATCTTGCTCTGCCAACCAGACCACCACAGCTTCTATTACCTCTTCATTGGAAGAAAATTTACGAACTTTTAAACTTTTTTTCAGTTGAGACATTATAGTCTGACTGAACCAGATCTGGTGAATAAGGTTCGAGTAATTCGAACCTTAAATCACGAATTGTTTGCATGGCAACATTCGATTTGTGTGCACGGGCATTGTCCTGCAAAAACGAAATATCTTTGGATAACTTTCCGCGTCTTCTCTCCATACTTTTTTTTCGAGAATTATCAGTAACGTCGAATAATAATTCCCAGTTATTGTTCTACCCTTATCCAGAAAATAAATCATGATTACTCATGGCAATTCCAAATTAGAAATGTACCCAAGTTTCATCCATAGTAACAATACGGCTTAAAAAGTCTGTATTACTTTCAAAGCGAGCACAGATTGGCAGCGATGCTACCACCCTTGCACGCTTCTAGTCAACATTCAGAAATTTGGCGATCTATTTTACAGAAATTTTTCTCATGCCCAAATCGACTTGAACTATATGATGCACGCATCCGTATGAAATATTCAGTGCCTCAGATTTTCGTTTTGGCCCAATTCGACGGTCCGACAAAATTGTCATGAACTACATCAACATTTTCGAGGACGGACACAGAAAATGGCCTTCCCGATCGGTGTTCATCTTCAATGGAAAATTTACCTTTGAAGCTTGCAACCCAATTTTTCACGGTCGCATACGAAGCACATTCATCGCCAAGGGTATTAAGTATATCTTCGTAAATCTGCTTACCTCTTAACCCCTTCAAATACAGGTACTTGGTGATGGCTCGATACTCCAATTTTTCGATTTTCACAATGTCGGTGGACATCCTTTCTTTCAAATTTTATTGCGAAACTTTGGTTTGACTTTTTGACGTGATACTATACTCACACTTCTAATATTTTATTTTTCGTTGCTATGGTATCGCAATTTTTTTTTATACACTGAACCGGTCTAGGCTAACTAGATATCAATACCCCCTCGTATATTAAAAAATGTACATTTAATAACACTTAAAAGTAACAATATACAAAGTTTGGTAAATGTATGGATCCACTCGAATATCGTTGATACCGCTACTTAGATTTTATTAAACTTTTCCATATTTAAGTTAATCCAAATAAGGAATTCGAGGAGCATATTTATTTTCAAATCAGACTGCCGGTTTAGACAGAAATGCTGTTAACATTTTAATTTTAGATGAAATATCCTGTATATTTTTACGAATTCCAATAGAGCTCTAGTCTGGGAGCTCAGAAATGATAAGGTTTGGCACCCTTTTGTTAAACAACGACAGGGATATTTAATTAAGACTAATATTTTGAAATCATGTTTACGTTTAGTAAGCCATGGTATTAAAATTCAGTACCTGATTTAAATTGTCAGAATTAACTTTGCCCAGTTAAGGTCACTACATCTGAAGCAATTAAGTCCAGAGTATGGCGTTGGCCTATAGGAGATTGCGCCACATTGTAGAAGTCATTAGCATATATTATGGCTCTGTGGTTTCGATATTGAATGACTACTTGTGTATGAGAATGCTGCCCACAAGATGGACGCCGTGTTTACTCGCAATTGATCACAAATATGATCCTGGAATAACTTCTAAGGAGTGTTCGTCGTTGCTCAACCACAGTCCGTACGAATTCTTGCACCGTTTCATAGCCATTGGCGAAACATGGACAACCACAGCACAGCGGAGACCAATTAATGTCTAGAAAGTGGTTTTTCCATACGAATCGGCGCCAACGAAGGCTACGCTGAATCTGTCCGCCAACAAGGTCATGGCGACAGTTTTCTGGAATACACGCCGCATAATCCAAATCGATTACGTTCAAAAGAGAAAAACAATGAACAGTGAAAATTACGACATCTGATTGGACCAGTCAACGAAGATTTGTATAAAAAACAATACCATTTGAGCAAGAGGAAAGTTCTTCTTCCATAAAGATAATGCAGGGGTGCACACGTGCGTAATGGCTACAATTTACTTGCTTATCCACCATATTGTCCGAACTTAGCCCCCAGCGACCATTTCCTGTTTCCAAACCTGAAGAAGTGGCAGAGAGAAAAGATATTTGTCTCCTACAATGCGGTGATCGCTCAAGGTAACGCCTATTTTGAGAACTTATCTTATTATTTAGAAGAGGTCCAAAAATTGGGGACACGCTGAACGAAAGGTATTGAGCTCAAAGATGGTCAAAAATAACATTTTCTTTTGGCTAAAAAAACGTCACATACATAATGATTCACCCTTGATTCCCCATTAGGTGGAATGTTTCAAAAGAATTATCAGCGTTCAAAATGTATTCAAAAGTAATAAAAATCAGATCAAGGTACATCATATACATGATTAGTGATGGCTAATGTAACCCAAATATGCAAAGCGCATATTTTGCATATTATATGCATTATATATATATATATATATATATATAACATTAGAGAGGGAAAAGATTCCAGTCAGAAGAAGAGATTGATGTCGCTGTTAAGTGTTTTTTTTTGATAGTACCCCTAAAGACAGCTGGCTGAACGCTTTTGAACTATGGAAGGATGGAATAAGTGTATTATTGTTGATGGCAATTACTTTCAACATGTTTAAAATAAAAATGCTGAAAACTTGTATCAATCTTTCTATTCTCAATAATTGTATCTTGTACTTTACTATCGCACATATCGCTTGTCCCTTCCTCTCTAACGTGGCATAAGTCATAATTAGAGCAGACCAATTTCCGTGCGCGCCATGAGCGCCGGTATGGGAGCGTAATTCGTAATATATTAGAATATGCGATAGAATAGGGACGCAACATGAGCTTGTTACCGATATAAGTATAGAAGTAGAGACATTTATTCTATCAGAAATAATTAAATATACATTTGGTTTTCTGCTATTAAAGTAATATGCATAAACACACGAAAAATAAGAATAGTACATATTATAGCAACGTTGTATGTACATCTAAATAAAATAGAAAATGTATGAAATCAGTGATTGTGTACACGACAGAGGATTTAAAACAACACTTACCGTTTTAAGCGTCTTCCAAGGATTGACAAACTGGAGAAACTCGATTGTATATTTTCAACATCAGGTGCGTTTCTAAGGTTATTTCTGAAAAACATGTCCGCCGTGAGGAAAAAATATGTTTATATTCGGAAAACGAGCGTTCTACATCTAGTGATGTTATATTCGCATAATCAAAATACTTTTTTAAGCAACTTAAGCATCTGTAGACGTGCCGTCACAAATACATGTCAAGGTGTCAAAATCTGCATTTCTGTCTAAAACACTTTCAAATTTAATTAAAACACTTTCACTTTTTGCGTCTTCTACAGCACACAGTTGTGCATGAACATCTTTAACGATTTGCAGTGATTTCTCTAACGACAGCGACGAATTTTCTAATTTTGTTATTGCTTCTTCTAGTCCCAAATAATTCTCACGAATACTTTATAAATCAATTTTAATTTGGGCATCTTGAAATTTTTTCTGGCTTGTATTGATAGCTGCACTTTCTTTCGGATCGAATGATAAAACGACGTCTTTAATTTTTTCAAAATGTTCATGATAGTAAAACCCCGCCCCCCAACATGTCAGAATCGGCTGTTGTGGCTCAGGGGTATGGGGACACAATTCGTGAAATTTCCGAATACGTTGTGGAGATTTCAGCACTGCCTTTGTACTCAATATTAAAGCATCTACCTCTGGATAACATCTATGAACCTGTTCTGCCACAAGGTGTAGAGCATGGAGTTTACAAGTAATATGTAACAAGTTAGGACAATATAGACCGGCCTACAGAACACATGATTGCGGCATCATCGGTCATAAACATTAATACTTGGTCTTTCGAAAGTTTTAATTTTGCCAAAGTATCTAATAGCACCTCTGAAATTTTTTCGGCATTACATTGTTCTAGTCGTCTGGATGCTAATAAAATTGAGGACGTTGGTTGATGTGGTTCCTTATTACGCGGCATCACATTAACTACAGATCGTTTTTTGCTGTCAGTTGTTTCGTCCACACAACCACAGTTTTTTATTTTTCAGTTCGGCTTGGATTTTAATTTCAACCTGTTTACGCACCGATGGTAAATTCCTTCGTAACGTTGTCGTGCTCGGTAATGTTTGATTCGCGTATTTATTCCAAAATGAAATAAATGAATCATTACAATCATTACAAGGTAAACGGCAGTGTACACACAATCGTAGTTACACATAGTTCATGTATAAACTGTTGTCGATTAATTTTGTTATTATTGTGCTTCGAACTGGTTACGTGTTCTTTACAATGTGTTTTTAACCAACACATTAGATATGTATTGCACACTAAACATTTAATTTTTGAGCCATCGTATATTAAGTCCGGGAAATCCATAATAAACTTATTCACTTCGTCTGACAACGGTCGTTTTCTCGATTTGTGTATCGACGACATTTTATTACATATTCTTACACTTACATGCAGTCTAAGCAAGTACCAAACACATACTGAATGCCTTTTATTAGTTCTGATGCAATACAATCATCCTCACATCGGCGCACATGGCGCGCACGGAAATTGGTCTGCTCTAGCCATAATAAAGTTCATGCACTCAAAATAATATAATTTCTTGAACGAAATAAAATACAATTAACACGTAGGAATCTTGAAGTAAAATGTATTTTAGACCATTCCATATTTTCGTCTTAATTAAAATATAAGTTAGGATAATACGCATTACATTTTCTTAATTCTATTTTATTTCCACTCGTGTTGATTCCAACAAGTATAAAAAGTCTGCAGAACATTAAAGTCCACCTAGCCTAAAGTACGATATCATATATCATGATGGCAACCGGGGATTTTCAGTCAGACAGACATTAAAATGATTTTTCTAAGTCACCCTCCATCTGCCACGTAATCTCGCAGTCGTTGCTCTTTGCCCTGTCGCCCTTTTCCACAAACACAGCAAAAAAAAAAGGAAAGCAGAAACAAATATACTACGATAATTTCAGCCATTTAATGTTTCCGTACTTGGTTATGTAACTGTGAAGCTACTTTGATCCATATTGATTATAAAACTTGAACGTTTGTGACTTGTAAACTTAACAGAACGAATGTCATTACGGATAGTTTAACTTTATGACAACAACGTCTTTGTAAGGGATTGTATAAAATTGTACGTAAATTATGAAAGGGAAACGAAGAGATCGTAAATATAGAATAATGTTTCGACGTATTCTAGAAGAAAGAGATTTTGACGAATCAGAGCGGAAACTATATGGTTTATATTTGATATTATTGGAGTTTCTAAATTTAGTGTATTGAATTGGAATACCGGTATAAGAATTCGCATACGTTATTTAGGAAAGGATATGATAATCAAAATAGTTGTTCAGTGATGTGTTCGCTGGAAAATTATCTGTAAATAATATCATATAAAGACGATTCTTTAAGGACATTTTTCAAATAATCCAGTAAAATATTTTCATGATTCTTTTTCTTTTTATGTTTTGAGTACAAAAACAACTAACAAGGGAAAATCCCGAACCCTGAATTTCAAAAAATTATGAGACTTGGGGAACATGTACATGGTACGTAACGAGCGATCATTAAAATTTTCACTCGTAGCTGGCCGTGTATATAAAAATTATGTCGTAGCTTTAGTCATTAAGATGTTATTTCAAACATTTGTCGGTATCAAATATATATTTTAAAGTTTCATCAAATGAAAAAGTAATGGCCTTTAATGATATGCATAAAGCGTTTATGGTAGAATGTTACTTCCTGACATTTCAAAAAATTGATGGTATTTGGCAGCATTCAATAGAAAATTGCCTTGCGGAGTTTGAAGAGAGATATCCAAATACTGTTCCTAGCTATAAAACTTTCCGTGATACGCTAATGCATTGTGTAAATCTTTTTCGTCAAACAGGCAGTATTTTAAGGAAAAAAGGAAGCGGTCCTCCTCTCAAGAGAAGTCGCGGCGTAATTGAAAATGTCAGACAAATTATTAACGAATCTCCTCAAACATCTATTCGCAGAGTTTCGCAACAAGTAGGGCTTTCGTATGGAACATGTCAAAAAATTTTAAAAAAGGACTTGCACATGTGTCCATATAAATTAACTTCTGTACAAAATCTATTACCTACGGATTATGAAAAAAGAACACAATTTTGCCAATGGTTTATTCAAACAATGACAGACAATATTTTAAATCATACTTTTTTCACCGATGAAGCTTGGTTTTATTTGAAAGGTTATGTTAATTCGCAAAATATGCGTATGTGGTCCAGTGAAAATCCTCATTTCTACAGAGAAGTTCCTCTACATCCAGAAAAAATAGGCGTATGGGTAGGTATGAGTCGTCCCCGATATAGGACCAATATTCTTTGAGGGCACGATAACATCGGAGAAATATCGTAACGAAATTCTCAGTGTTTTTACTAATCAATTGACTAATGATGAACTCTAGGTCGGATATTTTCAACAGGATGGGGCTACATCTCACGTTACACTTGAAAATATTCAGTTTTTGCAACAATTTTATGGCGATAGGATAATAAGTAGAATTACAGCGATTCCATATCCACCACGATCGTGTGATTTAACAGTCATGGATTTTTTTGTGTGGACATATATAAAGAATATTATTTATGAAACACCAGAGTTAAGACAAGAGTTAAGACATAAAATCATAGAAAAATGTGAACACATCAATAACTCACCGCAAATACTGATCAATGTTCTCAATGCTCTACCAAATAGAGTGCGATTATGCTTGGTGGAGAATGGTCAACATTTTACACTTTTTTTTTAATATTCTATTACTTTGTATAAAAATTATAAATATATTTAATATAAAAGTCAGCATTTCAAATTATTTTTTAACAATCATGACGTTTGAAATTATAATGACAGATCTCCTCTAATAACTTAAGTTAGGACATACTTTTTGTGTACATGGCTTACTTGAGCGAAAATTTTAATTATCACTCGTTACTACGCAATTTTTTTTTCTGCGGAAAAACAGACTGGGTAAAATGGATTTTTGAAAATTGGAAATTTTCCATTCTGCCTTTGCACATAACTCGTTAACGGTAAGAGGTAGAGAAAAAGTTTTAACACAAATAATGTTTGTTTTAATGAGTTTTATTAAGCAGTGAGAAAAAGAGTTAAATATATCTACATTTTTACATATACTTTTGTCGACGAGTAAATATGTTTGGGATTACGTAGCAGGGTTTGTATAAGATTGTATAAGAGACCTGTAGTCTATTGATAACTACATTATAAATTATTTTGCATTAGAGTTAAGAATAATAGAAGAGCAACATTCTGTTAATTTGATTACACGTTAAAACACCTGCCAATATAGATTTTTTTGTATTTAACCCTTAACTACAGATGGTCTTTGGCCATTTTATATGAAAAAGCTCTATAAAATATTTTTTGGTGTTTTTAAATTTATTATTTGGGTATTTCAAATGATTTTAAATCATACAGCAAAGATCATTTATAAAAAAAATATATTGCACTTCAAATTTTGACGTAGAACGATATATATATATATTATATATATATATATATATATATATATATATATATATATATATATATACAGACTGTCCCGTAAAAAACGCCAACATTCATAATTCCGATATTTATTGTCCGGTTTTATTTAAACAAAAAGTAAATTTAATAGCATCAAAAACACTATAAGATAGCAGTGTTTTATTTGTTTTCAATTGTTTTCATTAATGTCAAACGACAGTCAAGTTTTTATTTTAAATGGCAACATATATATTTTTGGCTATATTCCGATTGGTTTTTTTTTTCTGAATTCAGCGATGTATAACATGTTTATTTTTGATAAACGTTTATTGCAAAAAAAAAAAATTTTAAAAATTTCATCTTTGTCTTCCATTATTTATAAATATTCGAAAGTGTCATGAAACATTGGAAATGTAAGTATTATAAATATTATTATAAGAAACAAAACACTTTACAATAAATGTTGAAATTGCCCGCCACCTTGTTCAACACATATCGCACATCTCCTAATTACTCCAAAGGTCGCAGTTACTTCTTGACAAGTGTTAATAATTCTTTGTCTTAAAATGTCAACATTTTCTGGAGTTGTTAAATAAACTCGATCTTGTAGATAAGCCCACAACCAAAAATCGAGGGGCGTAAGATCCGGTGAACGCGCAGGCCACTCGATAGGACCGGATGTACCTATCCACCTATTTCCAAATTGGGTGTTCAACAAATCAGTATTTACTCTGGCATTGTGCACGAGCTATGTACGGTTTAAGTTTGTGTTTTCTTAAAATACCATGAACTGTAGTTTTTGATACCCCAATATTATGTGCAATTTCGCGAATCGAAGTTCGTGAATTTTGCTGTACTGCAAGGAGAACATCTAATTCCTTATCTTCGGAGAATTTCCGTTTTTGTGTTTTTGGTTTGGTAAATGATCCATAATTTCTTAAATTCTTTTCAATTCTCTGAAATATTTTCGAACCTGGAACTTCTCTGTCCGGAAAACGAGCACTGTACCGACGAACTGCTTGAAGGCGATCTTTATTACATTCAAAGAACACTTGTAACATGTCCGTTAATTCATTGTTATTCATTTTTAACGAAAATACGCTTTTTGTTGCGGCAAAACGTTCAAACAGGATAATACAGAAAACTTAATAAAGTCAAACTGACACTTAAGGCACATTCACATAATGCTAGTGGACTGGGCCAAGTCTACTATAATGAAAGATGAAATTTATAAAGTTTTTTTTTAATTTTTTATTATTAGGAGATGTGCGATATGTGTTAAACAAGGTGGCAAGGGGCAATTTCAACATTATTATTATTATTGTAAAGTGTTTTGTTTCTTATAATAATATTTATAATACTTACATTTCAAATGTTTCATGACACATTCGAATATTTATAAATAATGGAAGACAAAGATGAAATTTATAAAGTTTTTTTTTTGCAATAAACGTTTATCAAAAATAAACATGTTATACATCGTTGAATTCAGGAAAAAAAATCCAATCCGAATATAGCCAAAAATATATATGTTGCCATTTAAAATAAAAAACTTGACTGTCGTTTGACATTAATGAAAACAATTGAAAACAAATAAAACACTGCTATCTTATAGTGTTTTTGATGCTATTAAATTTACTTTTTGTTTAAATAAAACCGGACAATAAATAACGGAATTATGAATGTTGGCGTTTTTTACGGGACAGTCTGTATATATATATATATTATAAAATTTTTCCAAAAAAGCAAAAACTCAACTCTTTATACATAAAAGAACCTATAAAGGAAACCGTAATATATAAAACAAAAGTAATTTCAAGTTAAAAAGTTCATCAAAAATAAATTACCAAGCTCGCATCAAGCTTTGCTACAAAATAATACAAATCTGCATAAAAACAAATCTATATCTGTATAGATGGATACACAGTACGTATTTACCAGCGTTTGCTTCAAACACCAGACGCATGCGTTTCTGTCTAACAACTTTGTCAATGGAGACACGACGACACGAAGACAAACGACTGTAGTACACTTCTGGTCAAGTAGCAAATCAGATGACACCAGATAACCTCGTGACATCTGACGGACAAAACCGACTACTGTGCGTCCATTAACTCATCGCCAGGTGGAGACGAGTTTATGGACTCACAGCAATATGCGTATTTTTTCTTTTCCTGTAATAGCTTATCTATTCGAGAAGAAATCACTTTCATCGGCGTAGTCGGTTTTGAGCAAAGTGGAAACAGTAAGCTCTTTGAGAACAATGAATAAAGGCGAGAGCAGTTTTCCGGAAGCTGATATTATTGGGAGTATGGTATAACTATGTGCTGTCACGGTTCCCCAGGATTCGCACCACCCTGCTTTGTCTATTTCTTATAAAGTAACTAAGTCTGTTGGGGCTACTCATTTTCCACAATCCTGTGCCTTTCGTTGTGACTTCCGCAAAGCTAATTATCCACAAATTATCAATGTTCTTAACAATTTTGATTGTTCTATTCTGAATTCATATTCAGATGTTAATTTAGTTCTTGGTAAGTTTTATGATTGTCTTTATAATATACTTGATATATCAGTCTCTAAGTATATTCCTACTAACTCTAATTTCCCTCTTTGGTTTTCACTTGCAATAAAGGAAAATCTAAAAACCAAAGAACATTATAGACAGAAATGGCGTATTAATGGAAGTGAAATTTCCTGTCAGGAGTTTAAAAGGATGAGGTCTTTGGTTAAGGAACAGATCAAGTCTGCTTATGTTAAATATCTGGCTGCTGAACAAAATCCTGTAACAGTGGGCTGTAGGCAACTTTGTTAAGAAAGGTAATTAAAGCAACATTCAGAAACACACGTTGTTGGACCAAAGAAATGATCGTACATCTTATTGAGATGGTGTGGATCTTACATCTACTTTGAAGAGAGTAGCACACTTCGAAAGAAAAATCGGAATAGGGGAAATTAATCGAAAGGAGCAAACCTATACGCAATCTCACGTTGATAAACGGTAATTGAAAAATATACAGGTAGGTTCACCGGAAGCGGTGCAAAATAAAAATAAAGAGAACGCTAATTTGCGACAAAATAAATGAGCATTAGGGACACGTAACAATGGAGAATTCCATTCGGGCTAATTCCGCAGAATTCTGGAAGTATATTATTCACAGGAAAGGAAGAACTAGAAACCCTGGGAAACTTTATTATCATGAACGTGAATTTCGTGATCCCCAGGATATAGTCAATGGTTTTGCTGACGTTTTTTTCCGGCGTTTTTCTTCCTGAACCAATAACAACTATTCCAGATACTGCCACGAATATATTGTCGTTTGGATTTCTCCCTATATCTCTGACTGAAATTGAAAAATTCTGTCTACTTTTCCAGATAAGACAACAATGAGTGATGATTTGATATCCAGATGGTTTATTCGTAATGCCAGTAAAGTGTTAGCAAGGTCGTTAGAGACTGTTATTAATTTGGCTCTGAAAACGTATGCTTTTCCTGATCTATGGAAGAAAGCTAGAATTACACCGATTCACAAGAAGGGTGATGTATCGTGCTTGGAAAATTATAGACCCATAGCAATTTTACCAAATTTTGGTAAAATTTTTGAGCAGATTTTATACATCACTATTCTTTATAACACTCGTCCATACATATCCAGCAACCAACATGGATTTTTGCCATTGCAGTCTACCTTTATAAGCTAACGATAGTGACTCAAAATACTGGATAGTTATGGTCAACTAGAGGTCAACTCGAGCCTTCTATACGATTGACCATAAAATTTTATTGAACAAATCGAGTGCTTTCGGCTTTAGTCCATCTGCATTAGAACTTATTGCATCGTACGTTGTGAATAGAGGTAAGTATGTATTTTATCACAGCTTTTACTCTTACCAATTCATTTCAACACCTGGTGTGCATCACGGCTCTAATCTTGGACCTCTACTTTTTCTGCTTTTCATTGATGATCTCCTCACATCTTTCAATTGCTTCAGGATAAAGATTAATGTGAAGAAATACTATGCTGTATCTTGCACACATAAAATTAATATTAATAAAGTGGAGTCATCATATAGTGTTGGCGGCCAAAATTTAGTGAAAAGGAACTTCATGCGTTATCTTGGGGTCAAATACGACTCGGATATGTTTTTCAACTTACACCTTTCGGATACTATCTCGTCTGCTTCTAGGATGTTGGGCTTCGCTATGAGATCTACCACTGAGTTTCAGGATTTAACTGTTCTGAAATCGCTGCACCAGGCTTTTGTTTTGCGTAGTTTGGAGTATGCTTCGGTAATATGGTCTCTTTACTACTCGACGCATGACCTCCTCACAGGTTCAAAGGAGATATTTGAAATACCTTTCCTTCAGATGTGATGGTAGGTATCGCGAAAGAAATATTGGCTACAACCGCCTTCTAGACAGACATACCTTTCCTTCAGATGTGATGGTAGATATCCCGAAAGAAATACTGACTACAACCGCCTTCTAGGCAGACATAACTACAAATCTTTAAAACATCGTCAAGAGGTGAATGCTGTGCGATTTATGTGTTATATCTGAGTACGGAAGTACATAGAAACAACCTAAGATTCCTTTTAGCATCTTAATAATACACTTACGTTACTTTTAAATGCCATTTAATATAAATGTCCCTTTAAATACGTTAATAATACCGGATAATAATAATAATGTTTCATTTTAAACATCGTTTATACCTTACATCGTTAATTCAGAGTTCTCTAGTTCTATTTACCTATTTGTTGAGAAGCGGCATGACCTACTTGATAAACAAAACACAACTAGACGTAATCGAAATACTTGAAATTCGTAAGTGTCTGATTTGTGGTAAATAATAGTTCAGGTTCTAAGTGAACTGGGAATTTACTCCTTAAAAATAAATACATCAACAGGCCCCTAAATATTTAGCATCGTCCATTGGGAATTTGTCCATCGACAACGAACTTATCAAGCGTGCGTTAATTTGTGTCGAAGAGCCGGATTCAATTACGTCATTAGTTCGAAGCCCCGGACTCGAAGCCGCGGGGTTTCAAAGTTATATAACGCCGCCACCACTACTATAGCTCAACACTTATTAAGTGTATCATATATTAATACCTGTTGGACAATAAGCCGATGACAGGGGTTGGGATGATTGTTTATTGGTCGGCCCTTGCTGATATGGTAACAGTGGTAGCGTCTCACTCTCTCTTTCTCTCCGGGTACGTACCGGAGCAATATTGATCCGGTCTGAATCTCAAGACCGCAGTCCGCGCGGTCACCTGCAGGTATATTGCTTTCATGATTTATTATCGCTATTAAAGACGTATCGGTTTTTGGGGAAGCGGCGCGAGAGAGACGCCACTAGAAAGTCAAAAAAGGACAGTGAATAATAGAGGTAGCGGAAGTGATGTTCAGCTGAGCGCTTCTTCTTTTACCACTTTTCTACTATTTCTTTTGCTTATTTTGCAGTACTGGATACAGTCAGAGTATATCTATGAAAAATACAAACTCACTAGTAATATACGGGGTGTTATAAAACAACGTTCAAAAAACCTAAGTGCACGTGGTACTGTCGAAAATAAGATTGAAAAGTCATTGATAACAGCGATTTTATTAGATTTGTAGAATAAATTATCTTTAGTGGGTTTTAGGATATTTTTGTATTGTGCTAAAACTTCTCTTGCTCTGGCTCATTTCAATAAAACACACTAAAAAAATACACTAAATCACCGTTTCTCAACCTGGGGGTCGCGACCTCCAAGGAGATCGCGGTGATCTTAAAAGGGGGGGGGGGGGGTCGCGAAACAGCTTAAATAATAATGAAAAATCATTTTACGAGAAAAAATCATTTATTATGTATATTTTGCTTACATAAAGTACACATGAAAGGAACAGAAATTAATGTGACGGTTGCATTTGTTTTTCATTTAAAAGTTTCTCCATACGTGGTTCTACGTTAGAAACACACAAAAGCAAATTGTTTACGTGTGATAAGTAGAGACCGGACGCATCAGGCCGAAATCACGACTGACCATGTAAATAGTCTGTAACACTGCTAAGTACAACATGCAGTTATTGAATAGCAGTATTGATTCGATTACCCGCACATCTGTTTGCTGTCGTTGAATTGTGACACAATTACTTCAATATTATAGTTAAATTCCTTTCTTCATGGACGTCGATAGAAGGGCGAGGAGTTTTAATAATTTATTTAATTTATTACTTTATATTTCGTAAGATAAATAAAGTACGGTGAGTTAGTTAGTCTCTGAGGAGGAAACATCCTAATATGTTGCATATTACTTGCTTTGCACACAATCTGTGAATATATGAGAGACACCTTTCTGGATGTTGATGGACTTGTATCCGCTTTTAAAAAAGTTTTCAGAAAAGCACGATTGAGAGTAGCTCTTTAGAGGGAAAAACTACCATATCTGTCAATCTCTCCAGCAAAAACTAGATGGGGAACATTGTTGGAAGCTACTAGTTTTTATGCAGAGAATTTCGATAGTTTACAAAATTTCGTTACATGTTTAAATGACAATGCTCGAAATATTTCTGAGTGCTGGGAACTAATACAAATGCCAAATTTTAAAAATCACTCATACTTTATTCAGGAACACTTTGGAAATTTGCCAAAGCTAATCACTTACTTTGAAAATCAAAGCCTCAAATTAAATTATGGATTAACCACATTAGATGTGGTTAGTAATAATTTGAAAAATATTCCAAGGGACTTGGGATGTGGCCCTCGGCAAGAGTTAGACGCAGTTTTTAATAGATATCCAGATTTAATAACATTGCGGCAATTGTGTATGGGGACAATGCCTCAAAATCTTACTGCTAAATACACTGGAATAAAAGAATATTTCCAGTATGCACCTATAACCAGTTGCGATGTAGAAAGGACGTTTTCTATCTACAAGGATGTATTTCAATCAATGAGAACAAATTTTACAAGAGAGAAAGTATTGATAGTTAATGCTAACACTCCTTCACTCAACTTGAACTACAAAATGAACAAATAAAAATGTATTTCATATTTTATAGATCACCACCCGTTTGTTTTCCAATTATATAAATAAAATTAAAAACTCTTTAAAAATACAAATTTTCAATAGTGCGGCCGTAGGCGATGAGTCATTGGCCTCTCATGTCCGGTCCCTAGTGATAAGAGAAGATACCTGTATTTAGTTCTTTGCGCAACCATAGACGAAAAACCCTTTTCACAGAGATAAGACGTAACCAAAGTGATTCATAACTTTAATGCTTTTGTGACTAAATTTCCATATTCATTTCGACTGACAAACCAAAACGTATTTAAATCTTCAGATGTAAATTGCAGTTGTAGAGTTTTGTCCGCAGACATTTCAATGAGCTGATCGTGAATCTCAACTGGTAACTTAGCAGCGGCAACAACGTTTTCAATAAATGGATCCAGTACCCCTTGTTCATCCAAATTTTTCTCGATATAATCCGATGTGCGTGAGAATATCTCCAAATTTTTGCATCGAACCAAATAATATATCAAGCTTCTTAATGAAAGCATAAATTTTGTCTGTTATTAATAAAATGTTTTTATCAGATTCCTGTAAATTCACACTCGAGTCGTTTAAATGCGAAAATACATTAACTAAGTGAGCCAACAACAACATACACCCATTATTCTGTAAAAGACAATGAGAATATCGCCTGTTTTTCTGGAAAAAAATGTGATTAATTTGCACTTCCAATTCCAACACCTGGGTTAACACTTTCCCTCGCGATTATGTTTAATCACAGACTAAACAACATCATAATTAATCTATTTAATGTATTTTAGTTTCATGTTTTATAATTATCATACTGTATATTTTACGTATTATATTTAAGCAATCAATTGTCCGCAAATAATTAGCATATCTAGGTCAGGTTTTAATCTAAACTAGTTCATTATTCTGCTTATTCCTAAAGTAATCACATAAATATTGTAAAATACGAGTACTAGAATATAAAAGATGCATTATAAGCATATATGTAAACTCCTTAATAAATCGAGGTGATAATATCAGCGATACCGCAACAAATGTTAAAAGTCCTCGATTTTTAATTACACTTATTTAATGCATATAAAATTAACCTATTCAGAATTGCTAGAATTAAGTTGTATACAGAATTTGTATATCTACCATAAATTTTGTTGAATAAATCATTAAGGATAAGGAATGTTCTATTATTTAATAATAACAATATTTAACGGAAAAGAAGAGATTTTTGTTTTCGCGCATTTCGTCGCATAGTTTAGCAAACAGCCTACTCGCAAGGGTCCACTTTTAATAAAATTAACCATTTTTACAACAAATTTGATTGAAATTTTCTCGAAAGTTTTTTGCGGCAAGAGTCTGTGAAGAAAGCAGTGCGTCCATTGCGCCCTTGGTATAAGACGATCTTTTAATATATTCATTGATCTCCTGTTCTTTCCTGCTATCGCCTTTACACCATCACTACATACTGCAATAAATTTTGTCCAATCTATGTTATTATAATTTCTAGTAGCTTCATAAAAAACATCAAAATGGCATTGTCCTATTACATGACCTGGTAGTGTTTAGCAAAACAACATTTTTCTTAGATTGATGTGTTTCTATCACATTCATACATCACAAAACATTAAAATTGAGACATGTTTGCTAAATCTGTTAATTCATCGAATTGAATACTAAAAAATTCACTTGCTGAATTATATGATTGTGAACATCGGCAGCCATGTAATAGATTCGTCTTGCTGTTGTGTCAGAAAGCGGATTTTTTTTCAATTTTTTTGCTTATTTCACGCCTATTAAAATACTGACCATATTTATTGCAGTAGGAAATATAAGGTTTTCGGCGATTGTATGGGGTTTGGACGTCTTAGCTACCCTTAATGCTACGAGATAAGATGCTTCTAGTACACTTTTATCAGTATATCCTGACCCACAAATATAAGATTGTTGATTTCTCAGGTACGAGTATGTAGTTTTCTTTCGAAAAATTCCAAGAGTTTTTTTTATGAACCGGATGTTTAGTTTCCAAGAGTCGAACTAATTCTGATGACTTCATGCTTTGATCGGAGAGAACAACGCACTGTGGCTTTTTATCCAATGAGGTAGAACCATAATTTAAATTACTGTCATTGTACAACTTTGTCTTTTTACTTCGTTTCACTTCGTTTTTTCACAAATTTATCCATTTCGCATAAGGAATTAAGAAAAGACAATTCACAGTTTCACAGTTGACCGCACACTAAAATAAAGGCACCAGACGCACACTTCGCATTCGAAACTTAACTTGTGGAGTCTCAAACGCCTCTTTTATACTGGCGACAGCCGACTTGTTCAAACGCATCCATATGCACGTACAAATATGCTCTCACAGCGAGTATTATAGAAGAAGGCCAAATTACAAAGAACACTTACACATCAAATTGGAACTTGTAAATTGTTCATGTGTGTACACATCATACGTACTGTCGGTATTTTCTTAGAGTATAAAATTAATGCAATGTGATTATACAGGTATAATATGTGGTGAAGCAAAGATAGAGGCGTGCCCAATTCCCTACTGCACTTACTATATTTGTCAATCGTTTCCACGATTTCCCCAATCCGACTTTGACGTTTACTAGACTTTAGTATCATTGGAGTTGTAGTATATAATAGCGCATAATACCTATACGCAGAATACTGAATTATACAAAGGAGGAAAAAATAGACAAGTTAAAATTGTATCACATGGGTAAGTCCATAATAAGTATGTGATATCTTTAGTGTCAAATATCCAAAGAGACCAATACCAAACAAGGCAACGATATTTAGAATTGAAAAGAAATTTAATGAAACCGGTTTTTTGATAACCAAACAAAGTCCTATCCTAGGCGCAAAATTTCAGAAAATACTTGTGAACTAGTATGTGCCTCAGTAGGTTTTCATCAAAACGTATTGCTTCTGATTTAGACATATCACCTTCGTCTATGCAGCGTATATTAAAGAAGAATGGCTATAAAAGTTACAAAATAACAAAACATCAGGAGTTATTTAATAATCATACATTTAGCAGGATGTCTTTTTGTGACATAATGATAGACAAAATTCACGCAGACGATGATTTTCTAAAAAATATTTTATTTACTGATGAGTCTTCTTTTTTCCTAGTCGGGAAGCATAATCCGTCGGCGGTTAGATATTGGTATCAGGAAAACTAACATCGAAGTGTCATTTCAAATAGACAAGTGCGGCAGAAGTTAAATGTTTGGGCAGGGTTGTTGGGATCATATTGTAGGACCTTTCTTAATTGATGGCAATTTAAGCTCTGAAAAATGTGGACAAATTTTACAAAACCAAGTTCTTCCTTACATTCCACAACTGAGAAATATTAATATCAACAGATTATACTTGCAACAAGATGAGTGTCCAGCGCACAATTCTTTGGCAGCGAAGAATTTTTTAAATGAACCACTTCCTAACCGCTGGATTGGAACACGTTCCTAAACTCTCTCTTGGCCTCCCCGTTCCCCTGATTTATCGCCTTTAGATTTCTTTTATTGTGGTTATTTAAAAGAATCTATCTACGAGTATAAACATGAAAATCCTGGTACTCTTGAAGAACTCCGAAATAGAATTATGGAAGTATCTAACATTATATATAACTGTATTAAGTACAGTTCGAAATAGTTTTTATAGCAGATTGGGATACTGTTTGGTCAAATGCGGAGACATTTTTGCGCCGTTTATTTAATTAATCTATCTGGATAGAAAAATCAGAAGATTTTCATCTATTCATAAGAAAACATATTTGGTTTACGTATTAGAATTAAAATTTTGTTTTCTATTGTTTAGAACAAGGAATTGATCGTATTGTTTTACTCACAAGAAAGAAAGAGTCTTATTTTACATAACATATTTTTCAATAATAATAATAATATATCCTTTATTTCAACACAAGTTTTCTTTCACACTACATATATGAAAATAAGAAATCAGAGAGAAAAAGAGCCAAAAAAAAGTGATGAAACCTTAAGGCGTGGTTCAGATGGGTGGAAAAGAATTTCCGCCGCCTGTTCTTCCACCAAAACCTTAATGCACACGATCACTAACAATAAAAAGATTGCCTAGTCTAACTTAAAAATAATATTCTGCTATTCTACATAATAATAATAAAATAATAATCAAAATACGTAAAAAATAAAAAATAAATAAAACAAACAGTATGCAAATACAGCAATATGCAATAAAGCCTGCACATCCAGTCACGAACTATAAGAGCAGAACAGACGCAAAGGAACAGAAAAAAAAGCAACAATATATACATATATATACACACACTTATAAGTATATATACATATAGATACATACATACACGCACATACTAGTCGAAAACCATTACTGACGCTTAAAAAGAAAGTACATGATTTGTTACCTGAATACCTTTAAGGATTTATAACACGGCGGAATGGAATTGTACAGCAGATAAATGTTATGCATGAAGGATCTTTCGAAAAGCGCCAGTCTGTGTTTGGGGGGTCTAATCAAGTTGGTGTTACAGAGATTTATATTGTGTACCAGACCGGATACGTATCTTTTCTGTTCTGTTA
The DNA here is from genome assembly GCA_935421215.2 of Melolontha melolontha. Lineage (NCBI taxonomy): Eukaryota > Metazoa > Arthropoda > Insecta > Coleoptera > Scarabaeidae > Melolontha > Melolontha melolontha. Next base: position 30,112,932 of record OW285236.1, on the reverse strand, counting down.
AGTACGATGGCGTTTTCAAAGTTATAATTTTATGGTATAGACATAAGGCTTGAAGCTTTCTCCTGTTGGCCATATTTAACCACTGCAACTCAAGAAGTTTATGCGAAATATGTTCAAATTTGCGTATACCAAAAATATAACGCATACAAGCGTTCTGAACCTTCTGTACGCGAGCTCGATCAGCACTATCCAAGCAAGGGCCGAAGATTGTGGAAGCAAAATTAAATAGCGACAAGACAAGACTCTCGCATAACATGGTTTTAGTACGGATGTCAAAAGTTGATCGATAAGGATACAATGTTTTGAGATTGGCATAGGCTGACTGAATAATTTATGAAAGATGTTTCTTGTATCGGAAGGTATTATCAATGATTAAACCTAGGTTTTTTGCCGAATCAACAAACTACACTTCTGCATTATTAATTTTGATCATGATTTGTTCTTTGATGTTCTGAATTAATGCAGGGTTACCAAACAAGACGACAGTGGTCTTTTCCGGGTTGATCTTTAGTGCATGATTCTGCGAAAATGATTGTATGCGCTCTAAGTCGTGATTAATCTTATCAATAGCGACTCGAACATCGTTTTTTTGTGAAACCAACGTAGAGCTGCATATCAACAGCATACATTTGCACCTGGCAGTGCTTGACACATTTGTATAAGTGGCTGGTATAAATGGAGAAAAAAATAAAGGGCCAAGGATTGATCCCTGTGGAACATCACTTGTCACAGGCAATGGTGATGATACGTCGCCACGCAACGTTACGCACTGATATTTTTCGGAGAGGTACGAAAGTACCAAACCCAAGGCACCACTGCTGAACCCGAGATGATAAAGAATAGCCAATAAAATGTTATGCTTAACAGTATCAAACGCCTTACTGTAATCTAACATAACCAGTAGAGACCTAGCGTTATAATCTCTAGATCTGAGAATGTCATCTGTGACCTTCAAAAGTGCAGTAGTACAACTATGATTAATTCGGAAACCGGATTGACACTGAGGGAGCAAATCAAAAGCTTGCAGATGTTCAAAGATTTGTGTATTTAGTATTTTTTCCAAGACTTTGCTTAGAACAGGCAATAAACTAATAGGTCGAAGGCCACCGATGTTAGCAGCGTTCACATTTTTAGGTATTGGGATTACAAGTGATTTTTTCCACGTTACCGGAAAAACGCTTTCTGTTATGCAACAATTTATTAATTGAGTTATGTATGGAAGCGCATACGGTATGAGCTATCTCAGCATGTGAATACCAAAGCCATCACTACCGACAGCAGCAATAAATTATACTTCGTTAGATTTATAGGAATGAATTATTAATATGTTTTTATTTACAAGAATATGTTTTCAGTTTGTGACGGAAATATTTTGTGGTTCGATAGCTCACTGGCGTGCGTATGTATTTTATTTGATTTTAATTATATTCTGCTCTCAAATTTATTCGCATATGATGTTAACAAGCACTGACAACCCCATGTATTGTGTATTTCTATGATTATCGTAAGGAAATACGTATAAGTAGCCGAGAAGTGGTGGGGGAGTGGCGCATGCGCTATGCAATCGTTGCCTCTACACAGATTATATCTATATAATATTAAATATTTTTCTACATTTATAATTACAGTAAAAATTAAATTAGTAATTGTTGTTATTATTCCTTTGCGTGGGTAGGGAGTCGCGAAATATTAATTTTATTCACATTTACTATTTGGGGGGTCGCAGAGCTATGAAGGTTGAGAATCGCTGTCGGAGGGAACGATTTTTTTCTAGCACCACGACAACGCCAGACCGCATTGTAGCAACAAAACGATGAAAACAGCGACGAGTCTAAAATTTACGTTTATTTTGCACCCTCCGATTGGGCATCTTCAGGTTTCTGATTGTTCACAAAGTTGAAGTAGATATCGAAAGATCAACATTATTTCTATTAGACACTGAAGTTCGGGCTGCTGTTCGCGATTGGATCAGCAATAAACTGGAAAGATTTTTATGCATAGACTGAAGAAATGGAAGCTGCCTTTGAAGAAATGGTGATTATATGGAAAAATAATTATGTAGATACGAGTACAATAAATTTACACCATTTCAAACTGGTTTCATTACTTTTGTCTTTTCTTAATCTTGCTTTATAGAGTTAAAGACCTTATATGTCAACAAATGCATCGACCCTAATGAAAAGTCATATACCGGTTATATTATGAAAAACCTTTTGAGCAGTAGCTTCCTTATATTTTATCTGATTTTAATGAATGATATGTCAAACTAAATCGTTTTTAAAGCACTGTAACCTGTTTTTAAAAAAAAAATTTTTTGACATTTCGTTTTTGACACAGTAGTAAATTTTTTTTTTTTTAATTGTACTACATATTTTTTTTTACTTATTCTAATAAACATTTATTTCCTGAAGACACCTCCATTAAATTGAGTGACAAATTTATTATTATTAAAAAAAACTACGAAATTTACAGAAATCAAGCTATCATATATTTTAATGAATCAAATGTTCGAAATTGGCCCCATTTTGTTCCAAAAACATTTGACACCTTTTATTAACTCCAACTGCTGCGTTTAATATAAGATTTGGTGGTATTTCATGACATACTTGTACTATCCTTCTTACTAAATCATCTCTGGTATCAGGTGGAGTCAAATAGACATGATCTTGAATGTAAGACCACAGAAAGAAATCCAGTGGATTCAGATCTGGCGATCTAGCAGGCCATCGAATAGGTCCGTAAGTGCCCATCCATCTGACGCCAATATAATTATTTAGAAAATCAGTATTCATTCGTACATTATGGGGTGTGGCACCGTCCTGTTGGAACACCACCCTGTTTAACTCAGCTAGTGGCAACTCATCTAAATAATCGCCTAATTCATTGCGTAACAAATTATTATATTTTTCTTGGTTTAGATTACCCTCCACAAAAAAAGGCCCTACTACTCTATCGCCTAAAATGCCACACCATACATTTACACTGAACCGATTTTGAAAATTGTGTTGCATCACAACATGGTTATTTTCAGTGCTCCATGGCGATGATTATTTCTGTTGAATACACCATTTTTCCCAAAAGTGCATTCATCTGACCACAACACACGACGAAAAAAAATTGTATCTTTCCTTAGTTTATTCATGAAAACCGTGCAGAATTGAACCCTTCGTTGAGGGTCGTTTTCACCGAGAGCATGCACCTTCCGTGGTTTATAAGGAAAGAACTTGTGCTTCTTCAGAATGTTCTGAACTGTAGAATGTGATACCTGCATGTAGTGAGCAATTTCTCGCGTAGACGTATTAGGGTTTTCTTCCACATAGAGCAAGACACTTAATTCTAAATTTTGATCTTGAATTACACGTGCGTTTATTTTCGGTTTTTTGAATGATCCAAAATTTCGTAAATTTAGCACGAGCCTTCCAAACTTGTCGGCACTTCGACGCAGTCTGTCAGGAAAACGATTTCCATAAAGTCGCAAAGCAGCTGCAGAATTTGTTCCGCATTCAAAATATGCTTGAATCGCATCCACACATTCGCCATTATCCATTTCAATAACAAAATTTAGAAATAAATCGTTGAAAATGTTATAATGAATGTGTGACTGACAGATGTCAAAGCTCTCTTCGAAAATTTGGAATGCACTTTTATCGTTCAATATGACTGCTTGATTTTAAAATTTTTAAAATAAACACTGTAAATATTATTGTTGACTCACCGCTCACTGATAACATTGGTTTGTAATCCTTTATGGGCTATATAGTATTGAATATAAGTGATTTTAAATGGTACACACATTTGCTGGTAATAAAATGAAATAGAGTATTTAAAATGCATTTAAGAAATCTCTGTGTTCGGAAAAACCAGAATAAATCGAACTAAAAAAAAACCTTCAATTTCTCGATTTTTTTTCATACAAGGATATCGTTGTTTACAGTTTCATATTCAGAAAAAGTAATATATTTGAATAAGGAAAAAAACAAGTATAGTGCAATTTAAAAAAACACAGTTTGCAGCTGTCTGTCAAAAACAAGGGTTGAAAAATTAAAATTCAAAGCGGATCACGTTACAGTGTTTTTAAAACGATTTAGTTCGATGTATAATTTATTACATTCGGATAAAAAATAAAAAAGTTGCAGCACGAAAGGTTTTTCATAATACACCCGGTAAAAATACCATATTTATGATTACATGCACCTAGATGTAATAGTGTAAAGCACGTATTGTTTTCGCTAGTCTATATCCTGTATGGCTGTGTATCTACTTAATAGGAATGCTTGGGATAAACGCATTTAGAAATTCGTTTGTCTTTCTCTGTTTCACTCTTACTTGCCTATGATAAAACGGTCCTCTTCGAGATAAATGCGCAAAGATAAATTATTTGCTTAATTTTATTCCACCAAATATTTGCGGCATTCAAATACTACTACTATAAGGGCTCATATAAATGTATATACGCGTACGTGTGGGTGTTCGTATATGATTGTTATTTCTGAGCAGTGAGCTGAGTCGTGTCCTGGATATCTAAAACTCCAGAAATGGCATTTTGTCGCTTGGTATTTCGAGAACATTACGCAATATACATATAAAGGGATATATACCTACATGAAATATATGTTTAATTACTACAGTACGACGACTTTGAATCATTCAAATCTGCTTTTGTGTCGGATTTAATGTAAGAAATAATCGTAAATTGTTGTGAGTACATCTTCTTTAAAATGTCTTCATTACTAGTTTAATCAAGCCATTTCTAAATTCCATGAAATGTATTATTACTAATTTTTAAATAAATATTCTGAATTATATTACTCTCAAAAAAGGTGTAAAACCCCTTACCACAGTTAATAATCGTATCCTAAATACGTCTTTCGACAACTAAGTCGTCATCATCAGTAGATAAAACCACTAATAAAAGTGTCGAATATTGGGAACAGTAAAGTTAATACATAGAAATGTGTAAAACTTTACACGGCGTCCACGTATACATTGACTTTAAAATAAATACGCAAACTAAAATTACGTCAACTTACTTTTCTTAAGGAAACGGCAACGACATGTATTTATTCTCTATTCTCACGCCCTCAAACTTTTCTACCTCTTTTCTAAGAATGAAAACAGACAACCGTATGGGATAGGAACGTTCTCCGAGTTAAACGTATTCATTTGTTTTTAACGATACGAATGCTTTTGTATGCGTCGAGATCTCAGTGGTTGTTCATGTTTTTGACAAGTTTTAACTATTTTGCCGACACATTGTTATCCGTGTACAATGCATGGTTTGCCACGCTCGATTTTTCTGGTCTATTAACCCTTAAACAGAAGAATCGGTCTGCGAGACCTTTGGTTCTACATAATGCTCCTGTGTGGCAGCACGGTTCGGGTTACGTCTCCCCGCTTCATAGTACCTCCTTAACAATCACTTTTCTACACCACCCATGTGTTTCTCCTCAGTTTGTGACTGTTTGTTGAGAGAAGAGTGTCGTTGTTTGCAAACGTACAGGTCTCACTGACCGGGTGTTTCGTATTAGACATTTAATGCCAAGGTATGTAAGACCGCATGTTTCGTATTGTGTATCATTTTAGTAGATTTCAGTATGGACAACCCGTCAACAAGTAGTGGTAAATCCATGAGAAAATCATCACGATGGAGTGAGAGGGTATATTTTAATGCTAAAAAAAAACTTACTGAGTGGATGTTGGAGAGCGATGACGAATTTGAGGAGGAAATTGATGACTCAGATGAGGATCCTGACTTTATTTTGTATGATGAAGATTTGGAACGTGATGAAGAAAAGGTGGATGGAAAGAATGGAAACGACAGTGATGATGACGACCTTGTTGATCTTTTGGAAGCCGAACAAGAAATTGCAGTGGACACCTCATATGATGTACAAAATGCAACTCCCCAGTTTTTCATTGAAAAAAAGAACAAAGTAGATTTCAAATGGCAAAAACAGGAGCCACCGACAAACAGGAGAACTCCAAGTCATAACGTAATGCAACAATTACCTGGACTGACTAGAAAAACCTCTAAATTGGGAAACCCAAACATTAGAGAAATTTGGGAGCGTTTGTTTGATGAACAAATGATTGATGACATTGTCTCGTACACAAACGTCAAACTGGTGCAGGCTAGAAACAAACTCAAATCAACAACACATCCGTCAAACTACCGAAATACAGACTTAGTCGAGATATATGCCTTGATCGGTTTACTAATATATACATCAATCTTTAAATCCGGTCACGAAAATATGCTCTCTCTTTTTGCAAAAGACTTGACAGGAAGACCCATATTTAGAGCAACGATGTCCGTGAAACGTTTCAAAATACTGATAACCTGCCTACGTTTTGATGTTTCCACAACTCGTGAAGAGAGAAAAAAAATAACCGTGCTGCTCCGATCTCCCAAATATTTGACTCCTTCATACGTAACGCACAAGAGATGTATAGCCTCTCTGAAAATGTAACAGTGGATGAAATGCTCGTTGCCTTTAGAGGAAGATGCGTGTTTCGCATGTATATGCCGAAGGAACCCGCCAAATATGGGATAAAGATTCAATGCATAGCTGACTCACGCAGTTCATATCTTTTTAATGCCTACATTTACACTGGAAAGGACAGTGATGGCATTGGACTTTCTGAAGAAGAGAATAAACTTTTGAAACCAACTCAATTAGTTTTGCGCTTGTGCAAACCAATTGAAAAATCAAACAGGAATGTCACTGCAGACAACTGGTTTTCATCCTTAGAGCTGGTGGAAGAATTAAAAAAGAGATCACTAACATTTGTTGGTATTATGAAGAAAAATAAAAGTATTCTACCACCAGAGTTCAAGTCTGATAAATCGAGACCAGTTGGCTCAGCCCTCTATGAGTTTGAAAATGACTCGCAACACTCTTGTCATTTGTTCCCAAGAAGAATAAAGCAGTTGTACTTATTTCGTCTATGCACCAAAATATTGAAACAGATCCCGATAAGAACAAAACCAGAAATCATCTGCTGTTATAATAAGACCAAAAGTGGTGTTGACTTTCTTGACTTGAAGTGTGCTCTGTACTCGTCCAACAGGAGAACGAAGAGATGGCCATTAGTTGTTTTTTACTCCCTTCTTAACATAAGCTGCGTCAACAGTTTCATACTTTACTTGTGCTATCGTCAAAATCCAGAAATAAAACGATTACCTTTTATTAAAAGCCTGGCTTATTCTCTGGTGGAGCCACACCTCAAAAGACGCCTCAGTATTCCTAATCTTCCCCGAGATATTAGAGCATTGATACAGGAAGTAATACCGAAAGATGAAAATGTAGCTGCAGGACATGATGAAGTTCTAAGCGACAAGCTTGAGAAAAGGAAGACCTGCTCCAAGTGTCCATCTTCAAAGGACAGAAAAACTTCCTACAAATGTATAAAATGCAGTTATCCAATTTGCCTGCAGTGCAGTAGAAAAGTGTGTATCACCTGTGTAGTACCAAATAAATAAAAATTGTTTTGTTCTTATTTAGTTTTCAATAAATTTGTGTTATTAATCATAATTTTGTATGTTTTTGCCCAAAAGACTTTAAAACAAATATGTATTAGCATATATTCAAAAATATCAAGTTCGCAAAAATATAAGGTCTCCCAGACCGGATGTTTCCAATTATGTAGTACAGATCGATGTTTCTGTTTAAGGGTTAAACTTGATATGTGATATGTGTTCTTTAAAACGGGTTATTTTTGAGCGTTTCGTTTGACCTATATATTTCAAATTACCATCGTCACAATTAGTTTTGTATGTTACTGATTTCAAATTCAAATTGACTTTATCCTTGGTATTACCTAGGAGACTTTCGATGGTGTCTTTGGACTGAAAAGCAACCTGGAGGCCTTGTTCTTTAACAACTCTATTAATCAAAAACAAATTAGCATATCGATGACGCATGCCTCTGGTGGTTGAAGCAAACGCTGGTAAATACGTACTGTGTGTCCATGTATACAGATACAAATTTGTTTTTATACAGATTTGTATTATTTTTGTAGCAAAGCTTGATGCGAGCTCCTGCATCGATATGCTAATTTGCTTTTGATTAATAGAGTTGTTAATGAACAAGTCCTCCAGTCCAAACAAATTAGCATGTCGATGTGAGAGCTCGCATCAAGCTTAGCTACAAAATAATACAAATCTGTATAAAAACAAATTTATATCTGTATACATGGTCACACAGTACGTATTTACCAACGTTTGCTTCAACCACCAGACACATGCGTCTGGTGGTTGGTCATATTGGTTTTAGAACGGATTTGTATAGTAACAGCTTATTGTCAAGAGATAACTGTGATATGTGGCCGATTAGCCAATACATTTTATATAATTTAGTGCCTAACTGCTTACGTTTCGTAAATAAATGTGTCTGCCATGTGAGGCGCCTATCGAAATGCATTGCTAGGTATGTTCTGGTATCAGCTTGTGGGAGTTCATAACTGTTGATTCTGTCAGGTGGACAGGTTTCACGTCGCAATGTAAAAGTAGCATGTGTAGATTGGGATTCGTTGGCCCTTATACGCCATTTCCTAATCCAGTTTTGGTTTTTATCTAAGTTTTCCTAAAGATTTCTTGAAGTCATAACAGGATCAACATGAGATGCAAGAATTGCTGCATCGTCAGCATATGTTGTTGCGGTTATCAGCTTAGTAGTTGGTATGTCAGCCGTACATAGTAAAAATAAGGTTGGGCCTAATACGCCTCCCTGTGGGACACCAGATAAAATAGGATATAGATCGATGTAGGTCTGGTTTTGTTTCAAAAGGAAATGTCCGTCAGTTAGGTAGGATTTTAGAAGTTGATAGTGAGGATAAGGCTAGTATTTTTTCAGTTTATAGAAAGGTTCGTCATACCACACTTTATCGAAGGCTTTGGGACATGTCTGGAAAGGCCGCGGAGCAGTGTTTTTTTGCTTCAAAATCAAAATCTCCATTAATCTTCTTTACCAATCTATGGATCTGTTCTTAGTTCCATTATTATTTCTAAGTCCGAACTGATGTTCTGGTATGATGTTCCTTTCTTGTAAGATTTCTAATGTTCTTTTAACATATATTTTTTCAAATACCTTCGAAAATATTGGTAGAAGACTTATTAGTTTGTAAGATGAAGCTGCTTCTGGCTTCTTGCCTGGTTTGAGGATCATGTCTATCTGTGCTACTTTCCAGATATTTGGAAAGTAGTTTAGTTTAAGAATGGCATTAAAAATAAAGGTTAATAGTCTATAACCTTTTTCAGACAATTTTCGGAGAACTTTGCCAGTGATGAGGTGGAAACCAGGCGCTTTGTTAATATCATTTACAACATGTTAATTTTATATACATTAAATAAGTGTAATTAAAAATCCCTCGATTTTTAATTTCAACATTTAGCAATTGTTGCGGTATCGCTGATATATCACCTCGTTTTATTAAGGAATTTACACAGATGCTTATAATGCTTTTTTATTATCTAATTCTAGATTAAAATGATGTTGTTTAATCTATGTTTAAACAAATAGACTTTCGTAGGTCAGTTGTTATACCGTATAAATATTGGAAGTTGATCTCTTAATTTAGTTGAGTAAACTCTTTGAGAATTGTCGAATAGTCCGAAACAATTGCTAAAGTAAGAATTTAATAAACAAGTGAAACAGAATAAGTGTCTTCAATTTTTTAATTTACCTAAGTTAATTATATAATATATAATAATTATTATTTTAGCTCCCATTTTCCGTTTTGCTTGAATTCTACTGTTCAGAGCTATTACTATCTTTGTTGCATATGAACTACATTACAGTATATTTAATTAAATTAATTAGAAATTTATTGTAGTACAGTTTATCCTTTATGTGGCTTAACGCTGTCGGATAAATAAATAAATCAATAAATAAATTAGAGAGAAAAAGATTTTATCCACGAAATTCATTTACTATTAATTTTGATATCAAATTCGAGAACCTATTGTTTGCTGTTCATTTTTTATACAAACTATAATACAATCCATAAATATATTTTCATAGAAAACACAAAACTTCCATTCATAAAATTTTATTTATTTATTTAATATTTAAAATTTTGGATTATTAATATTTGGTCGGTGATTGTGATTACTGCGTACAGTATAAAAAACGAAAAAAATAATGGATAAAATGGATAGACCAATTTGAAAATTTCTATTGAAAACTAAACATTATACAAAATGAAAAATATTGTTCAAAATGTATTTAAAAAATGAGCAATTTAAAATGTATTACTGTTGTACTGTGTTCATAAAACGAAATATCCAATAATTTCTGCTAACTTATGTGTATTCTAGATATATTTTTTACATGCTTCGCAAATGTAATTCATCAGCATTTTATCAAAATTTACTATACGGAAAATCTGTTTACTTTCGGATGTTAACGCATCACAATATTCGCAGAAGTTTTAAACGAATTAAAAAAGGCGTTCGCAGAGGTTTCCCTGAATTTCCATGTATGTACGTTATATATGTGGTTGTTGGTGTATGTGTGCGTGTTGAGCAACAAAGAAATATCTGGCAGTTCTCTGTAATAAATCATATAAATCCGAGACGTAGATTTAGAAGAAAAAACATTCTTACTTATTTCATATTCATATAATGCTGGTAGTTTAGTAGGATTTTAGGCGAAATAGGTTTGTTCTTGGCTGTTGTTTGTTTATTCTCGTAGTACTGATTTATTTTTTCTATCTATTTATGTCTATTATTGAATGGAAATGTAATTATGTTAATTGTAATGTGAATAAATTTTCATAAATATCCTTGTTCTACAGAGATCTTAGTAAAATCGAGAGTTAAGTGCTTCTTTTTGGCTTCTGTTGCATTTAAGTGAGAATAGAAAAGCATCAAGTTTGCCCTTAATTCTTTCGTTCCAATTTTAATGTGCTTATCCAAACAGAGACGCTTATTTTCAATCTCAGAAATACTATAGTTCACAATAATCTATATTTCCAATTTTCTTACACACCTGTTTTCTTCAAATTATTCAAACTCATTATTTTTCTAGCTCTAATAACTACAAGTAACTATTGAATAGATAAGACTGTTACTTGGTGGAGATCCATATTAATACGATGTAAAATAAAACAAAACAATTAATTCGTTTAATCTTCACTATATAAAACGTATATTTACCAAACGTTTACAAAAATGTGACGCGTTTCGCTAACACTGTAGCTTTATCAAACGACGATGGTATAATGATTATTCTACAAATGAAATGCACATAAATTTGGTAATTACACGAATATAAAGAGAGAAACGATAAGCTGTTAACAAAGCAAGAAAGAGAGTAGGCATTCAAACACAATAATCATATGGAAAACCCATAATTAAATATGTTTAGTAAAGGAGAACTATTTATATCTAGTTGGTCATTCAGTAAATTCTCAGGCTTTTTATTTTTATTTATTTCCAGGGCTTCTAAGAGGTCTAATTTATGCGATTTATTTTGTACATGTAAGATTTCGAACTCCGGATCGAATGAATGGTTTTCAGATAATAAGTGATTTGAGTAATTAGAATCTAGTTTTTTGTTATCATAACTACGTTTATGTTCTGAAATTCTAGTTTTGAAATTTCTGAAAGTTCTACCAATATAAATTTTGTCACAATTACTACCACATTTTAATTTATATAAACCTGATTTATTAACATTTGAAGATTTGAATTTATTGTTTTTAATGAACTTGGCTAAATTGTTGTTTGTTTTAAAGCATGTATTTAGGTCTGAAGTTTCTAAACATTTTTTAATTTTAATTGAAGGTTTTCCTATGTACATTAAACTTTTAAATTGATCATTTTTATTCTTGTCAGAAGGAAATACTTGTTCTAACGTTTGCTTCTACATTTTCTTAGCTATAATATTATCAATTAAATTTGGGTCATAGTTATTACTGACAGCTATTTGTTTAATAATATATTATTCTTTGTTGTAATTATTAGTCGTTAAAGGAATTGTTAAAAGTCTGTATCATACTATTGTAAGCTGCTATTTTATGGTTATATGGGTGGACTGAACTATTATGAATTGTTATATCAGTATGTGATGGTATATGAAATATGGAAAAATCATGTTTATTATTTATTTTTGAAATAGTAAAATCTAAAAAGTTGATAGAGTTATTTTGTTCAATTTCTACGGATATTATGGCATTATTAAATGTCTGTTTAAATCAAAATTATTCTCATTTTAACGGGGAAATTTACAGTAGTAATAATGGTTTAATTATGGGTAACCCCTTCAGTCCGCCACTAGCTGAAGTTTTTATGGACAATATTGAAAAATTAATTCATAAACACCCTATAAGTAACAAATTTATTTACTGGTACCGATATGTGGATGATATTTTAGCCAGCTTTACTAGTACCACTAGACAATTAGATAGTTTCGTAACATATATAAATACAATCCATAGTAATATCAAATTCACCAAATAAGAATATTTTAATTTAATTTTAAATTATATTTCTTCGTAGATACGGGGTGGCCCAAAATGACCGAAGGGGTTTGAGTTCATTATAACTTCTTATTTAAGACATAATTATTAAATTTTTTTAATTTTAAATACAGTATATTAATGGAGAATATTTTTAATTTAATTATGAAAAATTATATCTCGCAATGACCGAAGGGGTTTTAGTTCATTATAACTTCTTATTTAAGACATAATTATTAAATTTTTTAATTTTAAATACAGTATATTAATGGAGAATATTTTGAAAAAAATTATATCTCGCAATGGATCGTTGATTTGGGAAATAAAGGTCAACGATTTTGACACGTTGTTCAATTGTGTACTGTTCCATTTTAAATTCCCCAAGTCTTTACAAAATACTGAAAACAAAAAAAAAATTATAATAAAAAAGTTATAAGGAATTAAAACCCCTTCGGTCATTTTGGGCCACCCTGTATATCTCGAATTAAAACTATTAATTCAATCTTTGACATTTTCCAAAGAGATTCGTTGGCAAGAGAAAGCCTTCCTTTTGATATCATTCTGGTCAATTGACCCTTCCAAGAAATCTACCTAAATGAACGTTCAACTCAAGTGTTTACGTTCTTTTCGAATACTTACATTGCATTTGCAAATGCATTTAATTTTAACTTGGTTATTTAATTAATTACGCGCAACGTTTCTTCATAATTATATCATGTCGCATATCATTATAAAGATTTTTTCACAAGGGATATTTTAATGATATTTGTGTCATCGATATCACAACTTTTTATCTCGCACTCTTAATTAGTTCTTAATTCAAGACATCGTCAGCTTCATGACCCCTGTCCACTCTAGGCCATAAAACAAACCTAACCGTTTCCAATCACCAGTGTTTTCTTACACCGAATTCATCCCTCTTCTGTTTCCAACTCTTGTAAGATACATATCTCTCAAACTCGATACGTGCTGTTCCAGAACCCAAGCGCCGTTCGGCCTTACTTTCCTCATGTTCGATCGCGACATGCTCGCAAGACAAAGATAATCTGTATTGTTCAAATATATATTATTATTTTACTTACTTCACATTTAATTTACGGCATAATTTAACTTTATTTCAAGAGCACACCTCCTTATATTATTTCTTTAATACTTATGTACATTGCTATTTTATTTAATTATTTTAATGAATTTTAAATCGCTCAATTTCTTTTGTAAATATTAAATAAAAACGTTAAAGTTTTAATTTATTTAGTTAATAAGTTAATATAGTTTTAATAAGTTTTAATGCATCACCATTACACGATTAATTATTTTAAATATTTTTTTTTATTGTTAGCACGCCGTCACAACCGAACCGAGCGTGTTTTTTGTAACATTAAATATCTCGTAAAAATGTGTGTCTTTATTTTTTTACAGAGAAAAAATAATTCTATTATTATTCCCATATCCATAGTAATATCAAATAAAATTTTTCTATTTCAAAATTCAAGTCAGCCTTTGCTATAATTTATATATATTTACAGAATTTCCAATAGTTACTCTATTTTTTTTTTTTACATTTGGTATTTCTCATTATATTTAGTTTTAAAGATATTAAATTAATCTTTGCATAAAACCTTTACATTTAGATACATAATATTTGTTTAAATTCATGCCATTAACAATAGTACGTCATTTAAATTTTGAAAAATATATTTAGATATCATTCATGTATTTGATATTTCAAAAAGAAAGCAGTTATTATAATTTTTCAAAATAAAATAAAAACGAAATGATTAAAGAAGATAAATAAACTATAACATTATAGTAATTGAAATTTGATTAAGAAAATTAGATATTTTAAACTAAATATCTGCATCTAAATTTATAACATCATTAACATAGTCAATAATTCTTTTAGTTGATTTGATTAATTAAAAACCAGTATAGTATATATAGATCTATATAATTGCGTGTGTGTAGGAATAAATAATTTGTAACGTGCGAGCGATCTATTTATTAATGCAATTAATTCATTTGTTAATGTCTCTATATTTCGCAACTATATTTGTTGCGACAGGAGATGCTGCAAGATCAATAAACAAGACACACAATACATTGCCGCATTACAACAACAATAAATTGGTATCTGACCAATTATCGAGTTGATTAGCGGTGATCCTCATGATTGGATGCATTCAGACGAACACTGAGAAACGCTTCTTTTAGAATTTGCTCACTTTTAACACATAAATTCATTTTCGTGCTATACTCTTCCTAATTACGTTTACTCTGTAAACGGCACAAATGGTTATACCGGTTTTTGCTACATTAACTCCCGTAACTCGAACCCGTTTTTTCCTACTTGACGTTACATTTTTTTAAGCCAATAATTAATACTATCTCTACACAAATTCAAAAAATATTCAATTAAACAAAATATTAAGATATTGATATAATTTTGACGCTTTGACGAAATATATTTTTTTTTCAAAGCACTTCTTCTTAGCAACTAAAAGTGTTATAAATTTATGAATCAACCTGATATATTAAATATACTAGTAGATATACGAGGTGCATTCAAGTTCTAAGGCCTCCGATTTTTTTCTAACTAACTACTCATCCGAAAACTATGAAACTGGTGTTACTTCTCGACGTAATCTCCCTGCAGACGTACACATTTTTCAAAACGTCGACGCCGTGATTCCATGGCCGCGGCGAAGGCTTCTTTAGGAGTCTGTTTCGACCACTGGAAAATCGCTGAAGCAATAGCAGCACGGCTGCTGAACGTGCGGCCACGGACAGTGTCTTTCATTGTTGGAAACAGCCAAAAGTCACTAGGAGTCAGGTCAGGTGAGTAGGGAGCATGAGAAATCACTTCAAAGTTGTTTTCACGAAGAAACTGTTGCGTAACGTTAACCCGATGTGCGGGTGCGTTGTCTTGGTGATACAGCACATGCGCAGCCTTTCCCGGACGTTTTTGTAGCAGTGCAGGAAGGAACTTTTTCTTCGGAACATTTTCGTAGGATGCACCTGTCACCGTAGTGCCCTTTGGAACACAATGGGTAAGGATTACGCCCTCACTGTCCCAGAACATGGACACCATCATTTTTTCAGCACTGGCGGCTACCCGAAATTTTTTTGGTGGCGGTGAATTTGTGAGCTTCCATCGAGCTGACTGGCGCTTTGTTTCTGGATTGAAAAATGACATCCACGTCTCATCCATTGTCACAATCGACGAAAAGAAAGTCCCATTCATACCTTGGTTGCGCGTCAACATTGCTTGGCAACATGCCACACGAGTAGCCTTGTGGTCGTCCGTCAGCATTCCTGGCACCCACCTGGAAGACACTTTTCGCATTTTCAGGTCGTCATGCAGGATTGTGTGCACAGAACAACAAAACAAGTCTCTCCACTTTCTCGATCATGTCGTCAGACCGGCTTGTGCGAGCCCGAGGTTGTTTCGGTTTGTTGTCACACGATGTTCTGCCTTCATTAAACTGTCACACCCACGAACGCACTTTCGACATATCCATAACTCCATCACCGCATGTCTCCTTCAACTGTCGATGAATTTCAATTGGTGTCACACCACGCAAATTCAGAAAACGAATTATTGCACGCTGTTCAGGTAAGGAAAACGTAGCCATTTTAAGTATCTAAAACAGTTCTCATTCTCGACGCTGCCGCTACAATTCCATCTGCCGTACAGTGCTGCCATCTCTGTGACGTATTGACAACGAACGCACGCTCATTTTAAAACAATGCGCATGCTTCTATCTCTTTTCAGTCTGGAGAAAAAAAATCGGAGGCCTTACAACTTGAATGCACCTCGTACTACTGAATATCTACTTGGACAAAACGTATGGTTGACAATATCACTATTGTCAAAATAATATTTTTAAATACAATATCTCTAAATATTCTTCGCGTATCTCGTTAGATTAATTGTCTCATTTTTAATATTATTTTCTCATTTTGCATATACATATACATTATCGACCAAATAGAAAGACGTAGAGAGTTCAACTCATAGTCTCTCAACCTGCCATTTGCACATATGTATGTTCGTGGAAGGATGGCTTGCATTAATGCCAACATCTCTAGACCTTTGATTTGCATACATGTTATTATTGTGCAACTACATTAATTAGACATAAGTTATGACAATTAGGAGCGGCAACGCTGACTACGAGAACATTAACGCTATTATGCACATACTTCGTGTACAGGATTATTAGATTACGCCATGATGGAGCTACATCCATATATAATTTCCTACTGCAAATGCATAATTTTCGAAGTGCAAGAAAAGTACAATTCGTTGATTAGAAAATTTTGAAATAATTAAATTTAACCATTAATTTATAATCGCTAGAGAAAATAGAAAATGAAGTATAAAAATTGGATTGATTCGGTATTGAATTGATAAAAATCTATAGGATTAACTACCAAATAACAAGACTGGTAGATTTTTACAATTTAATGTATTAACTTACTCACCACAGCGGCTTCATCAGAAATATACCGTATGTGTGAAATATCATTAGGCATAGAGAATCAACGTATGAGTACATACAATGTATACGTACATGAGAAAGCCAGTCCAACGCCAGCGAAGACCGCGACGACTGACGATTGTCTCCGAAACCGATTGACTGGGAATTTTGCATTCAGTCTAGCTGCGGCCGTTGCAGTTTGAAAGCGTACAATAAAATTAATGTATAATGGCTCTTTATACACCCGCTGAAAAGCTTCAGTTAGTAAAATGGTTTTATGCTGGCAAGTCTGCAATGGAGTGCATGAATTGTTTGCGCTGACTTTTGCAGACCGTTCTGTACCTTGTAAACAAACAATTTATAACATTATAAATAAATTTGAAACTTGCTTCTGTCTCAATAACTGTACGAAATGCAAACCAAGAGAGGTATCACCACAAAAAATTGAGGAAAGAGAACGGCGGGATGTATTAATTTGTAGTATTGTGAAAATTGATAACACGAGATCTATTAGAAGTGCTGCCGAGGAATTGGGTACAAGTAACACAACTATTTCACGTATTTGGAAACGTAATGGTTTAAAATGTTTCAAATATTCAAAAACTCAAGAAATATTTCCCGAGGACAATTTCCCGAGAATGGAGTTTTGTCAAGACGCTATGGAAAAGATACATCGAGATGAAAATTTCGTTAAAAATATTCTCTTCACCGATGAATCAACTTTTCCAGTACACGGAAATCACAATCCCTCTATTCTTCGATATTGGGCTTCGGAAGATCAACACCGGCATTTTGCAAATCGCACTCAGTATCCTCAAAAAAACTAAACGTTTGGGTAGGTATTTTAGGTGACCATTCTATAGGCCCCTATTTGATTGATGGTATATTAAATGCCGACAAGTATCTCGAATTACTGAAAAATCAAATACTTCCCGCCATTCAAAACATTGGAATAAATCATGAAATCTTTTGGATTCAACATGATAGCTGTCCAGCATATAATGCAGTGAGGGTAAAAAATTTCTAGGAAATACTTTTCCTGACCGTCTTATTACTGGAACAGGATACATTAAATGGCCCCTGCGATCTCCTGATCTATCTCCAAATGATTTCTTTTTGTGGGGATATCTAAAAAATATTGTTTATACTCATGAAACTGGTAGAGCAGAAAATCTAGTTGCCTTGATAGAAAAAATAACTGAGGCTGCGAATTCATTAAATGCGGACATGTTAGCAAATGTAAGAGCTAATTTCTACGACCGCCTAAGACAGTGTCTTGCTATGCAAGGAGGAATTTTTGAACCTCTTGTATAATTTATTATAATTTTTAGAATCCTTTTTCATTTATTTTATTAGGTTTATTCTTTAATTTTATTATAAATACGCTTTTGATTATGCTACGCACCGCGGCTTAAAAATTTCCTGCATCTACCGAAAGAAATAAGAAAAGCAAATTCCTTGCAATTCGTAAATCTTATTTTAGAATGCATTACAAGTGCCTATGTCGATGGTCAAATGATTACTGTTAACTTGTATTTGCGAAACAATCGGAGACAATCGTTGCCGGCCGTCGCGGTCTTCGCCGGCATTGGATCAGAACACAAAGGGACCGATCCCTTATAACTGTCTCTTTTCATTTTTAGAAACGAAGTAAAAAGGTCAAATGCAGGCGAAAAGAAAATTAACACATGTGGTTGCCGTTTCCTTATGAGAGGTATTTCTGTCGTAATTTCTACTCCATATATTTTTATTTTAAAGTCAGTGTATACG
Organism: Melolontha melolontha; assembly: GCA_935421215.2. Taxonomy (NCBI): domain Eukaryota; kingdom Metazoa; phylum Arthropoda; class Insecta; order Coleoptera; family Scarabaeidae; genus Melolontha; species Melolontha melolontha. The sequence goes on along the minus strand of OW285236.1, from coordinate 30,094,219 downwards.
CGAACGCCATTTAAAGTTTGTGCGTTTTCATTTGTGTTTCAGCTTTACTGTGCTCCATGTGCGACACTTTGATTAGTGGTTGTTACCTACTGATGATGACAACTTAGTTCTCGAAATACGTATTTGGGATACGATTAGTAATTGTGGTAAGGGGTTATATACCTTTTTTGAGTTTATAATAACGATAATAATATTCAAAACATTGAATTATTGAACATACGTCTTCAAGATGCTGCAGACACAATAAGCAGGCAAGATATCCGAGGGTCTTATAACTGGATACGCCAAGTACAAACTTGTATTCAAGCAAGAGGCGATAACTTCAAACATTTACTCTGGGAGGTGTTCCTGTGTTGCTCGAATAAGTTTTACCACAATTTTTCCATAATTGAATTGATTCGGCATTTACTTGATGAAGATCTATAATTTAAAATAGAAATAAAACTACGGTTCTAATCTTCACTTTTAAGATTTAATCGTAACACGACAATTGTTCAGTGGCTTCCGCGGGTACTTACATCTAAAAAGTACGTTACAAACTTTTTTTACAATTTTTTTCATTTATCATTATTTTGTGTGTACGATTTTCAGTTAAAAATGAAGCTCAAATTTTTTTATGAGCCTGTATATCATTGGAGTCTAATTTTTGAAACTACATTTTTTCATTTGTTTTCGTCATTGTCGTTTCTATTTGGTGAAAATACTGATCCAAAATATTACCGTAGGTTTTTTGCCGGTTCGACTGTTTCCCCAAGCCATTAGACACAGTAGTAAGTATCTAATATTAAATTTAATCTTGGCTTCCTTCTTTATTCCTGTACGTAACATACTATTCGAGGATATTCGTGAATAAATGAAAAGTAGACAGTTCACCTAGCCTTTGTGTGTAAGGAGATATGCACACAAAGAGAATTTGAAAAGTGGACGCCGATCGCGTGAAGAGAAGACGCGTTATACAACAAAAGGATCAAGCACATGGTCTGAACTACTGCAATATCTTCATTATTTACTTTATATCGCGAAGGGTGTCTGCTACTGTAAACGAATACTGTAGTACTATTCCTTTTCGAATTTTTTACAGTATTTTCTAAAACTATGTCATGTATCTAGTCTTATGGCCTTCAGTTTAAAGTAAAAATGTAAATTTTTCAAATAAAAATTTCACCTTCTGACGTATTATATCTATGGTTAAATTTTTTAACCAATAGCTTTAGATTGAAAAATTGAAACTCTATGTTCAATTATGTGTCAGTGAAATGTTTCGAACACAGATTTATAAGCAATTTTCTGAGTAAATACGACGGATATTTTTGAAATAAGGTCCGTTTATGAATGAGAATAACGTGAGATCGCCACAGCGCGCATACGTGTCTGCTCGCACCATGATTTCGCACGTTTAGAAGCCATTTGTAGTGGTATCGCCCCGTCGACTGTAAGATACGATCTGTAATTCGATTCTGGAGTGCAAGAAATTTGACAGCAACGAAAATTCACCGTCAGATTTGTGAAGTTTTCGTTGCTAAAGCTATCAGCGACAGTAAAGTGTTAATGTACATGATGACCCCTGCCCTGGCCGAGCTTCTCTGATTTTTTAAGGTTTCGCTCGTTTAATGGACAACAAAATTCAGGAGGACCAATAATTTTCCACACGTTTTAAGGTCAGATTTGTATGCATTGTTTCGAAGAAACTGAAATATCGATAATTGTTTTATCGGTCGGTTCCAAGACTGCCTTCTGACGATCACAAAACAAAAAATTGGGCTGTGCTTTATCGTTTTTGACTCGAAACGGTCAGGAAGGAGATGAATTTTTGAACAACATCGTTACAGCAGATGAGACTCTCACACGACTCCTGCATCAAAGCAACAGGAAATGGAATGGCAACACACATCTTTGCCAACCAACAAGTGAAAAGCAAACTGACATTATCAGCCTAGGACAGGAAAAGGATTTTGCTATTGGATTTTATGCCAAGCGGCACAAGAGTTGATTGGAAACTCCGGCGTGCTGTACAAATCAAGCGGCGTGACCTACTGTCTTGCGGTGTGATCTTGCTCTATGACAAAGCAAGGCCACATGTTTCCGAACAAACACTAGGTCTAATCAGTTCTTTTGAATAACAACAACTGGAACATTCACCTAACAGTTCATAACTTGCACCTAGTGATTTTCACTTGTTTTGGCACTTAAGGGAGTTTCTTGGTGATCACTGGTTCGGCGACGACGGAAACGTCAAAACTGCAGTGATGGATTGGGCTTTTTCACATGTGGCAGATTTTTTTGACATCAGAATTCAAGAACTTGTTAAAATTACGTAGAAAAGTAAATGAAAGTATCTAGAATGTGTAAATAAAGATAGTGTAATGATATTTACAGTATTTTTCTTCTTATTCTTATTTAAAGAATATCCCTCATATGTAAATACTGCAGGTGTCCAAAAAGGGTAGGGGGTATTTCTATCTGCGCCGCCCATGTAACAGCGCTGTTTGGAGGGGCGCGGAAGGATAGGTTGTTGTCCTGCTCTCTGGAGATATAGTAGCCATGAAGGTGTACCCGGGAGATCATCGCGCTTTTTGCGTAAGCGCCTATTATCGCAATGGTGATTCGATAGTCACAGCTAAACGTTTATATCATGCAGAATTTAGCGTACGAAATGCACCGAAGGACGATATCATCAGAAAATGGATTAGAATGTTTGAAAATACCGGTTTGACTATAAAAATTGTCCATCAAGGTCGCCCACGCTCTGTCCGAAGCCAACAAACAATTGAAGTGAGAGTTTCAGTGCGTGAAAATACGTCTCAATTAGTACTTATCATTAAAAATTCGTCGTTGCGCACGATTCTGAAGCAAGATTTACAACTTACAGCCTATAAAACTGAGTTTGTTCAAAACTTGAGGGTTACCGACTATCATCTCCGGCCAAATTTTGCAAATGAAATACTAACGACCATTGCATAGTCCAAAAGTTATTGTGTGGGCTGCCATCATTGGGCCTTATTTTTTTAAAGATCGGCGTGGGCGACCACTGTAAACAAAGAACGGTATTGCAACCTGCTAACACCTGCTTTTTGATTGAGTTTACAAATACCCCTACCCTTTCGGACACGCTGTATGCATGTTCGACTACCGTTATATAAAAACGACTACCGTTCTTCCACCCCACTGTATTCATCAAATCGCCAGTTTGGTTTTAGAAAGGGAAGATCAGCAATCTACATACCTCAATACCGGATGAATATGATATACAATTACCTTGAAGGGAGAACAATCAGAATAAACAAGGAGAAGAGATGGAAGTCACTGCGGGCGTCCCAGAAGGTTCAGTCTTGGGTCCCTTGCTTTGGAATGTCCTCTACGATGGCGTGCTGGAAATAGACGTAACTGAGAAGGCAATAACTGTGAGTTATGCAGATGATCTAGCACTGGCCTTAACAGCCACAAATGACGACAGACCACATCACGGTGTTAAAGAGTCACCTCGACGCATCAAGGTGTTGCTAGGACAGCACGACCTCGAGCTGTCAGCACAGAAAACACAAGCTGTCATCATGAAGGGTCCAAGAGGAGACAACATCAGCGCTTTACAATAGGGGAGACGGAAATCACCCCGGGTAAAGTACTGAGATACCTGAAGTGGTGACTGATAAGGGCAGTATTTTTAAGAAACACCTAAAAAAGTGGCGAAGAAGGCCGAAAAGGAATCTGCAATCCTGGTTAGGTTGATGCCAAACATGGGCAGACCAAAGACCAGCAAGAGAGTGGTACTGTGCGGGGTGATCCACTGAATTCTACTGTATGAAGTCCTCGTATGGCACACAACACTGCAGAAAAGGAAGTATAAGGGGTTGCATTCAGAGTATGCCTCCAGAAGAGAACTTTCGCGCGAGCTGTGATAGGGTATGGAACAGTGTCTGCTAGAGCAAATTGTTGCGAGACCAATGCCTATAGTACTATTAGTTCGGGAGAGATACATTCTGCACGAAAGCAAAAATGGCCAGTTAATGCCGGTAAAGAAGATGGTGAGAACCAAGATTATTGAGGAGTGGCAGAGACTATTGGCTGAGAATGCAACGGTGGCACAATAGACCAAAAGGATTATTCCCGACATTAAAAGTTGGCTAGAGTGACAACACCAAAATATAGACTACCTAGCGACTCATATCCTGACTGGGCATGGAAGATTTGGGGTGTACGCTACGAAGATAAGAAAACGAGACACCGACTAGTGCCGATATTGCTGAGAGGTAGATACAGCGGAACATACGTTTTTCAGGTGTGTAAGGTGGGAGTATGTTCGACTGCAAACATATATAGGCTTCGGGAAAGGGCTGACGCTACTGTTCCCTACGGAACCTTGTCTAAACAATGACGTATCAGAAAACGGAATAGGATACAATAAAACAACTCATGATCCAAATAATGACGGAGAAGGAAAGAGAAGAAAGGACGGAATTGGGTGGAGGACACCAACAGCCAGCCACTCATTCAAAATATCTACGTAATGAGAAAATCTGAAATTGAACTCCTAATCACTGTAGTATTCGGGGAAGGGAGAGGTAAATAGACAGAGAAGATTAGTAAAGACAGCTCTTCATCTAATATGTCATTTCGATGGATCCGGGTGAAAGGGAGTCTCAGAGGGCCTCTTGTCCTAACAAAAAAAAATCGTATTCGCCAAACCTAGTTCCCATTACTTTGGTCTCTTAGCGAAAATAAATTGTCAACGTTTTAACAGCATTGAAGAAATTCAAAATAACAAGTGCATAGTTGCGTAAGGGCAACATCAACCGCCAGGCATAAAAGTTAAATTTCGAATTTTTATAGCATCATCTAGACTGCGTCTCGTATATGCTTACCTTTATACGAAGTGGTACTAAATTTTTCATCATTAATCAAGATTAATTTAAGATTTACTGTATATCCGAAAAAGAAGTATTCGGGTAGTTATTACCGTTATACGTCGTGCTTGATTGCATAATAAAGTGTTAATTATACAGAGGAAAAAAGTGTCATAATAAACGCCGTTCGATTATCATTAATTTGAAATTCATATTCTATTAAAACTGGGGTTTACGTGTCATGGGGTTGAGTCGTTAACCAGAATAATAGATTAACCTGTCCATAATTATTCTCATTTCCGTCAGCGAAGTGCTAGATGGCGACCCTCCAGTTAGAATTTACTGTCAGGAAAACAAGTTAAATCGGTGGTTTTAAAACGTACTACAGGCCACACCGTTCGGAAGCACCATAATATATATGGGGTAGTTAAGTCCTAAAATTGCAACGCCCCGATCGCAATTTATACCGAAAAAGCTTTTGCCACCGTTTACACTGTATTTCTTCGATTACTACGCGGAAATTCTAAGCAAGTAAATTAATCAATCGATTTGAATAACATGTTTGCTACCATAGAGACGGTACAGTAATACATCTAATTGACGTTAAAATGCGCTATGTACAATGGAAACATCAACATGAAGTAATAGTTATTTCGTTCTAATATTTACGTTACAAACTATTCACCTTTAATAAAACGAATAATTAAAATTCAAGTCTGAAGCGGCCTGGGTTATATACAAAACGCTATCACTTATTTCTTGTTTTTCTTTTAATTCTTTCTTCTTTCAACAAAAATACGTTCAGAATGGTATACTAGAAGACTGTCATCTGCAAAGTACTGTAAAGCAGGTCTGAAGCTAATTTTCTGGAATATTGTTGAGCAAGATCCTCACATTCAATTGGATTTCAGGTATTAGAAAGCCTCTGATAAAGTTGAGTCCAGCACGATGTCACTTTTGGTGGCCATAGGGCTTATTCCTCTGCTGCCTTTTTAGATTTATTATAATCCTATGTTAGAGTACATTATCTAGCCTTATTCCTCTAATTGGATTTAAAAACTTCTAGAAAAAACCTCCTTTCCGATCTCTTAAAGGTCGAATGATGGAAGACGTCGAGGTATTATCAAAATCTCCCTCTATGTCTTAAGAAAACTGCAAGCGCAATTTCCTTATCGTGTAGGCTCTTTTCGAAACCACTCTCTCACTGTGCTGTGCAGAGTACACTCACCTCATTTCCCCAGCTGGTATACCTATTGCAGTAAGTGTAGAGAAGATCTATAAAGAGTTAATTCTTTAATATTTAACCCTGGAACACTACCCATGAAAGATATTTTATGTTACTACCAAGGTGTACCCCAACAAAAAAGTCAAAGAAAATAAACTTTTAGCTTTTGTTATATACTAAAAGCATATCTTGTGACAAACCTTGAGGCTTTGAGTAAATGAATGTTTCTAATTTTGAGTTACTTAGAACACTCAGGGCAAACTTTGGTTTAATGCTCTAAACGGATCTAGGAAAATTTTCCGAAGACAATTCGCCGACGAAAAATTCCTGGACAACAATTCCTCGATAAAAAATTTCCCGACCGGAAAGTTCCCCATTTCTCGATAAGCAATTTAACGAACAGAAAATTTCCCGACTATAACTATAACGCACTTCACTTCACTTCGCAACGTAATTCGTCGATGGTTCAGCGGCAGTTTGTCTTCTATGTGTATTATTAAAAAGTTTACAAGAAATACCTACTTCATTATATTATAAATATAATCATCATATCATATAATCATATTATAATCCGGGGATGACAAAAAAAGAGCAATGTATCATTGAGTAATGTTCATTCTTAATATAAGATCAAAGGTCTTGCAAATCATCTAAAAAAAGCATGTCTTTTTGAACCAACCAATATAAATCTATATTAATTTAAAAATTAATGAATATATATTATCATTCATCGTGTAATGCCATTCATTAGCTTTGGTTACTTCTTCATTCCAAGCAAGATTAAATAAAGATTACAAAATATTTTTCTACTCTCGAATAAACAAAATATGTTTATACAAACAATCAAACAATATATCATAACAATTGACCATTATACGACAGGCCATTTTACAGACAGGCATTCATATAGGCGTGTCAGCGCAAGGACGTAATTCTAAATGTTAGGCAATGATAATGATTAGAGAACGGACGAAATTTCCATAAAACGGAATCGGCAATTGGAATTGTGTATAACGTCACTCAGTACATCCCGGCGTAATTCAATGAAGTATTTGTTTGACTTACTCGGACACCTGGTCTCGCCTCGATAACAATGGACAAGCCAGCTATTGTATTCCGAGAATATAGTGCTTTTTAAAATGTTTTCATGAGCGTAGATAGAAGCGGGGTTTTTATAATGTATTTATTTTTATTAGTTTATATTTCGTAAGATAAATAAAGTGCTGTCAGTAAGTTTCTTGTTTTCATAGTTTTAACTGTTGATTACATCGTAATTTTTGTGATAGATCCTGTTTAATATCGTTTGATTGAATCTATTTCTACCAATTATTTCGACGTAAGAGTGTGCATTGAATTTCGTTCAGTTTCAATAATTTACGCATACATTTTTAGTTTTCATTTATTTAGATCTAGAGCATTGTTTAAGTTACTTTTTCAGACTTGATATGGAAGAATGTCGAGAACGCCATTGTAAAACAATGGCGAGTTGGATTGACAGTCATACTGATTGTATGTCCATTGTCAGTGATTCCGAAATTTATTACAAAATCCGTAAAATATCGTCAAAAATTCGTCACTTAGGATCGCAAACACATCTCAACTCTGTAAAACTTTTATGGCGGCTAATATTCCATTAAATAAACTTAGAAAGCCCACTTTAAAAATATTTATTCAAAAATATACTGGTCGAAATGTTCCTGATGAATCAACTTTACGCAAATATTATGTTTCTAGGTGCTATACGAGAACAGTAGAACGCATTAGAAGCCATCTTTTAAATCAATACATATGGATAAGCGCCGACGAAACGGTGGATATGTTAGGACGCTGTGTGGTAAATGTTGTAGCTGGTGTACTACATCCAACTATTCCCTATAACTCATATGTAATAGCAACAAGTGTTATAAATAGAGTTGATGCGGAAACAGTTGCTGAAACCATTAAGGAGAATATGCAAAAAATGCTTCATTCGGACGCCACGTACAAAGAAAAAATACTTTTATTTGTCAGTGATAGTGCTGCGTATATGTTAAAAACAGGCAGACTATTGAAGAAAACATATCCTAATATGCTGCATATTACTTGTGTAGCACATGCTCTCCACAGAATCTGTGAATATATCAGAGACACTTTTCCGGAAGTTGATAGACTTGTATCGCTTTTAAAAAAGTTTTCAGAAAAGCACCGTTGAGAGTAGCTCTTTTCAGGGACAAATTTCCATCTCTGTCACTGCCTCCCACTCCAGTAATAACTAGATTGGGGAACATGGCTGGAAGCTACTAGCTATTATGCTGAGAATTTCGATAGTCTAAAACATTTCGTAACACTGCTAAAGGAGGATGCTAGAAGTATTGGTGAGTGCAAGGAGCTCACACAATTCCCAAATTTAATAAATCAGTTGTACTTTCTTCACGAACACTTTGGAAAATTGCCAAAACTAATCACTTATTTTGAAAATCGAAATCTCAAATTAAATGACGGATTAACCATATTAGATGTGGCTGTTAATAATTTGAAAAGTATTCGAAGTGACTTCGGATGTGGCCTTCGGCAAAAGTTTGAAGCAATTCTTAATAGAAATCCAGATTTAATTACATTGCAGCAATTATGTATGTAGACAATTCCACAAAATCTAACGGCTAAATATGAAGAAATAAAAGAATATTTCCAGTATGCACCTATAACCAGTTGCGATGTAGAAAGGACGTTTTCTATTTATCAGGATGTACTTAATTCAAAGAGAACAAAATTGACAGAAGAAAACCTTGAGAAACTATTACTAGTCAATATTAATACTCCTTTACTCAACTTGAACGACAAAATGAACAAATAAAAATGTTCCAATTATAGAAATAAAATTAAAAACTTTAAAAAATACAACTTTTCAACAAATACATATGTATTTCGTAATTTTATAGATCACCACCCATTTGTTTTCCAATTATATAAATAAAATTAAATATTTTAGAAATACAGCCTTTCGCCAGTACTGCACTGGGTGGTAAGCGTGTCCGTTCTCTAATAATGATATACCGAATCTATTATTATTAACAAATAAGGTTTTATAAGACAGTTGAACCTTTCTTTCAATATTAACATGTAATAGTAATTTGTTCATATCCTCCACTAATGTTTGTACAGCGCAAACTTTGATACAGACAAATTTTTTAATACAAGTAATGTAAATATACTATTGTATATATTATATCGTTGTATACACAATATTTATTATACGTATATATATATATATATAAAATATGAAAACATGTATACACACACCTAATAAATAAATATCCCACATGTATAAAATCTACCGTTAACAGTTTTATGCATGATAAGAATACTTAGTTATTTACATGCATTTACATGAGGGGATTAGATGTAATGATCCCCTGATAGTTATAAAAGAATGGCAATCTCTTCATAGTGTTTATTTCGAAAAAGTCTGTGCAACAGTTAACATCGTGAAATGGCTGTTGAATTTGTGCTTAGTGAGAAAAGGAAGAAGAAGTTGTTGCTTGATGGTTATTTATACCAAAAAGATAAAGGAGACGAAAAAGTGTTTTGGAGATGTAACTACTACTACAAAGTGAAGTGCAATGCTCGAGTTACAACTCTAGGAGAGACGGTTCTTAAGAAAACTGGAGAACATAACCATGTTGCAGATGCCAGAGAAGTAGAAAAAACGAAACTTTATAATAAAATACATGAACACGCGATCAGTACCCAAGATGCACCACATCATGTCATCTCTACTGCATCTATTGGACTTGGCCAGGCTACTGCAGCATGTTTGCCAAAAGTTTCCAGCATGAGGAGAACTATAAGAAATGTTCGTAAAAAAAAGAAGTTGCCCCGGTTTTGCCACTCCATCGAAGAGAGATCATTTTTCCGCAAGAATACACATTAACAGAAAACGGAGAAACTTTTTTACTATACGATTCTGGACCAAATGACGATAGAATGCTGATTTTTAGTACAAGAAGAAATATTTCACTTCTATCTCAAAGCGGACATTGGTACGCGGACGGGACATTTAAAACAGTGCCACACTTGTTTTGTCAACTGTTTACAATACATGGGTTACAGAAAAATATTTCAATTCCACTAGTATATGTGCTCTTACCGGACAAAACAAAAAATACCTACATTCGATTGCTGCAAAAGTTAAAAGAATTTATGCCTGGAGTGTCACCAACCACCATTCCCACGGATTTCGAAACTGGCATGATAAGTGCTTTTTCCGAAGAATTTCCAGCTTCACAGCATCGTGGTTGCTTCTTCCATTTTTCACAGTGCATCCTTAGAAAGATTCAATCAGAAGGCTTAAGGAACCAGTACGAAACCGATGCGGAATTTGCACTGAAACTGAAGTTACTGCCAGCGTTAGCATTTGTGCCCACAGCAAATGTAGTAGATGCGTTTGAGACGATTTGCGAAGAAAATATGCCACCCGACAACGCCCAAGCAATTGTGGACTACTTCGAGGACACCTGGATTGGACGGCCGCAAAGACGTCAACGTCGCCGCTCACCACGATTTCCTCATGATATGTGGAATTGTTACGAAACTGTGGTAGAAGGATTACCAAAAACAAACAATTCGATAGAAGGGTGGCATCGAGCTTTTGAAACGCAAGTTTCAGCAGATCATCCCAATATATGGAAGTTTATTAAAGCTATACAACGGGAACAGAGTTTACATGAGCTTCAGGTAGAGCAATACGTAGGAATTGCTGAAGGCCCTCCCGGTCGTAAAAAGCACCGTGATTGTGCTGAACGAATAGGAGCCCTTGTAAGGACATATGATGGGAGTAACCTTGCCGATTACTTGCGTGGGATAGCCCACAACTTAGCTTATTAGTGACACAAAATAAAAACCAACAAAAATGTAAAAAAAAGCAAACAAAAGATTAAAATAACCAAAAAAAAAAAAATTTTGAAATACAAAATAAAAACTTCAAAAAAAACTTATTGTTATTGTCGGGAAATTTTCCATTCGTTGAATTGTTTGACGGGAAATGATACTGTCGGGGAATTTTCGTGTCGTGGATTTTTTTGTCGAGGAATTGTTATCGAGGAATCTTTCGTCGGTGAACTGTTGACAGGGAATTTTCCGGCTCCCGCTCTAAACATATGAACTTGTTACACTTTTCACATGAAATCCGCAATTTGCAATCTTTTTTCTGGGACAGAATTAGATATTAGAATATTAGGTTCTGTCTCCAAGTTTAATATTCTCTCAATAACAGCTCGGAGTTCTGCGGATAAAGTAGGTATTTATAGGCGTTGTTATCAGATCTATAATTTTTCAAATGAGACTAAAACTTTTAGAAAGAATATTTGAATTAATTCCAACTGAATCTAGAAGGTAGTAAAACATCCCCAATGGCCAGCACCTTGTTTTCCTTGTAAGGGTATAACGATGAGACAATTGATCAAAAGAATCAACACCTCCCTTAGTCTTATTGTAAAACTAACGATTTCTTCAGGGTGCACCGTAGATAACAGAAGGACACCCTCCTTTTGCTATGATATTAAAGGACAATAAGAAAGTATAATTACTTATTGTTCATCTAAACGACAATACTCAGATGGCGTGAAAAGTTCAGAGCATTTATAAATAATAGCCTCATACAAATTACACTAGTTTACACCGAAAATGTACATTTGATTAGAGATAGATTTCCTTATGTATTTTCTTCCGCTGAATTCTAAAATCAAGGTTAAATTTTTTTTTTATGGAACAGGTTTTGAGATATTGTAATTTTTTAATTTTTTCGACCTTTTTTCACTTGACAAATCATATCGCGAGCTAGAAATGTCCGATTGGGTCGTTCTTGGTTCCCAAATGCAAGGTATTGAGATGACGAACAAATATGTATAATCGGATCTTTGATTGGTAAAGCGGTTCAAAATATATCGATGAAAATAGGGCTCATTTTAAAAAAAATCATATTTTACAGTGATTCTGTGCCGACAGAAAGGTACAAATTGTTAAGAAAACGTCTGTTTTCTGTTCATGTACATAAAGATGATACTTTTACGTAAGAACTAAGACCAACCAGAAGGAAATCGCCCGAAAAATGACAAAGTTATAAGCAATTGAGTGAATATATCCAAATCCCATATTTTCCGAATATTTTATTTTTTTCGACAATTTATGAGTCCGGTTGCTCACACGCAAATATATTGAATTTATTATTTGTTATTTTTGACTTTCTTATTACTATTATAATAACAATTATTATTCGTACCAATAAACAGCTGACTCTTGCTATATCTTGATATTTATATGTCTTTGGTATAGGAACATGATTTTATATCGATAGCCTGTTGGTATATTGGCAACGTATATTAGCTCTCATGTTGACGCTAGAGTTCTTAGATTTTATTCCAAACAAAACAACAACACATCACATTTAGGAACCTTAGAACCCTGACATTTTGTTTTGACATCTTCTATAAAACGTAGTAGTGTCGGTTGTTTGTATATTATAGGAACTCACAAATTTGATTGAAATTATATTTGATTGTGTTCACCAAAATGCCTAAAAGAAAACGAGAATTTAAGTGCTTAAACAACCGAAATAATTTCTGTTACGTGTGTGGCAATTTTGTCCCCCAACCAAATAGACGTAGATTCACCGATTCATTACAACATAATTATCTGCAATATTTTGGAATAGCACCTGCAACTTTTCATGAGCAATGGACACCAAATAATGTTTGTTTATCGTGCCATATAACTCTTGCCCCGTGGGCTTCTGGTTGTTTTCTATTGTATTGTTTTTTACCATTTTATTTATTTCTTACAGGTGTAAATATGTCTCTAAAAATCCATTTCTTGCATTCGCATTTGAATTTCTTTCCGGACAATCTTGGTGACGTAAGTGACGAACACGGCGAGAGATTTCACCAACAAATTAAGACCATTGAGCGGCGCTATCAAGGATTTTGGGATGAAGCAATGTTTGGAGACTATGTATGGTTTCTCACTAGAGAAACGGATCCCAAAAGCAACCGAAGACAAAGCAAGAGCCACAACTATTTCTAACACACAAAAATGTCAAGAATGTATTGCAAGCGTTTAAACACAATAAATTGTCGAAAAAAATAAAATATTCGGAAAATATGGGATTTGGATTTATTCACTCAATTGCTTATAACTTTGTCATTTTTGGGTCGATTTTCTTCTGGTTGGTCTTAGTTCTTACGTAAAAGTATCATCTTTACGTACATGAACAGAAACCAGACGTTTTTTTTAACGATTTGTACTTTTCTGTCGGCACAGAATCACTGTAAAATATTATTTTTTTGAAAATGAGCCCTATTTTCATCGATATATTTTGAAGCGCTTTACCAATCAAAGATCCGATTATACATATTTGTTCGTCATCTCAATACCTTGCATTTTGCAATCGGACATTTCTAGCTCGACATATGATTTGTCAAGTGAAAAAAGGTCGAAAAAATGAAAAAATTACAATATCTCAAAAACTGTTCCTTAAAAAAAAATTTAACCTTGATTTTTCGAATTGAGCGGAAGAAAATACATAAGGAAATCTATCTCTCATTAAATGTACATGAAAAAAATTTAATTTTGTAAACTAATGTTATAGAATGGTGCAAAACAGTCATTATTTCGCTGTTCTGCCCTGGTGTCCCTATTATCAAATTGGAGACTATTTATTAAAAAACTGAATCTGTTTCGGTTTCCAAAACTTAGCTCTACTGTAATACATTGAATCTAAAAAGTTATATTATTCAGTTTTATTATTTGTTAAATTTCCTCTTCCTCCTCCTCTTAATTTAGGCCCTACGCATATACTTTGCTACTCATGAGTCTTTCCAGCGTTCAAAAAACCTGCCCAAAGGTCGTCATATTCCAGGAATTGTGTCACGTCCGTTTTTTGCTACTCTGTCATCCTCCATAATGCTGATATGCTGGTTCCAATATCTTCGACACTTTCGCCCCTATTTTACGACGTCTTCGCCATGGATTTGCACCTTTTAGGTTCTTTGGCAACAACCAGCGATTTTGTTTTCGCCGTAGACATTTGGCATGTTTAGGAATCTGGTTTTGAAAAAGAATGAGTGGAGGAGTCGCTGCTAGTCCTCATTTTCAGTTATTATTATCGTGTTATCAGTGTAGCATAGAATTTGAATCTCGCCCGTCGTTAATATGTATTCGTTTCCGGAGTTTTCTATGTGGTCTATTATGTTGAACGAACAACAAAGAGCTTAACAAGTCTTGTCTGATGCCTGCTGCTGTTGGTATTTCTTCTGTCAGTTGTCGATTAATCGACGTGTGAGTAGATCTTTAAAGAATAAGTATTTTTCTGCTAAATTTTTTAATAATTGTCTGTTCTATAAATTAAAAGAAATATCTCCTTCGACAACACTATCTCATCCATAAGTCCTACCTCACAAATAGACAATAGCTAGATAAACAGGATAACGAGTCCACCGACATACTTCAACTGCGATCAGGGGTGCCACAAGGATGTGTGCTTTGACCAACATTATATAACCTACACTGCTGATCTATCTACTACCCAGTTAATTAGTTTTAATTTTAATTTTTTTCACATTCACGAATGTTATCGCAATATTAGTGTTACATGCAGATGCTTCACAGACTTTCGAAAATTTTTAGTAGAATCTATATAAAATATAAACATGGTTACATAAGTGACGCTTTAGAGTAACTAGTGAAAATCAACAGATGTAATGTTCACTATGAATAGATCTATATGTCGACCTCTTAAGTTGAATGGACAATAACGTTCTCGAAAAAAATGTACTGCCGAAATAATTGAAAAAAAGGTGCTAACTATAATGAAGAAATATGAAATTTCAATTATCAACTGTTAATTTTTAGAGATTGTTTAAGAATTTAAGATATTATTGTAGATGATATTCTGTGGACCATTATGAGATTAAAATCTAATTTGAATGCTGGCGAGGATCAAGTTGCATTGTTAGATATCAAGGATTGTTGTATAGTGTTTGTTGCTCCGCTGAAATTTATTTTTACTTTGGTACTAAGGCAGCGATGTTACCTTTTTTCTTACAAGTATGACCTTATATCCATGATAAATCTAAAATCTCTCTCATTCAGAACGGCTTTGTAACTGACCAGTAGACGATTACTAATCTGGTATGCATTTCACAAGATATTTGTGACACACTGAATGATCGTGGCCGTCAAATGGATATATGGATGTTATCTACACTGATTTCCCTCCTGTATTTGATACCATTGATCCACAATATATTAATGTTGAAATTCCATAAATTTGGATTGATTGAGGATTTGCTTTGTCTTATGACTTCTTATCTGCAAGGAATAACTAATTATGTGTATTATAATGTATTTAATCCTCCGAATTCATTTCTTATACTGGTGTTCCTCAAGGCTCTAACCTGGGGCCGCCTCTCTTCTTGTTATTCGCTAATTATTTTCTTGAGTCGCTGACGTGTCCTTCGATTGGCTTATGCCGACGACCTAAAGATATATGTGCACATTGATGGACCAGATGACAGAGTGCTCTTTCAGAATAACATTAATTTAATATGGAATTGGTATCTGCAAAACAATCAGGAACTTAACATAAGTAAGTGCTGTGCGGTTCAGTTTTATCGAAGAAAGAAACTTTTTGGTTTTAATTATAACATTAACAATGAACATTTACCTTTTAGTATGACAGTCAAAGGAGTGTTATTTGTCAGTGGTCTAACTTTCGTTAATCATAGTTTGAAGATTAAGCTGTTTGAATATTTGTATTTAGTTGTTCAGCACTCGTTTTTGCTTTAATATATTGACTGCGTCACTCAATTTCACTCTACTGAAGGCTTTGTTAGATTGACAAAGACTTTTTTATGATTTGCCTGATTATGAATGGCATGTAGAGTTGATTTATTTTTTTTGCAAGCTGTTCTTATAGAGATTTCATAAAATTCTTTAATAAACTTACTTTATTCTAATGCAAATCATTTATTAAAATTCATCATAATAATTCAGTCCATTATTTATATGATGAATACATTTAGGATAAATATATATTTCAAAAATCAATCAATTATTATAATAAATGACACAAAATTAATTTTGTTTAGTGCTTCTTCACTAGAAGCTTCCTTGAAACATATACCTATAAATTGCCATTTACCAAAAGCCCAGATAAATCACTTCTCCATTGATTATTAAGCAGTAGGAGTATAAATTATTCTACCGTATAATTATCTAGCCAAAGGGCAAGCTACCCTTAGTAAATATTCATTCATTTCCAGTTAACGCTACCTATTTTTGTTCTCTGATAGTTTATGCTTAAGTCTATTGAAATTCAAAACTTAAAATCGTAAACAAATTCTTTCGTTGTATTGTAAATATTTCTGAAAATTCCATGTGCTTTACTCACTTTTGTTTCCCAAATTTAACAGAAAAGACTTAGTTTAAGCATGACAATATTAATTACTTAAAAATATATAAAACGTATGTTCCTAGGGTACTTCATTTTATGACACATTATTATCTTATTTACCTTAGATTGCCTCTTCAAATATTAACTTCTTAGACTCGTCGTAAAACTACACATTCGGGATTTGTGTTAAAATGGCATCGTAGGTTGGAAGGAAAAGCAGTAAAAGTGAAAGGATGATAAGGATAGTAAAAGGAAAATATACATGCGGGTTAAAAGATCATACACATCAATCAATAATGCCGTTCTTCCCATAACATTCGTCAAATTTTACGTTCGTGCGAGGAAAATATAATCTTGATTTTACTATTTAATAAACTTAAAATACAAAACACATTTAAGACGTTCTGTTTCCCTAACTCTCTTAAATGCTCATCTTCACCACATTTACAGGATATGCCATTTTCTCCCTGCAATAATAAAGTTGTTACTACAGTTTGTAAAATATTAGCAGGAATAGAATAAACCAGTACACGTAATAGTGCAGCTAAGACACTACACCAAGCAGTAGCACAAAAATACCACCTCATTAATCACACATCACACCCTACTACAAATATACACCCACAGCAATTTGTGAAAACCAGAGATATAAACTCTATTTGAAAATCAGGATGCTATAAAATACTTGCCTTTTTGAGTTATTTTAAATCAAACAAACTTTAATTAAAAAAACACTACATTAGTAGTAAATGTACACTAAAAAACACTTAAGAAATAATAACAGTATTTATTTCACAATATTTATATATCATTATTTATTTATATAACAATACTCGTTGCCAGTCACTGGTTGTCTGAATCTGCCTCTCTGTCAAGTGTCATTTATAGTACATCGGTTATCTCGAATTTTCTGTTTCGAGAAAGTTCTCGGTCGTACGAGTCTGGTGGCGTTATCCGTTGCGGTCAACGGCGCTTTCCAGAAAGCACTAGGCCGTATTGACTTCGCACGGCGGGTGACGTCAATGCATGACTCACATCCCAATACGTACAAACAAATACCAATCTTCTAGGTGACTCTTAAACATTTGTTTCGAACGTGACCGATTTCTATACTATTTAAACATCGACGTGTTCTTTTATTTTGCTTTATCTGATTCGGTACCCGACTCACCCTTGGCTAAACAAATTCTTAATTTTCCGTTGTCGGTAGTACAGACTCGAGCATTGCTTCTAGATCCCTGTTTTGCAGCTTTAAACTCAAGTGTGTGTGCTAAGGTATCGATCAAGGTCTTCGGTCGTGCCAGCTTTAATGTCTGCTGCGTATCACTATCCCGGAAATCATCTATAAACATCTGAACAGCTAGGTATTTCATTAAATTGTCTGGCGCGATCGGATATGCAAGTCGAACCAAATTCCTGAAGATTTTCACCTTTCTTCTGCGACCAGTTCTTCAGTTGAATATTTTATACTTGCTCCAAATGCACATGGGCATATCGCATCTCCAACCGTTTAATAAGTTCGTAATAATCTTTGCGTTCCTCAGGAGGCAATGTCTACAAAATGTCACTAGCATCACACCTCAGCGCTATAAGTAGAGAAGTAGCTCTCTCGATAGATGACCATGCGTTTGCTTCTGTGGCTGCTTCGAATTGCATCAGGTAAGTCGCCCATGACATTTTTTCATCAAAGGTTGGTGGTTCTGATTTTTGAGATAACAACCGCTTCTTCTTTTATTTAAATGGGCAGCGGTGCAGCTTTTTCGTTGATCTGCTTGAGATTAGAATGATTCATGGTCACAGGTAATTTCATCCGAGCCATTATTACTTCCCCTAAAAGTCTAGAATGTTCTTCTAGAAGTTTCGACTTTTCCCAATTTTCTCCTGCATAGCAATAAGAACTTCCTCTTTTAATGCTACGCGTTTTCTTTTAGTCGCTGTTCTAGAACTTTCTTCACTTGTTCCAGACTTTTTTCGAAGCTTTTAGAATTTTTCAGTAGTTGTGTTTCCAAATTTTGCATTTGAGTTTGCAAATCCATTATTTTCTGTTCCATTTGTTTCGTTTGGGTTTGTGAATTCTCTATTAGTCGCTGTTCCATATTTTTCGCCCAGATTATTCTGCTCCTTTTGTTTCATTTTTTCAGGTCACTTTTAAATCAGTGAGATTCACTTTATTTGCCATCGCGATATTTATTTAAAATTGATTTAAAATGAACGTCTTCCCGCACTGTATATTTATTTAAACGAATATTTAATTAATACTCAATTGTCCACTTAGTCCGTTATTTATTAAACTCAACACCTGAACAAAACTGTAAAATACTTGTCTTTCTGGGTTCATTTAAGTAAAACTAACGGTAATTAAATACACTATATTAATAATAAATATACACTAAAAACCACTTAAGAGCTAATAACCGTATTTATTTATATAACAACACTCGTTGCCAGTCGTTGGTTGTCTGAATCTGCCTCTCTGCCAAGCGCCATTTATCGTATTTCGGTTCTCTCGAATTTCCTGTTTCGAGAATGTTCTCGGTCGTGTGGGTCTGGTGGCGTTATCCATTGCAGTCGTCGGCGCTTTGTAGAAAGCACTAGGTCGTGCCGACTTCGCATGGCGGGTGACATCAATGCATGACTCATATCACAATACGTACAAACAAGTATCAGCAAATAGATCAGACATTATGCTTCTGTCGCTCTTGGAAGTAATTCCTTCAATATTTCAAAATTATTTGATGCCCATTTTCTGAGTTCGCAGCCACCTACCTTTAACAATGCTGTTACTTGCTCGAAAATTATTTTTATGTCTTCTATGGTGTCTGAATCCGTTGACAGATAATCTACATAAAAATTGCGCTGTGTAATTTGTGCCTTTGTTGGGAATTCTTCCGATTCCTTCATCGTTGGTTATTTCAGCACTCGAGTTGCTAGAAACGTATCCGTATAATATAATAATGTGGTAAAGTGTATCGATGATTTGTAAAAACTATGAAATACTTGTATCTGCACATTCCGAATGGATATGACTTTCACACATTTTCATTTGTCGTGTTGTGTCTGCATTGTTAGGCAAATGTGATTTTATTATTTGTCGAAATTAATACAACAAATTATAGCGGCAATTGCATGTAATGTGGAAATTTAATGGTTGTTAATTCTCTTATACATTGCGTTTTTCATAATTCGTATACCGCATATGTCAAATATCATTAGTCATAGGGAATACGTATGACTACATACGATGAATATGTATATGGAATAGCCGATCCAATGCCGGCGAAGACAGCGACGGCCGGCAACGATTGTCTCCGATTGTTTCGCAAATACAAGTTAGCAGTAATCATTTGACCATCGACATAGGTACTTGTAATGCGTTCTAAAATAACATTTACGAATTGCTAGGGATTTGCTTTTCTTATTTCCTTCAGTAGATGCAGAAAATTTTTAAGCTGCGGTGCGTCGCATAAACAAAAGCGTAATTCTAATAAAATTAAAGAATAATCCTAATAAAATAAATAAAAAAGGTTTCTAAAAATTATCATAAATTATACAAGAGGTTCAAAAATTCCTCCTTGCACAGCAAGATATTGTGCTGCTGGACAGCCATCATGTTGAAACCAAACGATTTCCTGATTTATTCCAATGTTTTGAATGGCGGGAAGTATTTGATTATCCAGTAATTCGAGATACTTGTCGGCATTTAATACACCATCAATAAAATAAGGCCTATAGAATGGTGACCTAAAATACCTGCCCAAACGTTTAGTTTTTGAGGATACTGAGTGCGATTTGCAAAATGCCGGTGTTGATTTTCCGAAGCCCAATGTCGAAGAACAAAGGGATTGTGCTTTCCGTGTAATGGAAAAGTTGATTCATCGGTGAAGAGAATATTTTTAACGAAATTTTCATCTCGATGTATCTTTTCCATAACGTCTTGACAAAACTCCATTCTCCGGAAATTGTCCTCGGGAAATATTTCTTGAGTTTTCGAATATTTGAAACATTTTAAACCATTACGTGTCCAAATACGTGAAATAGTTGTGTTACTTGTACCCAATTCCTCGGCAGCACTTCTAATAGATCTCGTGTTATCAATTTGCACAATACTACAAATTAATACATCCCGCCGTTTTCTTTCCTCAATTTTTTGTGGTAATGCCTCTCTTGGTTTGCATTTCGTACAGTTATTGAGACAGAAACAAGTTTCAAATTTATTTATAATATTATAAATTGTTTGTCTGCAAGGTACAGAACGGTCTGCAAAAGTCAGCGCAAACAAATTCATGCATTCCATTGCCTTGCCAGCATAAAACAATTTTACTAACTGAAGCTTTTCAGTGGGTATATAAAGAGCCATTATACATTAATTTTATTGTACGCTTTCAAACTGTAACGGACGCAACTAGACTGAATGCAAAATTTCCAGTCAATCGGTATCGGAGACTGGCTTTCTCATGCACGTATATACATTTTATGTACTCATACGTTGATTCTCTATGCCTAATGATATTTAACACATACGGTATAT
The DNA here is from genome assembly GCA_935421215.2 of Melolontha melolontha. Taxonomy (NCBI): domain Eukaryota; kingdom Metazoa; phylum Arthropoda; class Insecta; order Coleoptera; family Scarabaeidae; genus Melolontha; species Melolontha melolontha. The sequence continues at coordinate 30,073,199 of OW285236.1, read as the reverse complement.
ACACGCAGTATAAAAATGAAAGTCATATCTATTTGCGGATAATGTGTACTGATGATTTGTAAAAACAATGAAATACCGGTATCTGCACATTCCGAATGGATATGACTTTCACACATTTTTCATATATATATAACAACGGCTAAGAAAATACGAAATTCCTTTTATATATATAACATATGATCAAAAAGTCTTTGGATCGCGATAGCCATGTAAATACCATCTATAGAATTATTTACTTCTGTAGTTTGAGGTACACATATGTCACAAATAAAATAGATTTTAGGTTATGGTAATTAGTAGAGCTGAGGATGTTTGCGGTACGGCAGGACCGTATGTAGTGCATCCCCACCAGCGTATAAACACGATGCAGCGAAACACTTTAGTTAGTCGTGAACTGGCAACGTGATTGTGTGTTGTCTTGAGCTCTATTTAATAAGTATGACGGACGTGCCCAAGCCAAGAAAGCGCCCATTGTATAACGACGTGAAGAAAGTTATCCGAGACTTTCCCGATTTGTATTATAATGGAGCAAAAGTGGTTTGTAAATTATGCGATAAACAGTTACTTTGCTGGGACAAATACGACTGTAAAAGACATGTTGAAAGTGTACACCACAAAGACAAAAAAAATAATGTGCTGTCTAAAACGCAATTCATTTTCGATTTATTGACAATGCTACTCGTCTGCGATGTGCCAGTTCACCTGCTAGATAAAAAAGCCTTTCACGACTTTTGGAATAAATACAATTCCAACATAAAGCTACCGTCATGGAGAACGTTACTCACCTATTTACCAATTGTGCGTGAGGACATTGAAAACAGAATGAAAGCAGTAGTAAATGATAAACAGTTATGGGTATGTGTCGACGAAACGACAGATCGAAAAAAACATTCTATTGTGAATATTATAGTGCGTGTACTAGATCCTGTTAAATCAACATTTCCCATTTTATTAGCCAGCAAAAGATTGGAAAAGTGCACTAGCGAAGTAATTACGAAGGTAGTGCTCGATACGCTACAAAAATTTCAAGTTTCAACTAATCAACTCCTGATGTTTATGAGCGATGGTGCTGCGAGAATGCGTTCTGTAGGCCGTTCTCTTAAAGCAGATTGTGAGAGACTTTTGCATGTGACATGTAAAGTTCATGCTTTACACCTTGTGGCACAAACTATTCGGCAATGTTATCCAGAGGTGGATGCATTAATAGCAACCACAAAAAAAGTGTTTCTAAAATCTCCCAAACGAATTCGAGAGTTTCACAGTCGGTGCCCTGGTATTCCCGAACCACCAGAGCCAATCCTTACACGTTCGGGAAGTTGGTTAAAGGCGGTATTTTATTATGCCAAGTATTTCCAACAAATAAAATCTGTGGTTCTACAATTCAATCCTGCCGAAGCTGTAGCCATTAAGGAAAGCCAGAGACTCTTTCAAAACCCTTCCCTTGATGCAGAATTACAAACTATTTATAACAATCATATAGGATTGTTTAACGCAATCGAGAAATTTCAAAATACTGCATTATCGTTAGCGGAGTCACTGCAAATACTGGACGATGTACACGCCCAGCTATGCGCAGTAAATGACAACAAAAATGTTAATGTAATAGAAAAGTTCGAGAGTGTGATAAACAATGATTTTGATTTTACCAGATTAAAACAAATTAGTAATGGTGCAAGTGTAGATTCGGTTTCTATCTATAAAGATTATTTTAATTGTGCGTGTGTTACATCCGTAGATGTCGAGCGGTCTTTCTCAAAATATAAAAAAATTTATTCATCACGGCGTACATCGCTCACCGCTACAAATATGGAAACGTATCTAATGCTACAAACTTACTGCAAGTCTTATCCACTTGGCGCTATGCTATAATAATCGTAAATAAGGTAAGTGTGTTATTTATATACAGTACACATAACTAACATACCTAAGTGATATAAATAGCGAATGCATGTAAAGCAATAAAATCACGCATGCATCACCGATCGAAACAAGGTCATTATATTCGTGCGTTTAACTGAATACTATCCTGGCACACCGCAAACATCCCCAGCTCTAGTAATTAGTTGCATTTTATGTATATTTTATAGCCAGCTGACTTAAAAGTTGTCAAGTCAATGTCAAAACTAATTGAAATAAATAATTTCGTAGATATCTGGTAAATTCCACGGCAATAGCGATCCAAAGACTTTTTGATCAAACGATATATTTACTCTATTATAGATAGCAACCGTAATATAATTATAATAACTATCCTATAAATGGCTTGCTCTTGGATAATAAAGGTTATTATTATTATTTTTACATATTGCGTTATTTTGTAAAATTAATACATTATTATAAGCTATTAAATCTGTAAGCTTTGTTGTTTTGTGTTAATTATTCTTAACTGAAAATTTGGAGAACTCAGGAACAGAGAACTACGATCAGAGAAAGACGTTTCTAGTTGAAATTCGTTTATTTCCGCCTTACAGAGGTGAGATACAATTTACACGGGCAGTTAGGGCAGCAGCTTCATTTCCAACAAATGAGCGCCACTTTTTCAAAATGTAATTAGTTTTACTTTACACCCGAGGAAATGCGTTTCATCTTAATTTATCAGAAAATAAAACAAAGACGAGCTACTAATATCCGCTGTTCGACTGACGCTTTTTTTTGAGCAGTAATTTGAAAATGTGAGAACGTACTGATTACTTTGAGCCATAATTGATTTCAGACCTACAAGGAAAGACTGATTGAGGTCCAGATAAATTCAATTTCTTTGGTTTTTGCGACTAGTTTGCCTTAACTACGATAATATTCGCTTTCGTAATTTTTTCTAAGTTTTCAATTTTTAAGATTTATTTTTTTCAACTTAAAAATAGTTTCCTTTTTCTTTTTATAAGTTCAAAGCGAAATTTTTGAAAAAGATACGTAAAATATGAAAGAATGCTATTTTGTAGGCACTATTGCTTATGGTTCAGTTTATAGTATCGACGCTTGGAACAAATAATTTCACTATAACTTAGTAATTATAATGTAGTACAGAACGATTAATTAATATAGAAAGTAATAAAAAGCAATTGAGTAATGACCTCATATCTACAGATATGTGGGTAGAATAAAACATTTTCCGGCTACAGGCTGAAGACGAGGTAATTCTAAACCATAATAATAATAATAATAGTAACGGTTGGCACATTGCAAGAAACTTGATCCTTGCTATAAGTACGTGTCAAAAAATGTCTTTGAACCCACAGATGGAAAGATATATTGACATTATACGACAATAACTGATCGTCGCACGCCAAACAATAGACGCCACTCGTTCATAGAAAACCAAACAAGAATAAGACATGATATTACCATACCAATAACACCGAATCTTCAGTCTAAGTACAGTGACAAAATTTGAGAATATAATAATACATAAAAGCAGCTAGGTATATCCCAACTAGCCTACACAACTCACTGAACTACTACGCATAACTATTCACTACACAAAACGCACCTTCGAAAAAATTTGCGACACACCATGGTCTTCAAAGTATGATGACCGTTTCATGAGATATAAAACACAGGAATACCAGCCGCGTCCGATCGAACTCCACAATACGTGGGTTAAGTGAACTGTTTCCCGGCGAGCTACCGCTATTATAATAATAATATTTATTAGTACGACAACAGTAAACACTTAAACATGTGATCAACAAAACGGTTAAGCTTAAGCAATATATATATATATATATATATATATATATATATATATATAACGTTCCTTCAAATAATATATTATTCAAAGTTACTATAGACGGGCCAAAAATTAGAAATGGAAATTCATTTTATTCCACTAATCAGTGCTAGCAGGACTTCCGGCAACAGTATCCTAAACTACCAGTTACCTTCTCACAACTGTAGAAACATATTCAAGCTTGTGTTATTAAATTTGGTGATAGCTCGCAAACCTGGCGCTGAAGCACCTAGACAACGATGATGGCTTTGTCAAGGACAAAGGCATCATTGCCGAAACATGTAGGGTTTTAAATATATATACTTTGAAGTAATAAACCAGACCTTTAATCGCCGACTTATTAAGTTTACCATATAAATATATATATATATATATATATATATATATATATATATATATATATATATAGGGTGAGTTTTTTTGAATGTTTAGCATTGGGATCTCAGAAACTACTGGAGATAGAAAAACGCTTAAATGGGGAAAGATGCGCAGTTTTACGAGTTTGGTTTAAAACTGCTTTTCTTTCTCCGATAACTTTCATGGCTTATTAGATATTCAAAGAAAATTAAATTTTACGATTTTCTTTAAACATGCTTAGCATCGTTAATAGTAATTTTAGAGAAAAAGTGTTCAGACAAAAGTTTTAGATAATACGCCAAATAAAACTATGTAGCTAATATTTTTTTTTCGTTCACCATTAACGAGTTATGACAGAAACTTGTGTTTTTTTAAATGGAAACCATAGTTGGTTTTGACATCATTAAAAAGCTTATTTCTTTACTGATTACAATGATATAAGGTTTGATATGGTTATTTTAAAAAATAAAGAGGATATAAACATTTATATGATTGTTCACTTTATAAGATAAAAACTTAAAAAAAAAAAAATTTTTGGTGTTTTGTAATTCAAAAAACGAAAAATCTGAGTTACAATAGTGTTCGTTGGAGCAGTCGAGATAAATATACTAACATTGCTTTCACGTTGAGTCACAGAAGTGAGAGCTGTTAATTTTTACTTTTAAGTGAAGTTAATTGTCAAACATTGACAATTAACTATTAATTAATTTAATTGTAACTTAACTATAAGCGGTGCAAAAGGCCGTTAATCATAAGTTTGCATTGGCTATGAAATTTTCTAACGTAGAAAAACGTGATATGGTTGAATGCTACATTCAGTGCCAGAAAAATTCTACTAGAGCTGCTGAAGTTTATTTTGAAAATTATTTTGATCGACGTCAGCCGTCGCTACCTACTTTTAAGAGATTATGGGATAATTTAGCAGATTATGGTTCGTTCGTTAAACCAAAATCAAAAAAAGGGATGGATGAAGATAGAGAAATAAACATATTAGCAGAATCCTTCTACATCGACCCGACAAATTTCAACAGAAATGGGCTCCTCTCAACGCACTATTGTCAGAGTGTTGAAGAAGCATAAATTTCGTCCCTACAAATTATCAGTATCACAAACTTTACATGAAGGTGATAACATCAGGCGAATAGCTTTTTGTAGATGGTTTAACGATCAGTGTCAAAACGATCCACACTTTTCAATGAAAATATGGACTGATGAATTTCGTTTCACAAATTGTGGAATGTTTAATAGGCACAATGAGCACACTTCCACTTCACGTTGAACATAGGAGACCACAAATTAAATTTGGGTTTAATGTTTGGTGTGGTGTTATAGGATCAACTGTTCTTCCTCCTTTTATTTTTGATGGATCACTAACTTGCAATCGTTATCTTAATTTTTTACAACAAGATTTCGAGGAAATGTTAGATAATTTAAATTTAAGGACCCGGGTAATGCTGCAATGGTTTCAACATGACGAAGCGCCTCCGCACAATCAACTGAATGTTAGAGATTATTTAAATTTGAACTTCCCTAAGGATAGGAAGATATGCACCCATTGAATGGCCGGCTAGATCCCCTGATTTATCAGTTTTGGATTTTTTCTTGTGGGGTGTACTAAAGGACACAGTATACAAAAGAACATATGAAACAATCGACGATTTAAGAGAAGCTGTCTTAGTTGCTTTTAATAACATCGATAGGCGTAAAGTCCGCAATGCTACAAATTCTGTTGTGAAGAGATGCAATTTGTGTATTAATAATAATGGAGGTATCTTTGAACATTAATAATGTTGTGTGCCCTTAATAATAGTTCTTAAAGTTTTCATTTTATTACTAGATAAGATTTCAAAATAAGTTTTCGTTTGGTTTGTATTTTATCAGTTCGAAATTCAATTGTTTTCCATAAAAACCATAAAAATGTCTATATCCTCTTTATTTTTTAAAATAACCATATCAAACCTTATATCTAATGATGTCAAAACCAACTATGGTTTCCATTTAAAAAAACACAAGTTTGTGTCATAACTCGATAATGGTGAACGAAAAAAAAAACATTAGCTACACAGTTTTATTTGGCGTAAAATTATCTAAAACTTTTGTCTGAACACTTTTTCTCTAAATTTACTATTAACGATGCTAAGCATGTTTAAAGAAAATCGTAAAATTTAGTTTTCTTTGAATATCTAATAAGCCATGAAAGTTATCGGAGAAACAAAAGCAGTTTTAAATCAAACTCGCAAAACTGCGCATCTTTCCCCATTTAAGCGTTTTTCTATCTCCAGTAGTTTCTTAGATCCCAATGCTAAACATTCAAAAAAACTCACCCTGTATATATATATATAAAATTTTTCTAAAAAAACAAAAACTCAACTCTTTATATATAAAAGAACTTAGAAAGGAAACCGCAATATATAAAACAAAAGTAATTTCAAGTTAAAAAGTTCATCAAAAATAAATTAGCAAGCTCGCATCAAGCTTTGCTACAAAATAATACAAATTTGCATAAAAACAAATCTGTATCTGTATAGATGGACACACAATACGTATTTACCAGCGTTTGCTTCCACCATCAGACGCATGCGTTTCTGTCTAACGACTTTGTCAATGGAGGGTTTAGGAAGACAAACGACTGTAGTACACTTCTGGTCAAGTAGCAAATCAGATGACACCAGATAACCTCGTGACATCTGACGGATAAAACCGACTACTGTGAGACCATTAACTCATCGGCAGGTGGAGACGAGTTTATGGACTCACAGCAATATGCGTATTTTTTCTTTTCCTGTAATAGCTTATCTATTCGAGAATAAATCACTTTCATAGGCGTAGTCGGTTTTGAGCAAAGTGGAAACAGTAAGCTCTTTGAGAACAATGAATAAAGGCGAGAGCAGTTTTCCGGAAGCTGATATTATTGGCATCTTTCCCCATTTAAGCGTTTTTCTATCTCCAGTAGTTTCTAAGATCCCAATGCTAAACATTCAAAAAAACTCACCCTGTATATATATATATATATATATAGTATATATATAGTATTTGATATTGTGATGGTCCAAACTTATAAAACTAAATTTATCAAATTAAAGATCAACCCTAATATATATATGTATCAATTATGATTTGAGTAACTAAGTTTTAATATCACTATTCTTGCAAGTGGGTCGAGTGCAAAGAATAGGATATATTATAATGGGATAAACCTCCATTATATTGATGAGCTATTTCTAATATTATGTCTATGCGATTTTTAAATTTTAACATATGCAAGAGATATTTGATTTACTTGAAATGGTTATAATGGATATTTTATTTATTGGATATCTTATTTTTAATATCTTAGTTTTATAAATATAGATTAGAGTTGAATCTTGGTATATATTTTTAGTTAATTATATTTTTAAAATTGAATAATTGTGAAAATTATATTTAGTCAATTTATATAAATTATTGTAAAATTTAACATATGCAAGTGAGTAGCTTTAATATTCGTAATTAACTATATGAATGTAATTTTTCAAATTTGAGTTTAAAAAAGAAAAGGTATTTAGATTTACTGAATATAAAACTGGCATTTTAAAAAGCTAGCTGACTTGGATAAATATAAAAGTATATAACATAACCATGGCAATTGAAAAACAAAGAAACGAGAATTATTTTGACCTGTGAAAAGAGACAGAAATTTGGAAGGTGAAATTAAAAATAGCAATTTTATAATTTTAAATACCTGGAGAGGGACCCAGAAGGCTGGATCACCATTAATTTAAATATCAGACTATATTTTGATACATATGGTGTATTTTGGTAAATAATTTCCTGGCTACGGAAGAATTATTGTTAACTGGCCTAGTATCGAAGGAATTGGAAACATATTAGCTGTTCGATCAAGTTTATCCATTTATAACGTTAAGGATTGGTTGCTTTCAAATCACTACTAGATTCGTCAAAAGCTAGGATAGTAATTCGAAATTTTCTTCGTAGAAGAAGCAGTATAGCAGTTGATCCGAGTGTATCTAAATTTCTCCAAGTATTGTTACAATAAATCTAATCATGTAAGTGATAAACTAAAAATATTTAAAACCAGGAAATCATCATTTAAGTGTTCAATAATATCGATTTACCAGTTTTATTTAATATAGTCATTTATTCTTAATTCTTAGATTCAAAGCTCTTGCATAGGTTTTATTTATCTTCATAAATTTTGTTATATCTGAAATAAAAAAATTTCTTTATTTAGAATAATTTTCTTTTAATTGACTGTTAGTTTTACTAGAAATCCTTTTCTTTCTTCTTAATTAACTATATCGCCATTTTAGTTTGCACAAATTATATCTTAATTTGCATAAAATCCAAATATCTTGAGTAAATTTGCTGCTCCAACGATTTAATTAAATATTTACTTGCTTTAATAAATTAATTGAACACTGTTAATCGCTTTTAACTACTTTTACTACGCTTATAAAATTGCCAATATGGCGTTCAGGAAACTCTACTATCTAGCACGTCCGTTCCCTTTGGAAGCTGGGACGCGTCTCTCCATTCTGGTTTTTCATTTCAAGGCACCTATTTATTATAATTATTCGTGATACCAACTTATTTTAAAATAGTAATCAAAATTATTACATATTTAATTTTAATTTCAAAAGATAAATTTAAATTAATTTGATTTTTGACAACTGTCATTCATTTTTAATCTGATATCCTTATTTTTAGAAGAAGTGTTTTATATTTCACAATAAAGTACAAATTAAATTACAATTCTTATATTAATTCTTAATCGAGATCTTATATTCTAATTGATCATTAATTCTTTCTTTGTGCTTGTTTTAATGCTAGTAATTGTAAATTTAATTCATAAAATTAAGTATTCAAATCATCTGTAACTCAGAACTTCTAGTACTATGCTCTAACTTTTGCAAGGAATGTTCTGGTACTGAAGATGGATCGGATACAAAATTTTGTTTTTATACTTTACATTCACCCAACTTTGCCACTACTGTCTTTATTATGTCACAATGCCCGGTATTAACAAACGATCACGAAACGATTCGTATATTGGATTAGTGTGTTAAAAGCTATCTTTATTATTTGTGTAAATCTCTAAATGCTACACCTGTTATATGTGAGAGAACTAAAGTTTTATCTAAAGACCGTCTGTTATAGATAAACCCCCATGCAACTAACAGAGAGACCGAGTCCCCATGTATAATATACTCTCGAATAGGTCTCGACCTGCTAGACTGTTGAAATACCATATAACGATGAGTAAGCTTATCGAGAAGAAAGCTATGTAAAGTGTAGTTGAGGCCATTTTTACATAACCGTATATTTTTACAATCATTATGACAACCATTTGATTAATTTAAAACGTTCTAATTAAAATAAACACGCGCATATTCATTTAAGTAAATAAATTTCCATGAATTCAACGGTTAATATTGGTACAATGAAACGGCATAGTATGAAAGAACTTGTTATAAGGAGAAATACATCCCGAAATAATTTTCTCTTTTCCCTTTGTATTCACTGTCCCAATTTACTTTACATTGTCCCTTTATAGTTCGCAAAAATACAAACGGCAAAATATTAACCGAGAAAAAGTAACTCTCTCTCTCTATCGTATATATGTTGCCCATCACTTTGGTGCTGGGCTCTAGCAAACGCGAGACAGACAGAGAATCCACAAAAAAGAATGGTCGCCCATCAAGCAAATGTCAGCTAAAACAAACCGTTCATGAAAGTATGACTTTTTCAATAGCAAAAGAGCCGAAGCCCGAGGAGAACCTTTCAAACGTCGCAATTTTTCATGGAAAAGGAACCGACACGACATACATATATATATAGACAGGAAAAAGATAAAAATAGAAAATAAAAGACGAAACTTCGTTTTTCACATTATACCCTAGTAATTTGTTCCTTTAGGGTGAATGTAATCAAAGTTATATAAATATAAAGATGTCTCTTTAATGTCAATAATTACAAAATGAGAAGCCTTTGTAACACTGCAGATTTCTCATTGCGTAATAAATCAGAGACCACTTTGAAACTATTCATCAAATTAATTACTTTTACGGACTAAATAACAAGTGAATACAAATTAATACAAAAAAAATATATGTATCTATATAGGACCATCTGGCTACAAGTTAATTGACTACACATTTATACGTATTTTTTCTATCCTAGAAGTGGGATAACCGTTCACGAGAAAGCCCTTCTACTGGTGGGTCTTTCTTGATCGAGATATTTCTTGCGGGAGCAAACATAAAGATGTCACCTAATAACCGCACTGAGGAGATTGTTGATCGAAACATATGTGTCTCTATGTTAAAGTGACTATTGGTTAAATACGTTGTGTATGTTGTCATGGTACCTATTTTTTCGACGTATTTATGTAGATTAATTTAATTCAACAAACAAAATAATACAATTCTATATAAAAACAAATTTGTATCTGTATATGCATGGACACACGTACTGTGTGTCCATGCATATACAGATATAAATTTGTTTTTATACAGATTTGTATTAATTTGTATCAAAGCTTGATGTGAATTGTCGCATCGACATGCAATTTGTTTTTGCTATACTACGCCACCTGGCGACGAGTTAATGGACTCACAGTAATATGCGTATTTTTTCTTCTTTTCCAGTAATAGCTTAGCTATTCGAGAAGAAACACTTTGCACCGGCGTGGTCGGTTTTGTCCGTCAGATGGCATGAGGTTATCTGATGTCTTCGGATAGGACAAAACTTTATACATGACCGCAAGTGTACCTACAGTCTTTTGTCTTCGTAAACCTATCATTGACAAAGTGGTTACACAGAAACGCATGCGTCTGGTAGTTGAAGCAAAAGCTGGTAAATACGTACTGTGTGTCCATGCATATACAGATAAAAATTTGTTTATATACACATTTGTATTATTTTGTATCAAAGCTTGATGTGAATTGTCGCATCGACATGCAATTTGTTTTTGCTAATTCAACATGTTCATAAATAACTAACAAACTAGTAATAATTTAAATAGCTGAAAGGTTGAATTTCAATATAAAGATCCGTTTAATACCATATATAAAATAAAAAAACTTTAAATTAATACAATATTAAAATATAGTATTTTTACGATAAGAGAGCCGTTGCGTCATAACCAGTAATATCAGTTGTGAAAACCTAAATGCTTCAATTTACAAATGTAATATATGCAACTTCTCCAACATTTCACGAAATTTGTTTTATCACTGTTACCTATTCCGTACAATGTTGTCACGTATGATCATCGTATGATATCCGCCTGTGATCTGTCAGTCGCCTTTACATATTAATATTGGTCATTTTATTTTTCTCGTATTATCATCTCTCACAACAAAATATTTTAAGAAAGACGTCCCTAAACGAGCATTTATGGAATTGTCTCATATTATTTTGAAATGAATAACGTTTTTGCAACAATATATGTAAACAAAACAAGTAGGTGGCAAAAGGCATTAATTATTTAAAAAGTAATTGGCACAGGCAATATATCATTGACCTTATTATTACAGATACATAGTTGTACATGCTGGTAATAGTAATGGTTTCATTCCTGGAGCAGAAGTAATATTCGCAACAAATAGTAAAAGTATGGATTACTACGGTGATATGAATCAAGAAAATTTTGTATAATGGTTCGAAAATCAGCTACTTGAACCTTCAGAAAGTCCTTAAATTATTACTATGGATAATGCAAACTATCATACTACAATCATAAATAAATCTCCTACTTCATCTTCGACAAAATACCAAATTCAGGAATGGCTAACCAACAATAAAATCAACTTTGACAAGACAGCTTTACAAAAACACAGTTACTAGAGTTCGTTAGACTGTTAGTACATAAAATAATTACTAAATTAAGTTCAATTAGATCAGAGTCTCTTATTTAAGGATATAAACCATCATCTATTTATTAATCCGATGAATTATCAGAGCAATATGGCCACACAGTTCATGTTCTTCCTCCATATAATTGTATTTTTAACCTTATAGAATTAATTTTGGGGATTGCAAAAAGATATTACTTTAATAATATAAGTAAGTATGGAAAGACGAATGAAGGCTGTAAAAGGTTGTGGCAAGAAGCACTAAGTCAAGTAACTGCTGAACCGTGAGCTAACTGTGTGACACTCACACTGAAGCTGCGATTTAAAAAATAGTGGGACCGGGAAGTAGGATTTCATCAAAATAATATTAGACCTTTCACAATTAGCTTAGAAGAAGAGGAAAATGATATTTTAAGCTGTAAGTTACGACTGCACTTTCACCTTTTGTTCCGGTGAAAATATTTGTGAAATGAAGAGCCAATATATTATAGTGTTTTGATTTCAATATTTGTTTCACTTTATATTACATCATATACGAGTATAATACCTAATACTATCTGATTGGCAAGTACTTCGAGTACAACACCTTCATTATTATCTGTGCCCAAGAGAAACCCGTGAGTGTAATGTGCGTTCGGCAAGGCAACCTTAGATTGTAAGTTTTAGACATATTTTTGAAAATACAAAAGCAAAACTTTCGATGCAGAGGCAGAAAGGTTTAATCTTATTCTTACAATGTATTTCTATTCATTTCACAACGATTTACATACCCTACAGTCGGAATTAATTCATGTACATTTAAATGGACTCGTAATCTTTCTGTCAACATCATTTTCCTAACCTACAAATCAATATTTCTTTTATTTAGCAATATTTGGCAATAGAACCCACTTTCGACCTGGAGAACACAATGCAGAATTGCTGGCATGTTTGGAAAATTCCGATATCGAGGTATACGAGGACGATGAAACTAATTCCGATTCCGAAAATGCGACTTTTGAAAATAATGAAAACTTGGCTGAAGGTCTATATGAACAACCTGAAGAAGATACAGATGGAAAACATGAAGAAGGTTCAGATGAATAACCTGTAGAGGAAGCATCTGTCGACTAAAGTACGGATTACGATCTAACAGATTTAATGGACCACCATTTAATACACCAGCTCCTACTAAAAGACACTTGGAGCGAAAAGACTGGAAAATTTCAGACTACATCGCAATGTATTTTGAAGATTCTGATGTGGAAAATATTTGTGCTTCTATCAATTTAAAATATCTTTTGGAGCACGATAAATCCATGAATTTGCCGACAGAGGAAATTCCTTGGAATTTCCATCATAATGGTCTCAAATTTCCTCAGATTAGAATCTATTCGCCCGCGTTAACGCGAATGGAGCGTATCGTCACTAGTAGAGCTCGCAAAAGGTTTTTTGCTATTAGAAGCCATTTGAAACGTGTCGTAGATATTGACATACTGGAAGATAAAAAAAAAAGGATAAACTTTGAAAGATCACACCGCTTGCAGACAAAATTGAAAATGGTTGTTTATCATTAGATCGCCGCCCGATAGTAGCTGTTGATGAGCAGATGATCCCTTTTACAGGTGTATGCAACGTTAAACAGTTTGTAAAGGTCAAGCCAAACTCTTCTTCTTCTTCTTATATTAGGCCTTAGGCCTGTTCTTATCCGATCCCTTTCATAGTGCTGCAGTCATGTTTGTGACGTAGACTGCCAACTATCTCGCCATCTTTTGAAGGGCCTTCCCGGTGGTCTAGTGCCCATTGGCATTAGATCCGTTGCTGTTCGGGCTAATCTCTCGCAATCCATTCGTGTTACATGCTGGTTCCACTCCCGTCTCATCTGTCTGCCCCACCGTATGATATCGTGTATACCACATTGATTCCGTATTTGATTGTTCGGGATTCTGTCTCTCAGTGTTTTCCCCGCTATTGACCTCAATGTTTTCATTTCCGTTGTTCTAAGCATCCTTTTTTGTTTCTGCTGTGTCGGCTCTCGTTTCTATTGAATATGCAAGTATTGGTCTTATGCATGCCTTATATATGCGTATTTTCCCGTCCAGTCTCATATCTTTATTCCGCCAAATAACATCCCTCAGACACCCCGAAACATAAGCCGCCCTATTAGCCTGTCTTCGAACACTGTCTCTTAGGTCTCCGCAGCTGGACATTTCTATACCTAGATATTCGAACTTAGGAACTTGTTCGATTATCTCATCCCCAATTACGATTTTACATCGTCTGGGGTCCCTTGCCACTACTAAAGTTTTTGTCTTAGAGGTTGATATCTGCATGTTATAGGTTTCTGCCACTGTTTTAAAAGTGTATGCCATACGCTGTAAATTGTCTTCCGTATCTGAGATCAGGACTGCGTCGTCTGCATAACACAGAATCTTTATCTGTTTTCTTCCAAGCCCGTATCCCTGTCCCACATTTTTTACTGCTCCTATAATTTTATCCATTATTAGATTAAACAGTAGTGGGTTTAGACTATCTCCATAACTCCCTTAAGCCAAACTCTGAGGGCTTAAATAATTTCGTATGTGCTACACCAAAAGGATTAGTTTTGGATTTTGAAATTTACCAGGGTAAAGGAACATTAAGTTTGCGATGTAGATCTAGGAGTTGGATCATCTGCTGTAATACGTTTGACGAGGTCGTTACTTTCTGGTACCCAGGTATTTGCCGATCGTTTTTTTACAACAATTCAACTTTTGGAATATTTATAGAATAAGGAAATCGTGTGTACGGGAACAATAATGAAGTCTAGGATACCAGCGGCAGCACAATTAACTGCAGAAAAAATTATAAAAAAATTCCTAGGGGTTTTACAGAACAAACTGTTAGAAACGACGGAAAAGTCAACATCGTGCATTCGTTTGATCAAAAACCCATTTTAATAGCCTCAACAAGCTTAGGGGAGCAACCTGCAGATCATTGCAAGAGGTGGTCTAAAGAAGACTCTAAGTATGTGCAGGTACCTCGCCCTAACATAATATAGAGTTACAATAACTCCAGGGGGGAAATTGATTTAATATACAGGATGATAAGTTACTACAGGATGTCTGCTAGAACAAAGAAATGGACGGTGAAAACAATTTTGGATCTGATTGATTTAGCGATAGCTAAGTCGTGGATTTTATATCGCGAGGAGAGGAAAAAACTGGGTGACAAGAAATCGGACATTTTAAAATTCGTTGATTTTAAAATTCAAGTGGCTGACTACTTCCTTTAGGAAAAAATCGTAACGAAGAAAATGCCGGATGCTCCATCGCCACGATCAACCCATACAAAATAAGTAATTATGCATTTACCGAAATTAAGTAAAGTGAAAAATTCAGTGAGGTGCAAATTCAACAATAGCCACCAAAAAACAATGTAACGCTTATCTATGTATAACCGTCGAAAGTAATTGTTTTTATGATTACCATGTCTCTGTACAAATAATTACTAATACTGAAAATTTTTGTCGTTTACCTACACAATAAATTTTTACGATCTGATGTCCATTAAATTCGACAAAAATTTTTTCAAAAAACTTTTCCTCAAAAAATCACAAAGAATTAATTTAAGCTTTTCTACTCATAGTTCATCCATAGCGAAGTTTCATGCATTTCTGTAAAACCGTTTTCAGTGGGGCCTCAGGAGGATATGTTAATTTTCTTTTCATATATGTATTTTTATAAAATAACTTGTTGCCTCAATAATTTTCCCTGAATCCTAAATAAAAAACCTGTGATCTAATTGTTAAAATACTAATTATTTATGTAAATATTTTCTATCGCATTGGGCGGAGAGATCATTACAATACATATTTACAAAACTTTTTTTATTCTTGTCAGTGTTAACATTTCACTTTTACTGCAGTAATCTCTAAGATAATAAAAAAGTCTGGTGCGTTCTAAATGATCTGGTTCAGAAACTAATAAATGTACATCAGAAAACTGTGAACTTTCTGTATCAGATCACGAACGAGAAATACAGCTTACTAAATGTAACTTTTTGATCCATGTAAACAAGTTTTTCGTTCTCTCCCTTTCCGTCTGACAGTTTCTCGGTGTGTAGTGTTTCCATTACTTTTGTTGCAATGAAATTTATGTATCGTCACAGTCGGTGGGTGTGTCACGAACGATAAAGCAAAGAACTTTACGCGAATCGGAACTGAATGACAGAAATTAATAGAAATTCCAGCGAAACCAGCAAACAATAAATTTTTAGTTGAATGAAAGCATTTTGAGGTTATAGCGTGAACAATATTGATTCAATTACTTAAGATTGGGTCAAACTCACAATTTATATGCGGATTTAAGAAGATCTTAATTTTTAAACTTTCGTAATATGAATAAAGTCTTATTTACTATGTTAGATGCTAATAGTAATAGTAATAATAATAATAATAATAATAATAATAGTAATAATAAATACAGGCTGGCCCAAAATGACCGAAGGGGTTTGAGTTCATTATAACTTCTTATTTAAGATATTAATTTTTTTAAATTCTAAATACATTAATGGAAATATATTAATGGAGAATATTTTTATTTTAATTATGAAAAATTATATCTCGCAAGTGGTGGCCGTTTTCTGCTTCGCATATTCGTGCTCTTTCCAAAACATTTTCCATAACCTTTCGCAAAACTTATGTTGTTGATTTTCGAGGCTTATTAATATAGACTTTTCCTTTCAAATAACCCCAAAGGAAACAGTCTAGTCTGAAGCGGTTAAATCCGGTGAACGCGGAGGCCAATTAAAATCGCTTGTACGGGAAATAATTCCTTCACTAAAGATGTCGCGTAAAAGAGCCATTGTGTCCCTCGCAGTGTGCGCTGTGGCTCCATCCTATTGGAACCATACTTGCCGATGGTTTTCCACGGCTGGCCTTAAAAAAATTTCCAACATTGTCCGATATCTAACACCAGTGATGGAAACGGCGACACCGTGTTCATTTTCAAAAAAGTATGGGCCAATTATCCTCTCCGACGAAACACCGCACCAAACAGTACACTTAAGTGGGTGTAATTCTCGATGTTGAACTACTCTTGGATTTTCCGTAGCCCATATCCTGCAGTTTTGCCTATTAACGAACCCATTTAATTGGAAATGGGCTTCGTCGCTCATAATTAAATTATGAATAAAATCATGATTTTATTCCGCTTTTTGACGAAAATAAATTGCATAATCAAGTCGTTGCTAGTAATCTGTCGGTTTCAATTATTGGACAAGCTGAATTTTGTATGGAAACATTCTTATTGTATGCAAAATTCTCTGCAGCGACCCTCTTGAGAGGCCAAGTTGTGTCGAACGTCTCCTGCTTGATGTTTCTCCATCTTCCCGAATACTCTCCTGTACCCGTTCAATATTGTCATCCGTGTGCACCGTTCGTCGTCTGCCGGCACCAGGATGGTTCCTTACTGCGCCTTGTTCTCGAAAATTTGCAACCAGACGGTTTATTGTTGACTCTGAGGGTCCAACACGCACATTAAAATAACGACGATATGCACGCTGAGTCAAGACAATGGATCGTTGATTTGAGAAATAAAGTTCAACGATTTTGGCACGTTGTTCAATTGTGTACTGTTCCATTTTAAATTCCCCAAGTCTTCTATACAAAATACTGAAAACAAAAAAAAAAAAAATTATAATAAAAAAGTTATAAGGAATTAAAACCCCTTCGGTCATTTTGGGCGAGCCTGTATATCCATTAGCAAAAACAGGCATATGTTGAAATTTTCAATTTTCTTTTACTTTTTATTATTGTAGCATAGGCGACAAAAAAATGAGTACACTTAAATTGCTTCATTAAGAATAGGTGTCTTTTTGGAAATCGTTCCTATGAAACGGAAAGTAGTTTAATAATTGTCATTTTGTCTTGCCTATTTAATTCAGTGCGTCTACTCAATTTGAAAATGTTTCAACATTTAAGCAGAGTTAATAGAGCTACCAAAAAAAGAAACTGTATTTCTTGCATCGCATGCTGTTCTATGTGATGCAGGAAATGCAGTTTCTTCGTCGAATTAAAAACACTAATTTAAGAATTTAAAAAGGTATATAACCCCTTACCACAATTAGTCGTATCCTTAATACGTATTTCGACAACTAAGTTGTCATCATCAGTAGGTAAAAACTACTAATTAAAAGTCACACATGGGGCACAGTAAAGTAAAATAAACGCTATAAAAATATTGCGACATACAATGGCTTTGACATAGAAATAATCAATAAATTAATTAGAAAAACTAAAATAAAAAATACAATCCGCGAATCCACGAGTTTGATACCCCAAAGTAACCAAGAGAAAAAGTACATATGTCTACCATACCACCCTGTCACGAAAAACATTAATAAAATTGTGAAAGAAAGAGGTCTCCAGGTAGCCTTTCGGTCTGAAAACACCATCAAAAGTCTGCTAGGGAATACTAAAGATAGAATTAATTCCAATTCGAAATCAGGGATCTATGAAATTAGTTGCGCGGATTGTAATTTGAAATATATAGGCCAAACGAAACGACCTATAATAACACGTTTTAAAGAACACATAGCACATATCAAATACAATAGACCGGATAAATCAAATGTCGCAAATCACGCTTTGAGCACACTGCACAATGTACCGATTACAGGTTTGAAATTGATAAAAGGAATTAATAAACCCCATGAACTTGATGCTTACGAAAGTATATTTATCGCGAAAAATAAACATACCTCCTTGAATAGCGATAAATCTCCAATACCGTTCAGCTGTCTATTCAAATTTTTATAAGTGGGTGGGGGAGGTAACAGCAGAAATATAGACATGTGGGAATCCATACACGTGAAATAATGCAAAAATTACCTCCTTAACAATGGTTGTTGAATGAAGCACTCGGTGTGTTTGTTTCACGAAATGTAAAATGTTTCGCGTTTTGTGGAACAGATGTACCGGGTGCTTTGTTTATTAAATTATTTATCATGTTTCACCCAGAGCCTACCGTGAATTCTATACATTATATTATATTGCTTAATTCCTTAACTAGGACATGTCACCTATTTATAATTAACTTTTAAATTATATACCTACAATATCCAATTATTTATAGACCCTTTTCACGTGAATTGATTCTCATTTAATATAACACTACACAGTCGGATGTCTTGTTTCTTCACATGTAACGCCCCTTCTTAATTTTGTATTTCTCAGAATTTGCAATGAGAGTTCGGCTTTTACAATATACGATCACATTTTTTAACCATTTGTAATGGAAAATTTTTACACCCTACCCAATATAGATTTTGTCACTATACTTGTACTCGAAATAATACGTTTATATAACTACTGATGTGTACAATGCACATGAAATATTCATATAGTTAAATATACTTGTGTTTTGTGAAAATATAAGGTGGTTCATTTAGTTTAATAGTAGGTCATCGTAGCTTTAAAAATCGTTTTTAGTAGGCGCCTTCTTTAGAGAAGAATTTCTGCCGTTCCTTTGTTAGATAATTTAACACATGTTTAAAACCTTTTCGTAGGAGGCAAGTGTTTGTCTCGTAGTTTGAGATTGGCATGTTAAATTTAGTCTTTACAGGGTTGCAGTGTATAGTAGTTGTGCGGAAGCGTTTATTTTACTTTACTGTGCCCCATGTTTGACTTTTAATTAGTAGTTTTTACCTACTGATGATGACAACTTAGTTGTCGAAGTACGTATTTAGGATACGACTAATAATTGTGGTAAGGGGTTATATATACCTTTTTAAATTATTATTTAACCACAGTCTCCATTGAAAGAATTTTCACTAATTTAAGAAACTATTCTGCTGCTAGAAAATGGTTTCTAACGCAAGCCCTCCAATAACGACGTCTGGAGTTTGCAGAAGAATATGCTAATACGAACAATAATCTCATCTTTTCAGTGCCACACAAAACAGTAACTCTATTTAACCAAACGAAACTTGAACTTCCCAAAACTTAGTAGCGCTCATTGGATTTATCTCGGCGAGCGAGATGTTGTCCCAAACACAGATTTACTAACGCTAAAACAGTACGTAGGCTGCAAGAGTTCATCGGTAGCTGTGTGATACATAGAAAACTCAGTAAATAAGAAGTAAAGCTGACAATTATATGCACACAGAAATTGTATTATATGCGCATATATGTTACTAAAATTCGATGAGAACATGCAGAACATTTATTAAAATATGCAAAAATATGTAAAGCTTAAGTGATAGTTACACAACTAAATTATTGTCGAAATATTAAACAATGTCAATATGAATTTAGAGACACCACAAATATATACTATATCAATATTTTAATCGAAATTTTACAAAATACATGTATAATAATAATAAGAATAAATAAGCTAAACAATGTAACGCTATGTATTTATAGTTAATTGACGAAGGAGATAATTGTTGAAACTTCATTATAACGCTAAGAAATAAGTAATTTTATTAAACTTCTAGTTTCAAAAATTCTTTTATTGTAAATACCATTACAATATGGTAACTTGCAATTACCAAACAAATGTAAACTCATTTCTTTTGATGTCTCGAATTTGTTCACTAGTATCCCACCCCAGGAGGTAATAGATTTAATTACTTTACAACTAGAACGTAGAAACACGAACATTGTCACAAAGAAATTTAACAGCTCTTAGAAACGTGCCTGGAACAAAATTATTTTCAATTTAAAAAGAAATTTTATAAACAAACAGAGGGTCTAGCAATGGGAAACCCACTAGGCCCCTTATTAGCGGAAATTTTCATGAATAATTTAGAAACTATAATTAGTACACATCCCTTGTTTGGTAATTGTGTATATTGGTTTAGGCGTGTTGATGACATATTAATTTGCTTTAACGGTTCAGATAGACAATTAAAAACTTTACATAATTATATCAACACTATTCACCCCAAAATAAATTTTACTATAGAAACAGAAATAAATAAAAGCATTAATTTTCTAGATTTAACCATATCACACAAAACTAATAAACACGAGTTCGCTATATACCATAAACCAACACATACAGATACCACAATACACGTTAATCCTTTTCATCCTATAGCACACAAATTATCAGCATACCAATCAGTGGTATATAGATTAATTCATGTACCTATGAGTAAAAGTAATTTCGACCTTGAACTAAATAGAATATACACAATAGCATTAAACAATGGTTACTCTATAAATATTGTCAATAACATCCTAAATAGCCAACAAAAATCTAAAACCCTTTCCCTAGTTTATCCAAAATTAAGATACAAGATAATTAATTCCTATAATTCAATCACTTACTTAGGAAAAATTTCGGAAAAAATTGGTACTTTTATTAAAAAACTTAATAACGAACACATATCATTTAAAACAGACAATACTATACAGAACATTATTAAAAACAACAAAGATAAAATAGACAAAGAATCAAACTCTGGTGTATATAAGTTAACATGCGAAGATTGTAATAAGGTATACATAAGACAAACGGGGAGGACATTCAAAATTAGGATGAAAGAACACGAGAGAAGCCATAAAGAATAGAAAACAGATTCAACTTTCGCAAGTCATTGTATAGATATCAATCATAGATTTAATATAGATTTCAAAATTTTACACATTCAAGAAAAAAGTAAAAAACTTAACCTGTAAGAAAACTTAGAAATTAATAGATACAATAGTTTAGGATTAGCTTTAAATGACCAACTAGATTTAAACAACCCCCTCTACTAAATTTAAGATTGTAAAAAAATTTTCCACCACCATTTCCCCAATAATTTTCACATAAATATTCAAACTTGTATTGTACATATTCAGTATTTCATCCACCTGTTGAAGCCATTGTATTGCGAAACAATATTGTAGTGGTATTTACAATAAAATAATTTTTGAAACTAGAAGTTTAATTACTTATTTCTTAGCGCTATGTATTTATATTTGCCATTGTATAGTATTGTAAACATTTACAATTAAATGCTTTTCTAATTTCTCAACTAAAAATGATCTGCGATCCGTAAATAATAGCTTGTCTGTCTAACGTCCACTGATGTAATTAGCACATACTTATATTTGCAGACAATTAATAAAGTCATCTTAATAGTTTCATCGTAGTTTCCTTGCAAGACACTGAATATTCCACTAAGCTGATTAAAGCCCTTGTTTTTCTTTAGAATTTGCTTCAATTTCATTTTTAGCCGCTCTCCTATGGTACCTCTCACATTATAAATTTTATCCATGAAACTTTGAATCAATTCTATCGATTCAGATGAGGCAGCTGGTGTAAAGTTAGAAAACCTGATAAATTGTACGATTACTGTTAATAATTATTATTATAATAAAGAAAATTCATTATTAATATATTAATACACTGCTCCAAGAAATTAACGCCCAATATAGTAAACGAATAAATGTTAATCTTGTTTGCTGATAACACAGGTCTGCAAGTAAAAAACTGCATAGGTTTTTTTATACATTTTCTTATAGATTTAGATGTCCTAAAACCGAAAAATATATTTAAAAAATCCATCTCATCAATTTTTTTACAATACTAATTTTTATATTTTTATTTTGTGTAAAATTCTTATTTAGTTAAAATTTTGTATTTTATTTTTTAAGCTTCAAATTTAATTAAAATTAAGATTTCTTACCCTAACTTTAATAGCAAAAAAAATAATGGACGTAAAAAATTTAGTGAAGGGGGGGGATAAAGAATTTCTGGTGTTAGACAGACGGTTGCATTATTATCGTGTCACACTCAGTTGACATCCAGCATTCAAACGCTACTGTGCTCTTGTTTTTATATATGTGTTATGGCTCATAGAGGTTGTGTAATTTCTCCGAACAGCTTCTGTTATATTTGTGGTGAATATACAGTGAAAAGTCAACAAAGAAATATAAGTGATTTTGTGAAGAAGGTTTATTTTGCTTACTTCAAATTAATACTTGGTGATGTAGACAAAGCATGGGCTCCTCATAAGGTGTGCAGAAGATGTGAGGAAGATCTGCGCTTGTGGCTTAAGGGTAAGAAAACTGCATTTCGTTTTGGCATTCCTATGATATGGCGTAAACAGAAAAATCACACAACCGACTGCTGTTTCTGTTCGGTAGACGTGAAAGGATTTAATACGAAAAATAAGAAGAAAATATCTTACCCTAACCTTGATTCAGCTATTCGTCCAGTGTCCTATAGCTCTGAAATACCAGTTCCGCACCCATCTCCTAATTTAGAGGACATCCAGAGTGATGCAGAGGACTCAGAAACGTTTGCTCCCCAGAACGAATCTAGCTCAGATTTTTCAGTTGACGAGGGACCTCAACTTTTTTCTCAGATTGAGCTCAATGACCCTAGTCAGAGACTTGGTTCTTTCAAAGGATACAGCCGAATTGCTAGGTTCAAGGCTAAAAATCAAAAACTTTTTATCATCTGGTACCTCATTTTCCTGGTCCAGACATCGAGAGAGAGAATTTACTCAGTATTTCACTAAAGAGGGAAATCTGGTTTATTGTAATGATGTTCGTGGGCTCATGAAATGTTTTGAAATGAATATGATTCATCAGAATGGCGCTTATTCATTGATTCATCCAAAACTAGCCTCAAAGCAGTCTTGCTGCATAATGGAAATGTATTTGCATCTCTTCCTATGGGACACTCAGTTCATATGGAAGAAAAATACAATGACTTAGCTACGATTCTTGAGAAAATGAAATATCAAGAACATCAATGGATGGTTTGTGGAGATTTGAAAATACTAACAATGTTGTTGGGTCACCAGTCAGGTTATACAAAATTCCCTTGTTTTCTATGTTTGTGGGATAGTAGAGCCAGAGAGCTACACTGAACAAAAACTGACTGGCCACCACGACACGGCGAGAAAAACGTTAACAATACCACTTTGGTTCCACCAGAAAAGGTTTTACTGCCACCTCTTCAGTTTGTAAAATCACTGCAAAAAGATGGGGATTGTTTTAGATATATATGTTCCAAGTTCCCGAAATTGTGTGAAGCAAAGTTAAAAGAAGAAGTTTTCACTGGCCCCGACATAAGAAAACTTTTGTCTGATCCCCTCTTTCCTGAATCAATGGGAGAAATCGAAAAAGAAGCATGGGATTCTTCCAAAAATGTAGTGCAGAAGTTTTTGGGCAATACTAAGGATCCCGAATATAAAACTATTGTACAGCGCATGCTGACAGCGTATAAAGCTCAAGGGTGCAAGATCAGCTTAAAAGTTCACTTCTTACACTCCCATATTGAATATTTTCCTGAAAACTTGGGTGCCTACAGTGAAGAACAAGGTGAAAGATTTCACCAGGATGTACGTGATATTGAGAGACGTTACCAAGGAAGATGGGATGTCAATATGTTAGCGGACTACTGTTGGATGCTTAAGCGAGAAACCAAAGAAGGAAACCAAAAACGAGTTCGGAGAAGCATCAGAGAAAAGAAGAAAAGGTTTCACAAGGAAAAAGAGTAAACATAAAGTTGTGTATAAATTTAAATAAGAAAAATAATGGTTGATAGGTTTTGATAAATATTATGCTGTGTGTTTGTTGTAATAAATAGTTGATTTTGCTCATTATTGTGTTCTTATTTTGCAAAAAAACTATACGTGATGGAGAGTAATAGAAGTTATTTTTGAAATCAGCGTACCTTAAAACATATAATTCAGCAAAAATATCTCATGCAGCTGAAAAAAAAAAATTTTGCAGACCTGTGTAATTTGTAGCGGTTCGCGCTGGTTTGTAAGAACCTTGTATTTGACGTAGAGTTGTCAAACTTGTGTTGACATTTGTTATTGTTTTTGGAGTTAGTTACCTAAAATTAAATCACATCCAATAATCATTTAATGTACTATCAATTTTAGCTTGTGTTTAGAGTGTTTTATCTTGGTAAAATTATCTTATTGTTCCTGGTTTTGCCATTTCAATATTAGGCAACGTGAATTTCCATATTTGACGAGAGACAAATGTACGAAAGCCGGGGTGTTATTAGAGGAAGGCCGAAGTTATCGCCGAATAGGAGAAAGGTTCGGTATGTCTCATACATCGCTATCTCGAATGATACATAGGTTTAGGGACACTGGTAACTATATCCGACAATCTGGGCAAGGTAGATATCGTGCGGCAATCCATGTCCAGGATCGCTTTTGAGACTTTCTGCTCTAAAACAACGATTCGTTACAAGCAGGTGTTTGCAATCTCAACTACCGGGAGTTCATGGTAATCGAATTAACATAGAAGCAGTTCGTAAACGTCTAAGAGAAACTAATTTGGTGTGTCGTGTGCCAGCCTGAGGTCCAGCCTTATCCGCAGAACATTGGAGACTTCGTTTGAATTTTGTCAGGAATCATGTTAATTTGTTGCAGGATGACTGGCAACAAGTTCTCTTTACAGACGAATCCAGATTTTGTGATAGACGTATTCGTGTGTACAGACAACCAAATGAGCGTTCTACTTAATGCAACATTCTGAATACCACGTTATTTGGTGGAGGTTCTGTCATGGTGTGGAGACAAATTTCTTTGGCAGCTTATACGGACATAGTAGTGTTAAACAAAGTATTAATGCTGATCGGTACTTAACTAAAATCCTTCAATATCGCACTAAATTTTTTATTAGTGTAAGATAATGCACAACGGTGCTCGCATAGTTGAAAATTATCTTAAGGAGCTTGTAATCGACATCATGAATTGATCAGCAAGAAGTCCACATTTCAATCCAATAGAGCATGTCTCATGTAAGAGGTTGGCACTATGTTCTTTGAGAGATCGACCTAAAGACAACATGTTTGCGGCACCGTCACAAACATTAATATTTGCTTTGGTGGAATTTCAACTTTGGCCAATGACTTCAACGCCACCTTCAAAATCTCATTGGCAGTAAACTTTTCAACTTGTCTAGAAGCAAGTAGCATAGCAGGTGACAGTTGATGAGGTTCCATTATACGTACCATAATATTAACCACTGACTGTTTTTTTCTATTCCTCGTTTGATCCACGCACAAGCAGAGTTTCTTACCTTTCAATTCCGATTTAATTCTTCAATATCTTTGAGAGCAGAGATAGAAAGCTTCGAAATATTGTCCTACTTGGCAATTAGCACTTTGCGTATTTATTCCAAAAGGAGGCAAATCCAAAGCGGTCTAGTAAAGCAAACGGTATATTACATTCAATAAGAATTAAACATAAATCAAGATAAAATCTAGGTTCTTCTGGCACTCCCCTTTTTTTGTTGCCATGGATTATGCTATTTACGTGTATTTCGCAATCTATTTTCCTACGAGACATCAAAAATCTATTGGACACTGTGCATTTTATTCTTCATCTGGGAAATTGTCAGTGAATTTCCGCACTCTATTCCACATTGAACGGTTAAGCGGGCTCACCGATCGTGACATATTTATACACGACACAACTGCATACTAATTTGCAATTCAAGGTTCTTTTCATTCGCACGGCTAGCTGCCGATACCAAACCCGATAACGCCCGTAATATCTCCGGTTATGTATGTGGCATCAATATGCCATCTCTATTTATAAAGGATGTAAAGCAGGGATGCACAGACTTATAGGGAACAGGGGCCACTCGGGAAAATTATAAGCCATGGACGGGCCACTACAAAGAATACTTATTGACACAAATATTTTTATTTTTAAATAGTATGAATTACTACAAATGATAAAAATAAAAGAACATTCAAAAATGTTTGTTGTAATTAGGTAATCGCAATGTAATCTAATCATTACAATGTAATATTTCATGTTTTATTACTTTGATGCATGACATTGCATTGACCTAACAATTTTGTTTATGTTTGGCTCCACATTACTTGTCGCCACACGTAAAATTGCTTCCAGATTTTCATTTGCCAGACGGTTTCGATTTTTTGTTTTGTTAAATTTCATCACTGAAACAGTTTGCTCACAAATATACGTCGATCCAAATATGTACATCGCTGATATAAAGGAATAAAAAGTATAGTGTGCAACATTTGCGTGAAGATTTTTTTACACGCGCATGGCTGTTGCATTCGCATCGCTTGTTTCGCAAGCTCCGCGCTTATGTAAAAAAAATACTGCACGAACTAGATACACAATATACTATTATTGTATAGCTTCAATAAATGCCAACTTTTTACAGTGAAAATTATGCATAAAACTGTCACTTTTTAAATGATCGTAGATAAAATATTTTAATTGGATTTTTATTAATGATTATTTTTCAAAATTATTCAAACCAAGCAAATTTATTTAAAAATTAGTCTTTAATTTGAAATGTGTGAATTCAACAGCTTTAGTTTTAGTTGACAAAATCAAAACTAGAACCACAACATTATTAAATACAAGGCGGGACCGCATTAGGATTAAGCGCTTTTGTGTTAATTTTGCATGAAACAAGGGATGTTTTGTTGACCGAAACCGCACCTGAAAAGGTTCAGAATAAAATGTCAACTGCGGTTAGTCGCTTAAACAAACGTATAGGCGATATATATACAACAGGATCTGACACGTAAAGCGAAATTCGTTCCTTGTTAGGAAGATTGGTTTGTTACGAAAATTCAAAAGAGCAAAAGGACAACGGACACGAGAGTGTCGCGACATTTTACACGGCCAGCCGTTACAACAGTAGGAAGCATAATTTCCAGAAAATATTAATTAATTAATGTTTTTCAGAAAGTCAGCGCTGACTGTATTATTTATTGTTTAATTCGAGAGCGGCCTCATTTTATTAATGATGATCTTCTGCTCTGTCGTGGGACTTTGTTTTCATTAATTAAAGTAACGGGAGCATGATGCCTGTTGTCGTGGCATCGCGATGAGTGAGGTAGAAATCCTGTTTTGATATCACGAAAACTGGAAGAACCCTTCTCAGACTAAAATCGAATAAATAAATCATTATATTCACAACTAGGGAAGACGTCTCTCTTTTATTATTTCTGCCTTTAATTTGATGTTTTCTTTTAGCTTCGACGTGTTTACTGTCTATCTTATTTTTATTATATTGAATCGTCTAATCTTGGTGTCTTCAAAAAGATTAAATTTTTTGTCGCCGTATTAGATTATACAAGGTTATCGCTGAATAGCGCCAAAGCTATTTGAATAATGAATCTAAATAATACGTACGAACGTCTAACTGAAAATCAAAAAAGAAATATATTTATAATTCAAAAAAAATTCAAAAAAATCCAAAATTTCCAAATTTTTAGGGCCAAAATGTAGTTAAAGTCGGTAAATATCTTTGTTTATTTTATATTTACCAAAATACAGCATTGATCTGCTAAAGAATCGATTAAATTCCTAAACATTGGTTATACGATACGTTTAATATAAGTTCTTATTCATAAAAATAGTCAACATTTTTATGTCAAAACATTTATGCCCACAGATATTGTGATTTTATTACGATGGCTTGTGGGTATCAATAATAACCTTTACGTCGAATATGTTAACAAATCTATGCCGCATTAATTAAGATGTGATTAAAATTAAATAGCTTGAACGTTAAACTTCCTTTAAAAGTAAAATTATTATGTTTATAATAAAACAAAAATCGTTATAAAACAAAAAGTTTTATGTAGCGTGTCCAATGCGATAGATATTTGGTTTCAAATTATTTGTATGGAATTATTTAAATATAACTTTCTGTGTGGTACTGACAAATACCAATAGAATAATATAATTCGTCGGTAAAGGGAATAACTGATGAATTAGAAGTAGAAGCCTCCGTATTGCCGCCCGTATATTTAACTGCGACAGGGCCGGACTTGAATAAAGAAGAATAATAATTTTCTCGTTACTATGTGAACATTGGATCGTGATTTGTTGTATGAAGGCATTACATGCATATATAGCAAACGCCAATTAAGTTGGCGCGAGGAGGGGTAAGTTCGCGCAGGATTAGAAGTAGTGGGGAGATTTGTATTTGGTTTTACATCAAATTAAAATATTCTGACTCAACATTAATTTCCAAATTTATATTTCAACATAATTTAAGGATTAGTTTCATAATTGGATTCCTAATGTATGTTAAATTACGGCTTTTATAATATTTCTAAACGGTTTTTCTATAGAATTTACAAATAATGCTCTTGCATGAATAGGTGGGGTTTACCAAAATGTAGGTAATTTTTGTAGCATTTAAGATTGAAGATTTTAGTGTTAAACTAGAAGACGTTCAGAACAATCCTTCTGTGAGTGTTTTTGTGCGTTCAAGTGTTACACTGTTTTTTCTACTGAAGATGACAACGTGGTTGTAGAAATACGTATTTAGAATCAATAAATTCTATTGTGGTACGGGTTTTTTAATTTTATTTTATTTAATACAATTTAAAATTAGAATTAAAACCATCTTTGATATATGAAGTCTAACAACTTGTAAGTGACAATGCATCGGTTACCAACTTTTCTAGCTTAACTCTACAATATCAACCAACTACTATGTTTTCAGGAAGATGTTATTCATAGGTAATCGTTCGCAAACATTAATACGTGAACCATCCATAATCTACTGCATGAAACTTTTCATCCGTATAAAGCAGTCAAACCGAGAAAGATTCAAGAGAGAGAATGCTTTTGTTGAGAGCATATGTAGATACATATATATGTACTTGTATACATAAATTGCGTATCCATCCATAGATGACTTGAAATTGAATTTGTGTGAAATGCATACCGGTATCGGTGCACATCGATAAATGAAATGCAGCGTTTTCGATTTTCGAAGAGTGTATTCTGAACAGAGATAGGAATTCGAACGGTCGGTACGTATATATACCTTTGTATATAGGGCCGTGAAGAGACTCAACCCTCGCAGTTATTGCCGCTCCATCTATCATTAAAAATCGTCGAGCAATTTTTCGATTTTTCCAGAACCGACCGACGCTTGTAATTCGAATTTCTAAAGGGGGACACGTCACACTAGACAGGCCGATGAGTGTTTATTGTCATAATATTGGAATATATGGGCTTTAGAGACTCTCTGTTATTCAATACAATAGGTGGCGAAATATAAGATCGCAAGAAATGCAGTTCCATGCGATTCGAAATTGGAAAATGAATTGATTCTGTTAATGCGGAATGCTTCTATTTGATGCAATGCTTCATACTGCATCAATTTTTCAATTCCCGTTTCAAAATTAAACGAAATTCTTGTTTCAATTAAAGTTACTGATAATACCCTTGCATGAAATTTTCCTAAAATAAGGCGCCATCAATATTACTCTTCAAATA
Source organism: Melolontha melolontha (assembly GCA_935421215.2). NCBI lineage: Eukaryota > Metazoa > Arthropoda > Insecta > Coleoptera > Scarabaeidae > Melolontha > Melolontha melolontha. Next base: position 30,043,037 of record OW285236.1, on the reverse strand, counting down.
CTAATATCATTTTAATTAAAAAAAAAATGTTATGCCATTCAATAGCAGAGGAATGAAATAAACAAGTTTTGTAATATCGAATTGCTAATGTTGTTGCTATTAGGACTATTTTTTGTTATACCGGGTGCGGCAATAGTGTGTCGGCGGAGCTTAGCATGAAAACTAATAAATAAATAAATAATAATTTATATATTTACAGGCTGTTCCAAATTTCCGCAACCACTTTCAATAATTTTTTTTTTAATAGATTGCTATACTTTCTTATTATGATGATAGCCAACCAAATTATCTTTGCAATGATATATGACAATGTGCACTTACAACTGTTAGTTTTGGTTTTATTGCAAATTTTGTTAAAATCTTGACAGTTGCAACGTCTAACATTTTAAGTCTTAGCCTAAAAATGGGTGCAGTGCCTCACGTAACCCTTTTGTTACCAATTTATGGACTAACACATTATATGTTTTGAGGGTGAACAACGTGACCAATAACATACTTACTTCTAGTATTTTCGAAGTTATAACCCTTTAATGGGATATACCTATGTTTATAATATGCAATATGCGGTGCACCTAATAGTTGGTTGGCCATGAAATGGTATCGAACAATGTAACTTTTACAAACACCTGTTTTTTAATTGTTTATTATTAGTTTTAGAATTACATTTTCTATAATAAAACAAAATTAATTTAAAATGTGTTCAAATATATGTCCATTCTGCTCCACACATGCTCTTAATCGCCTCTGCATCGACTGACTAACAATTTGAGCCATGTTGTTTTCACTTAATTGAAGAAAGGCGTTTCTGATTCGTTGCTGCATGTTCTCTGTCGTTGTACGAGGTGTTTCATAAACTATATTTTTACAGTAGGCCATAGAAATAAATCACAAGGGGTTAGATCTAGTGATCGCGGTGGCCAGCTTATAAAGCTGCCTCTCCCAATCCACCTATTGGCGAATACACTATCTAAATGTGCTCTTACAGCAGCACCGTAATGTGCAGGTGCATCATGTTGGTACCACAATCTTCTTATGACGTTATCTGATAGGCCTCCTAACAGCAATAGTAAATTATTTTGTAGGAAATTTGTGTAGATTTCACAATTTAAAGTAGTATTAAAAAAGAATGGACCTATAATAGTGTTTCCCATGATGCCTTCCCAGGTGTTAACACTCCATTTTTGTTGGTATAAAATGGGTTGCACAAAATGAGGGTTTCTAGTGTCATAATAATGAGAATTTTTTCTGTTAGTTATTCCACAATTAGCAAATGTTGGTTCATCTGTGAAAAGCACATGATCTAGAAAAGTTAGATCTTGTCGTAATTGGAAAAGTAGCCATTCATAGTAAACAAGTCTCGTTTCAAAATCCGTTTGTAATAAGCCTTGATGATTTTGAATTTTGTAAGGGTGAAATTTATGTTTTTTTAAAATCCGTCTTACAGAAGTGACTTCTATCCCGTCTTCTTTCGAAATTATCCTTAATTATTATTATTATTCCACAACGGACTGGACGACTGTCACTTTATTATCTTCTACAACCAAAGTCTTAGTTATTTCATGTTTGACGTAATTCATTGAACCCGTCCGAAGAAACCTTGTCAACTAATTTTCAAACATCTTAAGATCTGGTGCTCTTCGGTGAGGATACTTCATAGCATATGTTCTTGATGCTAAATGTGGATTTCTGTTGCTAGCGCCAAGAACAAATACCATGTCTATTAGCTCCTCTTTCGAAAAATTCATTCTAAAGAAACACAACTATAAACTATTACGGCATGTAAATAAAAAATAATGACAACAAAACGATATAACTGACAACAAGATAACAACTAATAACGAACAAACGGAAATTGATAATTAACTAGCCGAACTTAAATTATAACAATTAAACGCGATTACAGCAAAAAGGAACTACAGAAAAACACTTTATACCGAAATTTTGAGTAGATATTTGACGTTTGGTTACACGGCAATTTTTGCTTAATATCATTTCATGGCCAACCAACCAAATATTAGATGCAGCACCGCATATTGAATATTATAAATATAGGTATATCTCATTAAAGGGTTATAACTTCGAAAATACTAGAAATAAGTACCATGCTATTGATACCATTTTAACGGCATTTTACAAAGAATTTACTGACTAATAAAAAATTATAGGTTCGATTTAAAAAAAAAGAGAATATAAGCTTTAAACTTAGATAAATTTGGCACGACATATTTAACACTCTGTATATGTTGTCACGTTGTTCACCCTCACAACATATAACGTATTAGTCCATAAAGTTACGTGAGGCACTGCACCCATTTTCAGGCTAAGATTTAAAATGTTAGACGCTGTTAGTGTCAAGATTTTAACCAAATTTGCAATAAAACCAAAACTAACAGTTGTAAGTGCACATTGTAATTAATCATTGCAAAGATCATTTGGGTGGCTCTCATCATAATAAGAAAATATAGCATCTATTAAAAAAAAAATTGAAATTGGTTGCGGAAATTTGGAACAACCTGTAAATATATTGTAATATCAGACGTGGGCAGGATCGCCATGTAATGTCGCCTTTTCCATCACTTGATTTATATACGGTTTTAAGTGGCTGGCAGGATCGCCATGTAATGTCACCTGGTCCCGGAGGTCACATTGTTGCTTTTACACCAGAGGTTTACCAGTATGATAAATAATAGGCGGGACAACGATTAAATAACAACATATATTTTAATAAAGATAATAACAATGATAAGAGTAACAAACACTACATTATACCGCGATATCATAAAGTTTCTGGGTCCAAGATGGCATTTAAATAGAAAATATATGTCTAAACTTTATCCATATTATCATACTGGTAACTTAACCTTAATTTTTGAAAATTATTTTGATAGTGTCATCGTGACGTCAATAAATATGTCATTTGATTTAATAAAGATACAATAAAACAACAAACTCAGCTTGTATTCAAAATTTTATTAATAAAAAAAGGCAAAATTAAAGCAAATGTTGAAATTGTTGTCCGTTATTTTCAATTCCCAATGTGAAACGCCTTTTCATGCTGTCAAAGGCATTTTGCAGCATTGCGGGCGTTATTAATGCACATTCGTCAATAATTCTTTGTTGCATATCTTGCAAATTAGCAACAGGAGTTTTAAATATTCTATTCTTTAGGTGAGGAAACACGAAAAAGTCCATAATTGTCAAACAAGGTGATCGTGGTGGAAACTCAACTTCCGTATGTAAACTTATGATCCGATCGTCAAAAAACTCACGAAGAAAAGCAATATTTTCTCGTGTTGTGTGTGCCGTTGCACCATCTTGTTGAAAGTATCCATATTGCAATTCATCATCATGCAACTGTTCAATAGATTCATTCAGAATGTTTCTATACCTCTCAGCATTAATTGTGAAATTTAAAAAATAGGGCCAACAACTCTGCGGCGAGAAACTGCTAGCCAAACACCAAGTTTCGCATTATGGAGAAACGATTCAATAAAAATATGAGTATTTTCACTACTCCACATTCGAGTATTTTGGGAATTGACATACCCCGAAAGATGAAACCATGCTTCATCAGAGAAAAATGACAAATTTAGCAGGTCATCATCTTCTATTAAGTTATTTGCAAACCACTGGCAGTACGCACGACGTCTAGTGTAGTCTACCGGCAAAATAGCCTGATGTGATTGCATCTTATACGGATGCATGTGTAAGTTTTTCTTTACAATTTTCTGACATGTTCCATAAGAAAGTCCAATCTCTTGAGAAAGGCGTTTCAAAGGTTTTGTGGGTTCATTTACCATACGTTGACGAACATCATTTATAACTTGTTCCGAACGAACAGTTGGTCTATCAGTACGTGATTTATGACCCACAGAACCAGTCTCACGAAACACACCAACACAATTGGAAAGGCAATTATAAAAATCTTTGGGAATTACAGCTAACTCTGGAAAGTGCTCTCTAAAATCATCCAAACATGCACGTACACCCAAATTCCATCAATTCGCAATCCACTCCGAAAATAGGCTTCAATCATGTACGCTTTTTGCACTATATTGTAAACCATATTTGAATTTACTCGAATGTGCTATGTTTCAAACTCGACGTTCAAACTTGCTTTCAGCAATTCTAACACATTAATGGATGACAGATAATGTCACTGTCAAAATAATTTACAAAACAGAGTTATAGTTCCTAACTTAAGTTCAGACCTACAATTTATATTACAAAGCCATCTTCGTCCTAGAAACTTTATGATATCACGGTAATTATGAGGCACTAGTCTTGTAGGGACTCTAACTCTCTGACTCTGACTGTGACTCTGTCTCTGACTGCCAGTGGAGACCTCTGTGTGTCTCGTTAGTTATATATTAGAGTGTGTCCCCTTAGTCTAGTGACCTGGTTACAAGATAAACACTATGTGGTGAAGATCATAACTCACCGAGGTCGTGTTGACGAAATGGGTATTTTGAATACATGACCTGGTTTAGTTATCACATCTTCCACCTGGCGAAAAAGAAAAGAAAAGCCGTTTGGCTTTTCTTGTCCGTGTTAAATATATATAATTACATTTCCTTACATACTATGTGTAGGTGCTTAATATATTCTACATTAGTGAGATATATTATACATTGTTATATCTACTAAACAATAATTCCTATACATTTATTCTATACAAGTTCTATACAAGCTTCTGTGTGTAGATAAGTTACACTAAAAGTATTATTATTACAAACGAATTGAAATTTATTATAACCATACAATAAATGATGATAAATGGTAAATGATAAATTGTAAATAGTAAATGGTGAATTGTAAATGGTAAATGGGCCGTTGTACACTGTCTCAAGTTTGTTCTCTGTTTGTTTGCTTAGATTTGATCTCCATAACATGTGGTAGTTATTTGGAATAGTTGCCTTGTTTCGCAGTTCGCAATTCTTGTCTTTTTTATTTTTCGCATTCGATTCTTGGTTTTCAATTCTTCATGCTTGACTGTTTGTCTTCAATTCTTTGTGCTCCCCTTTATCATATTTATTTTAAAATAATTCAACTCTCTCTTTCTTTTGCTCAATGGCAAAATTATTTTAGGAAATCACTGATTCGTGAATTATCCTAGACAACACATATTTCGTGTATGTCATGTTCTGCGAAGCAATTCTTGACAACAGTAAGGGTGTACGTTCTACGGTAATTCCCTTATAATGTATGCCCTTTTCTTCAATGCAGAAATTGAGAGCAGTTAACAATACACATTTTTGTTATAACTGCATTCTCTTTTATAAAAATCGTGAGAGCATCTTCGTCGTATAGGACCATTTCCTGGAAGTGCATGTTAGCCACTTAGAACTTTATACATTTTGAAATTGTAGCCCTCAGATTTCCGTTTCAACAAGGAAAGTACTTGAGAGTACCTGATAAAATCATAATTGATTACCAGGCTTCGGATAATTATATAAATGCATAGTTCAGTAGTTGTTGTTATGTATAAGTATACGACAGGTATGGACTTCAAAAGATCTAGTAGGAAAGCTCGGAGCCTCCTGAAGAACTAGGCAGCCCTAACCCCCGCCCGCTCGTGGTCCAGTGGAAATATCAACTGACCAAATCGCTGCACGAATTGTAACACTGTCTGAGGTCCCAAGTACAAGACAACAGAACGCAGACATTATGAAACAACTGACACTCCGCTGCCAAACAACAACAGCCAATCCTGAAAACTCCAGGCCATTCACGGTAGAAGAGGTAGATAAAGCACTTAATGACACTAAATCTGGCAAAGCAGCTGGATTTGACGGAATCTATCCCGGATTCCTTAAGAATTGTGGGAAACACACAAGGATGTCGATGAGTAAATTCTACTCAGACATCCTATTGACAGGAGATATTCCAACAGAGCTCAAGAAATTCAAAATAATTGCAGTCTTGAAGTCGAGCAAACCCTAGAACCTAGAAGCTAGATAACATAAAAAAACTCCCCTCGTGGAGAGAATAAAATCAAGATTAAATAGATCCGGACACAGTAGTAAAGTTCAAAAGCTAGAAATCATATGAACACTACGAATTTTCTTCTTTTCTTTTGAAAGAAATGAACCATGCATTATTTGTAGCTTTAATATATTTCATTAACTTGCACTTCCATCTGGGTGCTTTTCCAATCATAATTGTTGCAGATGTTATACCTATTTTCAAGGAAACAATTACCATGCAATTACTACTGCCCCATCGATAGTTAAATTCTTCGAGTAATTTTAATTTCTTCTTGGTAAGCTTTGATTTATTAATAAATCATATCATGGTTTTTATAGTACGCATGTCTACTCTTCCTGCAATTTATTGTGCCTGTATATTTTTGGTGATGTTAATCAAACCTTTGTTTCGTTAAGCAAGCCTAAGAAGCTCGAAGGCATGGAAGGAAAACATGATACAGACTTACCCGTGGGAGTTATGGTATGGGGTGCTATATACGGTAATAGGTCTCAGGTTGTGTTCATCCAGCGTAGTGAAAACTACTCTAAACCAGTTCGAAGTGGCACATGTCAATATCTTGCCATGGCAACCCAGATCTCCCGACCTTTCGCCAATCGAACACGTGTGGAATATTATGGGAAGAAACCTGATGAACTTAGCGAATCGTCCGCAAATACTAGAAGCTCTCCGCCATGATTTGCAGGTTGCTTGCAACAGCATACCCCAAGATGACCATCGACCATACACTAGAATCAATGCCACGACGAGTGATAGAGTGTGAAGCTAATAGAAGCGCCCCAACACATCTTAATATATAAAACAATTTTGGGTTAGTTACACCATTTATAACTCAAGAACGGCTGCACCGATTTTAATGGTCTCCGATTTGTAAAATTCGTCTCCGCCCCGAATAGCAGAATAACTATTAAAATATCGGAAAAATTCACGGAACAAAAATTATACAGAAAATTAATTTTTAAATAAATTATTTGTAATAATTGATGTCCATTGCAAATCAGTGATATAAATGTGTAAATTTTGTTTTGTTTCATGTTGTATGTGTTTTGAAAAAGCATATAAAGGTTACCGGTCGATTTGTTTGTTTCGTGCGAGTGTTATTAATAAATCTTATGGTGTGAGTATTATTATTAACGATGCAGCGATCCAGAAGATCTAATCTTTCCCAACAAAGCCGTAATGCAATTACTCTTCGGAACATTGCGAATCAATCGACTGAAGAAGAACGGGAAATCGCATAAGAAGAGCGCCGCGTTAGTATGGCCCGACTTCGTGCTTCTCAAATACAAGAGCAAAGAGAGGCAGCCCGTGAAACGGCTCGGTTGGCAATGAGAAATCATCGAGCTTATCGCACAGATCAACAACGAGATAATCTTCGACGCGCAAGAAGAACTGCTTGAAGTGTTGATTTGTATCGAGCAGCGTTTCCATACGATTGCACAATTAACTACAGCTCGCAACATTTCGTTCGCATTGGTCCAATGGACGTTGTTTGCGAGCATTGTGGCGCTTTGAAGTTCGCTGAAGAAACGCCTGTATTGTGCTGACGCAAAAACAACAAATGGTTGAGTGAGCGAGCAATTTTGGCGGCTAAGAACAAAGATGTGGATGACTTAAACTTAGTAATTCAGAATCAAATCGTTTGTACTCTGCATTCATTAAAATCTATTGACTGTGTAACAAACGAAGACGAAGCGACCAACTATCTAACTGAATTGTTAAACTCCTTGGATGTGCCTGGCATACCACCTCACAATTTACAACTGGAGGTTGGCTCGGTAGTCATCATGCTTCGAAATCTAAACCAACCAAAACTATTCAATGGAACGCGTTTGGTGATAAGAAAACTGATGATCAATGTGATTCACGCGACGATACTCAAAGGAAAATTCAAAGGTTAGGAAGTTCTCATTCCGAGGATTCCTATGATCCTAACCGATATACCCTTTGAGTTTAAACGAATTCAATTTCCGATTCGTCTTGGATTCGCCATGACGATTAACAAATCACAAGGCCAATCCTTGAGTGTTTGTGATCTGAATGTAGAAAATGCATGTTTTTCTCATGGTCAATTGTACGTGGCATGTGTACGTGCCGGCAAACCATCAGCTTTATTTGTTCTTGCGCCTGTTAACAAAACGAAAAATGTCGTATATCATAAGATCCTTCACTGAAGAGAATCAACCCGACTGCATCCCATGCAGCAAAATGCATAGCTTCAATAAAGCAAATGTCTTGCTGACACGCCATTGAAATACTTAATTTTTGTACTTTTATTGGATTTTTATTTTCTTTATATATATTATCCTAACAAACTATTGAACTTTGAACTATTGAACAAATTTTTTGTATTCATTTTATTACCTTAATAAAATCCTAAATTAAGTTTAGCTAAAAGTTAACACGAAATTTATTGACTGTTAGGTACGAAGTTCGCCAGCTCAGCCAGTTATTAATAAAACTTAAATTCAATTATGTTAATCTCTTATTCTTTTTCTTTGAAATTGTCATCAATTACTATCTTTAAGTACTTATACATTTCTGCTACGATTGCACAAAAAATTCGCACTCAATCTTGGTATCGCAATATCCATGCCATGTATGTATGTATTTCTTTACGTAATTCACATTAACGCTCTTATGTATATAGCGTTAAAGATAAAATATTCGATAAATTAAAGATTGTTAAAACAGATTTATGTTATGAAATACAGTCAAACCTTTTCAGATAAAAAATTTGAGTTTAATGTAGGCGATATTGGAGGTCGAAAACTTTTAATAATTAGCCTTTCGCCTTGATACATTGCCTGTCCGAATCCTCAGTCCACTTCCTGCCTCCTTCATTCTATACTCTAACCGGCCGATTTGATTTACGATCATTTTAATTTGTTTCAGATCATTGATGTAATTTATGTGGGTCATAATATTAGAGAGAAGCTTCGGTTCGGCTTTCAAATAGTATTGTTATTATGGTATGGCACAACTATCGACGAAGTAATCTCTATTGAATTCCTATCACGTACTTTATAACATGGTCGAGAAAGTAGTTAAACAGCAACAACTATTTGAAGCTTTCGCAGTTATTGTTGGAATTAGTACAGCGCGCATGTTACTATTTTCTTCATTATGACCTACTTAAATATATGTTAATGTAAACTACGTTTACATTAGTGGAGTACTTTAGGCTGAAACTATATTGTATACAGGGTCCGGCAACGAAGCGGGGACGGAAGATTACACGCGCATTTGAAAGTTAGTCAAATATTTAATCATCGGATATCCTTACGTACCATCCAGCGCACGTTTTAAAAATATTTTGTTTTATACAGGGTGTTCCAGATGGAAATGCCAGACTAAAGTTGCATTTTTTTAAATGAAACACCCTGTATATTAATAGACAAAATTATCCGCGCTTGAAAGGTGGTTACATCGATATAATATTGCATGGGTCTAAAGTTGATAGTTTCTGTGTAAATAATTATTTTATTGATAAATTGATACACACGTTTCAGTAGGCTATTCTGCATAAGAAAAATCAAAAGATCCGAAACCAATAGAATAGAAAATTTTCTACTAGTATGCACTTTCGTTGCTACGTGAAATAAATTCTACAACTGCTCGCGTTATACAGGGTGTTCACAATTTCGCAAAATCGAAGAAATCTCGTAATTTTTAAATGGAACACCCTGTATATTTTTAGCTCATTGAAAAGCCCTTTTATTACGCTTTCTATTGATACCTCATTTGCTGCACCTAGGATGGATCATTTGCTAATTATTTCTTTTTAGAATTGAATTAATGAAAAATGCTTGTATTTTTAGTAGCTAATTTGCGCATTTAAACCTTCTGTAAGATCGGATATTCAACAAATTATCCATAAATGGTCTATAACAAGAAGAAACCCCATTAAGTACGTTGATTTTCACTCAGCGGTGAAAGCAAACATAATTAATATAAAGCAATATAGCATTCTCAATAGATTCACTGCCGATTAAGTTATCTGGTGTTAGTTTAATAAAAAAATTGCACTAATTAATTTGTATTTTAAAAAATGTTGTAAAACCAACTATTTTACGAATACCTAATATAAAACAATACATACCTAATTAGCTCAACATAAATCGAAATCATGTAGGAAAGAATCAAATACGAGTAGTATTAAAAGTTTGCACTATTTTAAATAAATAGTAATTATTAACCACGACATCAAAATTAATTAACAAAAGTAGTAGAACAGTAAATAAAAATAAAGTAAATGTAAATAGTAAATGCAAATAAATCAAAGAAAACTTTCAAATGTCCTTCCATGTCTCTCAATACATAAATGAAACCGCCTGGTGAAATTCTGTTGAACATGCTGTAATGTTTCTTGGCGAACATTTCTAAATGCCTCTCTTATGCGTTCCATCATATTTTCCCTTGTTGTAGGAACTTCCACATAAACTAGAGCCTTGACATATCCCCAAAAGTAGAAGTCCTAGACAGTAAGATCTGGACTTCGTGGAGGCCCAGCGATTGGACCACCTCGTCCTATCCATTTGTCTTCCTTCCATTGCCCTAGAAACTCCCTAACGTTAAGGCTGCAATGAGCAGGTGAACCATCGTGTTGCAACCAGAAAATTTGTCGGGTGTCAGCATCCACATGCTCAAGTAAATTAGGCAGTTCGTTCTGCAAAAATGCCAAATACGTATCGCCTGTAACGGTTCCATCGAAAAAGTACGGCCCAATGATATATGGACCAAGTATACCTCCCCAGACGTTAAGAGACCATCTATTCTGATTGTCTACATGACGTATCCAATGCGGATTTTCTGTTGCATAATAATGCATGTTATGTTTATTTACCGCCCCATTACTTTTGAAAGTAGCCTCATCGTTAAACAAAATCTTTGTTAAATATTTGGCATTTCTCGCATATTATTTGACAACCACCCACAAAAGTCTGTTCTTTTAATGAAATCATCACCATGCAATTCCTGATTTAATTCCATATGGTACGGATGATACTTATGACTTCTTAAAATTCTTCCTACGCTCCTATCTTCAATTGCTGTTACCTTTGAAATACCGTCTATACTTATATGTGGATTTTCCTGTATTGTTAATAATACGGCCAATTCGCTTTTTTCATTGATTACCGGCTTATTTATTTCTCTCTTCTTGTAGGTTACACTACCAGTTTTTGTAAATCTCTCTAATAACCTTTCAAATGCTTCCGGTCTTGGCTTTCTTTCAAGGTTTGGAAATCTCTCTGCATATACTCTACTTGCTAGGAGACAATTTCTTGTACACTCCCCAAGAATAAATATTATATTCACCATTTCTTGAATACTAAAATTAGTCTTTATAGCAATTTCTTTTAAAGATTGAACGAAATACTGTGTAAAATGGAACGAAATTTTTGACAACTTTGTTATTAAGTATACAAGCTTAAAACTGACACCAGATAACTTAATCGGCAGTGAATCTATTGAAAATGCTATATTACTTTATATTAATTTAATGTTTGCTTTCAACCGCTGAGCGAAAATCAACTGTTTCTCGTACTTAATGGAGTTTCTTCTTGTTACAGACCATTTATGGATAATTTGTTGAATATCCGATCTTACAGAAGATTTAAAAGCGCAAATTAGCTACTAAAAATACAAGCATTTTTCATTAATTCAATTCTAAAAAGAAATAATTAGCAAATGATCCATCCTAGGTGCATCAAATGAGGTATCAATAGAAAGCGTAGTAAAAGGGCTTTTCAATGAACTAAAAATATACAGAGTGTTCCATTTAAAAATTACGATATTTCTACGATTTTGCGAAATTGTAAACACCCTGTATAACGCGAGCAGTTGCAGAATTTATTTCACGTAGCAACGAAAGTGCATACTAGTAGAAAATATTCTATTCTATTGGTTTCGGATCTTTTGATTTTCCTTATGCAGAATAGCCTACTGAAATGTATCAATTTATCATGTAAAATAATTATTTACACAGAAACTATCAACTTTAGACCCATACAACATTATATCGATGTAACTAGCTTTCAAGCGCGGATCATTTTATCTATTAATATACAGGGTGTTCCATTTAAAAAAATGCAACTTTAGTCTGCCATTTCCATCTGGAACACCCTGTATAAAACAAAATATTTTTAAAAGTGCGCTTGATGGTACGGAAGGATATCCGATGACTAAATACTTGACTAACTTTCAAATACGCGTGTAATCTTCCGTCCCCGCTTCGTTGCCGGACCCTGTATATATATATATATATAGTAAACCTAATCAGTAGGCGATTAAAGGTCTGTATATTACTTCAAAATATATGTATTTAAAAAACTCTACATGTTTCGGCTGTATACGCCTTTTTCAAGAGAATACAAAATATGAATGACAGGATGTAAATGTCAAGTAATTAAGTTGCTATGGTTTGAATTATTCAAAGATACATTCTAGTAATAATAATAAATCATGCCTTAGTATTCCAAAAAATAGATAACAAGGTGTGAAAATATGTGTTGTTCGCTGCTAGCAATTTGTGTCTCCTTCTGGGTATGAACTTGTGTGTTGGTTGTTGCTGGCAGCTTGCGTCTCTCTATGGGTGTGTGGTTTTGTTTGAGAGCGTAAGTGTAGGGTTTTGTATGTCGGTGCGTTCGTGCGTGTGTTTAGTGATCGGTCGCATGAATTTAGAGAGGTCGGATAACCAGCCGTTGCGTAGGGCCGCCAACCCTTTCCCGACAACTTCTTTACAATTCCGTGCAGTACTTCGACGGTCTGACCCCCGCCCCAACGAGGCAAGGCGCAGACAGGCGAAGCGCACCCTGCACGGGGTTGCTCATCGCAACTAAGGGAACACTCTTAGTGGCTACCTCGGTCGACGATGGTCACACTTATGCCATCTTAACGTTTTCCGCCGAAGCGGGGGCATAGCACACACGTCGAACGTGTGTGTGCTGTTAACGGCAACCTAGCCAGGTTGTCGCCCAGGACCGGTCCTAGTGGTGTGTGCATTGCGCGGCGACGAGATAGCGCCGCGTAGCATGGTTCCTCACTCTTGCTGGAAAGGCGGAATGGCACCTGACTGCCCAACGGGCAGACCCCCCTAGAGTTTTGTAGCGCATATGCTAGGCTGCAACCCAGTAGAGGACCACATCAGCAAAAAACTGAAAACAGGGATAGGCAGGGAAAAGCAAGACATGAGTTATTATTACGTATGCGCAAGGGTTGCAGCCTAGCATATGCGCTACAAAACTCTAGGGGGGTCTGCCCGTTGGGCAGTCAGGTGCCATTCCGCCTTTCCAGCAAGAGTGAGGAACCATGCTACGCGGCGCTATCTCGTCGCCGCGCAATGCACACACCACTAGGACCGGTCCTGGGCGACAACCTGGCTAGGTTGCCGTTAACAGCACACACACGTTCGACGTGTGTGCTATGCCCCCGCTTCGGCGGAAAACGTTAAGATGGCATAAGTGTGACCATCGTCGACCGAGGTAGCCACTAAGAGTGTTCCCTTAGTTGCGATGAGCAACCCCGTGCAGGGTGCGCTTCGCCTGTCTGCGCCTTGCCTCGTTGGGGCGGGGGTCAGACCGTCGAAGTACTGCACGGAATTGTAAAGAAGTTGTCGGGAAAGGGTTGGCGGCCCTACGCAACGGCTGGTTATCCGACCTCTCTAAATTCATGCGACCGATCACTAAACACACGCACGAACGCACCGACATACAAAACCCTACACTTACGCTCTCAAACAAAACCACACACCCATAGAGAGACGCAAGCTGCCAGCAACAACCAACACACAAGTTCATACCCAGAAGGAGACACAAATTGCTAGCAGCGAACAACACATATTTTCACACCTTGTTATCTATTTTTTGGAATACTAAGGCATGATTTATTATTATTACTAGAATGTATCTTTGAATAATTCAAACCATAGCAACTTAATTACTTGACATTTACATCCTGTCATTCATATTTTGTATTCTCTTGAAAAAGGCGTATACAGCCGAAACATGTAGAGTTTTTTAAATACATATATTTTGAAGTAATATACAGACCTTTAATCGCCTACTGATTAGGTTTACCATATCATACCAAGGTCACGAAGTTATTATATTTATACTTAGCACAAGGCGTGTAGTGCTAACCAAATGGAACAATTACACCATGAAATTTACAATCATATAAACGATGAAAACCAGAAAATCCTCAAGGAATATATGAAAATTAGGAAAAAACTGGCAAACCAGATCAATAGAAGAAACTTTTTGGTAAGATGCAGATCGTTACAAATAACACCTACATTTATAAAAATGAAAAAACTTGACAGATTTCATTTCACTATTTCAAAATTGAAAACTAAATTTCAAAAAATTATGAATTCCTGTTATTTACAAATTTTAAACATTACAATATCGCAAACCATTTGTAACATAAATACATTCAACCAAATTATTTCAAACTTGAAAAATATTATCATACAGAAATTATCTCCTCAACTTTTAAATAGCTTCGAGAAAATAGAATCTAAAATTTACAATAATCATTTCCTAACAAACAAAAATAAATTAAAAAACAAAGTAGATAAACTAATGAAGAAACAACACTTAGAGATAAATTACAAAATTAACAATAACTGGATTATCAATTTAACCAATATAAATATTCCCGATAATGTTAAATACATACTTAGCCTAGGACCCAAATTTAATATGCCACCTAATAAAATACCCATTAATGACTATATAGCTAACATTGAAACAGGAATACAAAATTTACCACAAGACAAACAGAATGAAATACGTAACAAAATTTGTAATATAATCACTAACCATAAACATAAGAAAGTAAATAATAAAAAACATATATCAAATCTATATATGCATAAATTCATTAAAGAAACAAAAAGATTTATCCACGACAACCCTCATATTATAATAGCAACAGCAGATAAATCAAATAAAACAGTGATCATTCTTAAAGAGGAATATGATCAAAAAATAGAAAAACTATTAGACGATAAATTCACCTATAAAAAAGAAAGAAATAATCCAACAGAAAAAACTCAAAAAGAAAATAATAACTTAATAAATAAATGGCATAGACTTAACCTAATAGATTTCAACACTAAAAACAAACTTCGCATTTTTAATTCCCACCCTCCTTCAATATATGGTCTACCTAAAATTCACAAAAATAATATCCCTTTAAGACCAATAGTATCTAACATACAAGCCCCTACTTATAATATAGCAAAATTCCTAGGTGATAGCATATCTAAGATGTTAGGAAAAACTGAATATCATACTAAAGACTCATGGCAATTTCAAAATTTCATCAAAGATCAAAAAGTCCCAACTAATCACAAAATTATATCACTTGATGTAGAATCTTTATATACTAACATTCCTACAGATCTAGCTATAAACATAATAGAATCCAAATGGGATGAAATTAGTCCACACACATCACTAAATAAAAACGAGTTTATTAGAGGTATACACTTCTGTCTCGATAACACATATTTTCAATACAAAAATTCTTTTTATAGTCAAACATTTGGTATTGCCATGGGCTCTCCTTTAGCTGCTCCTATTGCAAATCTAGTAATGGAACATTTAGAACAAAACGTTATCAATTCATTAGACTTCCACCCCATTTTTTTCAAAAGATACGTTGATGATATCATAACATGTATTCCGACCAACAAAATAAACTATCTCTTAAATAAATTTAACAGTTTTCACAACAAATTAAAATTCACTATTGAAGAAGAATTTAATAACAGTATTAATTTTCTTGATATTTCTTTGAGCTATGATAGACAGGGTACTATTTATACAAATTGGTATAATAAACCCACAGCTTCTTTTCGATATATGAATTACCACTCAAATGCTCCTACAGTATTCAATAAAATGATTATAAATAATCTGACTGATAGGGCAGTAAAACTATCACATACTAAATACAGAAAAGATAACATCAAAAAAATTAAAACAATCCTAACTGATAATAATTATCCACCACAACTTATAGACCAAACTATTAAAAAAAGAGTACACCAAATATACAACACTGCAGACACCAATAAAAATTTGAACAATGACACAACATATATCACAATTCCATATGTTCCACAACTATCGGAAAAAATTAAACACACTTTAAAAAAATATGATATAGCTACAACATATAAACTTAGTAATACTAATAAACATTTATTTTCAAAACTTAAACCTAAAATAGGAAAAAAATCGAGAAACACATGTCGTATATAAAATACCATGTCGCGATTGCGATAGTTACTACATAGGCCAAACGAAACAATATTTATACAAAAGAATACAAGCCCACAAATACTCTAGAACAGACAAAACTGCATTGTCTACACACAAACTACAACGCGATCACCATTTCGATTTTGAAAACACACAGATAATTGATAAAGAACAACACACAGTGAAAAGACAAATTAAAGAAATGATCAGTATTAAACAGGAAAAAAATTCAATTAACAACAGAAATGATATAAAAAATCTAAGCAGTATATACTATAATTTAATTTTGTAACGATCTACAATTTACCATCATATTATATATTTTTTTTTGTTATATACCTTATGTTATTTAAATACCATTTAAATATCATATACTTTTGCTTATCATGATGACTGTTCCGTGTTTTGATTCCTGTCTAGTTGTCCGAGCAGGTTTTCGTGGTTTTCCTTCTCGTTTTGAGCGAATGCCGACAACTTTGTATCTTAAGTCGCTCCACGGGCGCATACGTAATAATAACTCATGTCTTGCTTTTCCCTGCCTATCCCTGTTTTCAGTTTTTTGCTGATGTGGTCCTCTACTGGGTTGCAGCCTAGCATATGCGCTACAAAACTCTAGGGGGGTCTGCCCGTTGGGCAGTCAGGTGCCATTCCGCCTTTCCAGCAAGAGTGAGGAACCATGCTACGCGGCGCTATCTCGTCGCCGCGCAATGCACACACCACTAGGACCGGTCCTGGGCGACAACCTGGCTAGGTTGCCGTTAACAGCACACACACGTTCGACGTGTGTGCTATGCCCCCGCTTCGGCGGAAAACGTTAAGATGGCATAAGTGTGACCATCGTCGACCGAGGTAGCCACTAAGAGTGTTCCCTTAGTTGCGATGAGCAACCCCGTGCAGGGTGCGCTTCGCCTGTCTGCGCCTTGCCTCGTTGGGGCGGGGGTCAGACCGTCGAAGTACTGCACGGAATTGTAAAGAAGTTGTCGGGAAAGGGTTGGCGGCCCTACGCAACGGCTGGTTATCCGACCTCTCTAAATTCATGCGACCGATCACTAAACACACGCACGAACGCACCGACATACAAAACCCTACACTTACGCTCTCAAACAAAACCACACACCCATAGAGAGACGCAAGCTGCCAGCAACAACCAACACACAAGTTCATACCCAGAAGGAGACACAAATTGCTAGCAGCGAACAACACATATTTTCACACCTTGTTATCTATTTTTTGGAATACTAAGGCATGATTTATTATTATTACTAGAATGTATCTTTGAATAATTCAAACCATAGCAACTTAATTACTTGACATTTACATCCTGTCATTCATATTTTGTATTCTCTTGAAAAAGGCGTATACAGCCGAAACATGTAGAGTTTTTTAAATACATATATTTTGAAGTAATATACAGACCTTTAATCGCCTACTGATTAGGTTTACCATATCATACCAAGGTCACGAAGTTATTATATATATATATATATATATATATAATATTTTCGTGACCTTGGTATGATATAGTAAACTTAATAAGTCGGCGATTAAAGGTCTGGTTTATTACTTCAAAATATATATATTTAAAACAACCCTACATGTTTCGGCAATGATGTCTTTATCAAGGATATAAAAAATATAAATTTATATTTTTTATATCCTTGACAAAGGCATCATTGCCGAAACATGTAGGGTTGTTTTAAATATATATACTTTGAAGTAATAAACCAGACCTTTAATCGCCGACTTATTAAGTTTACTATATATATATATATATATATATATGTATATATATCTAAACACATTCTTTTTAGATGTGGTTGTCCTGTATTTTCTAAAATGTAATTTCGAAACAACTAAGTGTACGTCCGTTGACATTAGTTTTATTAATTTACAATATTACAAACATGTGAGTAATTTCTCCAGAAAAGACAAGTTCACATTTGTAAGTATTAATTTCTTTTGTTAATAAGTAATAAATTTATGTCCATCTATTCTTAAAGTGATCCCCTGAGGAAGCATTCGAATTCGATGCGAAATATTGGGCTAAAAAATAAAGAACTCACTTAATTAATAGAGTTTAATTTTGCTGGAGTCCCCCAAAAAAACGACTATTCCTTCCATACATGTTCTAACGGCAAAGACTCCTGGTCTTATATATATATTGTTGTGATGCAGATTTTCTACTTCATTCCAGCTAACTGCAAAAGGAAAGACGGAAATAACATGTAATAGAATGGTTAAAATTGGCGAAAATAGTTTGTAAAATTAGTATCGAAGTGTAAATAAATTAATATATATATAATAAATTACGACAACTTTGTATATTTCAAATCAATTTACATTTATTTCAAAATTTACTTTTTAATATTTATTTAATTGTCATTTTCATAATTTAAATTATTAGCGCGAAATTACAGATATCTAATTTATCTACATAAAAAATTTGTATCGAGGTCCACTCACTAATAAGCTGTTGTATGAACTGACACGTAATATAATCCTTTATTAAAAAATGCAACGTTAACAGTAATCTGAACATTTGTGTTTATTGTATGATATTCATGGTTCAGCACTTACGAAATAAGTAAGAACCTTCATTATCATAAATCAATTTCCAGTACTCTCTTTTGTAGATCTCCAAGAAATTACTGTACGCACTACAACACGTGTTTATTTATTTTAGGATAACATTTTATTATGCGACGTTAACAATCACAGGCCTTTTATTGAATCGTATAACTTTTTTTTAATAAAATCTGTTTATATTGACTTTAGGATTACATTTTTTTCATCACATTCATAGATCTGTAACTTCGAAACAAATAAAAAAGGATATACAAGTTTTCGTTTTTGTTACTTGAAATAAAGTCTACTTTACACTCCTAAAATTTGAACATAACGATAAGGTACACCTTGTATGTATAGAAAAATCATGTACATTCAGTATGCATTAAAAAGCAATTAAATACTGAAGGTAAATTGAGGCAAAGATATTCCAATGAATTTAGAAAAAAAAAATATAAGTTATACAACAAAAGTAATAATATCACATTAATAATATCAAATTGTTGCGCAATAAATAAATAAATAGTGTATGCTTAGTCTAATAAATAAATTGGTTGATAATTTATCTACAGATCTTTCGATAAATCTGACATCGAGATTCTTGTCAATTCAGTATAATAATTAAATTATTAAATATGAGAAAAAGCATTCAATTTACATTTTAAAATCGTAATAAGAAAAATAAAACAGTGAAGTTATACTATAAAGTTTTAAAATATGTTGTTAACACAATAATACACAGAAAGGAAATCGAAGATGACCTTAGTAAATTACATTTAAAAAAAAACACCATGTACACTTAAAATGAGATATATCGATTGCTTAAACGTTTCTAACTGAAATAAAAAAAATAATTAATCTGAGAGAAGAAACCCATAATTTTAATCATTACTTTAAAAGGTTACACAGAAAATAAATCACAAAAATTAAATTTGCTTGAAATTATGGAAATTTTGAAATATAAAAATTGAGACCTTTTACTCAACAATCACATATTTTTACGAATGATTCTTTTATTTATTTTGGTTTTCCCGTTTTTATGTTTGTACTCGGTAAACTTTAGTCCCTTTGTGTAATAAAGTTTACATCTTGGATATAAAGTGGCTATTATTGAACCATCCTTCTTCTGAGTATAGTTACCTTTTTCATTATAATAATTTACTTAAGTTTAAATATATCAACATCTTTAAGGTTTAGTTTGCAATACAGCTCCATCCGAGCAGACACTGTGGCGAAACAATTGTAATGGGATTTCACCTCAATAAAGTGGAAATTAAGTAATATTGCTCATCCAATTTAATTTCTTTTTTTTTTATTATGTAAATTTGTTTAGAAATGTATATTTGGTGAAAATAAAATGTTCGGTGCAGTCATTTTTGTGTTGTTTATCTAATTTTTATGCCACTTTTGTAATTTTAGGCCTTATTCTAAGAAAATTGCCTATTTAATGCTTTTTTGTAAAAATTTTATACCTTTTTAAATGCCTTTTTTTTGGTGCCTTTAAGTTCGGTCTTTAATTATTATAACCTCAATGAGGTTATTTAAAAGAACGTTATGTAAGCTGTTTGACTATATACCACTATTTCTTCAATTTTTACACATCGCCTTTATATTTATGCAAGCGGAGAAAAAAGAAACACGTATAGCTTTTTCTCGCCTTTCTTACATGCTCCGTATCCGAGTCGGCCATTAGGGACGTAAAGAAGGGGAAGAAAACCGTTAAAAACAGTTACGGAAATGTCATAATCTAATCGGCAAGGGGCGCCGTCGCTTTTCCAAACGCAAACTGAAATATCACCTATGGAAACGCGTTGCCCCAACAGACCAGAAAGCGGTTGGAAAAATTTGGTAGTGTAGCCACCGCAAACTATGACTCTCACGGGATTACTTAGATTCCATAGTCCGCGTCGGAATTCAATCGAGATCCTGTACGGGGTATATGGCTTATAATGGAGAGAGACGCGCCATCATTCATAATAGGTTGGTGGAGACGCTATTAATTTTGTGCTACCATGATTAAAGACTTTAGTAATTATTAGCGAAAATGTCCAAATTTGGAGCGGTAAATTTTCATTCCTTTTACTTTGTCAGAGAGCAGATATTCTGTTCGTCACCGTATATTTTATTCAGTTTATCTAAAAAACTTCAGATAAATATATAAATTAAAACGTGAAATTATTACAATAATTTAAATTGCAAAATTAAGTTACCTATTTAATTTAAAAAAAGGTATATAACCCCTTACCACAATTATTAGTCGTATCCTAAATACGTATTTCGACAACTAAGTTGTCATCATCAGTAGGTAAAAACTACTAATTAAAGTCACACGGGGCACAATAAAGTAACGTAAGATAAACGCTTCCGCACAACTACTATACACTGCAACCCTGTAAAGACTAAATTTACCATGCACATCTCAAACTACGAGACAAAACACTTGTTTCTTAGAAAAGGTTTTTAAAAACATGTGTTAAAATATCGAACAAAGGGACGGCAAAAATTCTTCTCTAAAGAAGGCGCCTACTAAAAACGATTTTAAAGCTACGGTGACCTACTAATAAACTAAATGAAACATCTTATATTTCCACAAAACACTAGTATATATAACTGTATGAGCATTTCTTGTGCAATGTATAAATTAATAGTTGTTATTTAAACGTGTTCATTCGAGTACGCAGGTAGTGACAAAATCTATATTAGGTGGGAGTGTAAAAAAATTTTCCATTAACAAATGGTTAAAGAGTCGTATATATATAGTAAAGGCCGAACTCTCATTGTAAATACTGAGAAAGACAAAATTAAGAATGGGGCGTTATATGTGAAAAACCAGACATCTGGCTTGTTGTATTATATTAAATGAGAATAACATTCACGGTAGTCTCTGGGTATGTTAAGGAGGTAATTTTTGCATATTAAATGAGAATCACTTCACGTGAAAAGGGTCATAGAATAATTGGATATTGTAGGTATTTAATTTAAAAGTTAATTATAAATAGGTGGCATGTCCTAGTTAAGGAGTTAAGCAATATAAAATAATGTATAGAATTCACGGTAGGCTCTGGGTGAAACATGATAAATAATTTAATAAACAAAACACCCGGTACATCTGTTCCACAAAAAACGCGAAACATATTTTACATTTCGTGAAACAAACACACCGAGTGCTTCATTCAACAACCAATGTTTAGGAGGTAATTGCATTAATTCACGTGTGTGGATTCCCACATGTATTATAATGTATTAATTAACTTTTAAATTAAATACCTACAATATACAATTATTCTATGACCCTTTTCACGTGAAGTGATTCTCATTTAATATGCAAAAATTACCTCCTTAACATACCCAGAGACTACCGTGAATGTTATTCTCATTTAATATAATACAACAAGCCAGATGTCTGGTTTTTCACATATAACGCCCCATTCTTAATTTTGTCTTTCTCAGTATTTACAATGAGAGTTCGGCCTTTACTATATATATACACGACTCTTTAACCATTTGTTAATGGAAAATTTTTTTACACTCCCACCTAATATAGATTTTGTCACTACCTGCGTACTCGAATGAACACGTTTAAATAACAACTATTAATTTATACATTGCACAAGAAATGCTCATACAGTTATATATACTAGTGTTTTGTGGAAATATAAGATGTTTCATTTAGTTTATTAGTAGGTCACCGTAGCTTTAAAATCGTTTTTAGTAGGCGCCTTCTTTAGAGAAGAATTTTTGCCGTCCCTTTGTTCGATATTTTAACACATGTTTTTAAAAACCTTTTCCAAGAGACAAGTGCGTTGTCTCGTAGTTTGAGATGTGCATGGTAAATTTAGTCTTTACAGGGTTGCAGTGTATAGTAGTTGTGCGGAAGCGTTTATCTTACTTTACTTTATTGTGCCCCGTGTGACTTTAATTAGTAGTTTTTACCTACTGATGATGACAACTTAGTTGTCGAAATACGTATTTAGGATACGACTAATAATTGTGGTAAGGGGTTATATACCTTTTTTAAATTATTATTTAACCACAGTCTCCATTGAAAGAATTTACCTATTTAATTAAATAAAATTACAGCTATATTATTAGCTTGCTTTAACCCTTAACTGGTGAGCCAGGGTCTATTAGACCCTAGAGTTTAGTTGTTCCAGTATTACTCTTAAGGTCATGCGCAAATCTTTCTAACCTTATAAGTAGCTTCCTAATATTTAGTCTTCGTCAATACGCCGTTGAAAGAATACGTGTTACGAGTGCAGTTATCTATATATTGTAGTTTAAGGGTCTATGTGACCCTGGTTCACCCTAACTGAAAGTAATTTTAATTAAGAATGTCCTTAGAAAAAAATGTTCGTGCTACTGATTTGAACTTTGAAGAGACCGCATTACGGTGGTATGACGAAATTGGTTCAGAAAGTGATGAAGATAGTAATATAAATGATGAATTTGCTATTGAAAGTGAGCATGAAACAGCCTCTGAGGAATCAGCATTATCAGGGAGGAATTACATGTGCAGGAACAATGTGAATCTACAACCAAAGGATATTATGGTAGGAACAGGTTCAAATGGTCAAAGGAGCCACCGAACCCACGCGTACGAACGCGAGCACACAACATTGTTACTCATTTGCCTGGGCTAAAAGGTGCTGCTGGAAATTTAGGTAATAAGGCTGACCCGATAGATGCCTGGAACTTTCTGTTCACCGATGATATTCTCGATGAAATACTCACATGGACAAATGAAAAGCTTGGCGAGTACAGTCTCAAATTCAAAGAACCTAATAGACCTGAATTGAAAAATGTTGTTCGAGAGGAATTCTGTGCATTTCTCGGATTACTTTTATATACTCAAATTTTCAAGTCAGGTCATGAGAGACTTCAATCTTTGTTTGCTGCAGATGGCACAGGAAGGGATGTATTTCGTTGCGGCTATGTCTTGTAAGCGTTTTTTTGTTATATTAGCTTGTCTTAGGTTTGATAATTTCCGGACCAGGCATGAACGTTTACCTGAAGATCCTAGTGCTGCGATATCCTTTATTTTTACAACATTCGTCAAGAACTGTCAGAGTGTCTATACAGTGGGCAATTCGGTTACTGTAGATGAGATGTTAATTGGTTTCAGAGGGCGTTGTCGATTCAAAATGTATATGCCTATTAAACCGAATAAGTACGGGTTGAAACTTATTTGTATTACTGATGAACGAAATAATTATTTTTATAACGCATATTTGTACTGTGGAAAGGCAAGTGATGGAGCTACTTTGTCTGAAGAAGAACGAAAATTGAATATTCCTACGCAAGCAGTAATTAGACTTGCTAAACCAATCGAAAAAACGAATCGAAATATCACCTGCGACAACTGGTTTACTTCTGTTCAATTAGTCCAGGAGCTACTCGATCGTGGACTAACTTATGTAGGTACGATAAGAAAAAACAAAAAAGAGATACTGCCACAATTTTTAGCATCAAAGAAGCGACCAGTTTTGTCTACAATGTATGGTTTCACCAGAGATATGTCTTTGGTATCATTTGTGCCAAAAAAGAATAAAGCAGTTGCTGTTATTTCTAGTATGCACCACACTGCTAGTTTAGATGAATCCACTGGAAAACCAGAAATCATAAGTTTTTATAATAGCACCAAAGGAGGTGTCGATTCACTGGATCAAAAGTGTAGCGTTTACTCATCCTCGCGCCGCACTAGACGATGGCCTATAGCCATTTTTTTTTACAATTGTGGATATTGCTTCGTGCAAGGCTTTCATTCTTCATCAATCCTACAGAGATTGTGAAAAATTACAGCGGTTTGAGTTTATAAAACGTTTAGCGGATGCTCTTGTAAAACCCTTTATACACACAAGATATAACAATCCATCTATACAAACAGGGTTAAAAACAGTCATGGGAACTATTCTGGGCATTACTGATACTATACCGAATCTGCAAGTTGAAAATGGTACCTCAAAAAGGAAAAGATGCTACATTTGTCCATATTCTAAGGATAGGAAGACAAAAACACATTGTGTACGGTGTAGGAAGCCAGTTTGTTTGCAATGTGCAGTAAGAATATATGTAATAACTGTTTATAAAAACTCTCGATAAAGTTTGTTGTTAAAATTTTCAGCATTGTGATTTTGTTATTTTTGTATATGGTGTTCGATTTGAAATGTTTATATGCAAAATATAACATACTTTTATACATTTTAGGAAGCTAAAAACATTTCAGATAATTGTTCTGTTCCGAAAAGGTTTCGGTTTAGTTGAATTTCTGTAATAAATATTTTCTAATACAAGCGATCTTTTATTGTTCATATTTCAATAAAATACAGAGAATGATATGGGATAAACCGATATTATCAAAAATTTTCAAATAAATAGTCATATATATGTAGATCTTCACATAGGGTCTGTCAGACCCTGGGTCACCACGAACGTAACGTAAATGACGCTCACCAGTTAAGGGTTAAAAATTGAAAATTGCATGCGATCTACTGCTGATGATAAGAACTTATTATTCGATATACGTATTCATGATTAAGGTTACTTTGTAGTATGGGTTACTTTCAATTCACTTTTACTTAATCAATTAACGAGAATTGAATGACGTAATTGTGGATTTTGATTTATCGATAAATTCGGCAAGATGTAAGGACCCAGACTAGACAAGGATAGGAGCTGTGTTTTAAAAAGCAAGATAGTAATTGATTTTGTAACAATGTCTATAACACAAGATAAAATTAATTTTTTTTCTTGGTGCCCAGAAACTGACAACTGATTTTGGATATATTTAATGTACTGATTCCAAATATACCTGACTTTTTTTTGTAGCACCTTTAGTTTTTAAGATCCATTCCGTTTTAGTGACAGGCAAGAATAATGAAATAATGGTATCTTTACACAAAATATCTTTGTTTTTTGTTTTCGGGATAACAGAACTAAAGATCAGTACTGGATTAACAAAAATTGACCCTTATGAAACGTCATGGTTCCAGGAAAAGAAACCGTAATTAACGAACCTTCCGTTGCGAGAGAGAAAATCGAATTTCCACCGTTGCATATGAAGTTGGGAATTATTCTGTAATAAATAATTGTGGTGCTGGTGAAGTTTCATCAAAGTTCCAGGACGTGTGTGATAATGGTTAAATTAAATAAATATATTACAACTTACTAACTCCTAACACAGGAGCGTTGTCCTTAAAGTTTGTATTTATATTTACATAAAAAAGAAATTTAACTTGGTATATTTAAAAGTAATTGAATGAAAGTAATATATACGCGAAGAGCGGTAACTAAATAATTGAAAATTAAGACAAAATATACTAAAACGAACGTTAAATTGAGCAGTAAATTAAATGTTAACTAATTACGATTAATATAAAATAATCTCTGTATCGAACAATACAGAGTTACCTTTGAGTTACGAAGATGGTCGGCCACGTGGTCTGCGAGGATACACTTGAACAAGTATATGCAGAACGATGTTTGGTCTTCTAATTCGCTGAGGGGCACGTGCATCATGCCAGTACTTGACCAGTACGGCGGGTATGATGTGGAACTTACGAGAGTTCTAACGAGACGAAGACTGATAGTTTGTGTCGATAGAACACTGGTTTAGAAAAAGGTCTGTTTTATTACCTAAGTCGAAGAGAGGGTCGATATCTTGACTAATAATTAATAAGAAGCGCGACCTGAAGAGGTGTTATATCGATGGCAAAAATATTATTAAAATATCCCTTGTGAAATAAGCTTTCTAATGATATGAGACACCATAGGAGATGTACGTAATTAAATTAAAACAATTTAATGAAATGTATATAGAAATTCCCAAGTTGTTGACGGGTCAGGTAGAAGACCAAGAGTCTCTCGGTTAGGGATATAACAAAAGAAGTGCTTTCTCTTTGCACACGAATATGTACAGAAAAAATGTCTTAAGTTAAGTATTTTAATCGAGATATTTAAAGAAGAAAATATAATTTAAAAATAAATTAAAATATTAATATATACGAAGCGTAACAACGCGTAGTAGCCTCTTTCGCACGAATATATTGAAATAGCTTTCCTGTATCAGCTTCAAGAGATTCTTCCATTCGTTTGAGATATATAAAGTAACTAATGTAACTCTGAAGATGTACCTACTAACAATTGACAAAAGGTCAGCCGAAAAGGAAAAAGGAAACGCGGTTCTAGTGCAGAATCCTAAAAGCAATCAATAACGTTCTTAAATTTAAGAATTTAAAATACAAAAAATAAATAAACTAAAACAAGAAAATTATAAAGTATTCGAGAATATATAATGAATTTTTTTACTAAAATATACCCAGTGCACAACACCTCTTTAGTTAGTGACATAAACAAAGTACAGTAGCAAGCAATTTTAATTAACTTTTATAAATTTTTTATAGACTTAATATTTAATTTAATTAATATCATGCAACATCACTGTCATTCGTGCATACTAAACCTATATTTGGCGCATAAATTTTAATGCACTGATAAAATATTACTCCATCCAGTGTAACATTCAATCTAGTAAATTAGTGCATTACGATATTATTAGTAGATCGCCGAAAGCTATAATCATGTTATATTGGATCTGACTAATTTCATGCACGTAGACAGTTTGTAACCTAATAATTTATATGTCTTTTCAACAGTAACATATCCGTGCATACATGATATTCGAATCCGCACAGTAATACTGTATAATGTATATGCTTGGTATTTTCTGACAACATATGGATGGGAAATCATTGATTTTCAAAAAATTAATTATATATACGAGGTTTGACAATTAAATAACAGAACAGTGCATGCGCTACACCTTGTGATTGGTGAGAAATGATGGAAGTTCGGGAGCAAACAGATAACAATTGGAGCTTCACTCAATTTTTTATATGATTAGAAGCGTTATTTATTGAATTTACGTTTTAATATACGAGGGCGGTTCGTAAAGCAAGTTCCGCTTGATTATTAAAGCAAACACGAATACATGAAAAGGTTTTTATTATAAACAACTTAAACCGACTGCTTTCATATGTTTCTCTACACAGTTGCCACTAAGATTGAGACATTTGTCATTGCGATAAACCAGCTTTTTAATGCCCTCTTCATAGAACTCTGCAGCCTGTGAATTGGCCATGCTGTTCTTCAAAGTTGCACAGCAAAATTGAGTGTTTATTGCGCCAAAAGACAGTGAGCATGACTTTTCTCGCAGAAAATGTTCGACGGTACTTTAAAGGTTTCCCCGTAGGTAAGTTTGAGCGACCCCTCTGCATTGACTATCTTTTCATCTCAAAGTTGACATAGACGACACAAGTTTCATCACCTGTTACGATATACCTGAGGATATCTTCACCTTCAACATTGTAACGTGTCAGAAAAGTTAGTACCGATCCCATACTCTTCGTTTTATGGTCTTCGGCAAGAAGTTTTGGCACCCATCGTGAACAAAATTTGTGGTAACCCAAATGTTCAGTAACGCTGGTCGTACAAAACTGTGCGTGAAATTTGAGGGAAAAGGGTACTCAGTTCTGTGCTTGTGAATCGCCGATTTTCGCAATTTTTTTCTTCGACATTACCCAAAAGTTTGTTCGCCAGAACAGTTGGTCTTCCATTCCGTTCTTCATCACGGACATTAATTCATCCTTTTCAAAAGATACGGCACGATCTTCTAACCATAGTATCACTCATGACATTGTTACCATAAACAGAACAAAGTTCACGATGATTCTCTCACTAGCACTGCCAAACCCACACTGAACTAGAATACACCGCAGCGCTGCGATCGTGCAGATATCCCCACTCCTCTACTAACTAGGCGGAAACGGAGCTTACTTTCAATTGCTCTTGCATTTGCAAATATTCAATTTCTTCAAATAATAATTTTTATCTTTTTCACAGGGATGCTAACTCTGTTGTTTTTTTCTTTCCAGGGCTCCTTCAGCGTAATTTTCCAAATTATACCAATTTCGACGTAATTTAGATTAATTGACATTTATTAAGTAAACCTAATATAATTGATCTTATAATTCTTAATATTAATTTTGATTTAGATATTTCTAATTTCACAATATTAACATACTCGTATCTATAAATTCAAATAAGAGAAAACATAGCCTCGTAATTTTTAAATGCAGTTAATACTAAACATTTCATCACGCTTAAATATTGTTAGTTAATACAAATTTTTGAATGAAATATACTATATATTATAAATTTAGAAAACTTTTAGAAGAATCATAATCCTGGTATTCAAATTTTAACTATATATATATTTTATTATAAACAAAATATTGAGCGTACTATAATACATATTGCTATGAATTGTGATGTTGTACTTTGCTAACTCACAATTCACAACCAATCTGTCCAGCTAGTATATTCAGACGGTTTATTTTCACAATGAGACTGCTTTTCCCTCAGAGTTCCAATCGAAAAACGTGGTTTTTATCTTCTACAAAATTTATCAAGCGCCAGTAAAAGAGTTTAAACAAAGGTAAAAAGAAAATCACAATAAATTTAAATGAAACTTTAATACTAAAAATAAAAAAATTAAAAAAAATTACTTTATGGAGTATACCACAATGGTAAAATACACAAATCAATATATACAAGATAATAATAATAATAATGATAATAAGAATAAATCTTTTAAATCGTTTACTTATGTAAGTAAAAAAATATTTATTTTTTTTCGAGACACCTGAGTTAGAAAGCCCACCAAATGAAACTACGAGATCAACAAACTCGTATGAATAAATCGGTAATGAAATCAAACACCAACACAATTAAATCAAATCACGAATTTAATTAACAAAGATAAAAAATTTATCTTCTCAAAAAACACGACCTTCTAACTTCAGAATATATTAGTGTCTACGGAAATATCAAAGTAACCGGCGTACTACAACTACGCAAGTCAAAAATATTAAATATCAGTTTAAAATAAAAATACATTCATAGATAATAAATCTCACAAATTATACACTGGCATCCAAAATAAATGTACATACATAAAATAATATAACTTTTCAAAATGTTTGCGGGGAAAAGTCCATAGTAATATGTACAATTATAAGGCATCCAGTAACGCTCTAAAGCCCTTTAAGAGTGAAGCCTTTTAAGCAACTAAAGCATTAAATTGATATTTTGTCCATTATATAGTCCCGATCTAGTACTCAACAATCTCTTTTTGCACTTTAATTGTTGGAGACACTTCTGAAATTATTACATAATACTAAATTTAGAAATTAACGATGTCACAGTAACACAGAAATTGATGTTTTCCGAAAAGAAATCAATGTTAACAGAAAATACGTCACTTGAAAACTGCACTGAAGAAAACGTTAGATCGAAACACATGTGCCTGTATGTTCAAGTCAAGTGACTAATAGTTAAATACGTTATGCATGTCCATATATGTATATATATATATCTTTTTTTACGTATTTGTGTTAATTTGTGTTCACAAATGCTTAAAATGTTTACACATTGACTATGCTACTTTTTTGGTATATTGAGCCATCTGTCTACGAGCTAATGGACACAATTATACGTATTTCTTTCTCTCCTAGAAGCGGCTTAGCCGTTTATGAAAAAGCGCATTTATCGGCGGGCCCTTTTTGTTCGTCAGATATCACGAGATATCTCTTGTCAACTGACGGTATAAGATTTTGCTTATCTTTACAGCAGTCATTACAGCAAAAGACAAACTCCATAGCTTTATAAAAAAATTGAATTGTGGTCATCATCTATAAATCAAAACAACTTTGATTCATTTTCGTCGACACAGTCTTTCATTGAAGAAGTCGGAAACGAGATAAACATCAACTCATATATATCTGGTATGAAAATGGTGATAATTTGAAGAAAGAATTGTGTCATTACTTCTCAGTGCAAGAGATATCGGATAACACTGGGCAAAGATGGATCTTAAATCCGTTTTTAAATGCAGCTATAAATGAGGCAAATTTATCAACTAAGCTCAAAGAGAATCTGCTGGAATTATCTGCCGATGGGATGTTACACTTCAAGTCTGAAAATTTGGGCACCTTTTGGTTAAAATGAAAAACACAATACCCGGAATTAACAACCGAGGCTTTGAAGGGTTTGATTCCATTTTCTACCTCGTACTTGAGCGAGTTGGCATTTTCATCAATGGCCCAAATAAAAAGTAAACTAAGAAATCGCTTAAATTTGGAAAACGATTTAATACTTAAAGTTGCAAAAACAGATCCACGATGGGAGAAATTGATTGAACAAACTCAAGCGCAACCTTCACATTAAAATGAACGAGTACTCGAAGATTAATTTTTTTGTTAATGTGTTTGTATAAATAACATAACGTGTATCATTTTGTTAACTTTTTTTTTAATATATCTACCTTTTTAAAATTTAGAGAGAGAGAGTTCTCTCGACCTCTCGCGACCCCCTACAGAGGCCTCGCGACCCCCAGGTTGAAAAAGACTGTTTTAATATGAAATTCAGCATGTTTAATTGATTTTAATGCATGTTTTTTAATTGCTTACGACGTAAACAATTAAAAAACACGCATTAAAATATTAAACATGCTCAATTTCATATTAAAACAGTGTTAAAAACATATATTATTAATTTGAAACCAGAAAATCCCAAGCAAGCAATTCAATTTGGAGGTTAACCTTAAAGCCATCCCGAAACCTATCCCGACAATAAAACATCCAGATATCACAGGTCCTTCTAATTTATTTCCTTTTACACTAAAAAGAAACACCTCATAATCGTAACTTATTTACTTAAATATCCAATAAAAATTATTTAGGATATATAAAATTCACAGTAAAATATTAACTTAAATATATAAAACTCACCTATAAACATTTATTTCAAATGTAATTGTAGAACTTTTATAAATAACGAAATAATTATTATAACCTCTAATACTTGATTTCTATAGGTATAGATCTTGTCAAGGTTAAGTGAACATCCAAAACCCATATCTAACATTGTCGTTTCCTGTATATTTACCGATTCCTTTTCATTAATAATTTTTTTTTTAATCACACTCACTGTGTTTCTTTTATTCATGTTTTGAAGTCAAACACAAATGTTAATTTAACTAAGGAAAAAGTAAAGCTATATTTGTATGTTAACCTGCACTCAACCTAAACTATAACGATAATTATAAGAGTATCATTGCTAGCCGCACCATCTATGAAGGAACAGCAGTATTACATTAAGTAGAATTTCTGATTAATTAAAAATAAAATATACTTCAACATTAAAATCCTTACTCACTCAATATTCTGATGCTTGCGCGGTCGTAGGATGTGCATATGATCTTCCGGGTATTGCAGTGCGTTGGGAAACAGTCCTGAGGAGGCTCTTGCTGTCCCGACGTTTCAATCCTTCATCTTCTTCGAAGGTTTAAAATATCTCATACTTTTAGAATTCACAGTTAAACATTAATGTATTGACCAACGAAATTTCTTGCAAAGAATATTTTAGTATCTAACTTAAATTACTTTTCAATGTTTATATTCCCGAGTGAATCTGGTAGCTTATTAATACCTTGATGCTCGTATATAGTGTGTTTAAAAAAGATGCGGCAATATTAAAGGGGGTGATTGCCCAGGTCATTTGATACAAAAAGTTCCTATAAACATAGGTCCGCATACGCTTCGTTACCGATCTACAGCGTGTTGAAGTTTAATTTAAGAAACAGTAAAAACTTGATTTTTCCAAAGCGGCTTGAGATATCATAATGAAATTTTAGGCGTGTTAATAGCTGTGCGAGACAAATACTTTGCAATACAACACAATGTTTCAGTCGTACCTGTGGCGCGCGTATTGGCACGTCACAGGCTATTTTTCAAGAAAAAATAGGACGCCTCTGATTTCTCTAAAAATACAATATGCTTTTATTTATTAATTTAAAAAAGGTATATAACCCCTTACCACAATTATTAGTCGTATCCTAAATACGTATTTCGACAACTAAGTTGTCATCATCAGTAGGTAAAAACTACTAATTAAAGTCACACGGGGCACAATAAAGTAAGATGAACGCTTCCGCACAACTACTATACACTGCAACCCTGTAAAGACTAAATTTACCATGCACATTTCAAACTACGAGACAACACTCTTAGAAAGGTTCTTAAACATGTGTTCAAATATCGAACAAAGGGACGGCAATAATTCTTCTCTAAAGAAGGCGCCAACTAAAAAACGATTTTAAAGCTACGGTGACCTACTAATAAACTAAATGAAACACATTATATTTCCACAAAACACTAGTATAATTAACTGTATGAGCATTTCATGTGCAATGTACAAATTAATAGTTATTATTTAACGTGTTAATATCGTACGCAGGGAGGGACAAAATCTATATAGGGTCCGAGTGTAAAAACATTTCCATAAACAAATGGTTAAAAGGTCGTGTATATATATATAGTAAAGGCCGGATTCTCATAGCAATTCTGAGAAAGACAAAATAAAGAAGAAGGCGTTATATGTGAAAAACCAGACAACCGGCTTGTTGTATTATATTAATTGGGAATACAATCCTCGTAAAAAGGGTCAATAAATAATCCGATATTGTAGGTGTATAATTTAGAAGTTAATTATAAATAGGTGACAATGTGTTATAATTAAAAAAGAAACCATTCATGTCTATGAATAAATAGATATTGTAGGTATGTAAATTTAAAAGTTAATTATAAATAGGTGACGATGTCCTAGTTAAGGAATTCAGCAATTTAATATAATGTATAGAATTCACGGTAGGCTCTGGGTATGTAGGAGGTAATTTTGCATATTAAATGAGAATTCAATTCACGTGAAAAGGGTCTTGAATAATTGGATATTGTAGGTATAATTTAAAAGTTAATTATAAAAAGGTGACATGTCCTAGATAAGGGGTTGCGCTATTAATATAATGTATAGAATTCACGGTAGTCTCTAGGGTGTGATAAGGAGGTAATTTTGCATATTAAATGAGACTCACTTCACGTGAAAAGGGGGGGGGGGGGGTGGGGGGTCTATGCATAATTGGATATTGTGGGTATTTAATTTAAAAGGTTAATCGTAAATAGGGGGCATGTCCTAGTTAAGGAGTTAAGCAAAGTAAAATAATGTATAGAATTCACGGTAGGCTCTGGGTGAAACATGATAAATAAATTTAATAAACAAAACACCCGGTACATCTGTTCCCTAAACCGCGAAAAATTTTACATTTCGTGAAACAAACACACCGAATGCTTCATTCAACAACCATTGTTTAGGAGGTAATTGCATTATTTCACGTGTATGGATTCCCACATGTCTATATTACTGATGTTACATCCCCCACTCACTTATAAAAATGTGAATAAACAGCTGAACGGTATTGGAGATTTATCGCTATTCAAGGAGGTATGTTTATTTTTCGCGATAAATATACTTTCGTAAGCATCAAGTTCATGGGGTTTATTAATTCCTTTTATCAATTTCAAACCTGTAATCGGTACATTGTGTAGTGTGCTCAAAGCGTGATTTGCGACATTTGATTTATCCGGTCTATTGTATTTGATATGTGCTATGTGTTCTTTAAAACGTGTTATTATAGGTCGTTTAGTTTGGCCAATATATTTCAAATTACAATCCGCGCAACTAATTTCATAGATCCCTGATGTAACATCAGTAATATAGACATGTGGGAATCCATACACGTGAAATAATGCAATTACCTCCTAAACAATGGTTGTTGAATGAAGCATTCGGTGTGTTTGTTTCACGAAATGTAAAATTTTTCGCGGTTTAGGGAACAGATGTACCGGGTGTTTTGTTTATTAAATTTATTTATCATGTTTCACCCAGAGCCTACCGTGAATTCTATACATTATTTTACTTTGCTTAACTCCTTAACTAGGACATGCCCCCTATTTACGATTAACCTTTTAAATTAAATACCCACAATATCCAATTATGCATAGACCCCCCCCCCCCCTTTTCACGTGAAGTGAGTCTCATTTAATATGCAAAATTACCTCCTTATCACACCCTAGAGACTACCGTGAATTCTATACATTATATTAATAGCGCAACCCCTTATCTAGGACATGTCACCTTTTTATAATTAACTTTTAAATTATACCTACAATATCCAATTATTCAAGACCCTTTTCACGTGAATTGAATTCTCATTTAATATGCAAAATTACCTCCTACATACCCAGAGCCTACCGTGAATTCTATACATTATATTAAATTGCTGAATTCCTTAACTAGGACATCGTCACCTATTTATAATTAACTTTTAAATTTACATACCTACAATATCTATTTATTCATAGACATGAATGGTTTCTTTTTTAATTATAACACA
This sequence comes from Melolontha melolontha, assembly GCA_935421215.2. Taxonomy (NCBI): domain Eukaryota; kingdom Metazoa; phylum Arthropoda; class Insecta; order Coleoptera; family Scarabaeidae; genus Melolontha; species Melolontha melolontha. The sequence goes on along the minus strand of OW285236.1, from coordinate 30,007,868 downwards.
TTGTCACCTATTTATAATTAACTTCTAAATTATACACCTACAATATCGGATTATTTATTGACCCTTTTTACGAGGATTGTATTCCCAATTAATATAATACAACAAGCCGGTTGTCTGGTTTTTCACATATAACGCCTTCTTCTTTATTTTGTCTTTCTCAGAATTGCTATGAGAATCCGGCCTTTACTATATATATATACACGACCTTTTAACCATTTGTTTATGGAAATGTTTTTACACTCGGACCCTATATAGATTTTGTCCCTCCCTGCGTACGATATTAACACGTTAAATAATAACTATTAATTTGTACATTGCACATGAAATGCTCATACAGTTAATTATACTAGTGTTTTGTGGAAATATAATGTGTTTCATTTAGTTTATTAGTAGGTCACCGTAGCTTTAAAATCGTTTTTTAGTTGGCGCCTTCTTTAGAGAAGAATTATTGCCGTCCCTTTGTTCGATATTTGAACACATGTTTAAGAACCTTTCTAAGAGTGTTGTCTCGTAGTTTGAAATGTGCATGGTAAATTTAGTCTTTACAGGGTTGCAGTGTATAGTAGTTGTGCGGAAGCGTTCATCTTACTTTATTGTGCCCCGTGTGACTTTAATTAGTAGTTTTTACCTACTGATGATGACAACTTAGTTGTCGAAATACGTATTTAGGATACGACTAATAATTGTGGTAAGGGGTTATATACCTTTTTTAAATTATTATTTAACCACAGTCTCCATTGAAAGAACTTTTATTTATTGTTCAATTATGAAGAAAAAAGCTCTCTTAACTTTTTATCGTACGACGTACCGTTTTTTATTAAAAAAAACATTTTAGTGCATGTCCATTTATTACAGAAAAAAATATTAAAGAACAAGGTTTTATTCAAGGGCAAAAACAAATATTTTACCAAACCAACAATTTTATCAACCAAAAATTACAAAAACTGTGTAAAGTGACCACCTCTAGCTCGGATGCAAGAATCCAATCTTCTCCTCATTGACTGGCGAACTCTCTGAAAAACACCAGGATCGGTTTTAATTGAGTTGCACCCAGCAATGATTCGGTTTCTTAAGTCTTCTACGTTTTCCAATGGAGTAGCGTACACCAAGGACTTCAAATGGCCCCACATGAAAAAATCCAGGTGATTTAAGTCCGGGGATCGTGCAGGCCATGAGTGAGGTCCACCTCGGCCTAACCAGCGATTTCCGTATGCTTGTGTTAAGAAATCACGAGCTACTTGACTAAAGTGGGCTGGTGCGCCATCGTGCATATACCACATTGCATCTCTAATTGCTAATGGTACGTCCTCCAAAAATCCAGGGAGCGTGTTTTCCAAAAAGTTGCGATACACCTCTTCGGTAAGTCTCCTTGGTAAAAATACCGGTCCAATTATGCAGTCACCCACAATCCCAAGCCAAACGTTCAAAGAAAACTGATGTAGAAAACGATCTTCAACAATTTCATGTGGATTTTCGTCACACCATACATGGTTATTATGGAAATTCCATATTGCATTTCTTGAAAAATTCTCTTCATCGGTGAACAGAATCAACATCAGGAGTTGAGGGATTTGAACCATTTTGTGCAAAAGCCATTGACAGAATGCAATGCGAGGAGGAAAATCAGCAGGAAGAAGTGCTTGAACGCGTTGTATATGGAATGGATACAACAAATTTTCCTTCAGAATGTGCCAAATAGTCCCATTACTTACATCCAAAGCGTCAGAAATTTTTCGAGTAGAAGTACCTCGATCTTCTTCAATCATGTCTAGCACATCCTCTTCCAGCTCTACCGTTCTTGCTGTCCTTGGCCTTCCTGCTCCTGCATTTCGTCTTAATGTGCCTGTTTCATAAAGACGCCGATGAATACTTTCGAAAGTTTTTCTATCAGGAACAATACGGCCAGGAAATCTTTCAGTATACAACCGTCTAGCTTCTAATGCATTGCCATCAGCACGCCCATAAATGTAGTGCATGTCGGTCATCTCGGCATTCGTATAGCGATTTATGATAAGGAACTTCAACAAATTCGACACATACAAAATTATTAATCACGAGACTCATTCAATATGTCATTCAATATGTCAGTGAATAAAACAGGACTGTGGTTTGATAAAATATTTGTTTTTGCCCTTGAATAAAACCTTGTTTTTTTATTTTTTTTTTCTGTAATAAATGGACATGCACTAAAATGTTTTTTTTACTAAAAAACGGTAAGTCGTACGATAAAAAGTTAAGAGAGCTTTTTTTCTTCATAATTGAACAATAAATAAAAGCATATTTGTATTTTTAGAGAAATCAGAGGCGTCCTATTTTTTCTTGAAAAATAGCCTGTGACGTGCCAATACGCGCGCCACAGGTACGACAGAAACATCGTGTTGTATTGCAAAGTATGTGTCTCCCACAGCTATTAACACGCCCAAAATTTCATTATGATATCTCAAGCCGCTTTGGAAAAATCAAGTTTTTACTGTTTTAAAATTAAACTTCAACACGCTGTAGATCGGTAACGAAGCGTATGCGGACCTATGTTTATAGGAACTTTTTGTGTAAAATGACCTGGGCAATCACCCCCTTTAATATTGCCGCATCTTTTTTAAACACACTGTATATATGACTGAGATTTCTGGTATAGGATAGTACTATGCATTGGTTTCGGCAAACATCACGATGTCTAGTGAAATACAATCGATTAACATTAGTTAGAATTCCTGACAAATTGAAAAACATTACTCTCTAAATACAACACACATTCGTACAGAATAGAAATAAGGCCGGCAGAAACATAATGCCAATGTCAATAAAGCACTTGCAATTATCTCTATAATTCAAGGAGAATACAGTGCGGATTGTACGCCTTTGTACTATATAACTCTCTTCCAGATGTCTCTAAATAAATTACATCCTTTAACACTAATACAAATACAAATTTTGGTGAGAACAGATGTTAAATATAAAGAAATAAGTAATATTCGTGACTACTCTGTTGAAATGTTGTTCAAGTGTTGTGCTGTATGTGTGCATGTGGGTCTATATAGAGTGTCCATTGTATCGATATACAGCCCACCTACGTGCAATATTGATCAATTAGAAGAAAAATTGTCCGATGCTTTATCATTCATATGTCGAGGCTGTGACTTGGTGGTTTTGGGCGGTGATTTCAATATTGACGGGCAAACTAATTGTTCTGCTACAAGAAAACTACGGGGTATCTTTCAGTCCTACTATTGTGTGTAGTTTTCCAGAGGATACATTTGATATCGATGTATGGGATCCTGGGTTATCTGATCATTCTGCGCAGATGCTGTCTTTCCGGATGGTAGATTGTGATATGTCCATGGACAAGGTGGAGAACAAGTACTATAAACGTAATTTATGCCATACAAATATTGAAAATCTAAGAGCTGCTTTGTGTAACAACTCCTGGAATACAAGTCATACTAGCGACGTGGACATCGCATTTGAGGACTATATGGGACATTTCATGTATTATTTTAATATAAATTGTCCGAAGAAGGAAAAAAAAATAACGAGCTGTGAAAATAGTAAGCCACCATGGATAAATAATAAAATAAAGGAATCCAGTAGGTATTTAAAAGATACTTACGCAAAATTGACATCAACTGGATATGATGACCATACATCAGCATTTTATAAGCAAATAAAGAAAGAACATCGAAACCTTATAAATAACGAAAAAAGGACATACTATAGAAACAAAATAGCGTCAAGTGAAAATAAAAGTAAATGTATCTGGAATTTAGTAAAGTATGAAACTAACAGAAACAAGCTAACAAAATCAGTGACTCTCAAAATCAACGATGTAGAGGTCAAAGACCCATTGAATGTGGCAAATGCCTTCATGTAACATTTTTCTACTGTGACTTTGGAAAGAATTACTAATAGATTTACAAATATCATAACTACGGAATGTACACTGAGTAGAAGTGTAAATGGCAGTATGTTCATGGGTCCAGTGTATAGGGAAGATGTGGTGAATGTGTTGGCTGTTCTGAAGAATAAAGACTCGTGTGGCCCGGATGATGTACCTGTGTCTCTACTAAAAAAACTTAGTGATGCTATTAGTGGACCTCTTGCATACATAATAAATGTGTCTTTTCAGACTGGAGTGTTCCCGTCTGCGTTAAAGACTGCGCGGGTGGTCCCAATCTACAAAAAGGGGTGCGAAATGACAATGGATAGCTACCGTCCTATATCGGTACTAAGTGCGTTTTCCAAAATTTACGAGAAAGTGATATATGATCGCATCATGGAGTACCTCAATCGGTTCGCCATCATCAGCGATGCTCAACATGGTTTTAGACATCGTAGATCAACTGAGACGGCCTGTGTCGACTTTGTGGAGTGTTTGGCAAAGAGTATTGATGAGAGGAAATTTGCAGTTGGGTTATTTTTTGTCTTCTCGGCCGCATTTGACTGTGTGGACAGTAGGTTTGTGGAGGAGAAGTTGTACGCGGTTGGTATTCGGGGTAATGTATTGAACTTGATTATATCATTTTTACCTCAAAGACATATTATTGTTAATGTAAACGGTGTTTACTCGAATACAGCTGATGTTGGGCTGGGTGTGGCGCAGGGCTCCATTCTGGGGCCACTTCTCTTTATCATTTTTATAAATGATATGAAAGACTTTATAAGTGCTGGACATCTTGTTAATTATGCTGATGAAACGTCGATCGTCGTGGTTTCGGACGAATTAAAACTGTTGGAAACATATGTAACTTCCGTCGTGGAGGCTCTCGAGGAATGGTGTTGTAAGAATCGTTTAATCTTAAATACGATTAAGACGGTGAGAGTGAACTTTTATAAACCAACGGAAGCAATAACTGCGAAATGTGACAAAAATGTTAAATTCCTGGGAATACATCTGGACTCGAATTGGAATATTCAGGTTGACACTGTGATTGCTAAAGTTAATAGAGGTTACTATGCCATTCTGAAATTAAAGAGCTGCTTGGATAGGGAAGGACTGTTGGGCATGTATTATGCAATGGTTTACCCGCACCTGGCTTATAATATTGTAGTGTGGGGAAGGGCAAACGATTTTAATAGACTTTTCATTGTGCAGAAAAGAGTAATTCGATTAATTTGTGACATTAAGAATAGAAATACATGCAAGAATGTTTTTCGGGAACATGGTATCCTCACATTGCCGAGTATATACCTATATAAGTATGCTGTGTTTGCATATGAGAATAAGCATTTATTTCCGATTAATGCCCAAACTCATGACTATAATACGCGAAATGGAGAGTCCTTCCGGATACCCCTCCACAGAACGACAGCATATGAAAGATCTCTTTACTATGCCTGTGTTAGCATATTCAACCGTTTGGCGAGGGCTATAAGGATTAGTAGTACAACCAGGCATTTTAAATATAACTTAAAGTGTTTCCTTATTAATGAATGTTTCTATAGTGTTCAAGAGTACTATCATACGTAGGAATGTTTTCATGTAATTTTAATATAATTTTAATTTTAACAGTGTAAGGTACATATTTTGGTGACGAAACCTATTTCATAAGGCTGTGATCTTCAGGTTAATAAACATTATTATTATTATTATAAATAAATTATTCAGCAAACAGTAACACTTAAATAATCTTCATGTCTCCTTAAGCTTATTTGTTACAGTATTCATTAAATTAGCAGAAACTTTCATTTAATTTTATCAATCCAAGACAAAACAAAATATACAAATAAGGACTTCTTCACTTAAATTGCAACGAGAAAAGACATTCAGGTGATGTTTCCTTAAATTTATTCACCCTAACTCTTTCTGCATATATCAGTTCCGTTCGACCTTTCGACAATAAACAAAGACATCCATTCCCGAGACTTTACAACGAAGCGGGCCCGGTGAAATAACCGTATGGAATAATGTCGGACCTGCTTCCCGAGGTATTTCCTAAATCCGGATTTTCTAATCTGGATACTGGACCTCACGGGAGGTGGAAGTAAGTGGAAGTTTCGCAGAGAAAGGCTCATCAGTCACAGTCAGTACAAGCAAATTATTGTGGCCGTCCCTTCCTGCCTACTAGATTTACACCTGACCTTTTCTATTTCAGCAAAAATACTCACTCAACTCGACGGAAAATACACCGACGCCACCAACTGGCCGAGCAATGTTACTATTTCGGTATCCGTTACGTGTAAAACACTACTATCAACCTTACCTACCTATTCACCTTAGCGTAAACAGGAATTCCTTTTCTCCTGGAGTGTAGACCTGGCCAAGTATTTATTCCGGTTGTGTCGCACAAATGTTTTACGTACGTACAAGTTTCTTTTTCGTTTTACTTTGATTGTTCACTGGCTATCCCAACGGTTCTCAAGTAACATTTACGAAATGAAATCTCCTTTTCGAAAATTGCTCGGTTTGGGAATCACTTAGAAGCAACGTAATAAGTCTATGTATTATATGCGCTTGATTTTAAAAGCGAGTAACGCATGCACTAAACCCATTAGCCTTCCTGATCCCCAAATGGGGATTCGCGAATTTTATTTTTTAACATATTTTAAAATGTTATTATCTTTAGTGTAATGTATAAAGACGGCAGACTATCTGCCCACACTGTTAAATTTTATAAATAATACACATAAGGTGTATTAGATAAAAATGTATATTTTACAAAATTAGGGCAACTTTTTACCAATACTGAAGATCCATTGTACAGATACAAAGAGCGCTTTAACTATGCAAATATAACATCCTTTTTACCACTACTGAAGATCCATTGTACACATACAAAGAGCGCTTTAACTATGCAAATATAACATCTCTCAACGTCGATCAATCCTTCTCAGTATATAAACATATATATATATATATATATATATATATATATATATATATATATATATATATTAAATTTATTATATTATATTAAATTTTACAGTGTGGGCACATAGTCTGCCGTCTTTAGTAATGTATACTAACTGAACATGAATACTCTGTACTTTCTAGAAAATTTTTATATTTTAGTGTTGGTAACCCTGTAAGCATGTTATACGCGTTATTTTATAACCTATACACAAAAGTTGATGGTCGAATATTTACATTATTTCTAATAATATTTTTTGTGCTTATTTGATTAATTTTGTGCCAGTTTTGTGAATTCAAGTAATAATACATTCCTTTAGTTGATATTAGAATAAAAGGTGAGCAAATATAATATTTATTATAAAAAATATAGTACAAAACACCTTGATCCCCATTTGGGGATCATGGAATTTACTATGTAAAAAAATCATATGGAGAGCGTTATGTTAGTTTTATTCACAGTTGCTGTTTCTTTTTTGTTTCCAATTCAGTATGGGTTCTAGAAAATTCCTTACTATCGCAGAACTTGAAGAAATATTGGAAGGTGATGAATATTTTGCTGATCTGGAACAAGAAGTCATTGATATAGTCGAACTGCCGCCCGATAATATCGATGTTATATATTGCGAAGAATTTGACGATAATATTTTAGAAGACACTGTTACACAAGACGTTCCTGGACGACTAGAAATCCATTCCAGCGCTCTGAATGATGATCAAGATCAAGCATCTACAGTAAAATCAAATGGTAAATTCTTGCCAAAAACTGTTCCACAAGACGTTCCTGGACAACTAGAAATCCATTCCAGCGCTCTGAGTGTTGATCAAAATCAAGCATCTATAGTAAAATCAAAAGGTAAATTCTTGCCAAAAACTGTTCCACAAGACGTTCCTGGGCAACTAGAAATCCATTCCAGCGCTCTGAATTTGATCAAAATCAAGCATCTATAGTAAAATCAAAAGGTAAATTCTTGCCAAAAAGTGAGTGGAAAAAGCAGGACATAAATTTGACTAATACATCATTTGAAAACAACAATGTGTCTGAATTGAAATCACAGATTATTCAAAACTTGAAAGGTAAATCACCGGTTCAGATATTTGAAGAACTTCTTGACGAAGATTTATTAAACCATATAGCTATCCAAAGTGTAAATTACGCTAGACAAAACAACAGACATAACTTTGAACTTTCCACAAATTGTCTTAAAAAGTTTATTTAATTTTTTTTGCTGTCAGGGTACCATTCGTTGCCCCAAGAGCAGTTATATTGGTCGGAGGATGAAGATATAAATCTTACATGCGTTGGAAACTGCATGCTTAAGCACAGGTTTTTGGAAATAAAAAAAAACCTGCATTTTAACGACAATAGTCTCATATCCACCAGCGATAAACAAGACAAACTATTTAAAATCCGTCCTTTGATAAACAAATTGAACACAAATTTCAAAAAGTTCGTTATATTTGCACAAAAACTTTCAATAGATGAGCAAATGGTGCCTTACTATGACCACCATTACCTGAAACAGTTTATTAGGGGAAAACCAATAAGATTTGGATTCAAACAATGGGCTATGTGCTGCTCTAAATCTGGCTATTGTTTTCATATGGATATTTATGAAGGAAAGAGTCAAGAAGTACAACTTGTAAATGGTGTTGGAGCTACTGTGATAATGAAGATGACCTCTTTTTTGCAATATCCGTCAGAATATGAAATATTTTTCGATATCTTTTTCACCAGCTTTGATTTATTGTTGAAGTTGAGAGAACTAAATATAAAGGCGGCTGGAACAGTACGCTATAATAGAATGAACAAGTGTCCTTTGAAATCTGATCATATCATAAAAAAAGAGGAACGCGGGGCATATGATTATCGCTATGATGAAAAAAATTAAATATTTGCGTTGATTTGGAATGACAATAGCTGTGTTAAAATGCTATCGAATTACTTAGGATTGCAACCTATAAAAAAAGTGAAAAGATATTGTACGAAAGAAAAAAAAGAATGCCATGTCGATAGACCAAACATTGTCGGACAATACAATAAGCATATGGGAGGGGTCGACAAGTTAGACTGGAATGTGCAAAAGTATCGAATCAAATTTAGAGGTAAGAAATGGTATTTCCCTCTTTTCACAAATACGATTGACGTTGCGGTTGTTAACGCCCACGCCCTTTATACTGCAGTAACTGGAAGCATCCCAGTATTAGATTTTAGACGCATTATTGCCAGAACTTATCTGACGAAAGAATCATTATCCGATCCTAAATTTGCCGGAAGACCAAGTTCTAGTAAGGTGAGGAAAAGCCGCGTGCCTGACGATGTTACATTTGATCCCATTGGACATGTTTTGAAGCGAACGATTGATGGAAAACAAAGAAAATGTGCCATATGTGACACAAACGTTCGCAAACAGTGTAAAAAATGCAATATTGGACTGCATATGGAATGTTTTCCTAATTGGCATAAATTATAAATATTTTTCTTTAGTTTGAAATGTTGGTTCAGTTTTTTTTTAAATTTTTGTAACGGCAAGTGCCATGAGTCCCAAATGGGATTTCTTTTTTTAAAATAGCGTATATTTATTTGCCAACGAATACATTGACCTATTACCTTTAATATAATCCTATTTTTAATTTAAATTTACAAAAAATGTCGATAATAAAAATTTGGAAGTTAATGGGTTAATATCTAAGCAGCCGTATCAAAGATATTCGAATGGATCCAGACATGTCCCTAACCCTGTATATTAAACTCTTACTTTTGTCAGGTAACAAAGAATTCATAAATAAGTATTATTACTATTATTACCATTCCAAGTCGGTGGTATATAGTTGATACCGTAGAACAGTAATACTAATATTTGATTACTAGTTTCGTAATTTCGATTTGCGCTAACAGTAAAGTTTTGTCTTTGTTGTCTAACATAAAGTTTTCGTGAACGTCTGAAATTTTGCGCTGTTCCTAAAATTATCTTCAAAGTTCGACTCTAGTATACGCCACAGACTCCTTCGCGTGCAAAACGAAACAGACATATGTACGCGTATAATTTATATACGTGTATATCAAATAAGAAATGTCATCAGTCAGAACAGAAATATTTGAATACTCAAACACGCGAAAGGATAGAGCACAAAGGACGTCAACGTTATAGAAAGTGAGTGACACTAAAGCAGGTGTTCTAGTCCGCATCTATGTTTCATCTTTACGGTGTTGGGATTCTCTCGAAAAAAGAAAATATATAAAAAAGACGAAAATTTTAGACAGTGCGTTTCCTCTTTGAAGCTTTTCAAGTGCAAATGTTTTCGTGATAAATCATGTCGCCCCGGGATGCGAAAATATATAAAAGGGCGGAAGTTCCACAACTACACAGTTAAATTAATAACCCCAAATAAAATTAATGCACCCGCTGTGAATAATGGCGTTCTGTGTATAATTTTTTCCACCGCTTTCGCGTTCGGGGGTCATTTTCTAAGTTACTTATTAGTTATGTCTGCTTGATTAATTCAGCTAGATAATGAAATGGTACGGACAGAAATTGTCTCAGAAAAGGAATTCTGCGATTCTTACTTTCTTCTTGCGCGGTGGAAATTTCAGATGATTTGCTGTATCCAAAAATAAACTTGCGCAAAAAATAAAGTCAAATATTGCGCAAAGCGTTCCATAGTAAAATAAAAATTATTTGGCAGTATTTAAATGTTAAAAGATATATTTGCATACGAATCCTTTGAAGATGTAAAACCTATTGTCTTTACTTTAATGTTTATGGTTGGAATTTTGCTCGCATGTTTATGCGGTATTGGCAAGCAGTTTGTTAAACGCAGGCACTAAGTCAAAACCTGAATTACAAAACTGTCAATATGTATAGCAAACGCCAATTAAGTTGGCGCGAGGAGGGGTAAGTTCGCGCAGGATTAAAAGTAGTGGGGAGATTTGTATTTGGTTTTACATCAAATGTCAGATAATTCTAACCTCTGGGCGTGTATCACTTTATGATGCCCTAGCAAAGACATGATGTTCCGTCAAACGTCAATGACAAATGTATTCTCACAATTACTTGAGTAGTGGGGGTGGACGTTTTTAAACACGACTTCTGCGCACCCCCTCTTCGCGCCAACTTAATTGGCGTTTGCTATACCTTTGAATTATTATTCAAATATAAATTAGGCTTAAAAAATAATCGATTATACCGAAGTCCCTCCTGATGATATCTTAAATCGATCTGTGCATCCGCTTCGTCATTAGATCGTGTAGAAACTTCAATAATAATGCTGCAATTAAGACTTTATTGTATGCATTGTTGCGATGCTAGTTGGAGTATGCGTCTATATTGTGATTTCCCAATTACACATATCAACAACTACCCATTGACAAAACTCAAAAGAGATTCCTGAAATATCTCTCCTTAGGAGTGATCACGGTGAATAATTTGATTACGAATAAATTAATAAACTTATGAAAAATTTGAATTAATCTTCTTCAAAGTACTCTCCTCAGCCGGCGAAGCACTTATCCCAAAGTTGATTTCATAATACGAAGCACTTCTGGAAAGCTTCTTTCCGAAGGGCCTTCAGCTGCTCAGTTGTAGCCCTCTCAATACCTGGGATGGTGTCAAAACGTTTTCCTTTTAATACGGTTTTTATGTTTTGGGAGACGCAGAAGTCGGATTGTGCTAAATTCAAAGAGTAAGGCAGATGTGGACAGACAAGAACCTCTTTTCGGCCAATAGATCGTGGATCAGAAGTGAGATATGGCATAGCCCGTTGAAGAAGGAAGCCATTGATACATTTCCGGTCTCTTTCTCGGTACAATTGTTTCGAAAACGTTGCAGTACGCCCACGTAATATTCAAAGTTTGTTTTTACAGTTGTTGCCCTTGCAACGAACTCTGATCGCACTAACAAAAAAAAAGGCATGACCTTAACGTTTGACTTTGTCTGACGTGCCTTCTTAAGTTGAGGATAGCCACTCGTTTTCCATTGGGAACTATTAATTTTATTTATCTCAGTGCCATATCCACACATCCAACTTTCATCTGCAGTTATAATTTTTACCATGAAATCCAGATCTGTATCACGACGATCCTTTAATTTCGTGCAGACTGACATACGAACCTTCTGTTCGTCAGTCAAAAGTCTAAGAACAAATTTCGCACTCAATCCTCTTATTTGCAAATTATCGGTTAAAATGCTTTGTACAGACCCATACGGAATATTAATTCCTTTGGAAACCTCTTAAATAGTCAATCGCCTGTTTGAACGAACCATTTTTTGCTACTTTGTGTACATTTTCCTCTGTTTTTGAAATCGAAGGATATCCCAAGAGTTGCTCGTCTTCAAGCTACTCATTTCAGCTTTTAAAGCATTTATACCATGTTACGCTTTACTTTCCATTTTTAGTTTTCCCTTATTTACTGTGAAGTCCCGGTATCTTAATTTGTTTGCGAATCATTTGAATAGGTTCAACGGGTACATATATCGCTATCTGTGTTTAAAATTTGGTAACTGTATCACCCCCCCTAACGTTTTCTATGCCAGCGGGTGATTGCGGGATTTGAGCTCCGTCCTTCGTGGTGTTAAGTTAAGTCTTGTAAAAGTAGTGTAAATCTTCAGTAAAGAAAGCTATATTCACGACTTTTCGACATATCGTTATATCGCATAATGCGGATCAAGTCGAAGAAGTGATTATAATTATTAGGAATAGCCAATTTTGTTTGAAGCGACTTTAGAAGTTTGGGGAAAGTAAATTAAACCAAACTGTATGTAGAAAGGCGTTCCAATCCGATCTTCGGAAAAGTAAGCTCTCTGAAGATTGCATCTAGATACTGCATCCTATAATATCTGGGACTATCACGGGGTTAAATTAGCTGGTTAGCACCAAGCCAGAAAGACAAGTTTTAATCTAATTTTGCTGTAGTCTATGTTTTTTCTTATTCTTATAATTTATTTTTCCTTTTGATATACAGTATGAATATATATATATATATATATAATATATATATATATATATATATATATATATATATATATTTGTAGTAGGTCATACCCATGTACATAAGAGGCCCTAAAATAAAAATATAGAATAATTTTCTTATAATGTTAATTTAGAATATAAAATACTGTTGGAACTGCATTTTTCACATGTCATATCAATAATGTTAATTCCGCGTTTTTAATTGCTCAAATTTGAATCACATACTTATTTATTTTCTTGTAGTCATTTGCTTAAGTCATTTTCATCTACATTATTATTTTACCGAAGATATTTAACTTAATTGATTGAGTATATTTTTGACACATCTTATGAATATAGCTGTACCTTGTTTGAATTGTATACGGCGGGAAATATCCCAATTGTAAACAGGTATCTAGCGAAATATTGAACATTTCAAAAACAGTTTTGTCTATTATAAAATTAAAACTATAATTTTTGTAAAATATCCAAACGATTAGTCATAGTAAATTATTTCATTTATATAAATTTTATTAACGAGATTAAATAAATACAAACAAGTATTACAAATAAGACGCCTGGATATTGTAGAAAAACAACAGAGAGTTAGCTTGGTAATTAATAAAATTTTGCACGCGTCGAGATATTTAAAAAAGTGTGTTCCTGAAACTTAGTGAGAAAGTAGTAAATAAATCATTATACCACAAAACATATCCTACGAATCTCCTACCTACCAGGAAACGATCGACGAAATTTCCACAACCTAAAACCTTCCTGGTCGTTTTAAAACGAAATTCCATTTTCCGAGGAACGCTACCCACGCCAAGAGACGATACCAGTATATTTCCACAACCAGAGCCTTTATCCTGAGCATAGGAATCCAAACACCTTTCGAACATCCTGTATCCACCGTCAAACCAACTTGAGTACTTATTTATTTTTTTACATTTCCTAAAATATTGAAATTTTTATTTAAATTTGAACATAATCGTTGATATTTTTATATATATACCAACTATGTTAATATTTAATTAGTATACCTTTTAAACGGAAAAATACAGTTCCCTTGCTTTATAAAAATAGTTACTTAGATCAAATTTAAAACATTATCTCATTGAAATCAGTTAACCTAACAATCATGAACATATCTGATCACGTGACTATATATATGTTAATGTATTTCACTATCATGTTAAAAACTTACCTTTTTGAATAGAATTTTCTTATTAAACCAGTTATTTTTGCATTTCACTCTCTTTGATTTATTAAATTATACATTCAGAAGCATCACATATTTAATAACTTGTTTTAAAACATATATCTATATTCTATTGGGTACCGAACTCGCACATTTAATATTATCATCAAAGGGTAATATCACTAATATTAACACAGCTAGCCGGCACTTAGATTAAGATACACAGAAAATATTTAACAATAAGTTTTGCACCTGGAAGAGGCCTATTAAAGTTTAGTATAAATTGTTTACATACATTTATATATATTCTGAATATTATACAAGAGACAACTGTAATATTTAAACTTAACTCCATCTTTAGGTCATATTTATAACTACACTTGTGAAATTTCAAATTATTTTTAAAGTACTTAGCATATTAATTCATTACTTTTCCATTTAAATTCAATCTACCAACCTGGGGGCCTTCAGCCTTTTAACAATTTGTCAGCCCAACGATGGGGCGATTGGCATTTTAACAATATATTTATATGCGATAAAACGTAAATAATTCAATATTCTTATGTTAGTCAAGACTTTAGTATATTACATTTTTATAAATATACATATTATTTTTTTTTTGTTTTGTCGTGAATATACGAAATAACTGATTCTAGATATTTTTTTCTTTGCCTATGGTTTTTCCGCTTTAGAGATTTCTTTTCAGGTATCCTGTGCAGTATTTTAGCATTAATACTTAGTAAGTATACCGCCTGATTCTGAGCAAACGCAACGGCCTGAATGTACGAATATTTCTCCCGCTCCGAATAAAAATCCCCTGAACGCGTTAAGCCAATCACAAAACAGTCTGTTGCTAAACCCCCTCCTCGCGCCAACTTAATTGGCGCTTGCTATATGTATGACATCGATGTTGACGCGCCTACAGCATTCAGGGGAAATGTATTCGAAGCGGGAGAAATATTCATACATTCGGATCGTTGCGTTTACTCAGAATTAGGCGGTATAGCGTGTGTTTTGAGTAGTCTGTATGCGCATGCGCCGAAGAACGCGCAATTCCTTTTGTCCGTTTTCAGACTGAGCTTCTATAAGCAAAACTGAGTGGCGCTACCTTCTATCTGTTATTATAGTCATCCACACCCGTCTCCACTGACTAAGGGCATACACAGTAAATAGAAGCTCCCAGACTTTGTGCGATACGACTACAATTTTATTCGAACATCTTCAGACGCCATCGTTGCTCCTGCTGCTCGCGGATGTAACAACCACTTGTAAACAGTCTTCAGAGTCACCACATCATCTCCATATACTGATTTTAACATCTCATGGGCTTCTTTTGTACTTTTTTAACTTAAAGTAAAATTTAATGATAACGCGTTGTTCGAAATCCATAATACGCAACGTACACGACCTCACTTTTCCGGCTTTGGAAGCCGACTGACATGTCGTAACTTGTTCTAACGTTGCATTTGCTATCTCAACAAATCAAACTATCGGGTTTATTATTTCAAATACATATAGCGCTAGCAGTTTCTATAAAAATTCATTTGCCGTATTTTTTATCACACCTCATATGCGGACATCTTGTACAGTGTGTCGCGTTTTTTGTTTTAGTTTTACTGAACTACCATATTTCAATACCTACTGTTATTTATCCCTACTGAAGATTACAACTTAGTGTCGAAATATGTATTTAGAATACGAATGTCAACGTGGTAAGGGATTTTATACTTTTTCTTAGTTATTAACTTTGAATATTTTCTTTATTTATTCCGCTACCCCTTGTATTTAAAGAGCAATATTGCTGCAGGGTTACTTTCGTATATTAGGGATATTTCATATATTAAAACTGGCCCATAGCCTGCTTGTGGGATAGGTTCAGCTAGCTAGAGGCAGAATCGCTATGTGATATCCCCTGATTCTGGTTATAGCTTCGTTTCCGAGGCGGACTCATTAGAGGCCGGCTTTATTGGTAGAACAAGTTACGATGTTCACTTGTATAATAATGTTAAGATCAGATACACAAGACTGATAAGACCCCTCAGTCTTTAGTATATATATCATCTCTCCTTATTGCTAACCTACTTATATACTTAGACTAAAATGTCGAAATATGCAGTAATTAAAGAGGACGTGTTGCGTTAAATAAGTATTACATTGAATGTGTGGAAATAGGTGTCCTACTTTAGTTGTCACATGACGGTAACGCACTACTTTGTTCTGTCAAGGATCAGAAGATCAGATCCGAGGCTCGACTGTCCAAGAAGGGTTTCTTGGCTTTCGTTCTTGTTTAAGGTGAATGCCAACATCTAAACATATTTAAGCGCTCCATGATCGCCGACGTGATAGTAGTTTGCGACATGCAAATGCTCCCTGTAATTGGGGTTAAGCTCTAAGAAAATGATAACGCATGAGTTATTACATGGAATATTCGCTTTTTTTTGTTTTTTATTTGTTTTTTTTTTGTTATTTAAAAGAAAACAGCTACAACATAAAGTTTCAAATATAAATCTTGGACATTTTCAAACAGAGCAAATAAGAACAAACATTTTACTCACACATTTCATCCGTCGAAAAATATTAGGACGTACTTATTTCGTTTTTTTCTTCCGTTATTATTCGTTTTCATTTCTTTATTTTAACATAAAACCGTTTCGAAGAAGCATTGAGATCGGAAAAATCCCGTTTATTATTCAAATCATTTCTTTCTGCGACGCTATATAGTAGAGGAGTTATTTAAAATATTCACGGAAATATCGGAATGAAAGGGAATTAAAAATTTCCATTATTTCGTGATTATTTACAGAGAATTTCGTTGTGTCAAAATGTGAGAGTTTTATTAGGGAGTGCTCCGTTCGCGTACGAGTAGAATATAAATTGTCGATTCCGGGGGACAGGAACGCCGGCCTCCCATCAACGAGCGAAACGTAAATACGTTAAAAGAAGCCCTCCGATGGTTCTGGATAATGTCATCAGCTTTTTAAAATGTATTATCCATGTAAGATTATACACATGAAATTTGCTCTTCAATATATTATCGAATTTATTATTTATATATTTAAAAAGGACACTATATTATTCTATTGTTTTCAGATGTATGTATTTACGAGGAAATATCAGAAAATAGCGAGATTCTTAAGTATATTTTGACTAAATAATTTGTAAATTTATGTGCATATTTTTGGGTTTTTCACTTACATATTTGGGTTAACCTAGTCATCAGTTACTTTGGAAGCCATTTTGTCGCAACCTTTCGGTACCCTAAATCTTCATGAATCATTTTTTGAGTGGAACCATAAGACAAACTAGCAATGTCAGAAATTACATATATGCCAATCCGACGATAATTTTGGATCAAGTAATTAATTTCTGCAATCGATCCGTGCACTTGGTGGTCGCTCGTGTCGAGGTTCACCTTCCTCTGATTCACAACCGTCTTTGAATTTCTTATGCCACGCAAACACTCTGCATCCTGATAAACTATCATTTGGGTATGCAGTTTTAATAATTTCAAAAGTTTCAGTTGCAGTTTTACCCAATCGAGCACAAAATTTTATCGCATGTCTTTGCTCCATTTTAATTTTTTCAATGGGTACGTCAAACGCTGACAATTCAGTAATTAATTTGTAATAAACGTCAAAAGTTAAATCCAAGCCTACTTGAGGATAAGTACATTAGAGATGGGGGTGTCCTTTCCTATTCTTTGTGTTATAAAATTCTAGTTGTGAAAAATGTTATACCACCAGCCTCGTTATATTTTGATATACCCTCGTATAAGGAATGTATTTATCTAACTTGCTGCAAAATAATTTATTTAATGCAATGTCTTGCAAGATATTTGTAACATCTGAATTTACATACACGTAAATAATTCATTTCGAAAAACGTGTAAATCCCCTTTTTACAATTAACCCTAGAATACTAACTGATCTTAAGTGTGCCCCAAAGCATTTTTTAAATTCACAATTTAATTGCGCGTACACTGCCATCTGTGTGCTTTCGTGTAATCTTATTTGAGGTTATATTCTACAATACGCACATGTCAGTTCTTTTGATCATTCATTGTTATTAGCCATTTAGTTGCTTTTGGGGTAACGCATAACCCCACGTTAGTGTCGCTCGTGAATAAGTTTCGCTGTATGACTTCAAAAATCAATTGATTTTAATTTATATCGTTTATTTATTTGGTGTTAAAGTCTGTAGAAAATTCACAGTTAATAACCCTCCACCTCCAAAACGCATAAGAACGCCAGTGAGGCCAACAGATTCTGAGTTCGAAGAGGTTTATCATTTTATGCTTGTTGCTTATTTATTGTCGACGTCATTCTATGTAATTTAGGTTTTGCTAGGGTGGTTGGAAGAAGACGAAAATAATGATTGCGATCATAGCGATGGTGGTAGTGATTACGAAGATAATGTTTCTATGCATTCTGACATTGAAAACCTAATATTTACATCTGATTACGAAGACAATGTTCCAATGCATCCTGAACCTGATAACGAAACGTCCATTTGTGACGAAGAAACTGTTCATAATCCACCCTTAGCTTCTTTAGGTACTTTAGTCTATAAAGCAAAAAATAAACATATATTGTCAAAAGAACTAACCTCCCAATCAGGTACTCCTCAGAGAAATATTGTACTTCGTATCCATGGAACAAATGGAGCCGCGCAAAATATTATAACGGAATTAGACTATTGGAGATTGCTCTTTGATGACGCTATGTTAACTGCTATTGTATTTTATACTAATATATAAATTGATATACGACAAAGAAATTATAAAGACAACTGTAGGTATGTTGGACCTATAGATAACTTAGAAACACATGCGCTTATTGGTCTCCTATTCGTTGACGGCTGCCGGAAGGATGGCCATCTCAGTACTGTTGAAATGTTGTCAGTTTTCGGACTGGAAATATACAAATGCATTATGACTAAAGCACGATTTGAGTTTCTGACAACATGTTTGCGCTTTGACAACAGGACAACTAGGGATCCTCAGAATAAATTTGCTCCAATTCGGTACCTTTGGACTTCATTAATTTCTCATTGTACCGAGATTATATTGGAATTTTTGTCTAAAATTTTACAGTTCCAGCGTCTGACGTTATAAGACGTAAGCTGAAGATGCGTATCATACATCGAATTATTCTTTATCAATATCAAATTAGGGTCTGACACTTTATATGTTTCAAAATGGCATGATGTAAAAATATATACAGGGTGCTATATTGGTCGTGCCACATTAATCGAAATTCAAACGCTTCTTTCTCGATTTTTTTGAAGGAAATCTATATTTTCGATATTGTCAGGTAAATCCCTGTAACATTACCTTTAAAATACCAATAACGTAATACTTATTTACAGTATTTTCAACGATATTCCACTTTTACGAGAAATATCTTTAATTCTATTCAATATTCAGTACACCTAAAGCTGCATGCATAGTACATAATACAAAATTATTATTATGTACTCTTTTTGATTTCTAAATAATAAATTAATCTTAAAGTTATAGGATGCTCGAATATGTTTCCATTCTGCTCTATGCAGATTCTGAACCTTCTCTGTATGAACTGCCTTACATTTTCAGTCATATGATGATTATTATTACATATTTTTGAATTACATTTGAACATTAAAAAGAAAAATCTCAACATTTGTACTAACAATATACGGTGACATTTACAGAAATGGAATTAACCTTGAGTTTTCACAATATTGTTTCATCTCAAACATAATAGAACAGGTACGATTTATTAATGTGAAACTGGGATTGAGGTCACATATAATTGAGCACACTAAGTTCGTCTTGAAATTTCCAACCTCCATTTCTCTCTCTGAAATTGTGCATATCTTTGATGTGGGCGCGTCACATTTAATAGCGATGGTGTAAGTAATTAGATTTAGGGGAATAACATCTGGAAATAACATTAACGTGGGCATTTTATTAAGGTCTTTGGGTCTCCGGCAGAGTGAACAATAATTTTCACACTAATTACGTGGAAGCCAAACAGATGACAATCACTACTGCTTGACTGCCTTCTGTAAAGAGCACATGTACTGTTACAGTTCGCGTATATCAAACAAATTTTAATTTCGTTTTAAATTCTATATACTATTCAGAAATATATCCAATTTAATAATGTTAAGGAATTCATAAGACACTTTGTGGCGTATTATTCATATTTTCAAGAGAAAGCTTTTCTTTTGTATAACATCGAACAAGCAAAACTGCATGGGACCAAAGGACCAAAGGGTCAGTTCAAATATTTGAAATATTTCTAGAATTTTTGTTTCGAATTCATTTATACTGGATTTAATAATAATAATAATTCCTTTATTGCAAATATATTAATTTACATGTATACAGTATAATAACCTGCAACTATGAACATATAAGCAATCACGAAGTGGGGTTCAGACCGAACAGACTGCTTTTAAACAAAAACCTGGAATAAAATAAATAAACGCTTACGAGATAATGTCCTAGTACTAACTTAAAACTACTTAAATAATATATACATATATATATTATATATATATATATATATATATATATATATATATATATATATATATAAGGTAAACTTAATTAGTCGGCGATTACTGGTTATTACTTCAAAGTGTATATATTTAATAAAAATAATCCTACATGTTTCGGCAATGATGCCTTTGTCAAGGATATAAAAAATATAAAATTTATATTTTTTATTATTTCTGGTTATTACTTCAAAGTGTATATATTTAAAATAATCCTACATGTTTCGGCAATGATGCCTTTGTCAAGGATATAAAAAATATAAAATTTATATTTTTTATATCCTTGACAAAGGCATCATTGCCGAAACATGTAGGATTATTTTAAATATATACACTTTGAAGTAATAACCAGATCTTTAATCGCCGACTAATTAAGTTTACCTTATCATACCAAGGTCACGAAAATACTATATATATATATATATATATATGTATATATATATATATATATATATATATATATATATATATATGAGATTTAATAATTATTGATTCTCATACACATGCAGTTCATTACAGTTCGTATATATACACGTAGTATAGAAGTGAATATCATGTCTGTCTTCAGTAAGGTGCACTGATGATCTGTAAAAAACAGTGAAATATCGATATATGCACATTCCGCGCAGATAAGTTTTTCACAAAATTTTTCATATATATATATATATATATATATATATATATAACATGACTGTGAGCACTAGCTGAATTCGTCACAAACACTGAAACGTGACATAAGTAATCTAAGTATGTGATACATAAAAAGGCGTAGGCAATACATATAAAATCAAAAGGAATTAATTATTGAAGTGCTATAATTAGGGCCGACTTCCACAGCAAGATCGTCCATTCTGTTGTAACCAAATTTGTCGTCTAAGGCGTTACTTAAACGCAGGATTAACATATTCTTAAGGGAGTTCGGAATGCTATTATATTTGTTGCAAATTGAAAATGTAACTGATTATTAGTCATTGATGGTGTACAACTTCTCTTCTAATTATATTTTAATCAAAATTTTGGCATGTTTCAACATATCAAAATTTTAGTGAGCGCGTAATAATAGAGATAATTTTATGGGGGCGTTAATATTAGTGTAGAGGCTATCTAAATAATATATATTAATTCATGTGATCTGTTATTTATTATAGAATCAATGTATGTTGGTTTATGGTAAATCAAAAATTCAACATTTCATTTAGAACTAATAATACCATATGTAATATTATCAAAAACAATAAAGGAAGAACGGAAAAAGGCGAAAAATCGGGAGTCTATGAGATGAACTGTGGGAGTTGTCAAAACTTCGGTTGGCCAAACAGGCCGCTCTTTTAACACAAGAATCAAAGAACACATGAGATCCTTTCATAATAAAAAAAAACAGATTCTCATTATTCCAAGCATTTATTAGAAGCATGACTTCGACGCCAATTTCAAAATTCTGCATATACAGAATAAAAGTGTTCTCTTGAATAATTTAAAAGCTTTAGAAATTAATATATTCGAAAACAAAAACTTATTATTAAACAACCTATTAGATATAGCCAACTCTCCACTTCTAAATATTATTGATTAAACAAAGATCGCCCCGCCTCCACTTAGGTCAGGTAGATACAATATTGTAAATTCAAACACGTGTTTTATTTCAAGTGTTTTGTGGATTTTATTAAATGTAACTCCAACAAGTAACAGCCAACTCTATTACAAGGCTAACTATATCATATCGTATTATTTTTTCAAGTATCTTTTACAAGGAATATTATAATGATATAAATTTCATTGACGTGACAACCTTTTAGCTCGTATCTTTAATTAACTCTTAATTCTTAGACAGCACAATTTGCAATTTAATTGGTTATCCTTAAACTAGATCTTAAAACGGCCCTTCCAACCGCGGCTTTTCTTTAGACGAGATCTCTCAGTTTCTAGCCTTTAAGGGATAAACATATATCGCCAAAAGTGCTCGTTCAAGCATACATAGTGAGGCCATGATCGCTCTTACTTCTGGGCTTTTTCTGGGTATCTACCACGTGTTCTTCCACGACAGACGCCGTTCAAAGATATAGTCTGTATCGACCGCAACACTTACAAAAATCCACTTCCTTGTAATTTATTTTCAGCTTGTAAATACTTATTTGTCGTTACCGTATATATAGCTTCCATTTAATTATTTTAATCTGTTTCAAAGCTTAATTTCCTTTAAGTAAATATTAAATATAAAACTTTAAAAACAACGTTTTTGTTTTCTTTTATTTAATAACTTTCAGCATACTACATACGTCCTGGAACTTTACTCACTGATGCTCACCATTATATTATTTTAAATAATTTTAATTATAGCAGAACTCTACAGCTAGCCTGAAAAAAATTAACACATTACAAAAGCTTCCATCTCTTAACATTTTGAGCTCCCACATGGCGGAAAATACGTATCAACCAGCGTTCTGATAACAGTACATACATACGACATGTAGGTACTTGACGGGAATATCACATTTAAATTAACTTTAAAAATTATTGTCCGTGCTAGAAACATTTCATACTTCTATGTAATCGCTTTTCAACTCTATATACTTAGATCAGCGATATTTCAACTTTTTTATACTTTCCAAAAAGTAGGATATTTGAAATTCTGTGACATAGACCACCGTTTCAAGGACAACATCCGCGTTTGATGTGAATCTTTGCTGGCTAAGCAGAGGCTCCCTCAGGTTGCAAAATTTAAAACAACGAATGGGCCAAATCTGGGGAATCAGTGGATGGAAGCGCAATTCTAAATATAATTCGTCCCATTATGATTGCTGTGCAATACTAGGGTGAAACAACTGCTACCTCAACAAGTGCGGTAATTTTTTCCTTAACTCAGCATTGAAAAAATCCAATAGATTAGCATAGATTAGCTGTGATAATACTTTTCGTTTCCGAATACTCGATATAGATTATCCTCAGTGATTTGATGCCGGCCTGTCGAGACTGAAGTCGAGATCTCCTCAACTACTGCTAGTAGAACAACTTATAGCAGAAGATTTCAATCCAAATTATAGATGGAGAGAGTGTTGTGAAGCCTTGAAACCCGCTCCAGCAGCCCATATCATTGTTCCTGTCGTACCCTTACCAGGAATGTAGCTGCCTCGGCACGAGTGAAAGATTCTCAATAGAATAAAACCGTTCCACGGAATTTATCGTGACTCATTCTATAAATGACTGACTGATGCATCAACTTGCGAATGCGGAGAACTTCGTTAGCGCTAAGAAATAAGTAATTAAACTTCTAGTTTCAAAAATTCTTTTTATATATTCTTTTTATATAATACTTCGTTAGTCTATTCACCATATTACAGCTGAGTACCCCCTTACAGCATATGAAGGTGAGGTGAGTGACTTCTTTGAAGCAACTGACTCCTCGTAGCATGTATAATCCATGTTAGCCATACGCTAAATAAATAAATAATAAATCCTGTACGTATCACAAAAGACGGCCATCATAATCTTTCTGACAATGAAATTACCTTGTCTTGTTTAATAAAGAAAAACTTTATAAAGGGTCTAGAACTCCTCAACACATTAATATCCATGTCCTAAGTAAATATTTCATCAACTAAGTTGTCATCTTCAATAACACTGTTATTTCTTCCCGCTGAAGATGATAACTTATTTGCCGAAATTGCATTAGGGTGCGGGTATTAATAATGAAAAGGATTTTATTACTTTTCTAAATTTTTTTTTATAACTTCATTGTTGCCACTGTTCTTCCATTGAAAGAACAGTAAAATTGAATGACCTGTACGTTACCCCGATCTTACTCCATTAGATTACTTCTTGTTTGGGTATCTAAAGAAGATAGTGTATCTTAGCCAGCCTGGAAACTTATCAATCAATCAATGTACGGTATCTCGAAGACAGATATGACATGTAAAAATGAGATTTAATATTCATTAATTCTCATTTGCAGTAAGTTCAGAATGTTAACTATATATACACAAAGTAGAGAGGTGAAAAGCCATATCTGTCTTCGAGATACCGTACATTGAAAAGCTTCAATTAGAGCGGAACGCGTCTGTACGTTCCCGTTGATGGAGTTGGCTTTTCAGTAATTTTTAATTATCCTAACAACCAGTAAGATCGTAGTCGCGACGAGGTGTGTTATACATGCTAGTACAAACTTAGTTTGTCGGATTGTAGTTATTAATGCATCACATAAGGCGACATTGGCATGTAAAAATGAGATTTAATATTCATTAATTCTCATTTGCAGTAAGTTCAGAATGTTATCTATTAATTAAGTCAGTTCTTTATTTTTTAGTCCAATATTTCGCATTGAATTCGAATGCTTCCTCAGAGGATCACTTTAAGAGTAGATGGACATAAATTTATTACCTATTACCAAAAGAAATTAATACTTACAAATGTGAACTTGTTTTTTTTCTGGAGAAATTACTCATATGTTTGTAATATTGTAAATTAATAAAACTAATGTCAACGGACGTACCCTTAGTTGTTTCGAAGTTACATTTAAAAAAAAACACAGGACAACCACATCTAAAAAGAAAGCCACATGTTCAATATTGACGATCAAAAGAATTAATCGCACACACACATGTTCTTGTCACAAAGTTAATACTTTATATGTTAGAGGATGATAGTGTAAAAGATCCGGTAAAGTTTTTTTTGGATTCCAGGTGTGTAACATCGAATTTGAAAAAGTTACTATTCATAATCAAGGTCACAAATTTTATACACTGGTGTGCGAAAGTCAATGTTCCTATTCTTCAGAATGTGTCGTCTCACAGAATTTTACATTAGAAAAGAAAAAAGAACAAAAACGTGATATATAATTAATAAATGAGCAAAAACTGAGGAGGACCAATGTGTTAAACGGTAACAGATAAGTTATTTTGTGTGGTTTGTTGTTTAGAGTTTATGTTTATTGTTAGCAAGTAAGCATAATTTGCCCTTAGGTTGTTCGTATCAGATCTGAAATTCATCGAATTAGCGTTGTTATTGATCTCTACCATTTCCAAAAACTCTCTACACTTTCAATTGTTTAAAGTCTGAAGGACTTTAACATTATTAAAATTAGGTGTGTGATCATTGTTAATCATATGTGAAGACAAGGCGCATCTGCTCTTACCAGTCCAAATGTCACTCTTGTGCGTGGCGAGTCTAGTTTTTAGCCAAGTGCAGGTATGACCTATGTACACCTGACTGCATTCATTGCAACGAATGCAATACACAACGTTGGATCGGAAGGGCAAAGGCGTCAAGTCTTTGGTTTTACTAAAAAAGTTTGGTACTGGGTTGTAATTGTAAAAACCTAATCTAATTTCCTCTGGGGAGAGCACACGAGAGAGCCGTTCTGATACACCAACAATGTAGGGAAGTCTGTAATATTTGAATGTTTTGGGTTGTTCAGCAATGGTATTGTTTGGAATTTGATTGTAGGAAGAAGGTGTGGTGAAAATTAGTTTGTTAATCAAACTGCGTGGATAACCGTTATTTGAGAAAATCCTACCCAATATTTTAAGATTTCGTTGTTTGAAGGAAGGGTGGCTTATCCTAGAAACCCTATGTTTCATGCCTAAGATGAGATTTATTTTCTGGCTATTAGAGTGATTAGAGTGGTAATTTAACATTCTATCTGAAATACTGGGTTTTCTATACCAGTCAATCATTGAGTGGTTGTTGTTTCTGATTACCTTCGTGTCTAGGAAAGGCACACCTCCTTCATTTTCGCGTTCGATAGTGAATTGAATGTTAAGGTGGAATGAGTTAAATATTTCCAAAATGTCATCTATTGCTAGAGTAGGTAGTGCGCAAATTAAATTATCCACATATTTATGTATGAATACAAATTCAAATTAGAAATTGATTTATAAATTTAATGTCAAATGGAAAACACCAAAAAAATTATTATTTTTTTAAATTTTTGGCAAGACAATTGTGTAGTAAGTTGTAAAATTAATTAGAAACGCATTTGTTGATTTTCGATATTAATTATGTACTAGTTTACAAAAATATTCAGTTAGAATCTTTTAATTAAAAAAGGATGTTGTTGATTAAGGACAAACAAATTTGAAAGAAGATTAGTCCTATTTTTAATAATAAAAATATTAATACTTTTAATTGAAATTTAGCTCGAAAATCAGAAGAAATATGGTATTAGAGTATTATCTCAATGCATTTTAAAATATGTACCTACTTAATAATTTTTTTTTATATTTTTTAAATTTACTAAATTAACTTATAATTATAATGTAAGAAAATATTTGTTTTACTTTTGTCATTAAGTAATTCTTGTAAGATTCAGAACTCTCCAACGACCTACGAAAGAAGTTTAAATTATTCGTAAATGTGAAATTTTTGGATTTTTTTTTTTTATAATTTAATTTGAAAATAATTTTTCTTTTTTTTAACAATATTAATAAAAAAAGTAAAGTTCTGCTGTTTGAATAGAATAAAAAAATATATACACAATTCAAAATCATAAAATTCAATTTGTTTTTTTTTAATTTTATAGATATAAATATAACTTATGTTACATAAGTTATATTTATATCTATAAAATTAAAAAAAAAACATAATAAAATTTTTATATAATTTCGTTTTGTATCTGCAAATCCCAACAACTATAAAACAAGAAAAAAGCTTATTATTGAATAAATACAATTCGAAAACATACATATTTAAATACTTTTATTCATTCGATTTTTTTCCCTACGGAAAAACACTACTAAAAACAAGACGCAAGAATCAGTTCACATCTATATTTATATATTTCTGGTAAGGGATATTGGGTGTTTATATTTAAAGAAACATATGTTTACTAAAGAAACGTGCGAACTGTTCGCTTTATGAATGAACAAAGTCCGTGCGTAAAAGTGAAAGACAGTCCTAAATATCGGCTCTTGTAGATTGTCAACCTTTTTGTTAATATGACTGTACATGGCTTCCAGTTTGAAAATCATCTTAAGTAAATTTAATTTTGCCAGTTAATTTTGATTTTCTTATAAATTAATAAATAAAAAATAAGTGAGACTCCAAGTGTTATAGTTTGATGACATCGTGCTAACGAGGAGAAGGCAAAATATTAAATTAAAAAGTATTACTCCAGTACGTCACAATTCTTTGAAATACCACATACATTTGAAAGTGACTTCAAATGATGGCTCCTCATTGTAAATTTTCATATCTAAAATTTCGTCTCAATATCTTTATTAATTTAACAGATATTTACACGACCCCAAACTTTTGGTCATCACTGTATAACTGAAACTTTTACATAATCGCTAAATTAAACAATACTCTCGCTTTAAACAAAATACATTATAACTTAGAGACTGGATACAACTTTTGTCTTTGCGCCACAACAATATGTAGAAACAACGAATAAGAGGAAACAACATAAAAAGATTTTTCCCGTGTCACAGTAGCAATGTTGTCATCTGATAACAGTTTTAATCTATTTTATGTGGTCGTAATATGGCTCTTTAGTTATTTTATTTCTTATACAAAGAACAAGAATACCGCCTGAGGATGGTATATGAGATTCTACCGAAACGTTATACGCGTCCTTGTTCGAATAGAAAAATTTCTACCCGGAATAAAATCGAAATAGTACGACTTGACATTATTTATTGCATCATTCTGTATATATGACGTATAATTAAAATTTTACCTTTCATAAATTATTTTTCAATAAAATAAAGGAGTAATATCTTGTAAGGGGGGACTAAGAGGATAAACTAATAATGGTAGGGAAAACACGAAAAAATCTCATTAAGCTTAATTAGTTCTGGAAACGTTAATTGACGTAAATTAATTATAACAAAGACATTCATTAGCTTTGTAGGTGGCGAGAATATCCTATCAATTTGGACATGAGTGAAGAGCCACCGATTCAGATGGTGTCCTGAATATTTAAACATTTCGGCGAAATTCAATTAAACGAATCCTTGAAGAGTTTTTTTAAGGTTTAATTAAATCACCGAGCCTGTTTTTTCATTTGGTCGACCTAAAACCTGTGTTGAATTTTTTAATAGTATATATATATATATATAATCGATAAAAAAGAGAATGTGTATGTGTATGGCTTCATGTTTATGAAATTATTTTACAATTCAAGCTAATTTTCTTTTGCATAGAGCGCAATCTTGGAATTTCATGTACCGGGTGTACTTGAAAGAAAAAGACCTATGAAGAATAAAAAGATGTAATTTTATACTTGGAGGATATGAATTCAAAATAGTTTCCGCAAATTCCTTCGCAAACGCGAAAAGAAATGACATGTTTAGAAAATGTTTGCCCCGTCACTGTATTTTGTTCCTACTATAACTAGCGAAACAATTTTACCTGTGACTCTGTCAATTGCGATCGTTGCATGTGTACATTTTGATTATGCCTTACACAACGCATGAACTGTTCAATATTATTTACATTTATAATAAAAAAAACCGGTGGAAATGTTCGTAGAACTTGCCGTATGTATAGGTAGCATTGTCCATATCGTCGAGCATTAACTTATACTTATGTAATGAATGCCGTGTTATTAAATGACGAAGGCTGCGGATGTGAAACGACCTGTAGAGTCTTACGCACTGAAGAAGAGCTACTGTATCTCATTGAGAGAAATCCAGCTGTAAGTACACGAGATGCAGAAAAATATGTTGGGGTGTATCCCAATACAGTGCACAGTATTTTGAGAAGTAATTCAATAACCCGCATCATATTCAGCGTGTACAAGAATTGACTGAAAATGATCGTCCCCTATGTATTACATTTTCCATGTAGTTTCGTCAACATGTAGCAGAAGATGTAAATTCCTGTGCTAAAGCTCCATTCGCTGATGAATGCTATAAAATCCTTCACGATAAATGGTATTGTAAATGACCGTAATGCGCATCATTATTCGATGAACGTAAGGGCAGTTATTGTAGCAGATACTCTTCTAGGACTTCATGTAATTCCAGGGAGACTGAACGGAATAGACTATTTAGAATTTTTAGAAAAGTTTTACTGATCTATCTGTACGATGTACCGCTTGACATACGAAGGAAAATGTAGTTTATGTACGTCGGAGCACACGACATTTTTCACGAGCAGTACACGACTTTTTAAATGCCACATATCCTAGATGGATTGGATGTGGATGTCTCTTAAATCCAATCGATTTATCATTGTGTGGTTATATGAACACCCTTGTCTACAGTGCTGGAGAGATTGAAAACGTAGAAGACCTACAGCAGCGAATTTTGTAGACAGCACAGCATATTAGACATGGAACACCCTTTCATCAGGTCCGTGACAATTATTTACGTCGCATGGAGACATGCCTTCATGCTGAAGGTGGACACTTTGAATATTTCGTTTGAACTTTCCACCTGTTTCACCTATTTACAAATCGGCTCTTTTCAAAGCCAACAGTTTTTACTTTCAAACATGAAAAAAGACGTTATAAATTCTTCATAGCTGATATCTCCAGATGTTGTCGTATTGAGGTTATTGAACGATAAACAAACAAAGCTGCTACCTTTCAAAGGTTTCATAACATTGAAAGCCATCCAAACAATGTTAATTTTTAGAGTTTTTATAAACATAAACATTGCAGCATGTGAGTGTACATTCAATGGAGGTTGTTTTATAGACATTCTGACTCCATATGCGGCACATAATACCATTCTCCGAGAGCTTTTAGCTTTGTGGTAAGCGACATATTCTATATAATTGCATGTTTCCATTTTTCATGCACATCTATTTCTTTCAAGGAGACCCTGTAGATAATGTTTTTTTTAATATACAGGTTCGTCTCATTAAGTCTCCGTTCTAGCACTGCACTCTACGACCTTAAAATGCTTCATCTGTCCCGGCTTATACTACGAATTTCCGGTATCTTAGTGTCCTGCACAAGGTTGTACAAGTCTTTGCCAGAGCGTGTTCTATATAATTCTGGTTCTACACTATGTTGGCCAAATAACAGATGTCGTCTATGATCCTATGATTCATAATTACCCAGTATATATTTCGTTGTTTCTGATTCCTGACTGTATTGTCTGTACCTAAGAATTCTTGTACCTTCATACAGCCCAATTTTATGTAAATGCTCCTTTACTGTGCTACCTACCGCGCGTAGGCGCAGTTCGGACGTAATAAAGATGGCCGGTAAGTTGTCGAAATCGGTAGTTTTAACCCACAATTTAATGGAGTCTCTATTTAGCGTGTATGTTCTTAGTCAGTGGAGACGAGTGTGGATTGACTAAAACGGATGATAGGTAGCGCTACTTAATTTTATGTGCGGAGGCTCGAAACTGAAAACTAAGAAAGGATTTACGCATTCGTAGGCGAACGGCGAAACGGCGAGCTAAGCTAAAGGAGAGGTACCTAAATACATTAAAAAAAGTTGGAAATAGTTAATGCGTATATTGCAAATAGAGAAAGTAATTAACAAGTATTTAACCGGTATTTAATTAACAAATGGCTCACACGCCACACGACACAATTAGTAAAATGAAATTTAAATTATGAAAAAAAAATCGACACTGGAATATGAACACCCGACATATCAAGTCATTAAATTGTTGAACAAAATTTACATGTGTTTATACTGAATCAACTTAAAACACCAAAATCAGATAAATTAAATTAATCTGCAAAAGATACCAAAATTATATGACAATTAGTTATTTACTCAATTTCAATTTGCCTTAACCTAGGATCAAAATTCGTAGTTCGACCGCAGATTTGTTGTTGAACTTTACATTTGGTATTACATACACAGTATTTTACAAGTATAGTAATAAAATTTAATAAAAATTACAATTTGCCGAGATTTGATCGCACGGCTACGATAATGTGATGACAGAAAAAAACATTGTAATATATATATAACTCTAGTAACTCACAAAGTTGGTGCAAACATAGAAAATTAATAAGAGAAAGGAAGCTAAAGTCTGCAAATATGAAATCAAAAAGCGGCAACCATAGTTAGGAATTTCTCAACGACCTAAAATAACATTAAATTAATTAAATGTATCCCACAGAATCAATATTTTTTATCACACATGTAGCGAAGGTATTAGTATAGCTCCTCGTTACAGTACTCGGTCAATTACCAACGTGTAAAACCTAACTAAAATGGTGATCGGGGAGACTGACACCATGTGAATGCTTATCTACTGCATAGGTGGGTAGGACTTTCATCTATCGACATCCAAAATAGCGGTAAATTCATTGAGTCCCCAGATTAGATTAAGCTTAGTACCCGTCATAGATGAAAGCGGGCTGTATCGAAGGCTGCGTGTTCTTAGATCAACTTGCAAATTGTTGCCAAGAGAATCAACATCAAATTTCGGCTAAAAATCGGCTAAGTCACCTCAGAAGGTGATTTCCAAACTCAACGTACGATACACTTCATCAATATACAAAAATTATCGAAATCTTTCTCAATCAATCCGATTGATATCTCAATTAGAAAGTGTAAAATCAAGTGAACACTAACTCCTATCGCTGCTCTGCGAAGTTTCAATGCGAATGTCCAACATATCAAATATAACTTTAATACAACGCACACTGAATATACAAGTGTAGTTGAAAAATAATCGTAACAAATGGTTACTTCTACGTACAGACACATGTTCCGAACTCCTCTTAGATCTCGTCAATGCACTTGGAGAAGTATCCGTTTCCAGACATTGTCACTGAGTATATGGCATACCATGTGTCAAGAGAAAACGTCTCGAGACACCTGCCAAGAAGAGCCAAACTACTATTAAGGACGAAAGTACTCCTTTAAATGTGTAGACCACTAGCCCGTAGCTTAAATGGCTCCAATATATTACGCAAAAGGTAACCACATTATCATCGGTATGTTGTCACTTTCATGGTAGGCATCTCAAGTCAACAAAAATGGTTTCAACAAAGTTAATTTTATTTTTATTTCAACTTTCTTGGCCAGCTTCTTTACTCACGTATTTTACCGATGAGCCTGTAGAAAGGTGAAATACGTATCTACGTCTCTGGGGATAGGATATATTCGGACACGTTCACAGGAAATATTAATAGTGAACCTGCATTTGTGTTCTTCACACCAGATTTTTAATAATATTTTATATTATTAAAAATACCTTTGTATTATACAAAACTGGTGGGGTTTACCTACTCATGTATGTTTCAATTATTCTGATACATTACATTTTTCCATTTAAGAATGCGCTTGATAATCACAGACGCGTGCAAATATTTATATTATTTAATTTATTTAATTTATTTGTTTACCCGAGAACCTATTACAACATTATTTACAGAATATTACCAAACAGACACATGAATATTTTAACGTAAATTCATAATAACTATTAGACATGTAAAGTACCTCTTAAGATTTACGATTTATTTTTGAAAATAATCAAAAAAGTCACATGTAAAATTTAGTATTCGCCTATCATATAAATCACTGGTGTTTAAACTTGTATTATCAGCGATTTTAAGCAAAGAAATTGGACGGCAAGCGATCGATCGACAGAAAAAGGTATGGGAGGAGAACGTAGAACTGAGGTCTAACGTGACAGGTGGTGAGCATGTCGCTGTTACGACCTATGTATAGTTTTTTGGTTACTGGCCAATCAAAGTCTGGATTCTACTACTAAGTAGAAAAAAATATAACCTAACTTCAAATATAGCTTTATTGTACATTCAATTTATACATACGTAATAATAATAATGATAATTATATATATACAGTATGACTGAAGTTTCATTTTGTTTTTTTGGGGGATATATTCCAAAAAGTTCAACAAATAAAATAGTAAAAATTTTTTCTAATAAAAGTTGTCTAGTAACACCAAAAAAAAAAATTTATAAAAGCCCAATGTTTTCAAGTTTCACTGTACAAATTTCATACGTAATAGGTCAGTAACCGATGTGTGGCCGTAACGATATCAAACTGTGTCAGGGTCAAGTTTAATATGTGAGACTGCAGTTTACTTGGTACATGCGATAGAATGAAATGCCCGGTTTATTTGTATACTTAGTGACGGCAAGCGAAACGATGCGTGCAATTTTTCGCAGATAAAATATTAGTTCAACGGTATTTTTCGTAGTAACAAAACGTTAGTTTTACTTTATTGCTAGTTGAAAAATATTTTTGTATGAACATAAAATGGCATACCACTTTACCAATAGTGAGTTAGTTGATATTATTTTGATTTAGGGTGAATGTCAACAGAATAGTCATACAGCGCGTCGTAGATATTCTGAATTATTTCCGAATCGACATTTACCGTCGGCACCTACGTTTATAGCAGTTGTTCAACGGACTCGCGATACCGGAGAATTACAACCTCGACGCCGAGATAGTGGTCCAGGACGTGCTGAAAACGATTTAGCTGCTGAAGAAGAGATTTTGGAGGCAATAGAAAATGATCCAACGTTAAGCACACGACACCTTGCTAATCGGTTTAACGTATCACAGTTTGTTGTTTGGCGAACCTTAAGAGAAGCTCAACTTTATCCTTTTCACTACCGACGAGTGCAAACATTAAACCCTCGTGATTATCCGGCTCGGGTACAATTTTGTGAATGGTTGCTTCAAAGAAATCGCGAGGACGAAAATTTTTTATTTAATATTCTCTTTACAGACGAAGCTACTTTTACACGTGAAGGGACTTATAATCTGCATCAGTGGGCAATAGACAATCCTCGTGCGGTCCTTCGTGTGCATAATCAACAGCGATTTTCGATAAATTTATGGGCGGGAATAATAGATAACTTTATCGTCGGCCCGTTTATTCTCCCTGCTCGTGTTAATGGCCAAACTTATTTAGAATTCTTACAGCATAATTTACAACCGCTGTTAGAAGATTTCCCCCTTAATATTAGATATCGGATGTGGTTTCAACATGATGCTGCTCCGGCACATTTTACACACACTGTTCGTAGACATTTAAATACTGTGTATCAAGATCATTGGATTGTAAGCAGGGGTACTGTCGCATGGCCACCGCATTCTCCTGACTTAAATCCGCTGGACTTTTTCTTCTGGGGCTATTTAAAACAACTGGTGTATGTGAATGAAATAAATACCATCGATTAATTGCAAAATCGTGTGAATGAAGCAAGTGCTTTAATACGGGAGCAAAATGTCCTTCAGCATGTCAACGAAGCACTCATTCGACGTTTGGAGTTGTGTGTGCGAGTCGGTGGGGGAAACTTCGAACACCTGTTGTAGACATGTAAAGTACGTATTAACTATCCTAAAAATATCGTTTTTTTACTATTATTAATTTATATAAATTTTTTTGTTTTTAAATTAAATTTTTTAAATTAAAAAATGTTATTGTTTTTAAGTTTGTGTTATGTTATTTAAGTTAACAAAAGGAAACTTCAGTCATACTGTATATATATATATACATGGTGATTCTCAGAGTATTCACATAAACTTGGGGATTTATTCCTCATGACAAATAATAACTAATAGGTGAAAAAAATAGTAGCAAAAGTTTTTTAGTTCCCTAGATATCCGTAAAATTTACTTTCAAATCAAGAACACATATAAATTACGTGAAATTACAATGGCGCTAATCAAGTTCAATTTTGACAACTGTTGCTTCAGTGCGCTTGTGTCATTATGACATTTAAGTTACCCCATGACGTATACAGGACAGACAGGTAGATCGTTTGAAATGCTCATCAAAGAACATTTTTCTTCCTTTAGAACTAATAAAAGTGACTCTTCATATGCGTCTTATATTAATTTAAAATACTACTCATAGAAAATAAGGGTAAAAAGCTTAATTTATTAGTCACCTGAAATTCATAAATTAAAGAAAATTATTATTCTCAATGATCAACTAAAAATTAATAATTCACCGTTACTTAATTTATTTATCTGATTATTCAGACTGTCATATATTGTAATGTCAGAAGTGAGATGGCGGGATCGTTATGTAATGTCACCTGGTCACGGAGGTAACATTGTTGCTGAAGCAATTCCATTTATACATAAGAGATTTCAGTGGTACAAATAATATCCATTGGAACGATTAAATAATAACATTTAATATAATAACGAATATAACAAACAGTAAACAATACATGGAAATATGATGCACTAGTTTGGTACTCACTCTGTCTCTGATTGTGGCTCTGACTGTGGAGATTCTTAGTCTCTAGTTTATATATCATATGAGTATGTTCTGTTAGCCTAGTAATTAGGTTACAAGATGTTTATCAACATGGTGAAAGATCATAACTAAAGGATGGCCATGTTGATGAAATGAATAACAATATTGCATATTTGTGAATATATGGTTTATTTATTAAAATATTGTATTTTTCCAAAGTGTTGCTCCACTTCTCTTTAGCATAATGTACACCCTTAGTTTTACGAGTTTTACTCGTATCACCCTATGAACTGCATTGTAGACACCGCAGTTCAATATTTATGTGAAAGTTTTCGTTCATAGACATTTAAGTAATAAGACTACCCATGCCTTCTAAATATCCAAAACAAGTATTTGTACGGTATATTTATATGTTAGTTATATGTCTGACGAAGCTCCAGTGTAAGTGAAGAGATCGTTACTTTGTGAAGTAAAAAGTAGTGACATTTATTAATATTTGTTTTATTTTATCCCAATTGTAGTTATGAATATAAAATATTGTGAGTCAAATACGACGCGAGCCCCAAAATTAACACCCTGAAAATTATATTACGCGACGTCTATGAATTCAAATAATTCAGAATGTGCATAAACAGTAAATATCACACACATACACGCTACAGCATATGTTTACATACGTAACGCTGGATGAGAAGGAAAATAACAAAACAATTTTTTTGTTATTGTCAGTCTACTTTAAAATATCGTATTTTATAATTTATAATATAGTCCATCACACAGTAGCGTGCCAATTTTTTTTTAAATATCTGTCACTTTTTTCTCGCTTATGAGTAGAGCAGACCAATTTCCGTGCGCACCATGTGCGCCGATGTGAGGATGATTATATTGCATCAGAACTAATAAAAAGCATTCAGTATGTGTTTGGTACTTGCTTAGACTGCATGTAAGTGTAAGCATACGTAATAAAATGTCGTCGACACATAAATCGAGAAAACGACTGTTGTCAGACGAAGTGAATAAGTTTATTATGGATATCCCCAACTTAATATACGATGGCTCAAAAATTAAATGTTT
The DNA here is from genome assembly GCA_935421215.2 of Melolontha melolontha. Classification (NCBI taxonomy): domain Eukaryota; kingdom Metazoa; phylum Arthropoda; class Insecta; order Coleoptera; family Scarabaeidae; genus Melolontha; species Melolontha melolontha. Next base: position 29,971,150 of record OW285236.1, on the reverse strand, counting down.
AGTGTGCAATACATATCTAATGTGTTCGTCAAAAACACATTGTAAAGAACACGTAAGCAGTTCGAAGCACAATAATAACAAAATTAATCGACAACAGTTTATACATGAACTATGTGTAACTATGATTGTGTGTACACTGCCGTTTACCTTGTTAAGTAATGATGCATTTATTTCATTTTGGAATAAATACGCGAATCAAACATTACCGAGCACGACAACGTTACGAAGGAATTTACCATCGGTGCGTAAACAGGTTGAAAATAAAATCAAAGCCGAACTGACAAATAAAGAACTGTGGTTATGTGTGGATGTAACAAGTAAAAAACAATCAGTAGTCAATGCCATGGCGCGTACTATGGAACCACATCAACCAACGTCTTCAATTTTATTAGCATCCAGACGACTAGAACAATGTAATGCCGAAAAAATTTCAGAGGTGCTATTAGATACTTTGGAAAAATTTAAATTTTCGAAAGACCAAGTATTAATGTTTATGACCGATGGTGCCGCCCATGTTCTGTAGGCCGGTCTCTTAGAAAATATTGTCCTAACTTGTTACATATTACTTGTAAACTCCATGCTCTACACCTTGTGGCAGAACAGGTTCGTAGATGTTATCCAGAGGTAGATGCTTTAATATCGAGTACAAAGGCAGTATTCCTGAAATCTCCAAAACGTATTCGCAAATTTCACGAATTGTGTCTCCATACCACTGAGCCACCACAGCCGATTCTGACACGTTGGGGTACATGGTTACAGGTGGGGTTTTACTATCATGAACATTTTCGTTTTCCGAATATAAACATATTTTTCCCTCACGGCGGACATGTTTTTCGGAAATAACCTTAGAAACGCAACTGATGTTGAAAATATACAATCGAGTTTCTCCAGTTTGTCAATCCTTGGAAGACGCTTAAAACGGTAAGTGTTTTTTTAAATCCTCTGTCGTGCACACAACCACTGATTTCATACATTATCCATTTTATTAAAAGGTACATACAACGCTGCTATTATATGTACTATTCTTATTTTTCGTGTGTTTCTGCATGTTACTTTAACAGCAGAAAACCAAATATATATTTAATTATTTCTGATAGAATAAATGTCTTTACTTCTATATTTATATCGGTAACAAGCTCATGTTACGTCCCTATTCTATCGCATATTCTAATATATTACGAATTACACTCCCATATCGGCGCTCATGACGCGCGCGGAAATTGGTCTGCTCTACTTATGAGAGAAAGCTTTGGGAAAATATTTTGGATTTATATTCTATATAATTACATCTTCACATTTTTCATACGTTGTCTTTCTATTTCAATTACACCCAGTATAACATTGGAATTTACAGAAAGCTTCAATAACAGAAGTCTTATTCAAATCTCGAGCCTTTTACAAGAGCAAGAATAGATTAAGACAACAGAAACCGTTTCTTATTAGAGGACGCCGAACGAAAATTATATGTCAGGATAGAGAAATGTGTGTTTAGAACAAAGGTGACAGCGACACAACCAGAGAGTACGGAAACACACTATCGCAATTATATTCCACTTCAAAATTGAATTTTCTGTTGAACATCGAAACGGCGAAGTCACAAATATTTATATCATTCCTTTGCGAAAATCAGAACCAAGTAATCCAAAACAAGAATGCAAACAAGTGAGACGGAAGGAAACGTGATTTGCTAGAGAAGCGTATACATATTTATATAAAAGAAGACTTTCATATCAGGCACAACAGTTATAGTAAAGCAAAAGGCCAAATTACGCTATAGAACAAGCAGCTAAGTGAAGTGTGCAATACAAAATTAATTAGGATTGAATATTAAGGGCGAAATTGCTTTTTCTGGTAATATTAAACCGACGTAACAAGACCTATTTCGAACAAGAGATTCATTATGTCTGAAAATCCATTTTCCTTTCTCTCGTCCGCTCTTTTTTCTCCCTTTTCTTTTACTGTAATTATTTCGTTTAATTACTGCTGCATCTTCTTCACCTTGTTTCTATATCATTAATACCTGAGTTTTTTGTTTTTATAATATTTTTCCACTGGTATTTTTCTTTTTGTAAGCCTGAGATTTTTTTTAAAAATTAACTCTCTCGGATCTCGCACCCTAATTACAGTTGGCCGTACAAATATCAAATTAAAAACGTCCTACTTTGTTAAATATTTTTATTACATCATCTTTGACTCCCGTAGTATATATGACCAAAGGCTTGAGTGAAGCAATTTACTTATAGCCTAGAAACATATGCGCAATTAATAATAAGGTAAGTAGTATACATGAATGTTTACTAACATCAAACATACACGAGGGTGAATTGATATAACGGATTTCTCAATAGGGGTGTCCTATCTTTGAACGTAGCAACACAACAACGTTTCAGCGTAGCAGTATAGTAACGTTTCGTTGGGAACCGTACGGCCATCTCACTGAGCTTTACGCCGTTAGCACCGGCAGCTGCTTTGTCGCTTTAAGTTCAACCCACCCACGAAAAGTAAGCCCCAGGAGGGTGTTTGTATTGAGCAACTTGTTAACAAGCCAGTTTTTTGTGCTTACAACTTTCGTAGGTCATATCGATCATTTTTTTAATTCTCTCTGACAGCGTTTTTTGGACATTTGTTTTCAGAGAAGTTCGACAAATCATCATGAATCGTTACACAGATCAACAACGTTCATAAATCGTTCAAATTTATTACGCAAATCTATGATCAGATCATGAAACTTATGCAGCATTTTGTGAATCTTACGGTGTTTATAATCGACCATGTGAAAGTGCTATTGGTCGAATTTTTCAAAGATTGGAACGTAATTTATCTCATATTGATGTGTAAAGTTGAGATTATATGAAAATGCATATTTCTTATTTATGATATATTTACCAAAATTCTTGCAGATCTATACGGATCACGTAAAAAGAAATCATTTTCGACTACTTTTGTTTTGCGTATCCTGCATATAAATACTGCTTCGAGAATATTTCATATAAAATTGCATATTTGTTAGTACAGTGGAACCCCGATTATCCGTGCGCGCTTTATCCGGGGCGCGGATTATCCGTTGCTGTCGGCCAGAGGCTGGCGCTTGAACCCGTGCAGACGTTCGTCTCAGGGAATCCCCAATTTATGTGTTTAGTATGTATGTACTTTTTTTCGTCATCTACCGACCGGCTCATTAGTTGATCGTAAACAAACGCACAACGTACCGGTGCTAACGAAAAGCGTAAACGCAATGTTTTAACTATAGAACAAAAAATGGAAATTTTAAAACAATTTGAAAAAAACAAAAGCGTTGGAGCATTGGCTAAAACATATAACATTGGGAAACAAACGGTTCGCGATATTGTGAAGAAGAAAACCGAATTACATAGCTTTGTAGCTAAAGCCGACAGTGCAAAAGCTATTTCTGAGAGGAAGTCTCTAAAAGGATCTACTTTTCGAGAACTTGATGATGCTATGACCAACTGGTTCTTACAGAAAAGATCGGAAGGGGTTCCAATATCAGGATCTATGTGTGCTAGGCAAACCCAAAAGTTTCACGAACAGCTGAAAATTAAAGGAAACTTCTCTGCATCTTCCGGTTGGCTACACAGATTTAAAAAACGTCATGGAATAAGACAATTAGCTGTTCAAGGGGAGAAACTAACTGTCGATGATGTAGCTATGGTGGAATTCTGCTATAATTTAGAAAATCTTATAACGGAGCGCGACCTAAAACCCGAACAAGACGAAACTGGGCTTTATTGGAAAGCAATGCCGAAAAGAACACTTGCTGCAGGCTCAGAAACTAGTGCACCAGGTTAGCTTTACATATTTTTGTACTGTTTTTTTTTAAATTTTTTTATTTTTTAATTAGGTTTTAAGGTAAGCAAAGACCGTTTAACAGTGCTATGCTGTGCTAATGCATCAGAAACCCATAAGCTTAGGTTAGCTGTCATTGGAAAATCAAAAAATCCGAGGGCTTTTAAAAATGTAAAAACACTGCCAGTTGATTATTATATTCAAAAGGGTGCTTGGATGGATCGAGCGATTTTTAAGAAGTGGTTTTTCGTGAAATTTATACCACAAGTTAAAAGTTTTCCTATCAATTGGCCATCAAGATCTTGCGATGTGATCCCTTTAGATTATTTTCTGTGTGGATATTTCAAGGTACAAGTCTATGTCGACAACCCAGCCAGATATGCTCAAAATAACTATTTCCATATCTATTATTTCTAAATGCTATATGACCCATAAGTTATGGGACCCCCAGTATATTTTTAGCAAGATTTGCTTAATATACATAAGGATAGTATATTATTTTGAGAATAAAACCAGATTTTCATATTATTCCATTCATAAATGCATGATACTTAGCTGAAATTATATATCATCGTGTATGTCATTTCCCAAATGAATTTAGAGGTAAATTAGGATTGCGTATAATTTCTGCACCATGAATAACAGACGCGTTAGATACATAGCACATGTATAGATAGCGTGCGTATACTGTTCGATTTCATGACCTACTGGGCCTTAATTGGAGAAGTTTTCATACTTGATTACTAAATAATGTTGGCCGTGAATTTACCAATAAAATCGCGGAAAGAAGACAAATTTAAGAAATATGTTTTGACACAAATTTTACTATACTAGAAATTTAAATTAATAGATCTAGATTTTTGCCGATGCAATATAAAAATTGGAGATATTTAAACGAGAAATGTATATAAGTAAATGATGATTTTTGTAGTTTTGGTAGCTGCTTGAATAGAAACTAAATAACAGAATAATTATTCTGTTACATTACACATGCGGTTATTCCGTAAGCATGAGCAAAAACACAAACGCGGGAACTTAGAAAGGCATTATAAAACTGCATAAAAACTATTTAAACATATTTTCGTAAAAAAATTCGCTAAGAAAATGAAAAGCGGAATATTTGGAAAGTAGCTTAAAGGAAGAGCAATCAATGTTTGCTAGGCCAGCGAAACATTGAGTAGCTGCAACAAATTTATTACATACTGGCGCAACACAAGAAACCTTTCGAAGATGAAGCGGTAGTTAATGAATCATTCGTTGAAGCGGCGAATATACAAGGTGGCGCAAAACAAACTCCATTATTTCAGCGTGTGACTGGCGGGACTGATAGTATGATTGGAATTTATTATACCTGTCAGTGTAAACGTCATATCGTGCCGTTTTATTGGGCTAATAGCAATGGAACGGTGGTCAAGTGAACAACGTGCTACAACAGTAAAACTATATTACGAAACGCAATCTATCATACAAACACAACGACACTTTCGGAATAGGTTTCAAGTTCCAAGACGTGGACGGATTCCCACTAGTAAAACAATATTGAGTTGGATTCATAAATTTGCCAGAACCGGCAGCGTTTTAGACGAAAAACATGGTAGACCAAGGAGTGTACGCACCCAACAAAATGTAGAGAGAGTTAGAGAAGCAGTCCGAGCAGCTCCACGTTTATCGGTACGAAGACAGGCGCTAGAGTTAGGACTTTCACGAAGAAGTACCCAAAGAATTATGCGCGAGTTTAAATTGCATCCTTATAAACTACAAATAGTGCAAAAATTACATCCTCAGGACAGACAAAATAGAGTACTTTTTTGCAATACTATGCTGCACATGTTAAACGAAACACCCGATATTATTAATTTGCTAATGATGTCCGACGAAGCACATTTTCATTTGTCCGGGTATGTAAACAAACAGAACATGCGCTTTTGGTCAACAGATAATCCACGGAATTTACACGAGCAACCACTGCATTCTCCAAAAGTAACTGTTTGGTGTGGAGTAACAAGGTCTAGAATAATTGGACCATACTTTTTCGAAGAAGGAAATCGTACCGTTACAGTTACTGCTGAACGGTACGTTAACATGCTTCAGCATTTTGTGATTCCTGAGCTACATAGGATTGGTGTTGACTCACGAAATGTTTATCTTCAACAGGATGGGGCGACGGCGCATACAGCGCGAATAAGTATGGCTGTAGTGAGGGAAACATTTGGCCATGTTATTTCACGTTTTGGTCAAATTCCGTGGCCGGCACGTTAGCCGGATTTAACAGTGCCAGATTTTTTCTTGTGGGGGTATTTGAAGCAGCAGGTATTTCGCCATCGCTACGATACCCTTCAGGAATGAAAAGAAAGCATTCGGAACGAAATACGCTTAATAAATCAAGAGCTTCTTAATAGAGTGTTCGAAAACTTTATAAATCGTTTAAGGCAATGTGCTACCAACAACGGAAGCCATCTTACAGGTGTAATATTCAGAACTTAAAACTGCATTACCAGGGCTTGATAAATGTTTAGTTATTTCCTTTCTAACTTGTTCATAAATATAAAATATATTTGTGTAAAATAGTGGAGTTTGTTTTGCGCCACCTTGTATTATTTGATGACTTAAAACAGTTTATATCTGCTATAAAGGATGTTCAATTATCTCACCAAACTAAACGTATCGAAATCATGAACACATTTGGAATTCAAACTAAAAAATTATATGAATTGGAGCAGACACCTAGTCAAAGTGACAGACAGGGCGACGCAGCTCTTCTGGAGATACAGAAGAGCTGTTGGCAAGACTTGGGGACTAAAACCAAATGTAGTACACTGGTTGTACACAGCAGTAGTAATACCAACGATTACCTATGGAGCAGTTGTACGGTGGAGGAGGACGGACCGGACATCGTCGGTGGGGCTCCTCACGACTCTTCAGCAGCAGGCTCTGTTGGGAATCACGGGAGCTATAAACAGCACGGGAACCGCCTCCATGTAAGCCATCGTGGGTCTCCCTCCGCTGGAACTATTTGCAAAGCCGGAGGCAATGGCTGCGATCCTGAGGCTGAAGGCCAATGACGCATGGTGTCCTAATAAGGTTGTAGAGGGCCATAGAGATATCACAGGAACTATACTGGAAGAGCCAATATTCCAAATGCCGTCGGACTGTATGGCACCTGAGGTTATGTTTACATCTAAGCCGAACATATTTATACCGACCAGGGAACAAGCAAAAAGTCGAGCGATTGTGGTGTCGGCAACTGGTACAATGATGGATCACAATCTAGTCAGGGGGCAGGTGCAGGCATATGCGGAATGTGCCCTATAAGGAAGATATCGATATGTCTCGATATTCCAGGCCGAATTGTTTGCAGTCGCAGCCAACGCCGAGGAAATTAGGGAAGCCGACTGCGCAAACAAAAAAATTAACATAATGACTGATAGTCGGGCAGCTATTAAAGCCATTATGAATCCATCTACTAGGTCTAAGCTGGTGAAATATTAGAAATACGTCCTCATTAAACTGGCACAAGACAATACTGTGTCGCTGATATGGGTGTCAGGATATAAGGGAATTAAAGGCAATTACGAACTGGCCAAAGAAGGTACTAATAGGAACTTCATACGACCAGAACCTGTATGTGGAATCGCTAAGAATTTCGCTAAAAGGGAGATCTGGTTATGACTAGAAAAAGAACATAATAATATGACGGAAATAGACGGAAATTTTACTGGTGTAGGAGATGTGAAAAACAGAAGGAAACTAGCCTTCAAGTAATATGCACGTGTGAGGAATTGAAGGAACTCAGACAGAAATATGTCGGGAGAGATCAATTGGATCCTTCGATTTTACTCAAACTTCCCCTGAGGAGGATAGTGGCTTTTATCGAGGATACAAAACTAACAGAGTGGAACTGAGAGATCTATTAGGGATATTGCAAAAAGCAGTGTGCTCATGTGCCTGGACGTGCTGGCGTCCTACCCGAAACAGAAGAAGAAGAGGTATTGCAGATATTTTCATATATACATCTCAAAACCAGAGGAACTGATGTCAAATTTTGGTCTTTCATATCTGAAATCCAATATCCATGTTTGAAACAAATACACTCTTCCGTTAACAGGATTCTTCGGATCAACTTCCTTGTGCGAGTCTGCATTTTTAGAAATGAAAATTGTTAAAAGGAGATATCGCAATCGACTAACTGACCAGTATCTCTCATCATGCCTGCGTTTGGCACTCAATAATTACGAACCGTCCTTCGATAAGTTTGTGAATGATGTACAGTGGCATGTATCAAGATCTAAATTCTAAAGCAGTGACCAAAGAAAATTTCTCACGTTACAATTTTATTAGATGTTTAACTTATACAAGTACAATATACATTGTACGAGTATTTATGTATTATATAAGTAATTGCAATAAATCAAATAAATCTGTTTTTTTAAATTGTAACCAAGATACTCCTAGTAGTCGGTAGTGCTACGTGTCGATCGCTTGTTCCCGAAACGTTTGTGGCAGATCGCAATCCCTAAAAGTCTGAACACCCCTGACGTACGTCTTATTGTAGTCGAAGTTTTTATACTGTATTTTAATGATTTGTATTACATTCTGGCCCAAAGCCGCACACACAATTCGGAGAAAGAAACATCATACGAAAATTGGGATCAGTATTTATCTCGTCTTCAGGTGGATGCTACGGTGCGTTATCAAGAAGTTGTAAACATTTTTGTTCCTTTTTGAATCGAAGTAACCTTTACTTGATGGAAATTCATAACTTACGAAATAAAATTGAAAAAGCATTGTTACTTAATTTCCACTTTATTTAAGTAAAATCCCATTACTATTGTTTTGACACACAGTGTCTTCCTCGGATGATGTTGCATTGTAAACTAAAGCTAAAGGATATTGACAAATTTAAACTAAAAAAATAAATTTTGTTACACAAAGGGATCAAACTTTGGGTGGCGCAAAACTACCGTTATGGTTTGAATGTTTAATAACTTTTTTAATAAATTTATATTTTTTATTTTTATTTCAAAATTTTGTGAAGAAAAGTTGGGAATTAGAAATGGAACGATACACCACAGAACAGCGATCAAAACTTGTTGAATTTTATTTTGAAAATCATCGGTCAATTGTATTGACGCAGCGTGCTTATCGTGGTTTTTTTAATGTGCGTACTGGACCTTCAGCACCAACAATAAACCGCCTGGTTGAAAATTTTCGACAACATGGTACAGTAAGACACCTTCCATGTATCGGAAGACCACGTACGGTCCACACGGAAGAAAATATTCGTGTTGTGGATAGTGTACAGGACAGTCCAGAAACATCAACAAGAAGACGTTCGGCACAACTGGGGCTATCGCGGAGGTCCGTTCAGAGGATTATGGCCGCATTGCACATGTTCCCGTATAAGGTTCAGCTTGTGCAAGAATTGAAGCCGTTAGACTACCAACAACGGCTAGATTATGCTATTTCATTCCAACAAAAAGCAGAAGAAAATCGCGATTTCATTAACAGTTTGATAATGAGCGATGAAGCCCATTTCCATTTGAATGGTTTCGTAAACAAGCAAAATTCCAGGATATGGGCTACGTAAAATCCGAGAACAGTTCATCAGCAACAATTACACCCAGTTAAGTGTACTGTTTGGTGCGGTGTATCGTCCGAAAGGATCATTGGTCCATATTTCTTTGAAAATGCACATGGCGCCTCAGTTACGGTTAATGGTGCTGAATATCGAACGATGCTGGATAATTTTTTGAGGCCAGCTGTAGAAAACCATCCACAGTTGTGGTTCCAACAAGATGGAGCCACAGCCCACACTGCAAGGGATACAATGGCTATGTTACGGGACCTCTTTGGCGAACGCATTATTTCGCGCAGAAGCGATTTCAATTGGCCCCCACGTTCACCGGATTTAACAGCGCCAGACTGTTTTCTTTGGGGATATTTGAAAGAAACGGTATACGTAAATAAGCCAGCGACCATACCACAGCTAAAACAAAACATTCGCAATGAAATTCAAGCCATAACACCGGAAATTTTACGAAAAGTTATGCAAAATGTACTGGAAAGAGCACGAATGTGCGAAGCCAAAAATGGCCACCACTTGCGGGATTTAATATTTCATACTTAAGCCAAAAATATTCCCCATTAATATACTTTATAACAAAAAAATAATAATAATAATTAACCATTAAATAAAAAAGTTATTAAACATTCAAGCCATAACGGTAGTTTTGCGCCACCCTGTACAAGGGGCCTAATAAATGAGAATTGCGGAAATCCATATGATTATTGAGTAAAAGGTCTGTCTTTTTATATTTCAAAATTTCCATGGCTTCGAGTAAATTTAATATTCTTCTACGATCTGTATTAATAATTTCTGTGTGATAGCAAAGTTGTTGCTTTTGTGAATGTGTTTCTATTCCAGCAGGGGCGTACCGATGATCCTCTAGAAATATTAAATACGTATCTACGTCTCTGGAGAAGATACATTCAATATGAACTTGTATTGTGTCCTTCACGCCAGATTTTTTATAATATTTTACATTATTAAAAATACTTTTACATTATATAAAATTGATGAGATTTTACCTACTCAAAGATATTTCAAACTATTTTGTTAAATTAATTAGTTGATTTTTTTGTGACTGCAATTACGAAAGCAACCTAAATAGATTTAGTAGCTTCGTTGTAAACCATCTTTCAATTATTGACACCTGGTGAATTTTATCACAATCCTCGAGTCCCGTGTGGCGTAGGTCACTTCATACAGACCAACTAACTTGTAAATACACAGTGATATTTATTTTTGAACTGGATAGTTTGACAACGTTTCGGAAGGAACTACACGGCGTCTTCACTGACTAGTCTGGATCTGGCCTTGATGGTTCTGTATTTGAATACAACATCACTCACCAAGGTAAATCTCATAAGCACTAATAAGTTTTGGTAAGTTTTTAGAGACAGTTTTGTTTTGTTAAACAGAGTTACGATTTTGTGTAATAAAAGTTCGGCGCTCCGTAGTGAGGCTCGTTTTTTTTTCGCGGTCATCATAACACAGGACTCTCAGTCTTCTATGTGACAAATTCGATTTTATCCATTTTTTGTACTATACCACGGAAAGCGATGACCTCCAACTTCTTCGAAAGGATACCGCGATGAACATTCTTCAATGCCTTTGGCAAGTCCATAAACGAACATGTGCTCACTTCTGTATTATTTAAATTGATGATTACTTCTTCAGACAGTTGGTGTGTTGCTCTCAATGTAGACTTGCCTCTAATATATACAATTTAACAGCTGGTACTTGATGCTTGTCCATGAAATTTTGATTTTGAGATTACATAATTTTTTAATATTTTAGAAATGCTACTGACATTGCGAACAATCTTAACAGATACTTCGCTACCATAGGAACAAAACTAGGAGAACAAATACTTAAATATAGACAATAACCACAAACTATCATAATAACCAAACCTATACCACCATGTAAACTTGAAGAAACAAATAAAGAAGAAATAAGTGAAATAATATCTAGATTGACGAAAGACAAAGCGCCTGATTTCGATAAAATCACCAGCGAACATGATATAATATAACAAACAAAAACTAGTTCCTATTCTAAACAAATTGATAAATAAAACAATCGAAGACAGTATCTGCCCGGATTACCAATAACACAGGCCTGCGATGGTAAAATTGTCTGGATTTTATACAGTGATTTCAATAGATTTTTTGGTGCTGAAAATGGGAAAATTATTTAAAAAATTCCATCACGTAAGGTTTTTTTACAATCTGGAGTTTTCTCACCTATCTGCATGTATTAGTCTTTTTGTAAAAGGACAATTTTGTTAAACCGTTGTTTAAATAAACTATTATAATTTTGTTACTTATGATTACAAGTTGATATTTTGAATAAACATACACTAGATTTATGATAAAGAAGTTACAAATAGAAATAATTGAGCATGTCGCAAGACATGACTCATCATCTTCCTGTTACTGCATGTCTACCTCCCCACCTCCACTACAAACATATTGCTATTCTAGACAAAACAGTTACTTCATTCAATATCTTCTTTACAACTGTGGTGTGAATTTGTGTAATTAGTTGACATTTGTGATTAGTTGCTGAGTTAATTTAATTTTTATTTTACGAGTTTCTTAAAATTAAATTCCAATGGCATCAAGAGGCTGTGTCAATGTATCCAAATCCTTCTGCTATTTTGTGGAAAGTTTACAGTAAAAAAAAAAACACCAAAGAAACATTACAGATTTTGTAAAAAAAGTATATTTTGCATATTTTGGTGTGAAATTAGGAGACCAAGACAAACCTTGGGCTCCTCATAAGGTTTGTTCAGTGTGTGTTGAAGAGCTTCGCCAGTGGTCACAAGAAAAAAAACAGTCTTTTCGCTTTGGAGTGCCTATGGTTTGGAGAGAACTGATCAATCATAGCGATGATTGTTATTTTTGTTCGTGTGTAGTACACGGATTCAATTTAAAAAACAAAAAGGACATCGTTTACCCAAATCTTCGATCCGCAACACGTCCTATACCTCATGGACCAGAAGTACCTGTTCCTTCACTACCAGATACATTAGATGATGTATCTGATGACAAAATGGTTTCACGTACATGCGCAAGTGAACTGGATGAGGGAAGTGCTTACTATGATACTGGAAGTGATGAGCCAAAACTGTTTGACCAATCTGAATTAAATGATTTGGTGAGGGACTTAAATCTTCCTAAGGACTCAGCTGCGCTTTGAGACTCAAGGTTGAAAGAAAAAAATTTGTTAGCACCTAGCACAACATTTTACTGGTTTAGGAACAGAGAAAAAGAGTTTGCTCGATATTATTCCGAAGAAGATGCACTAGTTTTCTGTAATGGTGTACCCGGGCTCATGGAACAATTCCACGTAGAATATAATGTTTCTGAATGGAGACTCTTTATTGACTCTTCAAAAAGGAGCCTTAAGGCCGTTCTTCTACACAATGGAAGTAAATATGCTTCTGTACCAGTGGGACATTCAGTTCATTTAAAAGAGTGTTATGAAAATCTTGAGCTACTTTTAATTAAAATTCGTTAGAAGGATCAAGGCTGGACAATTTGTGGTGATTTGAAAGTTCTTTGTTTGTTACTTGGACAACAAAGCGGTTATACTAAATATCCTTGTTTTTTGTGTGAGTGGGATAGTCGTGATAGAAATCAGCACTATTGTAAAAAGATGTGGCCACCAAGACAAACCTTACAACCTGGAATGAAAAACATTGAAAGAAAAAGTTTAGTAGACCCGAGCAAAGTTTTGCTTCCTCCATTACATATAAAACTAGGATTAATGAAACAATTTGTGAAGACATTAAAAAAAGATGGAGAGTGCTTCAAGTATCTTTTCAGCCAGTTTCCTCGCTTGTCAGAAGCAAAGATAAAGGAGGGTGTTTTTGTTGGGCCGGATATAAGAAAGCTTATGAAAGATGAAAATTTTGAATCTAAAATGGAGGAAGCAGAAAAACAAGCATGGATAGCCTTTACAAATTTTCTTGGCAACAAAAAACATGAAGATTATAAAAATATTGTGGAAAATATGTTAGAAAAATTTAAAATCTTAGGCTGTAACATGAGTTTGAATGTGCATTTTCTAGATTCGCCATCTCGACTACTTCCCTGAAAATCTTGGTGCAGTAAGTGAGGAGCAGGGGGAAAGGTTCCACCAAGATCTAAAAGAGATGGAGAGAAGATACCAAGGAAGATGGAATATAAGCATGATAGCTGATTATTGTTGGATGTTAAAAAGGGATGGTCCACTACGAGATTACAGAAGAAAAAGCACAAAAAGGAGTATGGAAAGACAATGAAAAAGATATTATAAGGACTTGTAAAGACATAAATAGTATTTTACTGTTTCTTTTCATTAGATTTAATGATATTTGTAAATAATTTTGTTTTTTATATCCTTTGTAAATAAATTCAAAATGTAACTTAAAATTATTTTTAATTTCTAAAAAATATAATTTAAAGCCTTTTTGTGAAGAATCCTTTCGTGATGGAGAAAAATAGAGTTCATATTTGGATTCAGCGCCCAAAAACAAATAAGAATCAGCCATCAAATTAAAAAAAAAATTTAGAAAGTAAAAAAACGCAGGCCTGTGTAATTGTTCATATACATAAAAAGGGTGATACCAACGACCCACAAAACTACCGACCAATCTCCCTACTATCTACCCTAATTAAAAACACTGAAACGGTCTTACAAACTAGAATTATGAGACATATGCAAAGATACAGCATTATACACTACAACCAATACGCAGTCCAAGAACAGTCAAGCACATCAGCAGCTTACGATCTAGTAAACACAATAAAAAAAAAACTAGATATAAACAAAACTGTGTTGACTCTCTTCATAGACATGAAGAAAGTTTTTGATATCGCACCCAAGCGAAGACTAATAGAAAAAATGGAAAGATATGGATACACTAATGAGACTCTAAACCTGATTAAGACATATTTAGAAAGCAGACCACAAACAATAAAAGTAGATAATACTGGAGGTACCTCATACTGGAAGACGCGAAAGTACTTGTGGAATGGAGCCTCGATAACCTTCTTACCATCAATGAAACAAAAACAAACTATATGATATTTACAAATACAAAAGCAAAGCCGAAACTAAATATTACTCTAAAGAACAAGCAACTACAAGAAGTAAAAGTAACTACATATCTAGATTTAACTATACAAAACAATATGAAATGCGATTCGCATATCGAGAAGATAATAAGACAACATAGGAAGGTACCAGCGGCATTGAATAAAATAAAATATGTAATACCGATACACTGCAAGAAAACTACCTACCACGCACTATTCTCATCACATAATATGTAATAAATATTTGTGGAAATACGTCAAAGAACAACCTGACAAAAATACAACGGCTACAAAACAAAATTATAAAGATCCTTTACAAACTGGACTATAGAACACCAACAGAAACAGTATATCAAGAAATTCAGGAACTAAACATCAAACAACTTATTACATTGAGCAATTTGTTACTACTATATAAAATAAACAAGAACAAAATAAAAATTAATGTAAATTTACACAGAAGCAGAGAAATACACAGATACAGAACACGCAGGATATCCCACATCAGAAAAGAAAGATTTCTCCACCAAAACACACACAACTACTAACTACAACAAAAATAAACAAATACAACAACCTTCCCTTAAGTAACAAAGGATCTTCAATATACAAACTTTACAGCAAAAATAAAAGAAATGTTAAAATCTAGTGAAATAATTTGACAAAAGGCACGGACTCTGACGCCCACTTCTTATTTAACTTTAATGAAAAACATGAGGCATGAGGGCCAGTAGCTCGAGATGATTTTAGTTTTTTAGTTTAGGAGATAAATGGTGATGAAAATTTTCATATTTTTTAGGGAGTTTTTTTTTCTGTCATGTTCTAGAATATATTTCAAATTCAAGGTTTGGAGGGAATTTGATGCTTGTGTTATTTGCGCATGAGTGATGGTCATTTTCGTGTTTAACAGATCGTTTTGTTTACGTTTTATTTTGTGGGGTTGAAGTAATTTATAATATTGAAAATTTTCTAATCTATTTATTTAGCTGTATTTTTTGATCGCGAGTAATTTAGAGGTTTTCATTGCGTGTCATTATCAGGTAATCTTTTTCCTCCAGCTTTTGTGTATGTGTTGCATTAGCTGTCTTTACCTTTGGTAAAGATTCTTTTTTTAATTTTTTTTTAAATAAAATTTTATGTGGAATTGTTTGTATTATTATTAATTTGTGTTTATTTCCACGTTCCTTTATGGGAAACCCGGGTGAAGAGGAGTCTTTATGAAAAGAAATTTGCTGACCGAGAAGCTACCGGAACATATTGTGGTGTACAGTGGTCCATCTTCAATTATATTCCACTTTACATAGCAATATGTATATAATATATGTTATGTGTATTGTATGTATGTTGTGTCATAAGTGTACTGAAAATAAACGTATTATTATTTAAAAAACAACGTTTTGTATTGCATTCTAACAAAAATGTTTTTTGTATGTAAATCATTAGAAATGTCTTTTATTTAGCCGAATCAATTCACGTCACTTTGTCAAACAGCATATATGATTACTGTTATTGTATATTAACAGAAAGTATAGAAAACATGTGACAATAAAAAGAAGAACTTCATTTCAATAACAATTCAAAAAATTGTTTAATATAGGATGACGGAATAACGTTTTGGAACGCAAAGGTAAGTTTGCACAAGCATATCCGTATGCTTTGAAATAGTCTAATATTTTAGCGAGCGCATAATAGCTTTAAAACCAGATGGTTTTGTATATCATGAAAGACTCGTTTATGCCTCGCCTAACGATGATATCTGCGGAGAACCGTGTTTAAATTGGAATAAAAGAGCCATTTTCCGTTGCTTCGTTTGGTGTAACGGTTCCGAGGCCGAATAATCTCAGCTAGCACGTTCTAATTTCGTACGATTAGAAGGTGCATAACAAGTGAATTAATGCGCGCCGTAGGTACATATATATCCTCACTTTCCATTTCCTACTCTCCCGCACTTGTCCGCTAACAGCGAGATTAATAGACTGGAATATCGTTTGTGAGGTTATACGGTACCCGGAATCATTTTTCATTACGTAATTGACCGGATTGTTTTCTCGAAAATGTATGAAGTTCCTACATGATCCGAATTTATTAGAAAATATTTAGTCTATGAATGGAGGTAATTTGTTTTGACAATCAATAAATTTTAAAATCTTTACAAGTTTGATTACTAATTATAAACTCGTTCAGCTGAAGGGCTTCTGTAGATTTAGTTATATACAGTAGCATGCCGTTACCTTTGGCCTCGATAGTTCGAATTTCCGTATAGTTCGAACTAAGGTAAAGCACGTGCCGTGCTGAAATGGTGTCATAGCGACGGGACGTATAATACGATTCCTCCGAATCTATTTCACATATACCTACATACATTGTTACCTCAGTATTTGATTAATTTGCTTTCAGATCTCGAAGCAATTGGTTGCTTTTTTTGTATTAGTATTTTCTTGCGCATTTATAAAACTATGTACTCATATATACAGCCTGTAAAGACGAGCCAAAAACATAAACAGAAATACGTTTCGATGCAATTTAAATTAGAAACAATACAGAGACTAAATAAAGGTGAAATTATAAAAGAAAACTTGCAGTTGCATACGGTACAGGAGAACTAACTGTAGGTGATTGGTGGCGAAATGTGCATAAAACTGTACAATATGCTACGCTTTTGCGACCAAAGCAAAAGATAACTAGTAATAACGTGGTTGCAAGATGTTCTGCAGGGCCTCCCTCTCTGGCCCGAAACTACCTGGTGGTTGTCGTCCCGTGGAAAATACTCAGCCGGCTAGCTCTAACGTAACGGAGAGTGTCGCGAGTTCCAAAAGGTCGCTTGATGGTGGATTTGACACCACCGTATTAATTTCCTGCAAAGTACCCCCGTAACACGGAAGCGGCTGGGACTCTGGTAGCTCCACAAGCAAAAGAGTGTGCCCCTATACCACTTGTTACCCAAATCAAATTATACTTTGCTAACAAACACTTGAGAGAAAGGAAACAAATAAACACATGTCATCAACAATAACAAAATTTAATAACAAGACCAAGTAGGTTAGGAAAAAGAAATAAAATTGACAATTTAATCAGTAGACGTAAGAGTAATTAACAATAGAAATGTAATATGATTATAGTTAGCAATACAACAATAAATTTAAAGAGACGCCAAAACAAATCAAATATCGCCAATGCAATAATTAGGCTAGATTAAATTTAGAAATAGCTCAAAATCTCCCAGATAAATTACCCCAAATCTCATTTGAAACGCACAAGGCGCAATACAGAGTTTACTATAGATCAAAATTCACCTGACATAAGCTCACCCTGTATAAACAGGAAGAAATACTGTGATAAAAAAAAAAAATAATCGATATAAAATTCAAACATGACTTAAGCAGAACACAAATTAGGTATACGTAATTGTTGGTTCTTAACAATATGGTTACAAGCTTTTAATAGATAGTAATCAAATCTACAACGTACCCCAAGTTATTGAACGAACTGTTCGGAGGCCCGACTGAAGGTTCACAGCCTCGTACAATAAAACTAAGCTATAAACACCTGGCTGCTGGTGAAGCTAGACAACCAGATTAATTGAATAAATTGGACAAATACTTGAAACCAGATGTTCAAACACCTGACGGCAATTGAATAAAGCCTTGCTTGCTAACAATGCTATATGGTAAATTTTATAAAGTGACACAATAAAAGTGAACAAACGTGGTAAAGTTATGATCAGCTGTATAAATTTGAATTCAAACTAAAAACAAGTTCGTGCACAGAACGAACCCCAAAGAAAGCTAACCTGATTTCATCAATCAAGGTCTTACGTTACTATAAGAGAAAAAAAAAGGTAAACTTTACATCGTCTGCCCAATTTGAAAGCGATAGGCTTCTCTAAAGCCTTACTTAAGAGTAAACTAGCAGTAATTTAGATAAATTCAAAATGGTTTGCAATAGTCTAAGTATTAACCAACAACAAGAACTTAAAAAAAGGTATATAACCCCTTACCACAATTATTAATCGTATCCTAAATACGTATTTCGACAACTAAGTTGGCATCATCAGTAGGTAAAACCACTAATCAAGGTGTCGCACATGGGGCACAGTAAAGCTAAAACACTGCTTACGCAACAACTATTTTACACGGCGTCAACGTATAGACTAATTTAAACATGCAAATATATCCAACGAAAAGATCGACAAACTTACCTCTCTTAGGGAAACGGCATGCACATATGTTTATACTCCAATTTGAAATATATCGAACGAAAGATCGACAAAAATTACCTGTCTTAAGGAGACGGCACTCAACAATACTTTAATTTAAAACGTCGACGACCCATTTATGATTCTAACAATGAAAAGAGACAAGTGAAGGGGATCGGCTCTTTATCACCGTTCATGGAGTGTTGTATGTTTTTAGCGATTTGTATACTTTCGTAGGCGTCAAGATCGCGGGGGTTATTAATGCCCTTGACCAGCTTTAACCCTTTAATCGACACATTGTGTAATGTACTTAAAGCATGGTTGGCAACGTTAGATTTATCCGGTCTATTGTATTTAATATGTGATATGTGTTCTTTAAACCGGGTTATTATTGATCGTTTTGTTTGGCCTATATATTTCAAATTACAATCATCGCAACTAATTTCGTATATACCTGATTTCGAATTAAAATTAACTCTATCTTTAGTATTCCCTAGGAGACTTTTGATAATATTTTCGGACCGAAAGGCAACTTGGAGACCTCTTTCTTTCACAACTTTATTAATATTTTTCGTGATGGGGTGGTATGGTAAACACATGTACTTTTCTCCTGGTTACTTTGAGATATCAAACTTGTGGATTCGCGAATTGTATTTTTTATTTATGTTTTTCTAATTAATTTATTGATTATTTCTATGTCAAAGCCATTATATGTCGCGATATTTTTAATGAAATCCAGTTCTATTTCATATCTCTCTTTTGCTAACGGAAAATTTAGTAACCGATTGACTAAGAAAGTAAAGGAAGCTGTCTTATGTTGATAACTACGATTTTAATCCGCGGTGATGAATCTATTAACATTGGTTTCTTTCCGGAAAATATCGATTTCTATTTTATGTTTATTCCTAATCAGTAAAGTATCTAAAAATGGTATCCTGCCATTGTGTTCCTCTTCCACCGTAAATTTAATCGTCGGAAATTTCAAATTTAATTGATTAATGAACATGTCTAATTTGCATTTCCGTGTATCAGAAATCGCGAGAATGTCAACAACAAGAAATAGAATATTAGCACCTACTTTAAAATGCCCCTTACAGCATCCAAATTACAGACTTAGTGTAAGAAAGCCTTCACAGCGGTTGCACGGGTTAGACAATTCCGTTGATTAAATCGTTCAATAGCTGCCATATATGTCGCCATTAAGCTAAAGCACGCCATTTTCGACGCTAGCAAAATTCTTCTAGAAGCTTCTCTTGTGTAGGCCTCGACGAAATTAAAATCTGCTACCGTGGATGTAAAGTGGTTTTCTCCTCCGGAATTTTCTTCAAATTATCGTAAATTAAATGATCTGCCACGGAGGAAAAGTGTGTACACTTGACCAGCCTTACACGTGGTTTAATTAATAACTTCGTTGGAGTTCTTCAGCAGAAAACAGGAAAAATTCCTAATCAAATAGGCGGTTCAATAAAAATAATATCCTAACAGGATTCAAGGAATTACAATCGACATAAAAACAAAAGATTACAACAAAAATCGCTTACCGCAAAAACTAAGTTCTTACACAAAAATAAAACAAAACTAGCGCTGACTAGGATCTCGATCAAAGTACCGGTCGATAGAAGATTCGCATGAAACGATCGCCGCCCGACGTACGTCACACACGATAGTCGGGAAATTCAAAGACCGGGGCGACATCTCTTGCGCAAAAGAAAGCAAGCGAAAGGGGTTGCCGATCTACTGGGATCGAAAATTAATTAAATGAATAGAAAAGTAAGAAGAACTACAGGAAATTAATTCAACAAAAAACAATAAAATAAATGAAAATATTCCAACCTGCCTTTTTGCTTCCCAAATCATAACAAATATTGCACTCATTCGACGCGACAGTTATACATGATCGTTCCTAGGGTTTCAAGCTGGAACCTCTGGAACCAATTCTGTATTTCTAGATGCAGCCATGGATTTCCTAATTTCTCCTGTGCCCCCCACCGTATATTTTTAGAGGGATTTGAACAGTAAATCCATTGTTCCTATGCCAAGAGCCGAAGCGTTGACTTAGATACTTTGGGTTTCTGGCCACTTGAACATGATACCTTGAATTAATTACTTAAGTTCCCGAATTCCGAACACAGTTCTACTCATTTCACTATACAGGGTGAGTTTTTTTGAATGTTTAGCATTGGGATCTCAGAAACTACTGGAGATAGAAAAACGCTTAAATGAGGAAAGATGCGCAGTTTTACGAGTTTGATTTAAAACTGCTTTTGTTTCTCCGATAACTTTCATGACTTTATTAGATATTCAAAGAAAACTAAATTTTACGATTTTCTTTAAACATGCTTAACGTCGTTAATAGTAATTTTAGAGAAAAAGTGTTTAGACAAAAGTTTTAGATAATTTTACGCCAAATAAATCTATGTAGCTAATATTTTTTTTTCATTCACCATTATCGAGTTATGACACAAACTTGTGTTCTTTTAAATGGAAACCATGGTTGGGTTTGACATCATTAAAAAGCTTATTTTTTGCATATTACAATGACATAAGGTTTGATATGGTTATTTTAAAAAATAAAGAGGATATAGACATTTCTATGATTGTTCACTTTATAAGATAAAGACTTAAAAAAAAATGTTTGGTGTTTTGTAATTCAAAAAACGAAAAATCTGAGTTACAATAGTGTTCGTTGGAGCAGTCGAGATAAATATACTAACATTGCTTTCAGGTTGAGTCACAGAAGTGAGAGCTGTTAATTTTTACTTTTAAGTCAAGTTAATTGTGAAACATTGACAATTAACTATTAATTAATTTAATTGTAACTTAACTATAAGCGGTGCAAACGGCCGTTAATCATAAGTTTGCATTGGCTATGGAATTTTCTAACGTAGAAAAGCGTGATATGGTTGAATGTTACATCCAGTGCCAGAAAAATTCCACTAGAGCTGCTGAAGTTTATTTTGAAAATTATTTTGATCGACGTCAGCCGTCGCTACCTACTTTTAAGAGATTATGGGATAATTTAGCAGATTATGGTTCGTTCGTTAAACCAAAATCAAAAAAAGGGATCGATGAAGATAGAGAAATAAACATATTAGCAAGTGTCGCTCAGAATCCATCTACATCGACCCGACAAATTTCAACAGAAATGGGCTATTCTCAACGCACTAGTGTCAGAGTGTTGAAGAAGCATAAATTTCGTCTCTACAAATTATCAGTATCACAAACTTTACATGAAGGTGATAACATCAGACGAATAGCTTTTTGTAGATGGTTTAAAGATCAGTGTCAAAACGAACCACACTTTTTAAAGAAAATATTATGGACTGATGAATCTCGTTTCACAAATTGTGGAATGCTTAATAGGCACAATGAGCACATATGGTCTCAAACAAATCCACTTCACGTTGAACATAGGAGACCACAAATTAAATTTGGGTTTAATGTTGGTGTGGTGTTATAGGATCAATTGTTCTTCCTCCTTTTATTTTTGATGGATCACTAACTGGCAATCGTTATCTTAATTTTTTACAATAAGATTTCGAGGAAATGTTAGATAATTTAAATTTAAGAACCCGAGCAATGCTGCAATGGTTTCAATATGACGGAGCGCCTCCGCACAATCAACTGAATGTTAAAAATTATTTAAATTTGAACTTCCCTAATCAATGGATAGGACGAAATGCACCCATTTAATGGCCGGCTAGATCCCCTGATTTATCTGTTTTGGATTATTTCTTGTGGGGTGTACTAAAGGACACAGTATACAAAAGAACATATGAAACAATCGACGATTTAAGAGAAGCTGCCTTGGTTGCTTTTAATAACATCGATAGGCGTAAAGTCCGCAATGCTGCAAATTCTGTTGTGAAGAGATGCAATTTGTGTATTAATAATAATGGAGGTATCTTTGAACATTAATAATGTTGTGTGCCCTTAATAAAAGTTCTTATAGTTTTCATTTTATTATTACATAAGATTTCAAAATAAGTTTTCGTTTGGTTTGTATTTTATGAGTTCGAAATTCAATTGTTTTCCATAAAAACCATAAAAATGTCTATATCCTCTTTATTTTTTAAAATAACCATATCAAACCTTATATCATTGTAATCAGCAAAAAAATAAGCTTTTTAATGATGTCAAAGCCAACTATAGTTTCTATTTAAAAAAACACAAGTTTGTGTCATAACTCGATAATGGCGAACGAAAAGAAAATATTAGCTATATAGTTTTATTTGGCGTAAAATTATCTAAAACTTTTGTCTGAACACTTTTTCTCTAAAATTACTATTAACGATGCTAAGCATGTTTAAAGAAAATCGTAAAATTTAGTTTTCTTTGAATATCTAATAAGCCATGAAAGTTATCGGAGAAACAAAAGCAGTTTTAAATCAAACTCGTAAAACTGCGCATCTTTCCCCATTTAAGCGTTTTTCTATCTCCAGTAGTTTCTGAGATGTATATCTGAACGTAATTCCTTGCTCAAGGAAATCAACCGTATCACCAATACCTTAATCAACAACAACTGCTCCAAGAACGATATCTAACGTACTATAAACCAACACCTTAACCCTAGGCCGTCCAGATCTGTTTCTCAAAACGCTTTTGCCATTTCTAAACATTTCTGTCGCGTATATACGTGTATACGTATATACGTGTGACGCCTTTTTTGTTAGCTTTACTGGGCCCCGATGTTCGCCACCGAGTATGAGACGCGACTTAGTTGAAATACGTGAGTATTAATTGTAGTAAGAGATTTTATAACCTATCTAAGTATTCACTTTGTTACAATATTAAATCGATCGCCCTTGTATACCTCACATAGACTGTCGAAGTGCACGTGTGTTTCTGGCGTTTGTCCCTAAAACGGCTGTGTGGGTATATATGTTTCGCTTGAGAGGATCGTCTCTTTCACATACTTACCGTTAGTATATCATATCGATGAGGTCGGTGGTATGAAAAAGTTTGTTGTCGCATTAATTAGTATTGTTATTATTGTGAAAATTTCGAGAAGAATACCTGAGGGTAGATAATTGGCTCAACCTTTCCGGCTAATTTTGGCATCGAGTATTATTGGATTTGCGCCCCCGCCGACTTTGATATTTATCGAGGCCCTTGACATCCATAGGTGAGTGACGCTATCGACTTATGCAATGTTCATGTTCCTATATCTGCCCATTCTGCACACTTTTTTAAAGCATGAAATATTTTATCTTTAAGGAATTTAATTACTGCTGAATTTAATTACCGCTGAACTTAATTACCGCTGAATTTAATAACCCTTTGGAAGATCTAATTTGTCTAAAGTAAGACCGGATGTTACTATAGAACCGCCATTGAAGTCCACCTAGCGGTTGCATCAAATCGGCACGAGATAAGTTATACGCATTTCATATTCAAATCCTTTATTCATTTTAGTTCATCAGTTAATATTTATAAATCTTCAGATTCTTTTCTTATTAGTTTGATATTGGTAATGTATATAATGATTAATTAAGCAGTAAGGATATCAACAGCGTAACTTTTTTTGGTAATTAGTAGTTTGTCACTTTCGCCTTTGTTACTTAACTGGTAATTCGAACCTTTAAAAATTAATATAGTGTACCTCATTTTGAATTTATTATTTTATATCTATTCTTAATATTTTTGTATTTATTATTTGTATAAATAGTTACCGTTACAATTATTAATATTACGTTTCGCATTTATGTTTGTATTTTTTGTTAACGTCTACGAAGATTTTCAGTGTTT
This sequence comes from Melolontha melolontha, assembly GCA_935421215.2. NCBI lineage: Eukaryota > Metazoa > Arthropoda > Insecta > Coleoptera > Scarabaeidae > Melolontha > Melolontha melolontha. The sequence continues at coordinate 29,946,753 of OW285236.1, read as the reverse complement.
ATCTTTTTTTCTATTGCTACGCTGCGCATATAAAAATATTTTTAACTATTTTTTAATAATATATTTCTTCTTTAAATATCTCGTATTAAAATATTAATTTATGACATTTTTCTGTACATTTTCGTTACAAAGAGAAAGCATCTCTTTTGTTATATCTTAATCTAGACCCTTAGTTTTCTACCTGACCCAACAACGTTACTGTGGAATTTCTTTCTGTATACATTTCGTTTTAAATTGTCTTAATTGAATTACATACATCTCCCTTTATATGTTATGTTTCATATCATTAGAAAGTTTGTCACAAGGGTTATTTTAATAATATTTATGCCATCGATAGAACACCTCTTTGGTCCCCGCTTCTTAATTAATTAGAATTCAAGATATCAACCCCTCTCTTCGACAAGTCATAAAACAGATCTTTTCTAGACCTTTTCTTTCGATACGAAACTATCAGTCAGAGCTTCTCGTTAGAACGCTCGAAAGTGCAACATCACCCGCCGTACTGGTCAAGTACCGGTGGCATAATCCACGTGCCCCTGCATCTCACCGCAATTAAAAGGTAATCCTGTATTGTTCTATGTATATTATTCTTTTAAGCGAATCTATATTAATTAAACATCGCTCTGCATATCTGTCCAAGTATACGACGCACCACGTGGCCGCCCATCGCCGCAAATCAAAGGTAACTCTGTATTATTCGATACAGAGATTATTTTATATTAATCGTATTCAATTAACCCTTAATTTACTGCTCTATTAAACGTTCGTTTCAGAGTATTTCTGTGTTAATTTTCAGTTACTTAATTACCGCTCCTCGTGTATATATTACTTTTGTTTTAATTACTTTTAAATATACCAATTTCATTTCTTTCTTATGTAAATATAAATACAAACTTTAAGGACAACGCTTATGTGTTTTATTTATTTAGTAAGTAAGTTATATATATATTTTAATTAACAATCATCACGCACGTCGTGGACCTTTGATGAAGCTTCACCAGCACCACTAATTATTTTATTTATCTTAGAATAATTTCATTATTGTTGTCACGGCACATCCACATCCCGATATCCAGCACTAGCCGCCGTTTGTAATATTATTCACACATAATATACCGCCTGTCGAATATACAGTCATGTTCATATTTTATGTATTTAATATTTTTGATACAGATGTATTCACGTTTTTGGTGTATTTATTATTTACTGATATTTTTTGAAATGAATATATACAGTTTGTTTTGATAATTTGTTTGTAATGCTTTTGATCTATATATTTATATATACAGGACTTCACCAATTGATCTGCTTTGTTAACTTACCATTTAGACCTTTATATATAGAATCAACTAAAACTATATGTACTGTTAATCAGGCGCATGATGACTTACTGTTGTGGCACGTACAATAATGCCAGTGCTTCGTGTATTCTTGTGTACTAACTATAGCGTTTTCTTAGTAAACACCGAAAACACACGAGGCACTCGGATCATTGTACGTGCCCCTACAGTACGTCATCACGAGCCGCACCTGCTGTTAATGTGTTTTGAGAGAAAAACGTTCCCAATAAATATTTTTGCATATTACTTGGTTGTCGTTCGTTTCTTGCTTTGTAGTCATAGCTTCCTTGTGTGTTGGGGATTTATTTTGAAGTATGTACGTTAACTCTTATACGTTCTCCGCGTGACGTAGATCTACTATCACAAGCCGCCCTTAATTCTCTGTGGCGCCCTCTTAGTTACAGGTATAGTCAGATTTAACGTTTCGTAAGGAACCCCACCGTGGTACTGGCTGGTTGGCGTATATGGTGATTAGCAACTCGCCTACGAAAGGTAAGTCCTTGGAAGGCTATTGTATCTCGAAAATTACCGAAGCCAGTTTTCGCGATTCTTATTTCTTCTACGTTACGTGTTGCAACTTACTCGCAGTCACCAAAGAAAGACTAGATATTAGATAGATGGTTTTACCAATTTTGTATTAATTTGTATAATTGATTGAGGTCTCGCTAGGCACTTGGTGAAACATATTAAATGATAAAGGTAAAAGAAAATTCACACTTGATTATTTGTTTCACTGCAATTTTATTTACAAAATACGCTTGGACAAATTTGTTTCGAACTTCACAGTTCATTCTCAACTGAACAAGAAAAGTTTACTTAAAATACGAATAGATAATTTGAGTAAGGTGGGAGTAACACTGTGAAACATATACGTGAGTTATGTATTATGGGGGTTTTCCTAGTAATTAACGAGAAACAGCCTTAATAATAGGGGAGATTACGAACTCTGTTTGTTCATTTACTATATTTAATGATTTGTTTATTGCTTTAGATATTTCCATTATTTCTAAAAAGTCTAATCGTTTACTTTTATTTGCAGAGTGTAAAATTTCAAAATTATTTAATGATACCATGTGTTGTTCATTTATACAATGCTCGGATATACCTGAACATTTCTTGGAATATAAAATTGCTTTCCTATGTTCTTCTATTCGTGTGCGAAAACATCTTCCAGTTTGACCTATGTAGAAAGCATCACAGTCTAAACAATTTAATTTATACACCACATTTATCTGCTTTTTGAATTATATCCTTATTATTTGTCCAAAGTTTACCTAAATTTAATTTATTTACTATTATAGTTTTTATGCCTAGATTAACTAATCTATTATTAATTTTATTCGTGGTCTTTTATATGTAATTTATTAAACGATAATTACTTGGTTCTAATTGGGGGGCTGCATAAAAGAATTTATTAATCTGTTTATGTTTTTTCTTTGAAATTAATCTATTAATAATATCAGGACTATATCCGTTGTTCACGGCTAGACATTTCAAGACTGCAACTTCTTTATCAAAATTTGGTTTTGAAAGAGGAACGGATAATAATCTATGTATGAAACTGTTGAAAGAGGAAAACTTAATGCTATCGGGTTGTTTGCTATCTGCAGATATGAGGGTGTCAGTGTATGTGTGTTTTCTGTAAATACTATAATCTAATTTGCCATTTAATTTTGTTAGTGTAAGGTCCAAAAAATTTAAACTGTTATCTACTTCTTTTTATATGGTGAATTGTATTTTTTGATTGATTTCATTTAAACGATTGAAGAATAAATCTAATTGCCTGTCAGTACCGGTCCACACACATAACACATCATCCACATATCTAAACCAACTGTGTATACAATTAACAACTGGGATTTTAGAACAAAACAAATTTTCTTCAAATTTTGACATAAATATTTCTGCTAATAAACACGACATGGGAGAACCCATAGCTAAACCGTCTTTTTGTTTGTAGTATACATTATTAAATTTAAAATAATTTTGTTGTATGCAAATATTCAAGATATTTCGTAATTCTATTTTACTGTCGCCTATCAGCGTACTATTTGCTATTAAAGCATGTAAAATAACGTTCAACTCATTGATAGGGATAGAAGTATACATGTTTGCAGTTTGTATACTTCTATCCCTATCAATGAGTTGAACGTTATTTTAAATGATTTAATAGCAAATAGTACGCTGACAGGCGACAGTAAAATAGAATTACGAAATATCTTGAATATTTGCATACAACAAAATTATTTTAAATTTAATAATGTATACTACAAACAAAAAGACGGTTTAGCTATGGGTTCTCCCATGTCGTGTTTATTAGCAGAAATATTTATGTCAAAATTTGAAGAAGATTTGTTTTCCGAAAAGGTTTTGTTTAAGTATAACAATACGTTAAGCACGTATAAAGCGTTTGTACAATATGAAACAAACATGTAAATAATTTACATATCTGTAACTATGCACATGGACAATACACCTCGTATTTTCAGCAATTACTTCTGCTTAATACATATGTTTCTGCCAATATAGGCGTCCTCAGCTAAGCTAGTGAAGCAATTTATACAAATTAATACAAACCTGTTATAAACAACTGGTTTGAGTAGATAAGATATGCGGGTTCTAGCTCAAAATCCCATGTATTTTCTTATGGAGGTTCATTTTGCACTTTTTCAATTTGGACACACTAATCCGGGACACCTCTATATACAGTCGTAGATCTGTAAACAGATCTATGAATGTATATAGAGGGTGTCCCACTGAATGTTCGCGGGGGGGTGAGTTTTACATAGGGGTGAGAAGCTTGCAAGGCGGTTATTATTATAATTTATGCGGGGGGGTGAGTTTTACATAGGGGTGAGAAGCTTGCAAGGCGGTTATCGGCGCTAGCGCGTATGATTTCAGAGGTGATTTCATCTTTATTAGTTCGTTTGCTCCTTTTCTTCGGACCAGTTCATTCCTGTTTCATATCTATTCAGACTTAATCATTATTAGTTCAGAGATATTTAGAAGAGAGATGACGTCACATATTTAGAATTATTTGATTTTTTTATTTTTAAAAATATCACATTTAAAATTTTTTTATATTTTTAATGTCGGGACGTCGAAGAATCGAACTCGGGTCCTTCTAGGTGTAAGACAGACACCTTAACCGTTCGGCCACACCCGAGATGTAAATTGGATATTGTAAAACGCATAAGTAGTCTATTACAAAATGTGGAAACTCAACTTTAAATAACTTAGAGATATTATTCATTAAATTCGCGTCTAATTTACATATAATTAGTATTAATTATCCCCGTTTAATACTCGATATATTTTACATTTTTCAGTAGATATCAACCGTAATTTTGTGTGTAATATTAGAATTAGAGGTAAATATATCGACACAGGTCATTGAGTAGATATGTGGATTGTTCGATAAACTGCTTTTCATGAAAGATAGTATCTTCCCTCATTTTAAGAGAGGCGATGATGAATTGATTGTAATTATTCGATTTTTTCTATTTTTAAAAATATCACATTTATATTTTTAATGTCGGGACGTCGGGGAATCGAACTCGGATTCTTTAGAGTGAGACGCCGGGATTCTATCACGAGACCACGCTGGGTAATATGAATAGAATATTTTATAAGTTATATATATTATCTAACCTATTACTATAAATTATTTTTCCAAGTTAAATTAGAATTACTATCATAGGTAGATATATCGATCGAGTCTTAATAATCATTAAATTTACGTTTAATTTGCATATAATACTCAATATATTTGACGACCATAGTTTTGTGTGCAGGATATCGGTTGTAGTTCAACATATTTAAAATTTTTTATATTTTTAATGTCAGAGTGTCGGGAATCGAACGTGGGCCATGCTTCGCATAAGCCTGCTTCTTAGACGCTAGACCATACGCCCCCCCAGAATTTAATTTTTTATAACTTACCTATATTGTCTGACTTATCCCAAATTATTATAAATTATTTTTCCAAGTTAAATTAGAATTACTATTATAGGCTGATATATCGATCGGGTCTTAATAATCGATAAATTTACGTTTAATTTACATATAATTAGTATTAATTACTCCGTTTAATACTCGATATATTTGACAACCATAATTTTGTGAGTAATAATGCTTAGCTAAAAATAAAACATAGTTTCATATAGGATAAAATTTTATTTAGGCAGCATCTATTTTTAGCATAATATACAGTAATATACAGAGCATCTAGGGGTTACAATGCAAGTACATAGATCAAAACAAGTCTATACATGTCTTAACAGATATAGACTCGTAGTTTTGTAGGCAGGAGATCAGTATGGAAGGGACAAAGATATATAAATAATATTTCTACTGTAAAATATATACATAGTGGTTTCGGTGTTTATCCCAATCTGTGGCTTTCGTATCGCGTAATATAATCAAGTATAATGGATCTGAAATTAGATCCGATGGAAAAATATAACCAATTTATACAAGTAATCGGAGAAGATTTACCCAACGAAATTCGCAGGTGGTTATTCTCATCGCAGTTGACATTGACGGATTGTGGATTTATAGCGGCATTCGGTTATCAGAATAGACGATATTTTAACATCGATGATTTAATGAACGTGATAGAATATTGCAATCCTAATATAGATTGTGAGAAACAGACAGCGATTTACGAGGAATATTATTTAATACTTGAACCAGAAGCTGATTACCTCGAGAATATATATGTTTTCGACATAGAAGCTTCACGAGTGTTAAGTTTACGTGGACAATATCCGAAGACACATATAATCCAGTATCCTATACATAGGTACCCTGAATTCGATTATAATAAAGATATTATATGTGATGGAGGAGGCTACGTTGTATACGGATATGATAAATAGTTCGCCACCTCAGTCGTATTTTCGAGTTCGTCTTGAACGTATGCTGATAAATATTATACATCGATACATATAAAGCGTGAAATGGCAAAACAAGAAGAAAAAGTGTTTCAAGTTATACAAAATTTAGAAAATAATTTCGGTATGCTAGATGATATATCTAAAACGCCAATCCAACACATACCGCTTCATATTCTTCAAACAAAGGTGAAGACAGGATCCCTAAGACGAAACTGACACAAGATTCCTATAGAGAAAAGAGCTGATCTAGAAGATTATTTACCTTGTGATAGACATTACAATCAAGTGGATCAGGGCGATCATATAGATGGATTTCCGCCAGCAAAAATTAAGTGTTGATTCTGTTTAATATCACATTAAGATGTATATAAATATGTAAATTTAAAATAAAAAAGATGTAAAGTCATTTATGTTTTATTTATAAAGTATAATGTAGGGTATAGTTTCCCACCTCAGTCATATTTTCGCGTTCGTCTTGAATGGATGATAATAAATAGTGTACATCGATATATAAATATATAAATTGTAAAATGGTAATTCAAGAAGATAAAGTGTATCAAGTTATACAAAAGTTAGAAGATAAGTTCGGTATGTTAGATGATATATCTAAAACAACAATCCAACACATACCGCTTCATATTCTCCAAACAAAGGTGAAGACAGGATCCTTAAGACGAAACTGGCACAAGATTCCTATAGAGAAAAGAGCTGATCTAGAGGATTATTTACCCTGTGATAGACATTACAATCAACTGGACCAGGGCGATCATATAGATGGATTTCCGCCAGCAAAAATTAAGTGTAGGTTCTGTTTATTAGCATATTAAAATATATATAACTATGTAAATTAGAAATAAAAAAATATATCAATTCATCTATGTTTTATTTATAAGGTATAATATATAAGTAATGTTAATAAAATCGTAATATATTTTTATTGACTACCCATGAATTGTGCGAGTTGTTCAACCTACACCACTTTACGTAAGGGGTGTCTTTTGATAAGATGTGAACGTTTGAATATCTTTCCCCCAATTCATTATTAAAACTAGCAATAAGAAAATAATTAATATGAGGTAAAAATCTAATACTCTTATAAAAAAATATTGGCAATAAGTAAGATACTGGAAACTTAATTTCAAAATCTTGTAAAACATCTTTCGGAAAATATGTATATTCAAGTACGATTAAAAATAATATGAGACCCGTTTCCAAAAAAATACTGATATATAAGATATATATATTAGAGATAGACAGCTAAATATAATAGATTACAAAGCAGAGTTAACGCAGGCGCTTTAAACATTATATTATATCGTAGGTATATATCTGATAAAAAGAGGGTCAAGATATAGGAAAAAGAGATACCTGCAACTGCATATTCATTGCTATCGAGACTGTATTTAGAAATAGATATAAATGTATCTATTATCTACAATATAATAAAGAAAAAATACTTAGTAAATAAAACAGAATAAATTTCTATATCAATATATGTCTATAGGAAATTGAGCTTTCCGATACTCTTTAACGCATATCCGACTATAATTTCTATATACATTATATCAGATGTATCTGTTTCAATAGCCGTTCAGACATGTTTCATATCTGGTAGCAGATGTCGGGTTTAAACAAGTCTGAATAGTTATAAAACATATATTAAGCAGATATGTAAAATGTCTGGAAGGATATCGAAACAGAGGGGAACTTATCATCATAAGCTCCTACATCAAGTATAAAGACTTTACTATAATTGAAAATAATTCGACAGTCTTTCTCAAACTTGATGCCATTTATATATATATATATATATATATATATATATATATATATATTATATCACATTTACGATATCAAGTATAAAGACTTTATTGTAATCGAAAATAGTTCTAAAATCTTTCTCAGACTCTCAGTCTCCTACATCGAGTATAAAGACTTTATTGAACGGATATTTATACAGATAAGATGTTTTCAGACTTAATCATTATCCGGTTAGATATGCTTCATATCTGATACCATATGTAGAGCCTGAACAGGTCTAAATAACGATAAAACAGATATTAGACAACTCTTAAACAGATCTGAACGGATAATGATCGAGTATATATCGAAACAGGTCTGGTCATGTTTCAACAGACTCGCAGTTTTACATGTAACATGACCTAATCAAAAAGAGTTAAGTCGCGGATTCACGGTTTTATTCGCGGATTCGCGGTTTTAAATATGATACGTATATGTACTCCCATTTAGAATAACAGCACAGATAGCACTGCACATATAAAACTTAAATTGAGATCATGTTCAGAAATACATAGAAAATATATCTATTGTATTTACAATATAACAGGGAAACAATTCTTCATAAATAAAAAACAGAACAATTGATATATATATATATATATATATATATATATATATATATATATATATTTATTTGCTTAACTTCGTAATGTGTGTACATATTTTGTAAGTATCTTAACATTGTTTTGCGAGCATGCAGAATCAGAATTACTATGATAAAAGCAGGCGTTAGATTGTATATACAAATTAGGGGCATTTGTAGCATATTCTAAATTTATAATTTCTATGTCAACATATTTCTTTAGGAATTCAGCTTTCTGATACCCTTTAAGATATATCCGGCTATAATTCCTACATACATTATCTAAAATTGATGATATATATTTTAATTCTATAAATCCAGAAGCATAAGGGATATGAAAAAAGTTATGCGTCAACCACCTTGCCTCCTTCTGGTTCTTTGAAGATAATTTATGAAATAGCTTCGTAGATTTAAATAGCAGATGTATCGAACGATCTCCATCGGTAATCGACATCCCCTTGGGGGGTGAAGTCGGGTGTATTAAAACCCTGGATATCGATAATTAGAGCTGGGATAAAACGTTGTTTATATATTCGATCTCGATGAACGTGTGATAAGACATGTCTGATGATATTGTCCACTTTCCTAATTCTATTTTCAAACCGGCATCGGTTGGCAGCTACAGACACCCAGTCAGATTTTCTGTCTTCGCTATCGAGCCATAAATATTGTATCGGAAGACTATCGAAGCTAACTTTCATGCTATCGTTTTAGATATATGATTTATTGGTAATAATTATAATATTTTTTCTACTATTCCAGTAGACGGAGCAATTCTCGGAAAATAATATAATTCGCGGTTAATTTGCATGTAATTACTATGAATTATCCCCGTTTAATATATAATTTTTTCGATTGATAAAATCACAAGCAGTCTCGAAAGCGATCGAGCGAATACTAGAGTTATATTAGAATTACTATCATACGAGCGGTCGTTATATATATATATATATATATATATATATATATATATATATATATATATATTAGAGATAGACAGCTAAATATAATAGATTACAAAGCGGAGTTAACGCAGGCGCTTTAAACATTATATTGTATCGTAGGTATATATCTGATAAAAAGAAGATCAAGATATAGGAAAAAGAGATACCTGCAACTGCATATTCATTGCTATCGAGACTGTATTTAGAAATAGATATAAATGTATCTATTATCTACAATATAATAAAGAAAAAATACTTAGTAAATAAAACAGAATAAATTTCTATATCAATATATGTCTATAGGAAATTGGGCTTTCCGATACTCTTTAACGCATATCCGACTATAATTTCTATATACATTATATCAGATGTATCTGTTTCAATAGCCGTTCAGACATGTTTCATATCGGGTAGCAGATGTTGGGTTTAATCAAGTCTGAATAGTTATAAAACATATATTAAGCAGATATGTAAAATATCTGTAAGGATATCGAAACAGAGGGGAACTATTCATCATAACCGTATACAACATAAGCTCCTACATCAAGTATAAAGACTTTACTGTAATTGAAAATAATTCGACAGTCTTTCTCAAACTTGCTGCCATTTATATATTTTATTTCGACAGTCTTTCTCAAACTTGCTGCCATTTATATATTTTATATCACTTTTACAGCATCAAGTATAAAGACTTTATTGTAATCGAAAATAGTTCTAAAGTCTTTCTCAGACTCCCAGTCTCCTACATCAAGTATAAAGACTTTATTGAATGGATATTTATACAGATAAGATGTTTTCAGACTTAATCATTAACCGTTTAGATATGCTCCATATCTGCATATTAAGCAGATATGTAAAATGTCTGTAAGGATATCGAAACAGAGGGGAACTATTCATCATAACCGTATACAACATAAGCTCCTACATCAAGTATAAAGACTTTACTATAATTGAAAATAATTCTACAGTCTTTCTCAAACTTGCTGCCATTTATATATTTTATATCACATTTACGACATCAAGTATAAAGACTTTATTGTAATCGAAAATAGTTCTAAAGTCTTTCTCAGACTCCCAGTCTCCTACATCAAGTATAAAGACTTTATTGAACGGATATTTATACAGATAAGATGTTTTCAGACTTAATCATTAACCGTTTAGATATGCTCCATATCTGCATATTAAGCAGATATGTAAAATGTCTGTAAGGATATCGAAACAGAGGGGAACTATTCATCATAACCGTATACAACATAAGCTCCTACATCAAGTATAAAGACTTTACTATAATTGAAAATAATTCTACAGTCTTTCTCAAACTTGCTGCCATTTATATATTTTATATCACATTTACGACATCAAGTATAAAGACTTTATTGTAATCGAAAATAGTTCTAAAGTCTTTCTCAGACTCCCAGTCTCCTACATCAAGTATAAAGACTTTATTGAACGGATATTTATACAGATAAGATGTTTTCAGACTTAATCATTAACCGTTTAGATATGCTCCATATCTGCATATTAAGCAGATATGTAAAATGTCTGTAAGGATATCGAAACAGAGGAGAACTATTCATCATAGGATCCTACATCAAGTATAAAGACTTTACTGTAATTGAAAATAATTCGACAGTCTTTCTCATACTGGATACCATTTATATATTTTATATCGCATTTACGATTCGATGGAACATTATTAATTTTAGCAATAGCTGCACAGATATTGAAACAGGGGGAAAACTCGGCAGTCTTTCTCAAACCGACTGCGATTCGGGAATAGATACGAGAACCCGTAGGGCTCTCGTGTCTATTCCCTAGCAGATAGTTTGAGAAAGACTGCCGAGTTTTCCCCCCTGTTTCAATATCTGTGCAGCTATTGCTAAAATTAATAATGTTCCATCGAATCGTAAATGCGATATAAAATATATAAATGGTATCCAGTATGAGAAAGACTGTCGAATTATTTTCAATTACAGTAAAGTCTTTATACTTGATGTAGGATCCTATGATGAATAGTTCTCCTCTGTTTCGATATCCTTACAGACATTATACATAGATGTTTAATATCTGTTTCAATAACCGTTCAGACTTGTTTCAGAGTCATCTAATATCTGAACGGATAATGATCAAGCCTGAAAACAGCTTACCTGTTTCAATAACCGTTCAGACCTGTTTCAGAGCCATCTAATATCTGAATGGACAATGATCAAGCCTGAAAACAGCTTACCTGTTTCAATAGCCGTTCAGACCTGTTTCAGAGCCATCTAATATCTGAACGGCTATGAAAACAGCTTACCTGTTTCAATAGCCGTTCAGACCTGTTTCAGAGCCATCTAATATCTGAACGGATAATGAATAATGATCAAGCCTGAAAACAGCTTATCTGTATCAATATCCGTTCAGGCTTCAAGTTTGAGAAAGACTATCGAATTATTTTCGATTACAATAAAGTCTTTATACAGCATCGGAAAGCTCAATTTCCTACAGACATATATTGATATAGAAATTTATTCTGTTTTATTTACTAAGTATTTTTTCTTTATTATATTATAGATAATAGATACATTTCTAAATACAGTCTCGATATCAACGAATGTTCAGACTCAACATATGTTAGCAGATATGGAGCATATCTAAACGGATAATGATTAAGTTTGAAAACATCTTATCTGTATAAATATCCGTTCAATAAAGTCTTTATACTTGATATAGGAGACTGGGAGTCTGAGAAAGACTTTAGAACTATTTTCGATTACAATAAAGTCTTTATACTTGATGCTGTAAATGTGATATAAAATATATAAATAGCAGCAAGTTTGAGAAAGACTGTCGAATTATTTTCAATTACAGTAAAGTCTTTATACTTGATGTAGGAGCTTATGTTGTATACGGTTATGATGAATAGTTCCCCTCTGTTTCGATATCCTTGACATTTTACATGGCATTTTACATATCTGCTTAATATATGTTTTATAACTATTCAGGTTAGCGACGTCTAATATCTGAACGGATAACGATCAAGTCTGAAAACAGCTTACCTGTTTCAATAGCCGTTCAGATCTGTTTCAGAGCCATCTAATATCTGAACGGATAATGATCAAGTCTGAAAACAGCTTACCTGTTTCAATATCCGTTCAGACCTGTTTAAGAGTTGTCTAATATCTGTTTTATCGTTATTTAGACCTGTTCAGGCTCTACATATGGTATCAGATATGAAGCATATCTAACCGGATAATGATTAAGTCTGAAAACATCTTATCTGTATAAATATCCGTTCAATAAAGTCTTTATACTTGATGTAGGAGACTGGGAGTCTGAGAAAGACTTTAGAACTATTTTCGATTACAATAAAGTCTTTATACTTGATGTCGTAAATGTGATATAAAATATATAAATGGCAGCAAGTTTGAGAAAGACTGTAGAATTATTTTCAATTATAGTAAAGTCTTTATACTTGATGTAGGAGCTTATGTTGTATACGGTTATGATGAATAGTTCCCCTCTGTTTCGATATCCTTACAGACATTTTACATATCTGCTTAATATGCAGATATGGAGCATATCTAAACGGTTAATGATTAAGTCTGAAAACATCTTATCTGTATAAATATCCGTTCAATAAAGTCTTTATACTTGATGTAGGAGACTGGGAGTCTGAGAAAGACTTTAGAACTATTTTCGATTACAATAAAGTCTTTATACTTGATGTCGTAAATGTGATATAAAATATATAAATGGCAGCAAGTTTGAGAAAGACTGTAGAATTATTTTCAATTATAGTAAAGTCTTTATACTTGATGTAGGAGCTTATGTTGTATACGGTTATGATGAATAGTTCCCCTCTGTTTCGATATCCTTACAGACATTTTACATATCTGCTTAATATGCAGATATGGAGCATATCTAAACGGTTAATGATTAAGTCTGAAAACATCTTATCTGTATAAATATCCATTCAATAAAGTCTTTATACTTGATGTAGGAGACTGGGAGTCTGAGAAAGACTTTAGAACTATTTTCGATTACAATAAAGTCTTTATACTTGATGCTGTAAAAGTGATATAAAATATATAAATGGCAGCAAGTTTGAGAAAGACTGTCGAAATAAAATATATAAATGGCAGCAAGTTTGAGAAAGACTGTCGAATTATTTTCAATTACAGTAAAGTCTTTATACTTGATGTAGGAGCTTATGTTGTATACGGTTATGATGAATAGTTCCCCTCTGTTTCGATATCCTTACAGATATTTTACATATCTGCTTAATATATGTTTTATAACTATTCAGACTTGATTAAACCCAACATCTGCTACCCGATATGAAACATGTCTGAACGGCTATTGAAACAGATACATCTGATATAATGTATATAGAAATTATAGTCGGATATGCGTTAAAGAGTATCGGAAAGCCCAATTTCCTATAGACATATATTGATATAGAAATTTATTCTGTTTTATTTACTAAGTATTTTTTCTTTATTATATTGTAGATAATAGATACATTTATATCTATTTCTAAATACAGTCTCGATAGCAATGAATATGCAGTTGCAGGTATCTCTTTTTCCTATATCTTGATCTTCTTTTTATCAGATATATACCTACGATACAATATAATGTTTAAAGCGCCTGCGTTAACTCCGCTTTGTAATCTATTATATTTAGCTGTCTATCTCTAATATATATATATATATATATATATATATATATATATATATATATATATATATATATATATATATATTAACGACCGCTCGTATGATAGTAATTCTAATATAACTCTAGTATTCGCTCGATCGCTTTCGAGACTGCTTGTGATTTTATCAATCGAAAAAATTATATATTAAACGGGGATAATTCATAGTAATTACATGCAAATTAACCGCGAATTATATTATTTTCCGAGAATTGCTCCGTCTACTGGAATAGTAGAAAAAATATTATAATTATTACCAATAAATCATATATCTAAAACGATAGCATGAAAGTTAGCTTCGATAGTCTTCCGATACAATATTTATGGCTCGATAGCGAAGACAGAAAATCTGACTGGGTGTCTGTAGCTGCCAACCGATGCCGGTTTGAAAATAGAATTAGGAAAGTGGACAATATCATCAGACATGTCTTATCACACGTTCATCGAGATCGAATATATAAACAACGTTTTATCCCAGCTCTAATTATCGATATCCAGGGTTTTAATACACCCGACTTCACCCCCCAAGGGGATGTCGATTACCGATGGAGATCGTTCGATACATCTGCTATTTAAATCTACGAAGCTATTTCATAAATTATCTTCAAAGAACCAGAAGGAGGCAAGGTGGTTGACGCATAACTTTTTTCATATCCCTTATGCTTCTGGATTTATAGAATTAAAATATATATCATCAATTTTAGATAATGTATGTAGGAATTATAGCCGGATATATCTTAAAGGGTATCAGAAAGCTGAATTCCTAAAGAAATATGTTGACATAGAAATTATAAATTTAGAATATGCTACAAATGCCCCTAATTTGTATATACAATCTAACGCCTGCTTTTATCATAGTAATTCTGATTCTGCATGCTCGCAAAACAATGTTAAGATACTTACAAAATATGTACACACATTACGAAGTTAAGCAAATAAAATATATATATATATATATATATATATATATATATATATATCAATTGTTCTGTTTTTTATTTATGAAGAATTGTTTCCCTGTTATATTGTAAATACAATAGATATATTTTCTATGTATTTCTGAACATGATCTCAATTTAAGTTTTATATGTGCAGTGCTATCTGTGCTGTTATTCTAAATGGGAGTACATATACGTATCATATTTAAAACCGCGAATCCGCGAATAAAACCGTGAATCCGCGACTTAACTCTTTTTGATTAGGTCATGTTACATGTAAAACTGCGAGTCTGTTGAAACATGACCAGACCTGTTTCGATATATACTCGATCATTATCCGTTCAGATCTGTTTAAGAGTTGTCTAATATCTGTTTTATCGTTATTTAGACCTGTTCAGGCTCTACATATGGTATCAGATATGAAGCATATCTAACCGGATAATGATTAAGTCTGAAAACATCTTATCTGTATAAATATCCGTTCAATAAAGTCTTTATACTCGATGTAGGAGACTGAGAGTCTGAGAAAGATTTTAGAACTATTTTCGATTACAATAAAGTCTTTATACTTGATATCGTAAATGTGATATATATATATATATATATATATATATATATATATATATATATATATATATATATAATGGCATCAAGTTTGAGAAAGACTGTCGAATTATTTTCAATTATAGTAAAGTCTTTATACTTGATGTAGGAGCTTATGATGATAAGTTCCCCTCTGTTTCGATATCCTTCCAGACATTTTACATATCTGCTTAATATATGTTTTATAACTATTCAGACTTGTTTAAACCCGACATCTGCTACCAGATATGAAACATGTCTGAACGGCTATTGAAACAGATACATCTGATATAATGTATATAGAAGTTATAGTCGGATATGCGTTAAAGAGTATCGGAAAGCTCAATTTCCTATAGACATATATTGATATAGAAATTTATTCTGTTTTATTTACTAAGTATTTTTTCTTTATTATATTGTAGATAATAGATACATTTATATCTATTTCTAAATACAGTCTCGATAGCAATGAATATGCAGTTGCAGGTATCTCTTTTTCCTATATCTTGACCCTCTTTTTATCAGATATATACCTACGATATAATATAATGTTTAAAGCGCCTGCGTTAACTCTGCTTTGTAATCTATTATATTTAGCTGTCTATCTCTAATATATATATCTTATATATCAGTATTTTTTTGGAAACGGGTCTCATATTATTTTTAATCGTACTTGAATATACATATTTTCCGAAAGATGTTTTACAAGATTTTGAAATTAAGTTTCCAGTATCTTACTTATTGCCAATATTTTTTTATAAGAGTATTAGATTTTTACCTCATATTAATTATTTTCTTATTGCTAGTTTTAATAATGAATTGGGGGAAAGATATTCAAACGTTCACATCTTATCAAAAGACACCCCTTACGTAAAGTGGTGTAGGTTGAACAACTCGCACAATTCATGGGTAGTCAATAAAAATATATTACGATTTTATTAACATTACTTATATATTATACCTTATAAATAAAACATAGATGAATTGATATATTTTTTTATTTCTAATTTACATAGTTATATATATTTTAATATGCTAATAAACAGAACCTACACTTAATTTTTGCTGGCGGAAATCCATCTATATGATCGCCCTGGTCCAGTTGATTGTAATGTCTATCACAGGGTAAATAATCCTCTAGATCAGCTATTTTCTCTATAGGAATCTTGTGCCAGTTTCGTCTTAAGGATCCTGTCTTCACCTTTGTTTGGAGAATATGAAGCGGTATGTGTTGGATTGTTGTTTTAGATATATCATCTAACATACCGAACTTATCTTCTAACTTTTGTATAACTTGATACACTTTATCTTCTTGAATTACCATTTTACAATTTATATATTTATATATCGATGTACACTATTTATTATCATCCATTCAAGACGAACGCGAAAATATGACTGAGGTGGGAAACTATACCCTACATTATACTTTATAAATAAAACATAAATGACTTTACATCTTTTTTATTTTAAATTTACATATTTATATACATCTTAATGTGATATTAAACAGAATCAACACTTAATTTTTGCTGGCGGAAATCCATCTATATGATCGCCCTGATCCACTTGATTGTAATGTCTATCACAAGGTAAATAATCTTCTAGATCAGCTCTTTTCTCTATAGGAATCTTGTGTCAGTTTCGTCTTAGGGATCCTGTCTTCACCTTTGTTTGAAGAATATGAAGCGGTATGTGTTGGATTGGCGTTTTAGATATATCATCTAGCATACCGAAATTATTTTCTAAATTTTGTATAACTTGAAACACTTTTTCTTCTTGTTTTGCCATTTCACGCTTTATATGTATCGATGTATAATATTTATCAGCATACGTTCAAGACGAACTCGAAAATACGACTGAGGTGGCGAACTATTTATCATATCCGTATACAACGTAGCCTCCTCCATCACATATAATATCTTTATTATAATCGAATTCAGGGTACCTATGTATAGGATACTGGATTATATGTGTCTTCGGATATTGTCCACGTAAACTTAACACTCGTGAAGCTTCTATGTCGAAAACATATATATTCTCGAGGTAATCAGCTTCTGGTTCAAGTATTAAATAATATTCCTCGTAAATCGCTGTCTGTTTCTCACAATCTATATTAGGATTGCAATATTCTATCACGTTCATTAAATCATCGATGTTAAAATATCGTCTATTCTGATAACCGAATGCCGCTATAAATCCACAATCCGTCAATGTCAACTGCGATGAGAATAACCACCTGCGAATTTCGTTGGGTAAATCTTCTCCGATTACTTGTATAAATTGGTTATATTTTTCCATCGGATCTAATTTCAGATCCATTATACTTGATTATATTACGCGATACGAAAGCCACAGATTGGGATAAACACCGAAACCACTATGTATATATTTTACAGTAGAAATATTATTTATATATCTTTGTCCCTTCCATACTGATCTCCTGCCTACAAAACTACGAGTCTATATCTGTTAAGACATGTATAGACTTGTTTTGATCTATGTACTTGCATTGTAACCCCTAGATGCTCTGTATATTACTGTATATTATGCTAAAAATAGATGCTGCCTAAATAAAATTTTATCCTATATGAAACTATGTTTTATTTTTAGCTAAGCATTATTACTCACAAAATTATGGTTGTCAAATATATCGAGTATTAAACGGAGTAATTAATACTAATTATATGTAAATTAAACGTAAATTTATCGATTATTAAGACCCGATCGATATATCAGCCTATAATAGTAATTCTAATTTAACTTGGAAAAATAATTTATAATAATTTGGGATAAGTCAGACAATATAGGTAAGTTATAAAAAATTAAATTCTGGGGGGGCGTATGGTCTAGCGTCTAAGAAGCAGGCTTATGCGAAGCATGGCCCACGTTCGATTCCCGACACTCTGACATTAAAAATATAAAAAATTTTAAATATGTTGAACTACAACCGATATCCTGCACACAAAACTATGGTCGTCAAATATATTGAGTATTATATGCAAATTAAACGTAAATTTAATGATTATTAAGACTCGATCGATATATCTACCTATGATAGTAATTCTAATTTAACTTGGAAAAATAATTTATAGTAATAGGTTAGATAATATATATAACTTATAAAATATTCTATTCATATTACCCAGCGTGGTCTCGTGATAGAATCCCGGCGTCTCACTCTAAAGAATCCGAGTTCGATTCCCCGACGTCCCGACATTAAAAATATAAATGTGATATTTTTAAAAATAGAAAAAATCGAATAATTACAATCAATTCATCATCGCCTCTCTTAAAATGAGGGAAGATACTATCTTTCATGAAAAGCAGTTTATCGAACAATCCACATATCTACTCAATGACCTGTGTCGATATATTTACCTCTAATTCTAATATTACACACAAAATTACGGTTGATATCTACTGAAAAATGTAAAATATATCGAGTATTAAACGGGGATAATTAATACTAATTATATGTAAATTAGACGCGAATTTAATGAATAATATCTCTAAGTTATTTAAAGTTGAGTTTCCACATTTTGTAATAGACTACTTATGCGTTTTACAATATCCAATTTACATCTCGGGTGTGGCCGAACGGTTAAGGTGTCTGTCTTACACCTAGAAGGACCCGAGTTCGATTCTTCGACGTCCCGACATTAAAAATATAAAAAAATTTTAAATGTGATATTTTTAAAAATAAAAAAATCAAATAATTCTAAATATGTGACGTCATCTCTCTTCTAAATATCTCTGAACTAATAATGATTAAGTCTGAATAGATATGAAACAGGAATGAACTGGTCCGAAGAAAAGGAGCAAACGAACTAATAAAGATGAAATCACCTCTGAAATCATACGCGCTAGCGCCGATAACCGCCTTGCAAGCTTCTCACCCCTATGTAAAACTCACCCCCCCGCATAAATTATAATAATAACCGCCTTGCAAGCTTCTCACCCCTATGTAAAACTCACCCCCCCGCGAACATTCAGTGGGACACCCTCTATATACATT
Organism: Melolontha melolontha; assembly: GCA_935421215.2. Lineage (NCBI taxonomy): Eukaryota > Metazoa > Arthropoda > Insecta > Coleoptera > Scarabaeidae > Melolontha > Melolontha melolontha. Next base: position 29,926,951 of record OW285236.1, on the reverse strand, counting down.
CATAGATCTGTTTACAGATCTACGACTGTATATAGAGGTGTCCCGGATTAGTGTGTCCAAATTGAAAAAGTGCAAAATGAACCTCCATAAGAAAATACATGGGATTTTGAGCTAGAACCCGCATATCTTATCTACTGGTTTGTATCTGTATTTAAATTTACTGAAATAGCCCGCAAAGATCAAGCAAGTTCCGTCCTATAAGAAGACAACTATTTAATAATTGACATCTTACGGGCGAAAGATACATTGTCCGGAGGGCTACCTATCGTTCGACCTACCTAACCCTCCGGACAATGTATCTTTCGCCCGTAAGATGTCAATTATTAAATAGTTGTCTTCTTATAGGACGGAACTTGCTTGATCTTTGCGGGCTATTTCAGTAAATTTAAATACAGATACAAACCAGTTGTTTATAACAGGTTTGTATTAATTTGTATAAATTGCTTCACTAGCTTAGCTGAGGACGCCTATATTGGCAGAAACATATGTATTAAGCAGAAGTAATTGCTGAAAATACGAGGTGTATTGTCCATGTGCATAGTTACAGATATGTAAATTATTTACATGTTTGTTTCATATTGTACAAACGCTTTATACGTGCTTAACGTATTGTTATACTTAAACAAAACCTTTTCGTATATACCGCCATCTGGCAGGTTGTTAATGGACTACATCTACATACGTATTTTATCGTTTCCCGTAGCAGCATAGCTGTTCGAACGATAGGTAGCCCTCCGGACAATGTATCTTTCGCCCGTAAGATGTCAATTATTAAATAGTTGTCTTCTTATAGGACGGAACTTGCTTGATCTTTGCGGGCTATTTCAGTAAATTTAAATACAGATACAAACCAGTTGTTTATAACAGGTTTGTATTAATTTGTATAAATTGCTTCACTAGCTTAGCTGAGGACGCCTATATTGGCAGAAACATATGTATTAAGCAGAAGTAATTGCTGAAAATACGAGGTGTATTGTCCATGTGCATAGTTACAGATATGTAAATTATTTACATGTTTGTTTCATATTGTACAGAAGATTTGTTTTGTTCTAAAATCCCAGTTGTTAATTGTATACACAATTGGTTTAGATATGTGGATGATGTGTTATGTGTGTGGACCGGTACTGACATGCAATTAGATTTATTCTTCAATCGTTTAAATGAAATCAATCAAAAAATACAATTCACCATAGAAAAAGAAGTAGATAATAGTTTAAATTTTTTGGACCTTACACTAACAAAATTAAATGGCAAATTAGATTATAGTATTTACAGAAAACACACATACACTGACACCCTCATATCTGCAGATAGCAAACAACCCGATATCATTAAGTTTTCCTCTTTCAACAGTTTCATATATAGATTATTATCCGTTCCCCTTTCAAAATCAAATTTTGATAAAGAAGTTGCAGTCTTGAAATGTCTAACCGTGAACAACGGATACAGTCCTGATATTATTAATAGATTAATTTCAAAGAAAAAACATAAACAGATTAATAAATTCTTTTATGCAGCCCCCCAATTAGAACCAAGTAGTTATCGTTTAATAAATTACATAGGAAAGACCACGAATAAAATTAATAATAGATTAGTTAATCTAGGCATAAAAGCTATAATAGTAAATAAATTAAATTTAGGTAAACTTTGGACAAATAATAAGGATATAATTCAAAAAGCAGATAAATGTGGCGTGTATAAATTAAATTGTTTAGACTGTGATGCTTTCTACATAGGTCAAACTGGAAGATGTTTTCGCACACGAATAGAAGAACATAGGAAAGCAATTTTATATTCCAAGAAATGTTCAGGTATATCCGAGCATTGTATAAATGAACAACACATGGTATCATTAAATAATTTTGAAATTTTACACTCTGCAAATAAAAGTAAACGATTAGACTTTTTAGAAATGATGGAAATATCTAAAGCACTAAACAAATCATTAAATATAGTAAATGAACAAACAGAGTTGGTAATCTCCCCTATTATTAAGGCTGTTTCTCGTTAATTACTAGGAAAACCCCCATAATACATAACTCACGTATATGTTTCACAGTGTTACTCCCACCTTACTCAAATTATCTATTCGTATTTTAAGTAAACTTTTCTTGTTCAGTTGAGAATGAACTGTGAAGTTCGAAACAAATTTGTCCAAGCGTATTTTATAAATAAAATTGCAGTGAAACAAATAACCAAGTGTGAATTTTCTTTTACCTTTATTAATTTGTATTCACAAATACTTGCTATGCTATTTTTTTTTGTATATTTCGCCATCTGGCCATCTGGTTAGCGGAATACACAATTATACGTATCTACTTCGCTCCTAAAAGCTACTTAGCCGTTTGGGAAAAGGAGCTTTTACCAGAGGGCCTTTTTTTCGCCAGATGTCAGGAGATATCTTTTGTCAGCTGATGATAGAAGATTATACTTATCTTGCGGATGCGAATCTGAAGAGATCACTTCATAACTGCACTGAGAATATCGTTAAATCGAAACACATGTATCTGTATGTTAAAGTGACTATTGGTTAAAAACGGTTTGAATGTACATGTATACAAATACGGATGTATTCTTAACATGTTCGTATTAATTTTCATATACAAATACTTGATGACTTATTTCCACAATATTTCAAGTTTGTTTTATTATGCGGCAACGAGATGATGTTATTCTAATATTATAATTCTTGGTGTATTAATTTTCTCATCTTAGTGTTAGTACAGCAACCCTCTGAAATAATGAGACAATCTTGTTTGCGAGTACACAACACAAATTTCAAGCTTGTAGCAAGCTAAGCCCATTGGCCTTCTTTCTGATCGAATGATATATTTATTTTCCATTAAATAAACTTAACAATCTTCAAAACCACCTTCAAAACATTTCTCCAAAAAATACGGGCGAAATGTTCTTGATGAATCCACCTTACGCAAATATTATGTTTCTAAGTGCTACACGAAAGCAGTAGGACGCGTTAGAAACCATCTTGATAAGTGCCAAAGAATCTGTCGATATATTAGTGTGTGATAAGTGTTGTAGCTGATGTACTGCATCCAATTATTCCATTTAACGCATATGTAATAGCAACAAAATTTATAAATACAGTTGATGCGGAAACAATAGCTAAAACCATTTACGAGAATATGCACTAAATGCTTCATTCGGATGAGAGGAACAAAGAAAAGATACTTTTATTTGCTGCATCTACGTTAAAAACAGGAAACATGTCCTAATATGCTACATAGTACTTGTGTAGCACATGCTCTCCAAAGAATCTGTGAATATATCAGACACCTTTCCGAAAGTTGATAGACTAGTATCCCCTTGTAAAAAAGTTTTCAGAAACGCACCATTGATAGTATCTCTTTACAGGTAGAAACTTCCATCTTTATCACTGCCTCCCTCTGCAGTACTAACTAGATTGGGAACATGGTTGGAAGCTACTAGTTTTTATGCAGAGAATTTAGATAGTTTAGAAATTTGCGTTACATGTTTAAATAACAATACTCGAAGTATTTCTGAGTGCAAGGAACTAATACAAACTCTAAATTTAAAAAATCAGTTGTACTTTCTTCAGGAACGCTTTGGAAATTGCCAAAACTAATCACTTATTTTGAAAATCAAAGTCTCAAATTAATTGATAGATTAACCACATTAGATGTTGCTATTCATAATTTAATAAGTGACTTCGGATGTGGCCTTCGGCAAGAGTTAGACGCAGTTTTTAATAGAAATTCAGATTTAATAACGTTGCGGCAATTATGTTTGGGGACAATGCCTTAAAATCTAACTGCTAGATACGCTGAAATAAAAGAATATTTCCAGTATGCACCTATAACCAGTTGCGATGTAGAAAGAACGTTTTCTATCTACAAGGATGTATTTTATCCAAAGAGAACAAATTCTACAGAAGAGAAATTGGAAAAAGTATTGCTAGTTAATATTAATACTCCTTTACTCAACTTGAACTACAAAATGAACAATTTTTATGGATATTTTCTAGATCACCACACGTTTGTTTTCAAATTATATAAATCAAATTAAAAATGATGGATCATCGGCCTCTTGTGTCCGGTCCCTAATTGTAAATGCAGGTGTTATTACAAACGGCGGCTTTGCAGGTTATCGGGATATGGATGTGCCGTGTTAATAATAATGAAATTATTCTAAGATAAATAAAATAATTAGTGGTGCTGGTGAAGTTTCATCAAAGTTCCACGACGTGTGTGATGATGGTTAATTAAATAAATATACAACAACTTACTTACTAAGTAAAACACAGGGCCGTTGTCCTTAAAGTTTGCATTTATATTTACATAAGAAGAAATTGAAATTGATATATTTAAAAGTAATTAATCAAAAGTAATATATACACGAGGAGCGGTATAAGTAATTGAAAATTAACACAAAATACACTGAAAACGGACGTTAACTTGAGTAGTAAATTAAATGTTAATTAATTACGATTAATATAAAATAATCTCTGTATCGAACAATACAGAGTTACCTTTGATTGGCGGAAATGGTCACGTGGCCTTCGAAGATATACCTGGTCAAGTATATGTAGAGCGATTCTTAGAAGCGGAAGACGCCGGGCGGCATCGTGTACTTGAACAGCACGATGAGAGATGTTTTTCCTTCGAAGGTTCTAAAGAGAAGATGTCTGATAGTTTGTCGATAGAACACTGGTTTTTGAAAACGGTCTGTTTTATGACCTAAGTCGAAGAGAGGGTCGATATCTTGAATAATAATTAAATAAAAAGCGCGACCTGAAGAGGTGTTCTATCAATGGCATAAATATTATTAAAATAACGCTTGTGACATAAGCTTCCTAATGATATAAAACACAACATATAGAAGAAGATGTATATAATTAAATTAAAACAATTTAAAATGAAATGTATATAGAAATTCAACAGTAACGTTCGAGTTGCTGATGGTCAGGTAGAAAACGAAGGGTCTCGGTTAAGAATATAACAAAAGAAATGCTTTCTCTTTGGACACGAATACATACAAGAAAAATGTCTTAAGTTTAAATATTTTAAATCGAGATATTTAAAGAAGAAATAATTTATTTAAAAATAAATTAAAATATTCTTATATGCGGAGCGTAACACTGTAATATTGACTGGTACCTTTGATAGCCATTATTCCCTGTTTAATATACCATGCTTAAAAGTTAAAATCTGTGGTGTTAAAGAATAATATAAACTCATCTTCTAGCTTTTAGAATGGTAATATTTATTTACTAAGATATTAAAATGTTTTACACCTTCTATTGTCTGTTACGGAAGGATTAAACTTTGGTTAGATGCTATCTACATTATAACTACGCTGCAATAATAGTAAGTTCAACGTAAGAAATCCTAAAAGTGTCGCCGCATAATAGTCTTCCGACAGGAGCAACGACCCGCAAATCTTTTATTTTCCTCTTCTTAACAGAGTTTATATCCAAACATGTCATAATTTCCATACAAATTCGTAACAAAGACTAGACATTAAGAACGACCAATTTTGTCCCACACAGTACAGCAGACGTAAACTACTTACATGCCAGTAAAACATCCGCATAATAAACCCTCATGGTACCGTGGTGAGCGATATTTCATCCTCCTTTGCGGCAAAAATTCAAATTTACACACCTGTGTCACGACCTAAATAACCTTGGTCAATACTTAATCTCGGTACAACAGTCCCGAGTGCGTCGACTAGAAACGGAGACACTCGAAAAAGAAAGGAATATGAAATCTGTGACAATTCGCTGCCACGTAACAGATAGAGATAGACGGATCTACCAAAAAGAGACCAGATTTACCTATCCCGCTCTAGGATAGCAATTACACAAAATCCATTAAATTAGCCATTAAACTTGGACGGATATGTGTTTATGTGTGTGTGCGTGCGCGCGCGCGTGTGCGTGGTATCGTATGTGTAAACTCTGGTAGTGGGCTCTGGTCAAAATGAACTATTCTAAACCAGGGCTCTCTAGTGTCCTTTATATTTAAAGCTCCGACACAATGGACGTGACACTCCAGATGCGGTAATTAGAAGATGATGATCTAAAGGCTTTAGGGTGACAAACTACAGCTACCTACATGTTACGAGTAGCTTTAATGTGTTCAGATTTATTGAGATACCGAGAACAATATGTGCGATGTTGTTTATAACTCTGACGTACTAGCCGTTGTCGTACTTTACCGGAGATGGATGAAAATTGCAGTTAACGCTTCATTCTCGAACATATACTGCAACAGAGTTTATATACGGAGAGACAGTTTCATTAATATAAACGAAAATGTCGTTCAAAGGGATGTATTTAGTATCAAGTTAATTAATTTGTTGCAATAAGTATTCATGTCAATAACTATGCACCTAGATATAAAATAATTTTCAATATAATATTCTATACGTATACCGGGTTTTTATTTTATCATTACACAGAGGTATAATACATTGATTTTTATTCATTTAACTTTACACTTAGGGTATGGTGGTATAGTAGGCAACCAGTTATACACCAGTGACATTTTTCTAATTGTCAAATATTTCTGTTTTCATTCATACTTAAATCTTAAATTAAACATTTTTTTGAAAAATATATAATACAGTTAATTATCCCAATAATTATACCTTCACGAAGACAATTTTAAATATGTTTTAACGAATTCAAAGAAGATCGTTGCTTTCTAAATTCTCACAAAAAAATAAAATAAAACCAATCACGTATTAACAGAACACATGAAGCTGAATATTCTCCGTTTTCAGACTTGGGCTTTCGTAAGAAAACTGGGTGGCGCTACCTACCATCAGTTTAGTCATTCCACGACCGTTAAGGACATACACAATAAATAGAAGCTACCAGGCTATTGTGCGATACGACTACGGATTTCGTTTTGATTATGACCTTCTTCAGACGCCATCGCAGCTGCGTCTGCGCGCACCGTAGGTCGCAAATTAGAATGTCTTCATTGGCCCTTTACACATTTTCTTCATTTCTCCAGCCACAAAACTGTTGGTAAGTTGTCTCGTATTTTGCTTTGGACTTTTTAAGTAATAAATTTGACTTTCTGATACCAATTGTAAAATTTCTTCATTATTCCCGTTTGATTGATTCATTTTAGATTAACGTTTTTTTACAAATTATCGTATGATCAAAAAGTCTTTGGATCGCTATTGCCGTGGAATTTACGAGATATCTATGAAATTATTTATTTCAATTAGTTTTGACATTTAGTTGACAACTTTCAAGTCAGCTGGTTATAATTCAAAATGTTTCAATTAGAACATAAAATTTTTATTATCAAATCATACTACAGTAATGGAAATATAGGTGAAAATGGTAATTGGGTTTATTCACTTCGTTTATGTTTGAATGAGTTCCGTGAGAGATTTCCCAACTTCGTAATAATCGAACGAGTTTTTTTTCGGCAACTTCAACGAACTGTGGACAAATTTGAAGGAACTGGTAATATCAGCGATAGTGTTCGATCTGGAAGAAGACGGGCTAGAAATGATGATGTTATTGATCTGGTTAGACAACGCATGCATGAAGAACCTACCTTAACCTTGCGTAGACTGAAACAAAAAATCAATTTAAGTTATGGGACCTACCTTAACCTTGCGTAGACTGAAAGAAAAAATCAATTTAAGTTATGGGACCTACCTTAACCTTGCCTAGACTGAAACAAGAAATCAATTTAAGTTATGTGACGTGTCAAACCATTGTTAAACATGACTTGAACATGTTTCAGAAGATGTGTCAAAAGTTACTGCCACAAGATTATCAGAAGAGAGTATCGTACCGTACCTGGTTTAATGACCATATGAATAACGGTATCCTTGATTTAACATTTTTTACAGACGAATCTTATTTTTACCTATCTGGATACGTTAATAAACAAGTTATGCGTATGTGGAGCGAGAATAATCCTAATTTTCATAGTGAGGCTCCTTTACATAGTCCTAAGATTGGTGTTTGGGTTGCAATGTCCCGTAGACGGGTAATAGGGCCAATATTTTTTCAAGATACCATAAACGCTGAAAGATATATAAATCAAATACTTGCTCCTTTTATCAATCATTGTACATCATGAACTTCCTAATGGATACCTTCAGCAAGACAACGGGAGACCGCATGTTGCTCGAGTAACCATGGAATATTTACGTCAATTTTATGATGAAAGGTGAATATTAGATGGACGTTACCCACCTAGGTCTTGTGGTTTGAGTCCTTTAGACTACTTCTTATTCCCATTGCTTAAGAATAACATTTTTAAAACTCCAGTTCACACTTTAGATGAATTACAAGAACGTATTGTTGAAAACTGTCTCACAGTAACACCTGATCTTTTAATTAAAGTTTTTAATAACATGGACCGACTTGTTAACCGGTGTATTCAAGAACAGGGAAGACATTTTCAACATCTTTTATAATTTTTTATTGTAAAAGTGTACCTACCTGAATGTTATTGTTTCATTGTGGGAGTTCTTTTCTTAACTGTAATGAGTAGAGCTGAGGATGTTTGCGGTATAACCATGGTTATATCATGTAACCATAGTAATTTACTATGGTTACATGATATAGCCATGGTTATACCGCAAACATCCTCAAATCTAGTAATGAGCCTTATTTTTTTTATTAGTTATTAAAGCTTCGTTTATTTATAAATGCATTCTGTAGTCTCTATAAATGTTATTAAATATAACATACATAAAATGTAAATAAATACCATAACCTAAAATCTATTTTATTTGTGACTTATGCGTACTTCAAGGTAATGAATCGCAGAAGTAAATAATTTTATAGATAGCTTTACGTTTCATGGCTATCACGATCCAAAAACTTTTTGATCATACGTTATTTACTTGCCCATATGTTTCGGTACTATGTCAACAAATGCTCGGCAAACCTTGGTAACATATTATTTTCTGAAATCGGGCAAGATTGTCCACTTTCTCGGCCCAATTTCAGATTCCAAAATAAGCTATTCTAGTATTTTAGACCATTGCTAAGCAAACATCAGAAAACAGTCTGGGAGGTTTTTTCGTCCTAAGCCGCGAAAGTCAGTAGCTTTCTCGTACCGTTTATTTATATACATTTTAGACAGTAAATAAATACACGTAGACAATATTTTCAGCAGCTTCTACTAACTCCGGTAGTGTCCCGCACACCAGGACATCATCATCACTGAGCATTTAAAATTTTTTTTAGCGATAATTAGGTATTAAAGCGAAATAAGCAATGAGTCTCTGACCTTTTTCAGAACAACAAACAAACAGTGATTGTCAAGGAAACGATTACATAGGCAGTTAGATGGTAATGAAAAAATATTATCCATTTATAAAAATTCTTTAATTTCTAATAATGTTGATAACTATTTCAGAAAAAAAAGTGTACCTCGTAGAAAAAGCACATTCCGGACTTCAATGCTTGTTGAACTCGGCTTAACGCCTCGACCCACAATTTACATTGTCGTCCAGGAATGTATCGCTTTTACTACTAGATACATAATATACTATTCCTCGGCGTTGTCATAATTTTTTTTTTCTTAGATTAGCGTTATTTTCGTCAACTACACGAAAAAATAGCATGATCTATACATCAGAAAAGTGAATTTCCATGTTCGTGTAAATTTTATCCACTCGTAAATTGCGCTCACGCATGAATAGAGTAGACCAATTTCCGTGCGCGCCATGAGCGCCGGTATGGGAGTGTAATTCGTAATATATTAAAATATGCGATAGAATAGGGACGCAACATGAGCTTGTTACCGATATAAGTATAGAAGTAGAGACATTTATTCTATCAGAAATAATTAAATATACATTTGGTTTTCTGCTGTTAAAGTAATATGCATAAACAGAAGAAAAATAAGAATAGTACATATTATAGCAGCGTTGTATGTACCTATAAATAAAATGGTAAATGTATGAAATCAGTGATTGTGTGCACGACGAGGATTTAAAAAAACACTTACCGTTTTAAGCATCTTCCAAGGTTGGACAAACTGGAGAAAATCGATTGTATATTTTCAACATCAGGTGCGTTTCTAAGGTTATTTCTGAAAAACATGTCCGCCGTGAGGAAAATATATGTTTATATTCGGCAAACGAGCGTTCTACATCTAGTGATGTTATATTCGCATAATCAAAATACTTTTTTAAGCAACTTAACGCATCTGTAGACGTGCCCTCACAAATACGTGTTAAGGTGTTAAAATCTGCATTTCTGTCTAAAACACTTTCAAATTTAATTAGAACACTTTCACTTTTTGCGTCTACTACAGCACACAGTTGTGCGTGAACATCTTTAACGATTTGCAGTGATTCCTCTAACGACAGCGACGAATTTTCTAATTTTATTATTGCTTCTTCTAGTCCCAAGTAATTCTCACGAATACTTTTTAAATCCATTTTAATCTGGGCATCTTTAATTTTTTTCTGGCTTGTATTGATAGCTGCACTTTCTTTCGGATCGAATGATAAAACCACGTCCTTAATTTTTTCAAAATATTCATGACAATAAAACCCCGCCCCCCAACGTGTCAGAATCGGCTATGGTGTATGGGTATGGGGACACAATTCGTGTAATTTCCGAATACGTTTTGGAGATTTCAGGAATACTGCTTTTGTACTCGATATTAAAGCATCTACCTCTGGATAGCATCTACGAACCTGTTCGGCCACAAGGTGTAGAGCATGGAGTTTACAAGTAATATGTAACAAGTTAGGATAATATTTTCTAAGAGACCGGCCTACAGAACACATGGTTGCGGCACCATCGGTCATAAACATTAATACTTGGTCTTTCGAAAGTTTAAATTTTTCCAAAGTAGCTAATAGCACCTCTGAAATTTTTTCGGCATTACATTCTTCTAGTCGTCGGGATGCTAATAAAATTGAAGACGTTGGTTGATGTAGTTCCATATTACGCCCCATCACATTAACTACAGATTGTTTTCTGCTGTCAGTTGTATCGCCTACACATAATCACAGCTTTTTATTTTTCAGTTCGGCTTTGATTTTATTTTCAACCTGTTTACGCACCGATGGTAAATTCCTTCGTAACGTTGTCGTGCTCGGTAATGTTTGATTCTCGTATTTATTCCAAAATAAAATAAATGAATCAATACTTAACAAGGTAAACGGCAGTGTACACATAATCATAGTTACACATAGTTCATGTATAAACTGTTGCCGATTAATTTTGTTATTATTGTGCTTCGAACTGCTTACGTGTTCTTTACAATGTGTTTTTGACCAAGACATTAGATATGTATTGCACATTTAACATTTAATTTTTGAGCCATCGTATATTAAGTCCGGGAAATCCATAATAAACTTATTGACTTCGTCTGACAACGGTCGTTTTCTAGATTTATGTGTCGACGACATTTTATTACGTATGCTTACACTTATATGCAGTCTAAGCAAGTACAAAACACATACTGAATGCTTTTGATTAGTTCTGATGCAATACAATCATCCTCACATCGGCGCACATGGCGCGCACGGAAATTGGTCTGCTCTACTCATGAATTCAAACATTCACACTCACTGGAAAACAGTCACTTTATCACTTTAGATCAAGTTAGTTACGCTGCATATGTATTTAAGTTAATTTTGCCCCGCAATTGGAATATAAATTCTGTTGGATAATAAAGAATAACATTAGTATTATTATTACTGTTACATATAAGAGCTAAAGCACATCATTTCTCTGCAAAAATAATATTCCAATTATTACGTATAACGAAACAGATAAAGGCGGACAGAAGTTCAATTAAAAATAATTTCATTAATGAATACAGCTGATGTCGGCATTACGCCCCAAATCAACTCTGTTGCATTATTCACAATACAACCCGTTCTCCACCTAGCGTTCTTAACTCTTGGCACGACGATAAAAAAGGAAACCCATTAACCGACAGAATAGGTCGTTAAAATTTCTAGAACCTGGCCGACGTTCGTCCAAAATAAAATCTCCCGCGCAGAAGACGCAACGGTAATAAAATAGAGCGTCGAACGCTTGTGTTTATGATCTTAACAAAAAAAAAGATGGAAAGAAGAGTAAAAGATGAGAAACCTGTGCCCGTTTTCATTGAAAATCTCTTGCGACAATAATGGACTAAACGAAAATGAGAAATTGTAATCGAATTGTAGATATGTTTCGTTATAATAAAATAGATATATTGAGATATAAAACAAGAGTACGCATGTATCGGAATAGTATTTCAATCTTATTAACTATGATTTCAGTCTCTTGTTGAGGATGAGGATCAAACAAAATAATAGTCTATTTAATCATATGCGGCAGTGATTGACAAGAGAGTGATATTCTGAAAATTAGCAACACCTTCGCCATCACGAATATATTGCTGACTTCAGGAAAGTTTTAGCAGCCCACTGTTTAAAATTCACCCAAATCTATTAGATAGATAAGTTCTTACAATAGTCTAAAGCAAAGTATTTGTCGTTTTTTGTAGTAACACGAGAAAAATGATTTTGTGTGTTTATTAAACATTCTAACAGGTAGAGACTGTGATTTGAAATCTGAAACAGACAGAAACAAAAAATATCTCTAAACCAGCGGTTCTCAACCTTTTTGTATTTGCGACCTAATTTTCAATCACAATTCTCATCCCCCCCCTCCCCTGCCCTCACATACAATAATTTTCACTAAATTCATTAACCGTAATATTAGTTTCTATTTAATGTAGTTTACATAATCACATAATGTCATAATGCATATATCAATTCTACTTATCAATATTCAAAATATTAATGCATAAATCACTAAATCTAGATTGCCTTATAAAGTAACATTCTGTGAAAGTGAATAGGGCGAGAAGTGTTAGATCAGGTCTTGGGGTCGAGTGACGTCATGCGCAGAACGCCCGAAAACTAGACCCTTTTGTAACATATCCTTGTCTCTTTCCGACTCGATTCTCCAGAGTGTACATGGACACATTGCATGATCCACAGAGAAGCTCTGGTTTCCAAATAAATGGGTCCTGGTCTGAATCTTGTACTAACGACGGTGATAACCGTAGTAAATTATATAAAAATGAGACAGTTAATTGACGAAGGAGATACTTGCTGAAACTTCATTATAACGCTAAGAAATAAGTAATTAAACTTCTAGTTTCAAAAATTCTTTTTCAGTAAATTAAATAAATTTTTTTATAATATTTTTTGTCGATATATTTTTCTCATTTTTTCTCGATATACTCGCGCCCTTCTTTAGTTTTATCATGCTCCCTTAAGGGGGCGCCCCCCACAGGTTGAGTACCGCTGCCCTAAACACGAAATAAATCAATAAACTCTAAAAAGGTATTTTGGCAACTAACTTGCCATCTTCATATAGAACAGTGTATAAAATAGTGTAAAACGTAGCGTTAATGACTAAGGTACTACCTTTGAAGATATACTCGTCCCCAAATCGCCAGTGGGATAACACTGATCCCGCGACTTTTATAGCAAACAATAAGAAATATCAATATAATTCGATCACATACCTTGGATCAATATTTGGCAAGATCGGAAAATTAATTAAAAAGGCCAACAATTAATTCGCAGCATTTAAAACAAACAATTCCCTACAAAAATACTTAGGAATGGCAAAGATCAAATAGAAAGGAAGGCAAACAAGTTGTGGATAATAAATAAGCGTATTATAAAATTTTCAAACCTAGAGACGGTGAAACCGAAAGAAAATTCTTCGAGATGAATGAAAGATTGGCCAGGGGTTAACTTAGGATAGGATATTTCAGGATTTTAGTTAGCAAAATCTTTACTTAGTACTAAAACTAAAATACTATTAAAAAGGATACACCATAGATAACAAAATTACATTTTATTGAAAAAGAAATCATCGTAATATAATAATTACAACTTCATTTAAATAGAATAATATCCATATTTACAACTGAAAGAAGAAGAAACAGTTAAAAGTTAAGGAAGGAACCAAAATAGAGTAAAATTACTTTCGGATGAGACTGAAGATGCGCGAGCGATGACGTTACAAAAATACTGAACACCTTAAAAACATTGAGCAGTCTTGACAATATAGGCGGCAGTTTTAAATTTAAATAATATTTAGTTATATTAAACCATAATAATTATGTTTTGTTGTCGATTTTAAATAAACTTATTACTTCGCGAAGAATAAAATAATTATTAAATCAATTGGTATTATTAACAAATTTTTTATAAATTGTATTTTACAATGAAATATTTCTTTTTATAGTGCTTTCACATTTAAGTCTTTGTATTTACAAATTATTATTATATTAATCCATATTTTATAATATGGTTTTCATTAACCTTGATTTTGTTTTTTCTCATTATAATTTTACTCCTAACCAAAATATCACTTTAGAGACATTAAAAGTAGATAAATACACAAGCATGTCCCTAGAAAAAATTTTGTATTTATTAAAACAAATATACATACATACAATGTATAATCAAATATTTATTTTCGCTGATGACAAAATTAATATAATATATTTTGAAACATTTAAAATTTTCAGTCTTCATCGCTTGAAAAACCGTAGAAATCATCTTTAGAGTCATTATTGACATTAATAATAAATTCTTCACAAAAATCATCCATTATATGCTCCTTCATAATGAAATCTTTTTCTACACCTTCCACATGTCGACAAGTTTCTGACCATTCCTCTACCTTGATGTTTGAAAATTCTTCTCTCGCCAATTTTTCAACATCATTTATATGAAATGTAACATTTCTTGATGCAACCCGATTCTTTACAATGCCCCAGATTATTTCAATCGGGTTTAGTTCTGGGTGGTATGGTGGCAATCTCAGGACGGTGTGGCCTTTTTTTGCAAATATACCATCTATGCTGTACTGTATATGTTTTGGCTTGTGAAGTTTTACTAAATTGTACAACTCCGGTTTAGTACAATTTGCATCGTAAGTTATGCCCCTTTCGTTTAGCCACTGTATAATATCACACTTTCTACTGGCTGATGTTGGATGTTTATATGACATAACATTATGGTAGCTGGCATTATCCACAACAATCACAGAATTATCAGGCAAATTAGGAATTAAAAATGTTTCTAACCATTTTTTATAATTTATGAAGTTCATGTCGTCATGGTAGTCGCCACTTTTTTGACCTGATTTGAAAATTAATAACGCATCATTAACAATCCTCTGCAGAACCAGCATGAACAATTATTAAACGCTTCCCTTTTGAAATTGGACACTTTAATCCTTCATTGATCGACCCATCCAAAAGGAGATGTATGCCCTCCATGTGTGTAAGTTTCATCTAAAAATTACTTATGTACTTAAAATATGTACTAAATAGATTTTCTAAATGCTGTTTATACCTGTATATATTATTGGACGTTCTTGGGTAAGATAATTTGTTATTTTGCGGATGTAAGAACACCTCAGCTCTCTTATGTCAAACCGCTCCATTAAAATCTTACGGTTATCAGTAGTTTTTTTCCATCTAGCAAATAAAAAGTTTAGAGTAATATTACTAAAAATAATAAAAAAAAAGTACCTGAATCCTATTCGCAGCAATAATTTCCTAAAAGATGATAGCCCTCCTGCAAAACCCATTACTTCATCATCGTGAATTTTATTATAAACGGCTTTTATTGTGGGTCTTCTCTTTTCAGTCACATGAAAATTATGTATAATTCTGCGAATAATTTCTTCCCCACAGTTATCGACAGTAGATTTTGGTGACGGTTTTGGTGGTTTTATTTTTGTCGATAAGAATGAATTTATTTTTCTTGTTTCAACAGCATGACCTTCTTTAATTATTCGACCTACAGTGCTCCTAGAAATACCTGTTGCTTCTGCAACTGTATCTAGCAGCTGACCTATAAATGATGAACAACATAAATTTTAATTTTGAATTTGTTTTAAAAAAAGTAATATTATTACAGGTTAAATATTATGTATGCACCTAATTTGTAAATATATTTCCTGTCACACCTTGTTTTTTAAAATAGTTATATACATTAAAAATTATTTCACGAGATTGTTCAAGAATAACTTTTCTCTTTTTTCGAACAAAGGCTCACTTCCTCCAGGACAGAGTTTGTTGCCATATCAGACATTTTACCCTGTGTAAATAAATACAACTAAATTTTCAGGAATTTTATGATAAGTATACTTCTACTTACAAGAGGATGCATTCTTACTCTTGAATAGCTTTGAAAAAAAATTAATTAATAGATAAAACACAACAATAATATTACAAATAGGAAAACTCTCAATGTACGTACAACACCACTACGAAACACACCGATCAAATGCCTGGTACCGACTGACAAATAATCGATAAACGTTTGTGGCTCGTATAGTACACGGATTTATACTACTAGCTGTTTCTCTCATTTAGGAGGTGGCTCTCTTTCTATTTACTAAAATGTGTTTCGGCGCCAGTCTCATCCGAAAATGATTTTACTCTACACACTTACCAGCCAATAAGAATAACAACCGAACAGAATTCAGAGGCATCGGTATTCTACAAACCAACTGAAAGAAGATTTTCACCTAAAAACAAATAAAATGATACACTAATATGTTTAAATTACTCAATAGGGGCTCAATTTATAAAAACAAGTAGAATAACAAAACATAAAAAGGATTTAGTTGAGATTTTGAAAAAAATAACTCAAATTTTTGAAATTTATAAAATAAAGTAAAATATAATGAGATAACATTTACTGAAATGGCATAAATTCTTTAATAACAATAATATAACATTAATTCAAAAATAAACTGAAATTTTGTAAAATTGTAACAATTTTGACAGATAAATGAAAAAGTAATATACAAATATTAATTAAAATAATTACCTGAATAGTAATAGAAAAAATAGGTCTAATTTTCAATACCAATAACATTCCAAAAAGGAATTCAAGAAGTAAGAAGAAGTGGTACTGAAAAATTCGTATGGCTTTTATAACATTACCAGTTAGACACAAACTGGTAATGTTATAAAAGCCAGACACCGAAAAAATTGTAGGACTGATTGTTTTGACGCCGATAAAAAAACACGTACTTCGTATATAAAAGTCGAATAAATAATACGTATTTCGTATTAGCAAAGTTAAATAAATAATATGTACCTCGTATTAGTCAATTAAAAAATATACACGTACTTCGTGTAAAGAAAAAAAAATAGTGTCAATCAAGGGTCGAAGAAGTTAAGTAAAGACAAACAGCCATTTAAGAAGTTAGGTGCTACCTAATGAAAATAAACACAGATAATAAATAAAAAACAAAATTACCATAAGAAGAAGGTGCCATCTGCCATGGAGTAAAATAAGGCTAGATAAATGCTAATACTAAAAACACCCATTTTTGTAAATATTAAATCATTAACCCATTTATGCCCAACGGGTCGAAAACGACCCACTGCCTTTCATATATGCACCTGTATACACCGCTGTGTTCGGAGTGTGACCTATCGTGGCATTCAATGTTATAAACTCATATTTTGTTGTGGTGTCAGTAAGAAAGCACGTTCGACAGCGAGTTGTAGTAAATTTGTACCAAAGTAAAGTGTAATATATATGCGTGTGACATGGCTAAAAGTAATTACTGGTAGGTATTTCAATTTTATAGTGAAATTGATCAATTTATGAAATCTTGTTGTTTAAACTTCAAAGTTTATGGTACGTTCATATTTATAAGGGCAGGCCTGGATACTTTGAGTACAGTTGAAGTATAATTTTGTTGGGTCGGTAACGACCCGTTGGGCAGATATGTGATATATTTTTCTCATATTTAGGAAAAAACCGCTAACAACAGCTGAGCTGTTAGACGAGATAGAAAGACTCGACGAGGACGATCCTAATATTCCCGATGCTATATATATTACTCCGCCGAATGACAATGATTTTGAAAGTGGTGAGGATTCTGGGGATGAGGATTGCGCTGATCCCAACAGACTGAATTCTAAGCAGCTTCAAGCAGAAGCAGTAAGCAACCAGCGAGTAGAAAACAGCAGTGACAATGAGGATGAAACTCAAGTACAAGAGAAGAGTGGCCCGTCTAAAAAAAAAAGGAACTGGTCAAAGGGTGATTTAGATAAGACAGCAACGTCTCAATCAACTACTGAAAATTTTCTCCTATGGTTGACGTATTACCTGTGCTTACGCTAAGCGATAAAAGCGAACCTTTAGAATTTTTAGAACTCTTCCTAAATGTAGATGTACTTGAACATCTTGTAAAAAATACTGTTTTGTATGCAAGTAGCAAAAATTGTCGATTAGAAATAGGCAACGATGAAGTACTCGTTTTCATAGCAATATTATACGTAGGCGGCTATGTACCAATTCCACGGCGAAGAATGTTTTGGGAAGGGCGAGACGATACGAAATAGTCTGGTTTACAACTCCATGCGAAGAAATAGATTTGAGGAAATATTTAGATTCCTACATGCAGCAGATAACATATAACTTGGCAGAAAATGACAAAATGGCTAAGTTGCGTCCGCTAATAGAAAAAACGAATAAAAATTTTATAAAATATGTACCTTTGAACTCACAATTATCAATCGATGAGTCTATGATCCCGTACTTTGGCCGAAACGGATGTAAGCAATTTATAAAAGGAAAACCTATCCGTTTCGGTTACAAAGCGTGGGTTCTTGCTCTGCCGTCCGGGTACTGTGTCAGTTTTGATGTATACCAAGGGAAGAGTATGAACATAGCGGAGAAGAAGATGGGGCTCGGAGAGTTTGTTGTTACGAACTTTGCCAACTTGCTGCAACACAAATTTCCTGATAAAAAGTTTTCATTATATTTTGACAATTTTTTTACGAGTGCTTCACTTGTGAGTAAACTAGGTAAAATGGGTTTTGGTGCAACTGGTACCGTTCGAAAAAACAGAACAGATAAATGTCCTCTTGAAAATCCTGCTGTAATGAAAAAGAAAGAACGAGGTGTCTACGACAGTGCAGTTGACATAGATGAAAATATAGTTTGTGTGAGGTGGAAAGACAACAGTGTTGTTACTTTGATGTCAAATGAATATGGTTTAAGACCAATCCAAAAAGCAGCAAGATATTCGGCAAAAGATAAAAAGAAGATAGACATACAGCAACCATACGTCGTGCAATATTATAATAAGTATATGGGAGGGGTAGATCAGATGGACAACAACATTGCAAATTATCGTATAGGTCTGCGAGGTAAAAAATGGTATAACCCTATTTTATTTTGGATGTTCGACATATGTATGAGTAATTCTTGGGTTTTGGCACGCAAATTTGGAATGAAGTTGGAAAATTTGGAATTTCGAAGAAGAGCTGTAATTGATATTTTACAAAAATATGGAAAACCTCCTTTGGCCACAGGTCCTACGTTCCATTCTATACATCTAGCGGCACGTCGACAGGGTCAGCATCTGGTTGTAGCTAGCCAAACACGGCGAAGATGTGCCTTGTGTAAAAATAAAACGACTAAGACCTGTGATAAATGTAATGTTGCTCTTCATGATAAATGTTTTGCAGATTATCACAGACAATAAAAGTTTTTAGTTTATTGTGCGAAAATATAACTGTAAATACTAGTTTTATTTTTCTACATATACCAAAACTTAACACCCAAAAAATGCTCTCTAAATTTAAAGCACTATACGACAAAAAAGTACATTAATTTGCCCAACTGGGTCGAAAACGACCCACATCATATTTCAAGAACTGGCCTTTATCTACTTTTTTTGGGTATTTGCCCATTATAAAAATGACATTTTTACCAACATATATAAATTTCATAAGCAAAATGCAAAAAAAAATAGTTCTGGGCATAAATGGGTTAATAATAAAAAAAGTTTTCAATTCATGAACCAACTTCAAAATTAAACATATACATATTAAAAAGTGTCACTGAATTTTAAATACATTATCTGTTCTTTGTTTTCGTTTATCGAGGATCCACGAATTCAATTTAAAATAAAAGTAAATAAAAAAAATTTTTTTAAGTAATAAATAATCCCGTTCTGGACGTATAAAAAACATACAAAATGTAAAGTTAGTTTTTTTTTTTTTATTTGACCTAAGGGTACGTTTACAACCTTTAGTTTATATGGTAAATTAGTTCCTTTGAGGTCTTTTAATGATTCCTAAAGTTTTATTAATTTTACGGTCTGTTGGAAGGATCTTATCTTTAGCCGTACATTTGTTAATATTATTGAAATATATACAGGTCCCTTTCATATTTTTATATATTAATTATTTATTAATATTTTTAGAGTAAATATGCAGCTCCGCTTATATTATATGTATTAGATCTATGTTAATATCTTAAGGAGGGAGACATTTTCAATAAATAGTGTTGTAATATTACTTATTGGTGCGATTATTGATTTGTAGATGCATCTTCCTTGTTTATTTTTATACTACATTTGATGAGTACGATGTAGCCTCATCCGTGTGACGTAGGACCTCTGATTACAATTCAACAATTATTCACGGTAGCGCCCTTTCTATTAAAAATTTTAGTCTGTCATGTAACCTCATTTCGATAGCAAGCCCACGCCGTCTTCACTGAGCTAGCCTGGGTAGTGGCTAGTTGAATTGTATTCTTACTATCAACCCTCCAACAAAGACGAGTTCTTGAAACTCTAGCGTATATCGAAAAATTACCGAAGCCTAAATGAACAAACCGCATTAACCCGGCATTAGTCGCTAGGTTAAAAATCCCATCGTTAGTCGCGCGTGAGATTTACTCTCACGAGCAAAATTTTAAGAAATAAAACGCTTTTCTTTTTAATGATTAGTTTTATTTGTAAATTTAACAGTATGAACAGTTGTAAAACATGATATTTTCAATTGCAAACGACTAATATGTTTATAAATCTTCATCAGGTTCCATCTCTGAGGTACAGATTCGACAAGAAAAAATTGTATGTTTAAGGCAAATGGGTCGCTGGCAAGTTCTACATACTTTCTTGACTTTTCTATTTTTTCGACGAGGACAGAAGCTACAAAAACTTTCATTGACATTCTCAGGTTGTCTTACTTCTTCTGGTGGTAGTTTTGCTATTTTTCTAAAGAAGTTCGTAGGCTGTATGGTAAGTTTGTAATTTGTGATCGGCTTATTAGGTGAGGTTTTATTAGCAAAAGAGCCAGTTCCTTCAAATATGCACGTCTAGGCGGAATGGGGTCGTTGATGTGATTCGCCTTATATATTATAAAGCTGTTGATGCCCCCAATGTTTATCATTGAAAATATATCGTCAGTGGCCATCTACAACTTAGTCTTGCAACCGAGTATAACGCTTAGTTAAATTATAAAAAGTTATAATTTCGGGCTTTACTTGGTCTCCTGTCTCTTCATCTATGACATCGCCGTTGTGCATGGTAGACAAAAGAAGTACATTTTTCTTCGTTGTCTTCTGAGGGACGTATGAAGCCAATACAGACTCAGCAAACATGCTACTCAGAAATGGTCGTTCTTTGATATTTGACAATTGAAGGGGAATTTCTTTCTTATTTTTTCGCAACGTACCAACAATGGTAATGTTGTGGTTAAGTTTTAAGATCTTTAGGGAGTGGAATGGAAGTAAATAATTGTCCATAGTGACATTCCTACCGGTATTGAGAATTTTCTCTATAATCCTCTTGACTACACTAAAAGAAGTATTTTCCATTTTATATTGACCCTCAGGCTGTTTTCCTGCATAAATTTCTAAATTAGAGGTATAAAATGATCTAGAGTCTACCAAAGCGTATATTTTAATGCCGTATTTTGCCGGCTTGTTAGCAATATATTGTCGAAATTTGCAGCGACCTCTAAATGCCTCAAGCATCTCATCCACAGTTCAATATTCACCAATTGTATAATGCGATTTACAAAACTGAACAAAATCATCAAACTGTTTTCTAATAGGGGCCAAATTATCCGAAGCTTTGCGAACATCCCTATCATGAATGTCGTCAAATCGTAGAGCACTTAGTAGTGTATAAAATTTTCTTTGATTCATTGTTGCCCGGAAACATTCAGGAGCTGTGCCGTCATCTGTCCAAAGTTCAGAAATATTGATATTGCTATTTTTTTTATACCAGCTAGATATGGAAGACCAATAAGAGCACTTAGTTCATAAAAATTAGTGTCAGCACAATCTCTTCACGGCTATAGTTATTGCGCTTTATTCGAAGGTATTCATTAGTGCAATCGACCACTTCTTGAACCGATGCGTCAGGAAAGAAAAGTTTCCAACATTCAAGCGGCGTTTTTGCATTACGTGCTAAGCCTTTTACACCAGGCATATGAGTTACCAAATTAGGTCTGCGTGTACGACCTCTAATAGTGGGGTCGTGCTTCAACCATTTCGTTACTTTATCTTTACCAATGTAAATTGGAGCATTTTGGAAAAAAGTATCATCAGTGTTTCCATCCATTAATTCACCACTTTCATCAAAACTTTCTTGTTCTTGAACGCCTTCATTGCCTTCATTTTCTTCGCAATCGGTTTGGTCTGTATCTGTATTGTGTAGGCTGTGTTCGCTTTCTGCGTCACTTTCTTGTCCGTCACATCTCCCTTTATCATCTTCAAGAGGTTGAATATCATCATTTTGATCTGAAATAACTTTATTCTTTAGTCTTTAGATAAAAAATAGAAGGTCAAGCACGAATTGGAACTGAAATTGTTCCATGTCATTGATTTTTTATTTTTATTTTTAGTGTAAAACAAAGAAACAGACAGAAAAAGAGAGATAGTTGCACAAACCATTCTGATGACAGTATCAGTTTTACTGATTTTGGTACAGTAAGCAGAAAAAAACTCTATGCTTACCTTTGTTCTTTTCCTGCTCAAATTTTAAAAGTGCAAACTCTACAAGTCTTCTTCCACGACTCATTGCACTACACTAATCAAAAACAATAACCGAGAGTCTATAAAAACAGTCTCTACTATGCACAATACTAATGCGATACTATCGGCTTACATCATTATGCCCGTAAAGGGAGTGAGAGTAGCCAGTAAAGTACCTAGAAGAACTCGGGTCAGTATTGTGTTGAAAAACATTTGTACCAATTAAAATAAAAGTGTTAGAGAAAAACTCATAAAGCGACTAATGCAGGGTTAAATCAGTCCCCTCTACTGACTTTCTAAATTGTTAGTAACACCTCCACTTTTAATAACCCTACACTTTTGTATGACCATATAAAGCTACATAATTTTGTAAAAATTATTCACTTATCATCACCTGATGAATCCAAAGCTTGGCAAAACGATATTGTAGTGTACCTATGTAATTGTACAATAAATTATTTTAAACAACTTTTACTTAATTATTGAATAGTAAATACTAGCTGAATACGGTAAATGAATAAATAACATTTATAATTTATATTATACAACTAACAATCCGAATAATGAAATTTTAAGGAATAGTTTATTTCTAGTCCCTTACATAAAATTATTAATGTTAGACCTACATATATTATTATTGAGTTCCAAGTGGAACCCATCGAAATGTTTCCAGCGTTTTGAAAGGCGTACTTTGATTTACGTAGGCATCTCCAAAACTATTAATCATCATTTATAGTGAAATGATGAGTGTTGACTGGCAGGTTAGTTAAACTTTACTATTCAAATCAGACCTTGAACACTAGAACGCATATTTGCGATGAACGAGACGTCGGAGGCTCTTATGTATAATTAGGCTAAATATGCCAAAAATTTCCACAAAAGCTAACATGATGTACGCTAATAAATACAAACATTTACTAGTTTAATAATAATAATTTCATTTCCCAATAAAATTTACAATGATTTCAATTATAGAAAAAAAAATATGTGCATAAGTAAAACAGGTCTACAAAATTAAACTTTTTGAAAGATGTTTTTATTTTGAAAACTGACTTTATATAATTTTGGTAGGCTGATTTCAAAAATTCTATGCATTTATTTGTATCACGTAAGGTTTTTTTGCAAATATTAAATGAAAAAAACCGATATTTCTAAAAAAAATTATTTGTTTATTGAGTAAAAAGGTGGAATACAAGTTAAAAAAGTGGAAAAAAATACTTTACTCAGTCTTTTTTAAGTGAAATCTTTGTCTTTTTGCCAGAAAGCTGCGTTGTCCGGACATTCGGTTGTATGTTTTTAAGGGCATATCCCGTTTTAACATCCAGCAGTAGTCCGCCATCATCGTTATGCTCCATCTGCCTTGGTGTCGCCGTTCCATTTCCTTAATGTCTTGGTGAAGCCTCTTTCCCTGTTCTTCGCTAACTGCTCCAAGATTTTCAGGAAAATAGTTCAAGTGTGAAAACAGGAAATGCACTTTCAAACTCATATCACAACCTAGACGATGAAAGTGTTGTAACATATTTTGAACAATATTTTCGTAGTTTTCGTCCTTAGAGTTCCCAAGAAACTTATAAATTACTTCTTTAAATGAAACCCAGGCGTTTTTCGCGACATTGGTCATTGTGTTTTGAAAATCCTTGTCTTTGCATAATGTTCTTATCTGCGGCCCAACAAAAATACCTTCTTTTAACTTGGCATCGGATAAGGCTGGAAATGTCTCGCACAAATATTTAAAACACTGTCCATTTTTGTCTAGGGCTTTAACAAACTGCTTCATCAAGCCAAGTTTGATATGGAGAGGAGGCAGTAAACCTTTTTTGGGGTCAACCAAGCTATCTCTTAATACATTTTTGCTACCAGGTGTAAGGCTTATTCTAGAGGGCCATTCTATTTGAGTCCAATGTCTATCCCTTGCTCGACTATCCCACTCACAAATAAAGCATGGAAATTTTGTATAAACTCCTTGTTGTCCTGGTAGCATGCACAGCACTTTAGGGTCACCACAAAGCATCCACTGATGTTCTTGGTAGTTTATTTTCTTTAAAAGAAGTTCAAAATTTTCATAAGTTTCCATTAAATGTACCGAATGGGCAACGGGAACCGAGGCCAGCTCGTTATCATTGTGCAATAAAACGCCTTTTAAACTACGCTTACTTGAGTCAATAAACGGGCGCCATTCTTCTTTTACATACGGCACATTTCCTAATTTTGAAATTAAGTCAGGAATATTGTTGCAATACACTAGCAATACACTAATATTTTACTCAAGACGGACCTTGAGTAAAATATTGACATAACTCTTTTTCGCGATCCCGGTAAAAGCTTGATGTGGCGCCAGGTGCCAGTAAATGTTTCTCACGAAGTCGGTAGGCTAGCAATTCGGATGCATCCTTTGGAAGGTGCAAATCTCTAATTAAATCATTTATTTCGCTCTGGTTAAACACTTCGGACTCTCTGAAATCTGGTGTGAAGTCTGAGTCATCTGGGTCGCAATTAGATTCCTCTGATTCTGACGATATGACGTTTTCTAGTGCTTTTGGGGCGGTAGGTATCGGTACATCTGGTTCATGAGGAACTGGTCGAATAGCAGAGTCAAGATTTGGATACACAATTTGTTTCTTATTTTTTTCTGTTGAATCCTTGAACATTACACGAACAAAAATAACAATCATCACTGTGATTTCTAGGCTCTCGCCATACCATAGAAACACCAAAGCTTAAACATTTCTTCCTACCTTTTTGCCAGTTTCTTAATGCTTCAACGCAAACAGAACAAACAGTATGAGGAGCCCAGGACTTGTCTTGGTCGCCAATTTTGACACCAAAATAAGCGTGGTATACATTTTTCACAAACGAAGTTATAGTTTGCCTCTGCTTTACTACGACATAACTATCACAGATATAACAAAAGTTATTCGGATTGTTCACACAATGTCTTATTTCCATATTTATACGTTCTACAACACTTAAAATACGCAACAACGAAGACAACAAGCGCGCGAATACAGTAGCACGACGACTAACACAACCAAACTGCACATAAGCAGATTTCAACGTTGTATTGACGCTTCTGCGCCGACTCTGTTGCTTTGCTGAGAAATCTAATATTAACCAGTGTTGCCAAATCACATTTAATTTCATAAAAATCAATTCATTTAAAAATCATGCCTAACATGGAACAAACATATTCTTGTCATAGGTATGTATAGCAAACGCCAATTAAGTTGGCGCGAGGAGGGGTAAGTTCGCGCAGGATTAAAAGTAGTGGGGAGATTTGTATTTGGTTTTACATCAAATGTCAGATAATTCTAACCTCTGAGCGTGTGTCACTTTATGATCCCCTAGCAAAGACATTATGTTCCTTCAAACGTCAATGACAAATGTATTCTGACAATTACTTGAGTAGTGGGTGTGGACGTTTTTTAAAGCGGCTTCTGCGCTCCCCCTCCTCGCGCCAACTTGGCGCTTGCTATATATTATTAAATTAACATTTTTAAGATATAGAGCGCTATAAAAAAAATTTACGTGATAGAGCAAAAATATGGCTTTTTGGAATAAGGGCCCCAAACATATACAAATTAGCAAACAGCTTTCAAACATCAGAATCACTGTAGACCTGTGTAATTAATCGATATAGATACATATATAAACTATAAATTAAAAGAAAAATTTATAACAGAAAAAAGTAGGTAAATACGTTAAAGGAATTAACAGAGACTTGCTTTAGAAAATTTATAGAATAAAAAAACAGATCACCCTCTCATCGAAACTGGTACCACTTGACGTTAAAAATTTATTTCCAAGCGTTCTCACCAGCTGAAACCGTTAATTTAATAGAAAATTTATTCATCGTATTCATCGTATTATATTATACCCATTTGGGTAGACAACGAAATATTAAAAAAAATATTTAATAAACACATATTTTGTATTTTAACATTGAATTTGGGTTAGTTTATTTACGCATAGAAGAGTGTGCTGTTTCGAAGCAGTCTATACATAAAAACGGCCTATCCTCACATGACTTGCAACAAGTAGTGACCTTTTTTGTCTTGCTTTTCGTTTCTTTTCTTCCAAATCTCGCTGCAATTCTTTCGTAACAATACTTGCAGTTACGTCGAAATAACCTAAAATTATTTGATAATGCCTGAAGTAATTACATCTCTTATACATACCGTTTCTGTTTACTTCCGGAGTAGCCTTTCGATTTTTCTAAATAATAGTTTGTGGGTTTAGCTAATCTTGGGGCACGCACCCTTTCCTCTTCTACTGGAATATTTAGTAAGGAATAAATTAGTTTTATACGAAAGTTCAGAAAGTTTGCTTTTGGATTTTCGTTTGCGTAGAGCAGATAAGCATTAACTACTGCAGTGCCAAATATAATATCATCGGCAACTTTATGATACCATCGTATGGATTTTCTTATTGCGGAGTGATAGGACGAAAGTTGATCAGAAATATCTATTCCGCCTTTCATCGTATTATATTGCATAATCATTTCTGGTTTAACAATTTCTTCACCTTGACGGTTTTTCTTTCCTGTTTGTAACAGGTTTGCTGAAAATTTTGAAGAGGCAGCATATACTTCTCTCTTGTCTTTCCACTTCATAGCAACTACTCCTTTAGCATTTTCTAATGCTTTTATTTCTCCACGCTTTAGTTTTGCAGAAACTACTTCTTTAGGGAAATACTTTCTATTTTTCCGGAAGGTACCGACGGATGATGTTTTTTTGGACAATAGTGTGTGTATTAGCGGAATACTTGTGTAGAAGTTGTCCGTACATACTGTCCTCCCGGAATCTAAGTAAGAATTTAGTAGGGACATCACTACATTGGTAGCAAGACTGGCAGCTCCACTACTTGAATTTTCATTTTTTTTGCCTGCATAGATTTGAGTTTTGTATGTATAGCCAGTTTGGTCACAAAGCCTGAAGATTTTTATACCGTATTTGTGACTTTTTCCGGGAATATACTGTCTAAAATTGAGCCTGCCGCGAAGAGGCACCATTGATTCATCAATTACTAAGTTTTCCCCTGGAGATTTAACCCGTTGAATTTTTTTTTCGATTAGGCCAACTAGCGGTTTTATTTTGCACAGTCTGTCACCCTCAACTTCTTCTCCAAAGTGCCAAAATCTTAGGATTAGCTGGAACCTATTTCTAGTCATAAACAACGATACTTCATTTTTGAATAGTTTGGCATCGCTCCAGTATAATTCAATAGAAGGCATCCTAACACAACCCATCCATAGTCGTATACCTAAAAATGTTCTCATTTCAGAGCAAGTTGTATCTTTCCAATCTTTCATGCGACTGCTCCTTTTAATTTGGTTTAAGGATAAATACTTGGTAGCATTCTTATTTGTTTCATTTACCATCAACTCTATAACTTCATCTGATATGAAAAGATTATAATAATCTATTGGAAGGGCATTCAAAGTATCAAATGGAACTTCCAGTGAACGGAATATGCCTCGTATTCAACGTGCAGGTATTCCAATCGTCTGCTAAATCTCTGTTCGTAGGTAAAGTAGTGTGTTCGTTTACCAGTTCCTTCTCGTCTTCTATATCGCTATCGTCTTCTGCATCTGAAGTTTTATCAGAATTACTCGATTCACTTTGTATATAATCGCTACCACTGTCCTGAAAGGGTTCTTCTTCACTACTCGTGTAATTTTCATTGGGAAAGTTACACGAGAAAATTATTCCTCAAGCTCTTTATCGGTCAATCGTTGCTTTGCATTAGGTTCGTCAAAAATCTTTACTCGCGTAATCCTCTTGCTAATTTCTTATCCAGTATGTATCACAATTTCACAAAATCACATACACCTTTTAGGTTAAGATTAAAAACGTGATGAATAAATAAGCAAATACGAAGTGTCCACCCCAGTGGGTAGACAGGTAGGTATCTGTAAACTGCTACCAACACGTGATGATAACTTGCAAGAGAATTAATTTGTACACCAAAAAAGGTGGACACGGTAATTACAGAAGTCTGTTTTAAAACCATGTAAGCTTATTTCAACCTGTAGTGAGTAGATGTCGTTCAAAACAGAGTTTTAAAAAACCTTTGCTGTCCACCCAAATGGGTGGACAAAAGCAAAAACTTGAGAACTTGTGTCAACCCATATGGATGGACATGGCGTTATTGGCAAGACTAACAAATTTACCTTGGCAGCGAACGTGTTAAATTTGCTTAGCTGTCACCCCCAGCAAATTAAGTTTACCTCTATGTGTAATTGTAATACACAGGTCTTTATACTTCATAAAGATTCAATTTTTTAAATTTTTTTTTTGTTAATAAACGTCAATTTAATTTTACTGTGACTTTATCTTTACCTTTGTGTTAACTTTTAATTCTGGCGCCCACATTAACTTTTGTAGAAGAGAAGTACCACGTTTTTTTATTGGAAACCCTGAGAGGAAAGCTGTTTCATAAAACTAAAGTAACCGATTGTGCATTAAAGTTGGACAGTGTTGTGGTGAATAGTGGTTCAGTCAACTACGAACTCACTATTCATAGCAATATGTGACCCAGCCTAATGCATATATCATGAGAGATACCTACTAAATTAGTTAATAATATATGTTGTGTGTGTTTACAATACAATATATTTTTTGAAGCTAAACAAAATTGCCTTTTCTATTTGATATAATAAAGTTTCAACATGTATCTCCTACGACGATTATTAATTATCATTATTATTATCCAACGCCAATTAATATTGATAAGTTTCGTTCGTCTATATTTTGTATTTACATTAACCCTTAACCACCCAGGTGAAATATTTTTACACAAGCACCCAGGTGACGTCTGACAGACTACTTAATTAAAGACCATAAAAACAATCATCGTTTTTTGAAAATATTGTTTATTGTGTATTTACTAGTTACAAATGAGCCTACTAAGACATAAAAATAAGGAAAATTGGGAAACTTTTTTACCAAAAATAACAAAATAAAGAACTATTTGTAAAATAAATTCAAGCCTTCCCATTATAAACATAAAAATCATAAAAACCTGTCAATGTCTTAAGGCATATTCATTAATAAAAGGTTGTATTAGGTATATGAAAAACTCAAAAAAACTCTAAAATTAATAAAAATACTTTGCGGCAGGAGCTAAACATCGCGGTTGTTTACACATGTATTACAAATTGGCTTTGAGCATTGTAAACAAACTGCTTTTCTACACTGCACACATAGATATTTCGTCATTCGGTTTTTGGCCCTCGGGCACAGATAACATCCTTCGCGTTTTTCCAATAAAAGGTCTTCACCACTTGATGGCGCAATTATTTCTGGAATTCCCAAAATTCTGCTGATGCTGGAACGTACTTCGCGAGATACTCGAGGATCTGTTAGTCGCCTTTCCATGTGCTGACGTACTAATTGGGCCGCTAGTTGTTTTGCAAATACCGACTTTTCCCTAATTACCGAATTTCTCGTGTAACATTGATGTAGAATATAAGAATTAACAATAGAAATGTCAAGGATTCTGAAAGATATTGCCAGGGGCCATCTGCAAGTGCGTCGGCTTGACGAACTTTTTGTGCACTTCTCATCAATTGTGTCTACTCCTCCTTTGTTACGGTTGTAGTACATGATAATGTCTGGCATCTGGGTGTCTGGATCGGTAGATGCATCACTATGCATAGAAGAAACAAGGATGGTAGCCTTTCCCTTTTTTCCCACAGTTTTCTCATCTCTAAATCCATAAAATGATGATCCTACCGCTCTTTTTTTGTTTGGCAGAAACTCGCTTGGTATTTCTCGCTTATTTTTTTTAACAGTGCCAACATATGTTAGTTTGTTTCTTAGTAAAATATCTACAAGTTCTATAGAACTAAACCAATTGCCGGCAGTAACATTTCGATTACTACCAATGAGAGGTTTCGCGAGACGTATTACTGCCTGTGTTGGCTTAGAGAATTTATGTTTTTCTTCGCTTAGTCCAAGTCCATCGGAAACCTTTCCGCTGTAAATGTAGGCATTGTATAAATAGCTTGTTCTGGAATCAGTTAGACACATAATTTTTATGCCGTATTTACACGGCTTATTTGGCATGTACATCTTGAAGTGTGTTCGCTCTCTAAAACTTACAAGCATCTCGTCGATTGTCACCGAATCTCCCATTCCATAGATATTTTGGCAGTTTTCAATAAATTTGTGAAAAACTTGAGAAATTGCTGCCGTTGCGTTCTTTTTTACGCTCGGTTCTTGTCCTAGGGTCATCAAATCTTAGGGCAGACAGCAGAACTGAAAAACGATTTTTGCTCATCACCGCTCCAAATATATCTCTGCCTGTCCCATCAGTAGCGAAAATTATATCCATGTTTCCATGATTGGAACCAAGAGTCCTAGAAAGGCCTTCAATTCTATCATGTCTACATCACTTACATGATATTTTTGTGTATAGTTTGATCACACTTGAAATAGTTTACGATTTGTCCACTCAACTATCTGAGCTAGAATATCCTCCGAAAAAAGTAAATTCCATATAGAAAATGGATCTGCAGTTTGGCCAAGATCACGAGCACTTCCTTTGAGAACGGGAACTTTCAATACAATGTTGTGTTTTCTCACCCGCGATGAAGGAACTACCTCAGTAGTACACCATCTGTACTCGTTTTTTCCATATAAATAATTTTTGCTTGTAGTACTTTCACCATGTTCTACCACATTCTCATCAACATCACTATAATCAGGCGAGTCTTCCTCCGCAACTTCGGAAGCAGAATCATGTTCTGATTCTATATTTTCAATCTCTGATGCACTGCCTATGTCGCCTATGTCGCCTATAATCAGGCGAGTCTTCCTCCGCAACTTCGGAAGCAGAATCATGTTCTGATTCTATATTTTCGTTCTCCGATGCACTGCCTATGTCACTTACATCATCGTCTACTTCCTCAAGCCATTTCAAAACAGTTTCGTCAAAATCTTTATCGCCAAACGGAACTCTTTTCGACGGACCCGCCATTTCACGTCACACAATATTTAGTACACAAACACACAGATGCCGTCTGACAGACTGTGACAAACTGAATTCTGTACGTAAAATTCGATAACTTCTTTACGAGTAATGATAGACTCATGGGTAGGGAGTAGTGGTGGGAGCAACAATAGAGAAATGATTAGATGGAGCAACCGATTTATGGACGGTCGAATTACAGAAACATCACTTAATATATTTATCGCGTAGTCCGTCAGACGGCACCTGGGTGGTTAAGGGTTAAAAACATATTTAAATTTAAAAATGGCTTCAAAATAAGTCGACGCAAAATAATTTAAATATTTAGAAGCTCTGCTTATAAAAACTTAAAAACCCTTTTTTACATGTTTAACCACAGTCGCCGATTCAAATGGAAACGGCGCTCATATTTTAAAAAGTAAATACACTTAAAAATCATTCTACGAAAGCAAGTAAAAATATATTTACACACAGTTCCTTTTATAATTCTCTGAGTAGGTACTCTGGAATGTGTGTAAATACTTCAAGGTGTCCATTAATTTTATCGTCGTTTTTTCCAACCCGTAGTTTTCTATTTTTCTTGTCTCTCTCAAAGAGCAAGAACAACGAGGTGCATTTTCAAGCTTTCCCGTTGAAATTCAATTTGTCACGGTGACTACAGAGAGACACCAGTGCCCGTAAATGGGTTAATGACAAAAGCAGGATTCGAGTCATGCGAGCAACTTGTCTTCTAACAAAGCGATTTTTCTAAATAAACCATTTACATTCAGAACAACGAATTCTATTTTGTATATTGCTACTGTACACAGCTTACTTTGATATTAATTATACACATCTTAAACACATCCTTTTGAATATACGCCGTAAATTCATACAGAAATGACAAAATAAACGTTCAACATATTCCGAATAATTGACTTCATGTCTAGGGTTTCTCTTCACTCGAGTATTCAGTTTGTTTGTTTAAATTCGTACCATATAAATATTTGTTGTGTATGGAACCATAATCTGGACCAAAATTATTACATACCTACATACTCACATGCATATATATGCGAAAACCGACTCACAGACACACACAGACACTATTGTCGCCGAGCAATGAATTCCAGAACTTGTTATGGAACGACAAATTGTAATTTAAACGCAAATCCGAGAACACTCTCCGACTAACCTCGAGTTAGAGAGATCTGAAGGAAAATTGAAAACTAGATTCGACGAAAACAAGGACGAAATCTACTCTAACTTAGTAATGAACACAAAATGCATTTTAAATAATAATGCGCTTCCAATCGGCGACTCCGAAAACATGACGCTTGCACGTTTGCGAGATGCTTTGTATACGAAAGCTGCCACGAAGAGATTCGGCTGATTGTATACGATGTGAAACAAGTAAAATAAAATGTGGAAAATTAACATACTTCAGTTTAGCTTTAAGATTAATTCAAGTAAGACGTTTAAAATTACACAGATTTCCTTCCTAAAAACTAATAGATTAAATTTTTATGGGGGATGAAATAGTGTAACTTTTATTCGTAATGATAATTTTATGCGAAATTTTAAAATAAGTTCGTATTACATCTTACAATAATTTTTATTTAAACATTTTTATAAAATCTCGATAGATAAGATTTATTTATTATTAACATACGAGGGCAAATCGTTAAGTAACTTTCGTTTCCGCCCAGTCTGCAGAGGAGCGGAGCTATTGACGCGATCGCAGAGCTGCAATATAGTGTATGTGTCAATCTTAACCTAGCAGTGCTAATGACAATCGTTCGGATATTATTTCATGTTATATTAGTCGTTTAAAATGAATGCTGCAATTGAAAATCCCACCGAATGTAAATTGCAAAGAACATGAAGGCTGCTGAGATTCATGGTAAACTTTGTGCTGTTTATGGTGAAAATGTCGTGGTCACGAGTATTTATTCACAAATTAAACAACGTTATTTCAATCTATTTAATA
Source organism: Melolontha melolontha (assembly GCA_935421215.2). Lineage (NCBI taxonomy): Eukaryota > Metazoa > Arthropoda > Insecta > Coleoptera > Scarabaeidae > Melolontha > Melolontha melolontha. The sequence continues at coordinate 29,893,191 of OW285236.1, read as the reverse complement.
TAGTTTTATATTTTATCATACTGTATATTTTACCTTGTCGTCCTAAGACATTTTGCAGCAGTTAAAATCTCCTTTATACCTACTGCAAAGGGCATACCATATGGGAAAATCAAGTCATAGCCTAGTAAGAGGGCTTGAAAGGAGCCTACACCAAAAGGAAATTTCGTATTCCATTATTCTATCTTTAAGAGATCGAAAAATAACGAGCACCACATGCAACAGGATGCATAACATGCTGCGTAGCAGAGTAGTTTATGCCGAAATGCAAACGATCTCCATGAGGATAACAAGAGGGTGTCCTAAAGGAGGTGTATTGTCACCGCTATTATGGAGTCTAGCAGTGAATAACCTCATCAGGACACTAAATGACCAGGAAATATGGACGCAGGGGTTCGCCCATGACATTGTCATTATGTTTCAGGGGAAATTCCCGGGGACAGTGGCGAGCATAATGCAAATTGCTCTGCGAATTGTGGAAAGATGGTGCCTTGAGGAAGGATTAACTGTCAGTCCTCAACAGATTAAGTTGGTAGCCTTTACCAACATGAGAAAACTAAATGATCTGAGCAGAGTAAGGATGTTTGCACAAGAGTAGGAAGTAGCCAATGAAGTAAAGTATCCAAACATAACACTTGATTCGAAACTGAATTGAACGAGACATCTAGTCAATGTGTCAGACAGGGCGACGAAGCTCTTCTGGATACGCAGAAGAGCTGCTGGCAAAACCTGGAGACTAAAACCAAATGTGGTACCCTGGTTGTATACAGCAGTAGTAATACCAATGCTTGCCGCCCCATGTCTGGTGGAGGAGGACAGGGCTGACATCGTCGATGGGGCTACTTACGACTCTCGAGCGACAGGTTTTGTTGGGAACCACGGGAGCTTTGAACAGCTCGGGAACCGCCTCCATGGTGGCCACTGTGAGTCTCCCTCCGCTTGAACTATTCGTAAAAGCGAACTGACTGCTATCCTGAGGCTTAAGGCCAATTATGTAAGGTGTCCTAAATAAGGTTGTACGGGGCCATACAGATATCACGGGTACTATACTGGAAGAGCCGATATTTCATATACCGGCAGACAGTATGACACCTGAGATTAAGTTTAAAACAATGATCGGTTTAATAACTGGACATTGTCCTTTAAGGAAGCATGTATACAGCTTGGGCTTAGCTAGTGAGCCCTAGTGTAGAAGATGTGAGAAGGAGGAAACTAGCCTTCATGTAATATGCATGTGTGAGGAACTGAAGTAAGTCAGGCAGAAATATTTCGGAAGAGATTTGTTGCATACTACGAAGGTACTCCAACTTCCCCTGAGAGGAAGATAGTGGCTTTTATCGAGGAAACAAGACTAACGTAGTGAAACTGAGTGATATTTTGGGAATAGTACAAATAGCAGTGTGCTCAAGTACCTGGACGTGCTGGCGTTCAATCCAAAACAAAAGAAGAAGAATCAGTTGGGAAGTCATTCCACATCCATCTTACATCCTAATCTCACTTTCTGGAAAACAACTTTCAAGGAATTCGTCCGATCGTTAGGAGGCAAAGCGGGCCATATTCTTGATTAGGGTTAGAGTACTAGATCTCAAACTTGAAAATGTAGTTTAGTACGAGTATATTGTTGAATCTGATTATACTATACGTAGCAAAACATCTCATTGTAAATAAATAATTATTGAACATTTTATTAAAAAAATAAATATAAATTAAAATTAACTTTAATCAGGCATTTATTATTTCACAAGATATTATCTATCATATTTAACAATATATATGCATGTAATTAGAACACAACGCATGGATATATTCGTATGCATGCGTTATATCAAGTAAAATCAATATTTACGAAACAAATTTAAAACAGCGTGGTGTTCAGGACGAACAAAATCGATACATGTGAATTCAATTACCATTATATATTATTAGCGTCACTAAAACAGAATGACAATAATTTAATATCGACGTAAATAAATACATGGGATAAAATTCAATAATATTTGAATATAAAATTGTGTTTTCTTGTGTTATAAAAGTCCTTTCCGCTTATTTACATTAAATAGAGTGCTCGTGCATTAAAGAAGATATAGACACTTATACGATATTTATACAGCCAATAGTCAAATCAAATCTTTTCGAAAAAGTCTGTACAATTGGTTTATTCTCAATTAGTATATTGGCTGTTTTCTCAACGAATATCTATGTCCCCAAGTAATCGCATTTTAAAAATTAAAACTTCTTTATATTTTGTCGCCAATTTTCCTAAATATGTGCATTTGGATTTTTCATTGAAGAAATTAAAAGAATTGTATTAAATTAATAGAAGTGCGGATTAAGAATTATACTTTAAAGTTTTAGAATTGCTATCAATGCTTTGCAATATACGATTACGAAGAAAATTTACAAATTATTAGAATTCTCTGCGATGAGAAGATCTCCAAAAAAAATGAGATCCTAATATACAATACAATTGTTAAGACCATAACAACGTATAGCTCTGAAGTCTGGCCACTTAAAGATAAAGCGGCAAAAACTTTGTTGGTAACAGAAATGGACTTCTGGAGAAGAGCTGCAGGTAGATCTAGACGGGATAGGGTACGAAATGAGAAAATGAGGAAATTATTAGAATCAAGCATACCATAGTAGACGACATCAAAACGAATCAACTTTAATGGTATGGATGGGACTCCACAACGAAAGCGCAGAAGAGGAAGGTCTAGAAGAACTTGAAGAGAAGGAATCGAAAAGATGATAAAAGCGAGAGGTTTGGAAAACAACTTATGGGAAAACAAAGACCACTGAAGATTGGGCATCGGAAAACGGCGGAGAATTCTTTAAACCGATACATACGAGATATATCAATCTTCGGAAAATGAAAAACTTAGAAGTTAGAAGTTTCACAGTCTTACATTATGAACTGGTTCTCACGAAAATCTACGCTTTTGCGTAACTAGAGAACTCATCAAAAACGCAAAGGGCTAATCACCTTTGAGGCGAATTCGATCAACATTAACACTGATACAGAAAAGTTTTTGGACAGATTCATAGCAATGGATGAACCCTAAGTTAATAGTACAAAGTAGTACGGAATGATGGCATACAAATTTCGGATCTCTTCTAGTGGCAAGTGGGTTCTTAGTTGATTATTGTTACGTTATTTTATCAATCTACCCTTGTATATATTATATTTCTATACATTGAGTTTATATTCAACTAATGGGAGGCGTGCCAGGGAATTAACTTTGTGGGCGTGTGTGCAGAAACCTGGACAACGTTTTTAATTAATAAGTTTTTTAATTAATCAATTTAATTCTATGCATGTAATTCTATGTATTCTAAGATTTCTTCTTAATTTTGAATTTTATCACTTCATTCAGAGGGACCAGGCATTCCCCGTTATTAACGTTTATGAAAGCGTTAACCTCAATATTATAACATCCCTTTTAGAAATGTATTTAACACAAATTTATCATCTTAATTGATGGTTATTTATTCAGGCCTTTTACTATTTTGTATTATTCCTACTTAAGGTATAGCCGCTAAGGTCATCGCATGTATAGGCACATCAGTTAATCCTTCTAATGTTCAAATCAAAAGTTTCCCGCCTATTGTAATAAACACGCCGTTGCCCGTTAAACCAGACGAACCCTTTACAAAGTTTTATTACTGTTGCATTATTAAGGGCCTTTGGTATTAAACAATACCATTTCGGAGACACGATTTATCTCAAGTCACGTTTGGGTAAAACCATGTAACTAGCTTGTTTCGACCAATCGTAAGTGTCTTATGACTGGCATTTACCTTTACTTGCCTAATATATTTGAGAATAGAGTTAAGTTTGCTAAGATCCATCAAGGCGAATACACGCGCTATTCCAGCAACTTCAAGCGTTACTGAAATTAGATATGTAACCGAGTTTTTGTAATTATAGATTTGCTGTCGCTTATGTAAATTTAGTGTTTTGTTTATTACTTAATAATTAAAGAGTGTTGTGCCTTCAACTAGTGTTTTTTTTTATTCTGAGAACCACTGAGCAAAGGAAGAACTTCTATTCAAAAGTTGAATTTACGACGATTCAACGAAATTTAGTTATTACGGATTTACGACCCGTGATTACGCAGAAGTGTCAAACCCAGCCACATTCGCCCAAAACAGCGTGCGTGTTAAGATTTTGGGGTCTAGGAACTTAAGATTTTGACTTGACTTCCCAAGAAAATATCCTTAAGACTGTGTGTATAAAGGTTTAAGACCACTTTATACTTTGTGTAATATGGAGTAATATCGTGCTAAGTTCAGAAGAAAAGCATTCTTTGGGTGAATTTGCGGTATTAAACCTGCCACTGAAGTTATTTGGCGACAACTTTTCGTTGATTCAATCACACGTAGTCCTCGATATTGCCGTAAACATCTAAAACGGTAATCCACGGTGTCGATATTCAATTTTATAATACCGTTTTATATTGTAAATTTAGGGAACTATACTAGTTTTGGACGTAAGATAAAACTAGAGCTGGTTTGGATAATTGTAAATTCAAGTGATAGTGCCAAGCAGGTGTTCGCCTATGTAATCTGATCCGCCTGGTAATTAGTTGGGGCGACATAGCTTGAAATCAAGTCAATACCTTCGCAGATAAGCTTTGTAACAGCATTGTTTTTTGTGGTTTATAATTATTGCGTCAACGTAAAGGTTCGTCAGATCGTCGAAAAACAGAGCGTTGTTGTGCATTCGCCGCAAAGAAGCCTCGTAAGAACTGCGTGTATACTCAACATCAGTGAAACATCCATACGTCGACTCTTCAAATCAATTGATGGTTATCCATACTGTATTCAGGTTGAACAACATCTACACGCTACAAACAAACGTGCAAGGGAGATTTACTCTGGTCGCATATTGAGCTTAATTTACGAGGATCCCGAATTCTTAAAAAACATATGATTTTCAGACGAGAGTCACTGTATTAATCGACAAACAACTCGATTCCTTGGATTTGAACGTCCTGATTTTATTGCAGAGAAACTACTCCACAGTGTTCGATTTACCATTTGGCGCGCGGTTTCTGGTCATGGGATAATTGGTCCATATTTCGTTGAAGGCGATAATCAAAATCCACTTACTGTCAACCAAGACCGTTACCGAGAGAACATTATTGTACCTTTTGTAAGAGATTTACAGAACTTTTGCCGTGCACGAAATCTATTGGTGCGCACACAATGGTTTCAACAAGCCATACAGCTGCGCGCACCCTAAACTTCCTCCGTCAGTATTTTGATGATGAATAATTTCCCGGAGAACAGACTTCAAATATCCTTCTCATTCACCGGATCTGACATCACCTGATGCATACATTTGGGTTATGATGAAAGATAAAATATTTCGCTCAGAAAATCTACCGAAGAATATTGCAGAACTACGAGAATGAATACAAACATGTTTCCGGCAGTTACATAAACCACTTTTTATATATATGTTTAGTGACTTACAACATCGATATGTACCTTGTTGTGTCGTAATGTTGAACATTTTGAACGTTTAAAGCTGAATCAATTCAACAATCAAAGCATGTTATTACGAATACGTAAATAGCAAACCTCGTATACATATTGCACATTGAACTAGAAAAAAAGAAGAAAAAGGGACACTTATTTGATACGTATTCAATTTCTTTTTTTTTCTCGTAGTAAATACAGGGTGAGTCGTGAAGAATCGACCAAACTGTAGGAGTGTATTCTACAGGTGAAAGTAATGTAAAAACACTCAAATGTTGCTATCCGATTTTTATTTGTTTTCGAGTTATAGCGTAATTAAAAATAAACAAAATTTCATACATTGAAGTTTTTGTATTTTATTGGTATTATCTTTCTTTATAATATATTTTCAAAAATACCGCCATTCATTTCAAAACATTTTTTACATCGTCTACCAAGGGCGCTGGTTGTGTTCCTGATTGCGTCAGGTTGATGTTTGATATTGTCAGCAGCATTCATAATCCGTTGAATTAGTGCTTCACGAGTGTCCACTTTTACTTGATACACTTCATTTTTTAACCAGCTCCATAAACAATAATCGAGTGGCGTGAGGTCTGGAGACCTAGGAGGCCAACCAATGTGACTACCACGTCCAATCCAACTCCCTGGAAACCTATCAGCTAAATGTTGCCTGACTGCACGAGCGTAATGTGCAGGCGCTCCATCGTGCTGGTAGAAGATTTGGATTCTGATGTTTATGGGAACATCCTCTAGCAGTCCGTGCAGTTCATTTTCTAAAAAATGTAAATAGGTGTCTCCCGTGAGGCGATTCTCAAAAATGTAAGGACCAATTAAAAAACCATCGATCATACCACACCACACGTTTACCGAAAATTTATGTTGAAAGTTACTTTCGACTGTTGTGTGTGGATTTTCGTCTGACCATACATGCTGGTTATGACAATTATTAATACCGTCACGGGTGAACGTCGCTTCAACCTAAACAGTATACGCGATACAAAACGAGGATTATCATTTATCCATCGACAAAATTCCATACTTCTACGATTATCATCTCGTTTGTAGGTGCTGTACTCCTTGTACATGGTACGGACGTAAGCCATGCTCGTGGAGTGTTTTTATCACCCTTATTTGTGGAATGCCCAATTGAATACTAATTCTCCGTGAGCTTGTAGTTGCGTCTTCTTCTACTCCATCCAGAATATCTTCTACTTCTTGTAATTGTTGTCGACTGCCTCGTTCAGATATTATGTTTACACTGGGAAGCTTTCCGGTCGCGCACAATGTGTTGAATACACTAATAAATACAGTTTTATTAGGATCTCTGTGATGAGGAAGCCGTTGACGATATTCATTAGCAGCAGCTGTAGCATTCCCATCACAAAATCCATAAACAAACACCATATTAGCATATTCTAAATTAGAATAAGTGTGTGGTATTTTAGTTTGTTACACTATAGTCGTACAAACGTCAAGTCAATGTCACAATACCCGAACACAATGTTATAATTTACTCCAAGGTATAGGGAACATTTTTTATGAGGGCAGCGCCCTCACTATATCAACGATGAACTAGAGGAAGTGACATTAGACGCATTAGGCACACAAACCACTCTACACTATTTCTCGACTGCTTTCAATGTCACTACCGCTAGTTCGGAAAACCACGAACAGGTAACGCTTCAGCTAGCAAGACTTCCATAATGAATTGCTACCGGGGTTTCACTGTTTTTTTTACGAATACATACATAAACATGGTATACTAAATCTACATTTTTAATTACGCTATAACTCGAAAACAAATAAAAATCGGATAACAACATTTGAGTTTTTCTACATTACTTTCACCAGTAGAATACACTCCTTGAGTTTGGTCGATTCCTCACGACTCACCCTGTATATAAATCTTTTTACAATGTTTTTCTTATTTATATACACAAAAGAAAGAAATTAAATTTTATTATTACGACTGAAAAACACGAAATTAGTATGTAATTAACAGGCGTTGGAACTCAGGGACCATCGTATATTCTACTAATTTACGAAATAAAACATTACCGGGTGCGACACGAATTATAAACATAATAAAACGATCAGCGAACAAGACCCGAGAGAACGGTCGACTTGCCCAGTGAAAACATTCAACGCAATGAACTAATGGGATTAAATATAAAAAAAAAACAACACCACCGGTGTTTTTAAGACAAGGTGAAAGCAGCGCAAAAAGATAATCTAGTTTCCATCGGTCTCCGTGAAATTAAGCGGAAGTGTTTTTAAACTGATATAAATTCTATTTCACAGGCTAAAGTGAAAGAAAGTAGATTATCCACTCGTGTAAGCAAGAGCAAGGCATATATATATATATATATATATATATATATATATATATATATATATATATATATATATATACAACAAATACATGTGTGTAGTTTATACCTATTTATTGTCAATCTACCGTGGATATTGAACAACCTTTCACGTCTATGGAATCTGCGGCTAATTAATGAAGAAATGTTGCTAGAAGCATGTAATTAGTAGTAGCAATGTGAATCGGTGAACACGTAAACAGTAGTTTATTACTAAATAATTAGTGCATGTAATATTGCAAACTAATAACAATTACTATGATTAATAATCATTTCCTTCATTCTAACTACATATAACAGGTATTTATAAACATACGGTGATTTAAACAAAAACTCTCGTATTCTTAAGATCTTTCTAGAACATTGAGTTTATGTATATATTTAATATAAGACTTTAGAATACTGCTAAAAGATAAAAATCACTGTTGAAATTTACTGTCAACAATTTCGTCCATTTGTGGCCGTATTTCAAGACCGAGAAGACATCAAGTCATTCTGCAGCACTATAATTTTCATAACGCTAATATTATAAAAGCGGCTGTTCAAGAACTCGTTTGGGGGGTCATTCGAAGGAACCTAAATTGCACATTATTTAATCGATAAAAACACACAATGTTGTATTAGATTTACACTTTATTTAATAATAATAATAATAACTATATAACAGCTGTTTCACCGTACAACGGTTTCTTCGGATATAGCAAGCGGTACTATAAAACATTTTACTTAAACGTAAATATTTTTTTTTTTATTTTATTACTTAATGGTATTCTCAGAAATTGGAAACCGAAATATTTTTACCCGCCTCTTTTAGTAGGGATACAAATAGATAACATAAATTATATAAGTGACACATATCTAACAAAATATTTCAATCACAAATAGGAAATAAATTCAACAGAGGGGAGGAATTAAGCTCTGTTTTGTCATTTAATAATTTATTTGAAAATTTTTGTTTATTAATTTGCATTGCTTCTAATAAATCGAGTTTCTTACTTTTGTTTTCTTCGTGTAGGATCTTGAAATTATTATTAAAACTATGGCTTTCTTCAATTAAATGGTTGGAGTATGCTGAATCTGTTTTCCCATTTCTAAACGAATAATAATGCTCGTATATGCGCTTTTTGAACGTTCTACCTGTTTGCCCGATATATGTTTTAGTACATGTGCCACAAGTTAGTTTATACACACCTGACTTATTATGATATGCTGTTTTACTTTTATTGTTTTTGATGTAGTTACTAATATGGTTGTTGGTTTTATATGCAATGTTTATATTTTGTTTTCTTAAAAATTTTTCCAATGGTTTATTTTGTCTGCCTAGGTAAGTAATAATTTTAAATTTCCTGTCATGATCTTTAGTAATCGGATATATATCTTGTATTGCTTTAGTTTCTCGTTTTTTGGATATTATTTTATTTATATGACCCGAATATAATAGATAAAATAATATCCAAAAAACGAGAAACTAAAGCAATACAAGATATATATCCGATTACTAAAGATCATGACAGGAAATTTAAAATTATTACTTACCTAGGCAGACAAAATAAACCATTGGAAAAATTTTTAAGAAAACAAAATATAAACATTGCATATAAAACCAACAACCATATTAGTAACTACATCAAAAACAATAAAAGTAAAACAGCATATCATAATAAGTCAGGTGTGTATAAACTAACTTGTGGCACATGTACTAAAACATATATCGGGCAAACAGGTAGAACGTTCAAAAAGCGCATATACGAGCATTATTATTCGTTTAGAAATGGGAAAACAGATTCAGCATACTCCAACCATTTAATTGAAGAAAGCCATAGTTTTAATAATAATTTCAAGATCCTACACGAAGAAAACAAAAGTAAGAAACTCGATTTATTAGAAGCAATGCAAATTAATAAACAAAAATTTTCAAATAAATTATTAAATGACAAAACAGAGCTTAATTCCTCCCCTCTGTTGAATTTATTTCCTATTTGTGATTGAAATATTTTGTTAGATATGTGTCACTTATATAATTTATGTTATCTATTTGTATCCCTACTAAAAGAGGCGGGTAAAAATATTTCGGTTTCCAATTTCTGAGAATACCATTAAGTAATAAAATAAAAAAAAATATTTACGTTTAAGTAAAATGTTTTATAGTACCGCTTGCTATATCCGAAGAAACCGTTGTACGGTGAAACAGCTGTTATATAGTTATTATTATTATTATTAAATAAAGTGTAAATCTAATACAACATTGTGTGTTTTTATCGTTTGATATGGATTTACATCAAGTAAAGGCAGAATCGATTCAACATTATTTAATGACAGTCCTAACAGTTTAATTAAATAACAAACCCCTCATCTGAACTGCCCCAGAATAAATTCTGACCACGTCAATTTATTATTGGAATTGTGCCCCAAATAAATTGTAAATTGAAAATTGAAAAGGAAATAATTGTTTTATTAAAACATATTGCTGTATATTTTACTTTGTGGGGCAAATACACTTTTATGCTCTAATTTTGCACTTATCCCAAATTGACGGCTGATGTTTAATAAATAATTCTCAAATCGACTTATAACAATATACAGAGCTCATCAATCGTCTCCTGGGATATTATTTCATCCTCCTAACACGCTTGCATTATCCCGTGTAATTACATTAAATTTTTAAAGGAATATTTTTTAAATTAAAATGGTTTGATATATTTTGTAATACTTGAAAACATATTGCTATGAATTGTAGATTTTATATTTACTGCACCACCATCCACAACTAATCTACCCAACTAGGATACTCGGTCGGTTTATTTCCAAAAAATGGGACTGCTTTCTTCTCAGGGTTCCAATCGAAAAAACGTGGAAATAAAAAAGTTATTTAGGCGCCAATCAAGTTTTCTTGATAAATGTTATAATTATACTTCTTAAAGTTACTTATTAAAATTGCACGGTGAAAGGTATAAGAAATAATGAACACAATATAAAATTTAAATGAATATTTAATACAAAAAAATCCAAAAAAGAAAAAAAATTTATCTTTATAAAGTATAAAGACTGTGTAATATAATTTACAAGCAGAGGCAAAAGAATTCATTGAATATGACCGCTAAATGAATTTATTGACTATTGACTTCCGATTAACTTAATTAAATAACAAAGTTTATTTTTAATTTCTCCCCAGAGAACAACACTGTATGAACTTGAAAACACGATCAAAAATCTAACGCATGTGCAAACATAAAACACATGAAAAAATAGCCTTGAACTTCCCAACGTATAAAATTTTTACAGTTATATATTTTTACGTAGAAATTTTAAAAATATTCTTTGTCATTTATCTCAACTAATTAAGACTAAATCTCTAAATAACAATATTAATACAATTGAAATACAATTGAAATACAATATTCACATCTTTTGAATTAATAAGATATCTTTTAAAAATATATATATTTTTACTTACATAAAAAATTAATATGAGACACGTAGACAAGAAAGCGTTATTTAATCAAATATAATCAAAATTACGAGAACAGAATCTCGAAGAACATACGGGAATTGAATATAAACCACCAACAACTGATTAACACAATAAAATACAACCCGAATTTACTTAAATATGTAATTATATATTTTTCAAATAAAAACAACGTTCTTGCCTAAAGGTTTAACGTAGTATGTCTGTCCACATCACCCGCTCTGGCTTGCACAAAAAGCCGTCTTTCAATCATACAAGTTTTTGCTGCTAGCACATAGAAATACATATCGGATATACACAGATATCCACAAATAATGTACATTCATATAAAATAAATTTAAAATATGATTTAGGGAAAAAAACAGCAATATGCAGTTCACAGATAGTTTTCTGGCATCTCGTATCACCCTCGGAAAATGCTCACGGCAATTTTCACATGCAAAAACTGTTCTAAATAATTATCAAATATATTATGATATTTAATTAATAGAAGCAAAATTAAGTCAACGAGTGGTCATTCAATGGAATTCATGTTCACCCTCGTTAGTTGCCTGCGGCTTCCTACGTAATTAAATGACTCGTAAAAATATTCGAGTTTACTAGAGAAAATAGAAATACGGCTTTTGTCAGTTAAAAAACTTTAATATTACAACTTCAGACTAGAAAAGGTTAATTAAATATAATATACCACAAACATGAAATATAATATTGCTATCTTATGCGTAATGTCATATAATAATATTGATAGAATATAGATAAAGCGATTTTTTATCTAATAATAACTTAAATCTAAAATGTCGTATAGACGTAAACGGACCTGTTATTCAAATATATTACAACGAAAGCGTGAATTAAATGTATAAAAGATGTTAAATAATGTTTCGATAATATATTGAAACATTAAATAACGTTATAATTCTTCTAAACATGTTCGTAAAATGAAATACGCGAACATACATGTCATTCACGTTACATAGTCACAAGATATAAATGGGATATGGAAAAAGAAATATATATAAACATGGTTGTAATTATAATAAGATAAATAAACTTCTGGCACAAATTAAATGTATGACTATATACAATGGTGTTCCAAATGTTACAATATTACATTTAATTAGTGGACAGATTCATAGAACTTGTCATAATGTGGATAGAATAAACAATTATATAGAAAAATATTTCTGTATAGAAAATAATTACAGTTAGTTATGTTTTGAGACACATATACGTGCTGGATTTTTCTTTATAATAAAAATAACTGGGCATATTATTGCGTTCACTTATATATTAATATATATTTTTCAATTGCAGAGAGAAATTCACAGCAATATGTATAAACCTCAAATCATCAAACATCAAACGTGTGGATAGTTTATACCTATTTATTAACATATAATTATTGACAAACTACAGTGGACGTTGAACAACCTTTCATGTCTATAGAATCTGCGGCTAATTAATGAAAAATGTTGCTAGAAACATGTAATTAGTAGTAGCAATGCAAATAATTAGTGCATGCAATGTTACAAACTAATAATAATTACTATGATTAATCATTTCCTTAATTCTAATTGCATATAACAGTTATTTGTAAAAATACGGTGATTTACAAAAACACTCTCGTGTTCAAGATCTTTCTAAAACATCGATATTATTTAATATAAGCCTCTAGAATATTGTTAAAAGATAAAAATCACTGCCGAGATTTATTGTCAACAAGTCCGTGGACTTGACGCCGTATTTCAAGTAGAAACACGACGAAGACATTAAGCCTCTCTGCAGCACGATAATTCTCATGATGCTAATATTACAAAAGCAGCTACTTAAGAACTTGGTTGGATAGTGATTCGAAGGAACTTAAATTGCATCTTATTTAATGACAGTCCTTGCAGTCTAATTAAATAATAAATCCTTCATCTGAACTGCCTAATAATCAATTCGAACCATGCCAGTTCATCACTTGAATTGTGCCTGAAATAAATTAGAAATTCAGAAGGGAATAATTATTTTATTAAAATATATAGCCTGTGTAACTTATTTTTTGGTACAAATAAACTTTTATGTTTGCGTGATTCTGGCATTATGAGCTAGTGCGCCCTCGTTCATGTACAGCAATGGCAGAAAGTGGGCGTAAAAAGCAAAGTTATACACAGCTACAAATGAATATGTGGCATATATTATATATACTGGTATTAACATACATGTATTGCACTGTTATTGTTTTTATTGCATGATGCTGTGTAATTATTTTTGGGAAGATAATAAAAATTAGATTTAATAACGTATAAATTAATTAAACATAACTGTGTAAGCAAAAACAAATTAAGAAAAAAATCAACTGAGGTTGTGTATTTTAAATGCACCTCGTATATCATATATTAATGTATGTAGTATTAAAATTTTAGATGTATATATCCAAGAATTAATAGGTAAACAAGTAACGTTATGTCAATAAATTTTAGGTTGATTTGATTATTAAACGCTTAGAATGTAAGTATATTAACAAAACATGCTATACGCACCAGGAAGATTATAAAAAAGGATATGAAACAATCTTTTCTTTGTACAGTAATAATGTTAGTAACTATGTTTAATTTCAATTCATTATACTTTTGTAAATAACCTTGTCAAAATGGATGCATTAGCATAAGACGTCCAAGGCATTTTAAAATAAGAAAAAATAATTATATAAGCCATACAAACGAAAAATCTGGACCAGTAAAATCTTAAATAACAAGAATATCAGTAACAATAGGTAAACAAACATTGTAAAATACAGATAAAGGAATTAATACGGTAACATTACGATGTACACAATGCCATGTGACAAAGCATATCAAGAGACGCATGCTCAATGGACACATCGAAAGAAAGAATGAGTGAAAGCAAAGAACAGAACGATACCATATGAACAACCCCAAGAGAAGAAGGAGAAAGAAAACACTAGGGAAAGTCTAAGATCCTATGGATTCCGCGTAAAATTTGCTTGTTCAAACGAGTAGGGGCCGCTATTCTGGGAGGACCAGATTAAAAGTTTACTATTCCACAAAAAAATTTACAAATATTTAAATAACAACAAAAAGGAAAAATATATAAACAGTAAGACAACGTATAGAGGTGGAAAAATTAAAATTACCCTCGATCGATACAAACACACAGGTGAAAATATTAAATAAATATGAAAATTAGGGAAAACAAAAATAAGTCATATGGAATAGGAACAAAATTCTAAGAAGAAAGAAACGATAGGTATAAAAGCAAAAATCACTGCATAATGAGGAGATTCATCGATATAACTTCGACGTTCAATAAGATTCACTGACTTATTACGCTACTTTCATTTCAAAATTTTTATTTTAGATATAATCAATAAAACAGACATGTAAATAATTTACATATCTGTAACTGTATACTTGGACAATACCTCGTATTTTCAGCATTTACTTCTGCTTAAGACATATGTTTCTGCCATTTATAGGCGTCGTCAGTTAAGCTAATGAAGCAATGTATACAAATAATACAAATCTTTATAAATAGATCTGTATCTGTATATGACATTAAGCCGAACCGCCTATTAGATATAGCAAGTTTCATCCTATAAGGTGACACTTATTTATAAGTGACATCTTACGGACGAAAGAGACTTTACCCAAGAAAGCGATCTTTCGATTAACCAGCTATGCGAGTACGAACCGAAAGCAATACAGGTAGTCCTTCAAAAACGAGCCAGATGGCGGTAAATATACAAAAAGGTTTTTAAATATATCTATACGTTGAATGCACGTATAAGGCTTTTGTTTCATTATGAAACAGACATGTAAATAATTTACATATTTAACTGACGACGCCTATAAATGGCAGAAACATATGTCTTAAGCAGAAGTAAATGCTGAAAATACGAGGTATGGTACAAGTATACAGTTACAGATATGTAAATTATTTACATGTCTGTTTCATAATGAATCGAAAGCCTTATACGTGCATTTAACGTATAGATATATTTAAAAACCTTTTTGTATATAGTCAATAAACTCTAAACATTTTAAGCCTGTTGGCATTCTATTTAGTTGAGAATAAATAACAGTTTAATTTCATTTTAATCATTAATATTGTTTTCATTATAATTCTACATCATTATTATATTTATTATATTTAATAATATACCAGGAGGAGTTCAAAAACTTTTGTATGCACGATTTAACTTTGAGTAAGTAGAACTTTATACATGATTAAATAGAAATATATAGAGTAAATTAAATTAATAATGGTGCATGAAGATCATCATCTTAAATAATTAATTAGTCATAAATACACGATTAAAGTTTTTCTTAGGCCAGATATCCGAGATTAATGGAGAGGATGTAGTATTCCTTGAATATTTGCGAAATATATGTGCTGTTTAAAAATCTTAAATTCAAAACATTCAGCAATAGGCGTGAAAATAAAGAAATACTATACAGTTTGATGATAAGCGTCCTATTCTATAGGGTCTAGTTTCCACAAAAATAGACGCTGAATTGCACACTCGCTTTGTGGAAAGTTATCAGTAGAGACCAGATATCCACATTTCAGACAAATATAGACTTTGAGTACTAATCTCAGCATTTAGCGGGCAAATACCCCCTTTTGCGTGTGAAATCCTCAAGAGCCTTTGTTTGCGAGGAAATTCATTTGGAGTCAAAATCAAAAGTCCAATACTATCCATAAGTGATTTACAAAAAAATATTTGCATATTAAAGTTGCATTGATAAGTTACAACAAAAATGAGATGTGAAAATACAAACAAACAATAAAATATTTTTAAACGAGTACTTCTTGTTGTATGATTTCTTTACATTTACTTTGAACGCTAAGCCTAGTTGTGTAGAACCAAAAAGATAGCCCTGAGATACAAAAATATTATACAGAGTCTCAACAAAACCATGCTTGTGTAACTGCCCACATAATTCATTTAAATAAATTACATTTAAAAGGAAAGTTCACAGCAGTATGTATTACAAT
Source organism: Melolontha melolontha (assembly GCA_935421215.2). NCBI lineage: Eukaryota > Metazoa > Arthropoda > Insecta > Coleoptera > Scarabaeidae > Melolontha > Melolontha melolontha. The sequence continues at coordinate 29,876,868 of OW285236.1, read as the reverse complement.
ATTATATGGCAAGAATTAGATTTTTTAAATAATTTCATCTTCCATATCTTACAGATGTTAATTTGTGTTAAATATAACAATATACTCTTTAGACAACATGAAATATTTATGTTTCTTTATTGTAGCTTGGAATAGGCCAATATCTATTTATGATAATTACTCTGGTTTGATAAATGTAAAATAAACTGTAACTGCGACACTGAATTCGAAATAATTCTCTACAATAAGAAAGTTTATGAAGGGAAAAATTTACTGACTTAATTTTATTTAAATTAATCTAGCAGCAATATTCATAACGAGGTAGATTTAAAGATTTAAATTAATATTTCCCTAAATAAAAATTTGCTTGCCTGATATCAATTAGATTCATTAGAAATATTGTAGTTTTATGTAAAAACATAATTTTCACAATTGAATGAAGGGGTTAAGTAACATTTTCGTAAAAATGTATTTTTATTGTGGATGATGGTGTTATGTGCATATCTAACCATACTTAACAGTTCTTGACTCTACTGTCAATATTTAAAGAGATATGAAGTGTTAGAAAGGGGTTATGTTACAATATCTGTAAAGATTGCTATATAAGAAAGTGCTATGTGCCCATAGGCCATTCTTCCATCTGAAAACACTATGGCTGCACTATCATTCTACATGACGCCTAAACATAACCTTTATATTTCATAATATTTTGTATGTTCGTTGAATGCCGGTTTGTTATTTCGTGTCTTGTGGTTGGATCTGTTGCAATTCAAGATAAAATGTTATCACGGGGTTCAAATAGTTCAAAAAGTTATGGAGTCTTGTAATAATGTTGTTAATAAAGACTATAACTGTTTATGTCGCCGTTGTTTAATCTATTATTACTGGAAGAGTATGTGAAAGAAAGGGTTATGTACGTTTAAATAAGAAAATTAATGAGAAAGCCTCATGAAAACTCGAATATTCAACTACACATCATTAATTCATAACCCCTGTTTATTACTCAAGCGAACTGTATTTGAAAATAACACAGGCCTGCATAAAATTTGTGATGATGTGATTTTTGTTTGTTAAGGTCAGTTTTTATATAGCAATAACTAATTAAAATACAGTTGGTCTCTACCACACACAGATTTTTTTTTGCACAAAAGAAAAAAAACAGTATAAAAAAAATCTTATAATAGGCGTTTTAATACATTTTAAAATGAATGTACTACTTCGAATTCTAGGTATTAACCCAAAAATGGTTTTCTGTTGTGGTTTTAAAGAAATTTGTTAAATAGGCTCTCATTACCTGATGTAAATCTTTTATTACATGTATTAATTTTGTACAAGATTTCCGGGAATTTTTACCTGCTAAATCCTATTTATTATGCTTTCACTTTATTAGTACTGAGAAAGAAGGATTTCAAGTTTATCACTCCAAACAAAATGTATATTTTAATGTCATTTACTTCATTATAGCTCTGAGTGTCGATCAGTAAACAAGTAAAATTAATTTGTCTTTAGTGTTGTGCGTGGTATTTGATAAATAAACATTGTTTAAAATATGTCTAGCAGGTGTTGCAAAAACAAACCAGATGATTTCTGTTATATTTGTGGATATTTCGTCTTCAAAAAGTTTAAGAGACCAATTGGTGAATTTGTGAAAAATGCATATTATGCTTATTTCAAAATCAAATTAGGAGATCAAGATAAAGATTGGGCACCGCACGTTGTTTGTAAGGTATGTGAAGAAGGTTTAAGACATTGGACCAAAGGGAATAGAAAAAGCCTTCCTTTTGGAATATCGATGGTTTGAAGAGAACCGCAAAATCATCATGAAGATTGCTACTTTTGTCTTTGTAATATTAAGGGGCATAATAGAAAAACTTTGAAACATATTTTGTACCCAAACGATATTAAATCAGCTATCAGACCAGTTCCTCACAGTGATCATGTACCTATACCTATACACCCCATAGTACTACAAGAAGATATTGAAACCTCTTCAACTTCCGGCTCCGTACAGATGGATAGTGATTTTGAACTATCAACCTCAGGTCAAAACCAACCTCAGCTATTTTCACAAGCCGAACTGAATGATTTAGTAAGAGATTTGGGACTTTCAAAGGATTTTCTGAAGTACCGGGGTCTAGGTTGAAACACAAAAATTTGCTTGCCCCAGAAACTACCTTCAGATCTTCCTTTAGCTGAATATGACAGAAAAACAACCAAACGAAGCTTTTCTGAAAAACGAAAACGTTTTTTTTGAGAAGCATAAAGAATAAATAACTATTTCTAATAGTTTCTATGTGTATATTTTTGTATTTTTTTAATATAATACAAAACTAGCTGGTAAATGAAATAAATCGTGTTTATATAGTTAATTGACGAAGGAGATACTTGTTGAAACTTCATTATAACGCTAAGAAATAAGTAATTAAACTTCTAGTTTCAAAAATTCTTTTATTGTGAATACCACTACAATATTGTTTCGCGATACAATGGCTTCATCAGGTGGATGAAATACTGAATATGTACAATACAAGTTTGAATATTTATGTGAAAATTATTGGGGAATGGTGGTGGAAAAATTTTTACAATCTTAAATTTAGTAGAGGGGAGTTGTTTAAATCTAGTTGGTCATTTAAAGCTAATCCTAAACTATTGTATCTATTAATTTCTAAGTTTTCTAACAGGTTAAGTTTTTTATACGGTTTAATTAAACTACATAAAGAAAATACACCTATATGGCCAGTAGTATCGTACGTAAAAGTACCTTGTAGAAATGTGTCCAAACACTTAATAGATTTAATTCTTACACACACTAAATTCAAATCTAAGTTCTCCGTTAAAAAATTCCCAGGAATTAATTAACAACATTTCAAACTTGCAATTACCAAACAAATGTAAACTCATTTCTTTTGATGTCTCGAATTTGTTCACTAGTATCCCGCCCGAGGAGGTAATAGATTTAATTACTTTAAAACTAGAACGTAAAAACACGAACATTGTCACAAAGACCGAAATTTTACAGCTCTTACAAACGTGCCTGGAACAAAATTATTTTCAATTTAAAAAGAAATTTTATAAACAAGCAGAGGGTCTAGCAATGGGAAACCCACTAAGTCCCTTATTAACGGAAATTTTCATGAATAATTTAGAAACTATAATTAGTACACATCCCTTTTTTGGTAATTGTGTATATTGGTTTAGGTATGTTGATGACATATTAATTTGCTTTAACGGTTCAGATAGACAATTAAAAACTTTACATAATTATATCAACAATATTCACCCCAAAATAAATTTTACTATGAAAACAGAAATAGATAATAGCATTAATTTTCTAGATTTAATCATATCTCAGAAAACTAATAAACACGAGTTCGCTATATACCATAAACCAATACGCGCTAATTCTTTTCATCCTATAACACACAAATTAGCAGCATACCAATTAATGGTATATAGATTAATTCATGTACCTATGAGCAAAAGTAATTTCGACCTTGAACTAAATAGAATATACACAATAGCATTAAACAATGGTTACTCTATAGATATTGCCAATAACATCCTAAATAGCCAACAAAAATCTAAAACCCTTTCCTTAGTTTATCCAAAATTAAAATACAAGATAATTAATTCCTATAATGCAATCACTTACTTAGGAAACATTTCGGAAAAAATTGGTACTTTCATTAAAAAACTTAATAGCGAACATATATCATTTAAAACAGACAATACTATACAGAACATTATTAAAACAACAAAGATAAAATAGACAAAGAATCAAACTCTGGTGTATATAAGTTAACATGCGAAGATTGTAATAAGGTATACATAGGACAAACGGGGAGGACATTCAAAATTAGGATGAAAGAATACGAGAGAAGCCATAAAGAAAAGAAAACAGATTCAACTTTCGCAAGTCATTGTATAGATATCAATCATAGATTTAATATAGATTTCAAAATTTTACACATTCAAGAAAAAAGTAAAAAACTTAACCTGTTAGAAAACTTAGAAATTAATAGATACAATAGTTTATGATTAGCTTTAAATGACCAACTAGATTTAAACAACTTTCCTCTACTAAATTTAAGATTGTAAAAATTTTTCCACCACCATTCCCCAATAATTTTCACATAAATATTCAAACTTGTATTGTACATATTCAGTATTTCATTCACCTGATGAAGCCATTGTATGGCGAAACAATATAGTAGTGGTATTTACAATAAAATAATTTTTGAAACTAGAATCGTGTTTTTCCTATATTCTTTGCGTTTACTGGTTTGAAAAATAACCTTACGTGATACAAAAAAAGTAAGAGCAGATTTAAAATCAGCGCTACCCAATTACTAGAAAACAGTTAAAATTTTTAAATCAACATTCAAAGAGTTGAAATATGCTGGCCTGTGTAATCGTTCAAAAACAAATGCCAGCTATTCTTATTAAAATCTAATTTATTCAAGATCAGTTTTTTGTAACCTAACTCCTTCATCCATTTGCCCCTTCAATTATGAAGTTTTTAAATAATCTAAATCACCTACGGCACTGACACTTTTTGTTCGCGCTGTTTTGTGATGACGTATGTGGTATTTTCTAAATGTTGTTACTAACTTGCTGCCGTAAAGACATTTAAAATCATTTATGCGTTATTTAAAAGTATTATTAACTTGCCACTGAATAGAATCGTACTCAATTTAGAATAATGATTTACATAACAACTAGATTATGGAAGTGTAACACAGTTAAAAGAATAGATTTCTTTTCTAGTAAAATTTCTTTTACTAAAATGCTAAAATCTGTATAATATATTAAAATTCAAGATTGTTATTGTTAAATAATGCTGATTAATGTAGATACATATACCTAGATAGATATTGATCACGTTATTTTAACATATCATCAGTCTTAATTACAGCGACTCTTTCAACAACAACGAAAGAACTGTAATTTTCTATACGCTCATAGTACGTGTGATACACTGTCATCTTTAGTGTTTCTTTTATTCTCTGTCACTCTTTCATACAGTATTCTTCACTTATACAGCGACTCATAAAGAGCAACTCACAACTACAGACATAATATGTAAAAAAATACGCAGCCAGCGTCACGTATTATTACAGCGTCTGTGTGGAATTGAACATTTCCACTGAGAGGGTGCTGATGTCGTATCGCTCTAAAATGTCGATAAAAAATTTGTATGCAATATTTATACGTCAGGGCTTTTGCTTCGGAGTCAGGTAAAAATGTCGTTGTAATGAGATCTTGTCTTTTTTTCTTACACACCCCTAATGCAGTACAGCACGTCTGTATATGTACAATGTACATACATTAAACGAATGCGAAATGCTATATCACTGGCACTCTACCGTGATATCTTGGCATGTATGCATGAATCTATTCGGGAAGTAGGTACAAGTTCGAGACGCAATCTGGAGGACGAACGCCGTATCGTCGCAGCTATCTTCAAGAATTGAAGAGGTTGATGTAATTTACCGGTTCGGCGGGTTCGAGTGAACTCAATAGTGACGAACACCTTATATCGGACGAAGTATCTTTATTGTGTTATGAACCACAAGGTGATATACAATGCGGAAGACTTTTTCAAACGTATTAGGTGAATATGTTAAGTTCTGATAAATTTTCAAGAAAACGTCTTTAGCTTTCAAAAAATAGAAAAATTATAATTTATGATTTTCTTTCTCCAATGAAATCTCTCCAATCTATTTTTACGAAGCATCAGAATAAGATACGTCTGTACAACTATTTAAACATGGGAGCGAAAACAATTGTCGGCCATGTTACAGTTGTTACACTCCAATACGAGGGGTCGTTTTTATATTTCCGAACTAGGCATGAGAAAAAGTTTCGAACAGCAATAAAAATTTATTTTTCAATATAGCCCCCTTGCGGTTGTATACACGTATTACATCGTTTTAATAACATCCTTAATAAATTATAAAAAAGTTCCTTTGGTTTCTGTGCAAAATATATTTCAACCAGCCGCTATAAGTTCATCATCGTCCATAAATTGTGTTCCCCTTAGAGTTCTTTTGAGATTAGGAAACAAAAAATAGTCGCACGGAGCGAGATCTGGACTATAAGGTGGATGGTCTATTTCCGTGAAGCCACATTCGGCAACGGTAGGTTTTGCAAGTCTTGATTTGTGGACTGGTGCATTATCGTAAAGCAACAGGACACCTTGCGTCAGTTTTCCGTGCCTTTTCGCTTTAATAGAATCTCTTAGGCGATGTATTAATCTTGCGTAATACTCTCCTGTTACCGTACTACCCTTGCGTAGATAATCAATCATTAGTATTCCCTGACAATCCCAAAAAATCGTTGCCATTATTTTTGCTGCGGAAGTGGTGTCTTTAAACTTCTTGGGGGGGGGGGGGAACCCTTAATATACAACTGCATTGATTCTTGTTTTGACTCAGGGTCAAAATGATGGACCCAGGTCTCATCTGCGGTGATAAGTCGATTGATAATTAAACCTGGTTCGTCTCCAGATAGCGCCAAAAATTGTTCACACGTCTTCATCCTCGCATGCATTTGGAATGGCGAAAGCATTCGCGGAACCCATCTGGCACAAACTTTAAATTCCCCGTCATTAATATCGCTATTAATTTTTTAAAAAAATTTGTTACGCAATGTAATGAAACTGGCTCTGTAGCTAGAAGGAAGAAAGCCAAAAAACAATACAATGAAGATAACGCATTAACTGTTCTAGCTACAGGATTGTACTAGAAGATTTAAAAATATCACTACCTATGAGAGCTCAAGAATGCTGCAAAAAGTGTTTAAGGAAAACAAGATTCATCCATACAAACTAAAATTTACAATATGAAACAGACATGTAAAAAATTTACATATCTGTAACTGTACACATGGACAATACATCTCGTATTTTCAGCATTTACTTCTGCTTAATACATATGTTTCTGCCATCTAGGCTTCATCAGTCAAGCTAGTGAAGCAATGTGATACAAATGAAACAAATCTTTATGAATAGATTGGTATCTGTATATACATTTCATTGAAATCGCCTAAAAGATAAAGCAAATTTCATCCTATAAGGTGGCATTTATTTCATAAGTGACATCTTACGGACGAAAGAGACTTTGCCGAAAAAGGCGACCTTTCGCTTGAATAGCTAAGCTATTACATAAGCGAAACAATACGTATAGGTGTAGTCCATTAACACGTGCCAGATGGCGGTAAATATACAAAAAGGTTGTGTTTATGTATAATAATACGTTATGCACGTATAAAGCATTTGTTACAATATGAAACAGACATGTAAAAAATTTACATATCTGTAACGGTACACATGGAGAATACATCTCGTATTTTCAGCATTTACTTCTGCTTAATACATATGTTTCTGCCCGTAAGATGTCACTTATGAAATAAATACCACCTTATAGGATGAAATTTGCTTTATCTTTTAGGCGATTTCAATGAAATGTAAATGTAAATGCTTTATACGTGCATAACGTATTGTTATACATAAACACAACCTTTTTGTATATTTACCGCCAACTGGCACGTGTTAATGGACTACACCTATACGTATTGTTTCGCTTATGTAATAGCTTAGCTATTCAAGCGAAAGGTCGCCTTTTTCGGCAAAGTCTCTTTCGTCCGTAAGATGTCACTTATGAAATAAATGCCACCTAATAGGATGAAATTTGCTTTATCTTTTAGGCGATTTCATTGAAATGTATATACAGATACAAATCTATTCATAAAGATTTGTTTCATTTGTATCACATTGCTTCACTAGCTTGACTGATGACGCCCAGATGGCAGAAACATATGTATTAACCAGAAGTAAATGCTGAAAATACGAGATGTACTGTCCATGTGTACAGTTACAGATATGTAAATTTTTTACATGTCTGTTTCATATTGTAACAAATGCTTTATACGTGCATAACGGTTTGTTATACATAAACACAACCTTTTTGTATAAACTAAAATTTATTCATCAAAATTCTTTGGATGATCAATTTTTCCATCACAAAGTTTTGTTTTCCGGTGAAGCCACTTTTACCAGAAATAGTTATGTGTCATCCCAAAATTGCAGATATTGTGCAGAAGAGAATCCAAATTTTTGTATTTATCAGAAAAATCGGCGTTATAAGAAAGTAATTGTGTGGTGTGGAATTTTTTTAATATATTTTTGACCCTTTTTTTCGAAGACAATTTAAACCAACACAATTAATTGGATATGCTGCAAAATTTTGTTTTACTATCGTTGGAGGATATTAACAGACATGTCTACTTTCAACAGGATGGATGCCCTGCGCATTAAACAAATTTAATTAAAAACTCTCTTGACAACCACTTCCCTGAAAGATGGATCGGTCGTTTTGGACCCATTCATTAGCCAGCTCGAACACCCATGGATTTTTATTTTTTGGAACACCTTAAATAAAGAGTGTACAAAAATAATTATTCTGGTTCGAATTTGGAAGCATTAAAAAATAAAATACAAACAGTAATGAGTGAGATTGATATAATAACATATAGGAACATTTACAGAGAATTTAGGTATAGAGTCGAAAAGTGTATGGAAGTAGGTAAAAAATAAAACATAAAATAGTTTAAAAAAATTTATCAACGTTCTCTGTTGTTCAAGTTTGCACCAAATGCGTGAACACACTGTGTTTTAATAATTGCGTGTAATAAAATGTAAAAAAATTTTATTTACTAAAAGTTCATCACCAAATGAAGTCTTTCATACTTAATTTAGAGTTTTACTGTCATGAATAATACCAAGTAACTCAACTGGATTAATTATAGCATGTGCTTCAAAAACTAGAGCTGTTACTTTTAGCTATTTTAGGCTGCCTTGAATTATTTTGAAAAGAATATAATCAATCTATAAAATGTAGGAATAATATTACCTACTTAAAACTAAAACCAAAAATCTATTATTCAAAAGACAATACTGCCTTAAAAAGAGAATCTTAATTAAAAACTGAACTACTGTCAATAGAATACAGGCTGATTCATTTTCGGCCCTCACCATGGGGATCTCTCTTATTATTAGAGATAGAGTATAGGTTTAAATTTGGCAAAGTTGTTAAATTTTGTGTTTCTTATAAATCCGTAAAGAAAATAGACCTGTGACAAATGATCTTCGTTATTTAAAAAAAAACGCGAAAACCCCATTTTCTTCCTTTACCTGTAGCACCGACATTTGGCCCTGTAGAGAAAAAATAAAAACACATCCTTTTGGCCATTTCTAAACCTCTATCCAGTGGTGTACTCTAAATTTTTATACGACGTTTCGTTTCTTTCTGGCCATCATCAACTATCTAATTTCTTATAGGCGCCATATTGAATTTAGACACCTTCAGAAAGAGTTTTTTTTTTCTGATTTCAACCATGTACCACATGCTGACTAAAGTTTTTGACATTAGGTTTTATTTGAAAGAATAAATTATAAGATTAAATAAGGTAGCCATGGAATTTCAATCTCTCAAACATTTCATTTATTGTTCATTAATAATACAAATGCTAGATGCTATGATGCTATGTGCTGTCTATACTATACTATGGGATGGAGGCCTGGACGCTGAAGGTAACCGACATGAGGAGACTGGAGGCATTTGAGATGTGGGTATACCGGAGAATATTGAAGATCTCATGGGTAGAGAGAAAAACCAACGTAGAAGTGATGAGACGTATGCATAAGGAGAGAGAAGTGATTCCGACAATTAAGAGAAGAAAACTGCTGTACATGGGACATGTCATGAGGGGAGAAAAATATCAAATACTACAAATAATTATGCAGGGAAAAATCCCGGGCAAGAGATCTATAGGAAGAAGACGGAATTCATGGCTGAAGAACCTTAGGGACTGGTTTGGATGTAATAATAATGAACTGTTTAGAGCTGCGGTTTCAAAAGTAAGAATTGCTATGATAATTGCCAACCTTCGAAGCGGAGACGGCACTTAAAGAAGAAGAAGAATAATACAAAAATGTCATACACTAACGAAGAGAAACGAGATATGATATATATTTTTTATTCTTCGAACCGAAATTCAACAGGAGCGAGTACAAGATATCTACAATTATATCCAGAACGACAACAGCCTCATCGTACCATTTTTCTAGATCTCGACAGAAATTTGGTCGAGAATGGATCGTTTACTAAGCCGCGTAATGGTCAAGACAACAGGAATTTAAATGAAAATCGACAAGATATTTTACAAATGGTAAATTAAAAGCGTGTTTTCAAATTTCATGTTAATCTTGTATTTTTATAGATAAATAATAATCCATCAATTTCTACACGCGAAGTAGCGTCAGAATTAAAGTTGTCCCAGTCCAGAGTTTGGAGTACATAAAAGTAGGTTTAAACCATACAGGATCCATGTTAGTCACTCTTTACTGCCTGGAGATAATTTGAGAAGGCTAGAATATTATAATTGGTTAATGGGAAGGATCGAAAATGACGAAAATTTTTTAAGCAAAATCATCTGGTCAGATGAAACAAAATTTACAAATTCTGGAATGTTCAACAGAAATACGGAGCACTATTGGGCAGTACAAAATCCCCGAGAAAACGGGGCTAGAAGACCACAACATCGTTTTGGAATAAACGTTTGGATGGGTATTTTGGCAAAACGTCTCTTAGGACCAGTTATGTATGAAGAACATTTAAATGGAGAAAGATATTTAAACATTTTACGTACATACGTATCTGACTATCTTGACGACAATATCCCATTAAATCAATTACAATATTTATGGTGGCAACAAGATGGCGCACCAGCAGACAATGCAGCTGTTGTTAGAAATTTCTTAAATCAAGAGTTTGCAAACCGTTGGATTGGAAGTAGAGGAGTTGTTGAATGGCCTGCGAGATCACCTGATTTAAGTCCGCTAAATTTTTTTTTATGGGGATATGTTAAAAACAATATTTATAAAGTAGATGCGCCACAAAACATTGAAGAATTACGAGACAGACTTCAGAATGCCTTCAATGCAGTTCCTAGAAGAACTATCCAAAGGGCAGTACAAAATGCCAGAAGGCGTGCCCAATTGTGCATTACCGAAGATGGCCAGATAATTGAACATTTACTGTAATTGTTTATTGTTTACTTTTCTATGTATTTTTATTAATGTTTTTGATATCTTGTACTCGCTACTGTTGAATTTCGTTTCGAAGAATAAAAAATACTTATCATATCTCGTTTCTCTTCGTTAGTGTATGACATTGTTGTATTATTAATGAACAATAAATGAAATGTTTGACAGATTGAAATTCCAAAGGCTACCTTATTTAATCTTATAATTTATTCTTTCAAATAAAACCTAATGTCAAAAACTATAGTCAGCATGTGGTACATGGTTGAAATCAGAAAAAAAAACTCTTTCTGAAGATGTCTAAATCCAATATGGCGCCTATAAGAAATTAGATAGTTGATGATGGCCAGAAAGAAACGAAACGTCGTATAAAAATTTAGAGTACACCACTGGCTAGAGGTTTAGAAATGGCCAAAAGGATGTGTTTTTATTTTTTCACTACAAGGCCAAATGTCGGTGCTACAGGTAAAAGAAGAAAATGGGGTTTTCGCGTTTTTTTTTTAAATAACGAAGGTCATTTGTCACAGGTCTATTTTCTTTACGGATTCATAACAAACACAAAATTTAACAACTTTGCCAAATTTAAACCTATACTCTATCTCCAATAATAAGAGAGATCCCCATGGTGAGGGCCGAAAATGAATCAGCCTGTAGAGCTAAGAAAATAATGCATCAAAATCTCATAAAATTTATCACGGATTAATTTCGGCATTTTATCGCCTCCTCCTTTCATCACCCTCACGCTACCACTTCACAGCAGACGCAAAATTCAAATGCCCATGGTCAACATATAGAAAACAGGTTCGAACAGAAGTGAAAAGATTAACCTGTTCATTATCTGTTCAGACCTACTGTATACCTGTTCGAACCTGTTTTACATCTGTTCAGATTTGTTTTATACTTGTTCAATATTTAATCCTGGGCGTTTGAAATTCGCGGGCACTGTCGGAACGGTCGCGTTGAAGGAGCAAAAAGTGAAATCGAAATTGACGCTCACAAACCCCCAGAAATTTGCGAACCACCGGTTGGGAACCGCTGTGCTATACAATTATTATTTACGTTTTTACCGGCGCGATGAATAACTGCTTTTCTGTGTGTAAAATTTTAGCTTCATCTTCAAAAATAAATTTATTTTTTATTATGAAAACTTTTACTTTCATAACAATCCTTTAACGGACATGTTTTACGCAAATAATAAGAATTACTGTCTAAATTACCATTTTATTACGATAAATTTGTCATACGTACCTGAAAAATATTAATGGTACGCAGAAGCACAAACCCGTGGGTTGGTAATTAAGCGCCACGCTAATGTTATTTAAATGTTTCTGACGTTTATCCTTTTTCACTGTCATTGTCGTCGACGCTTTTGTTCTCGAAAAATCAAACAGAAATTAACATACCATTTCATGCTAGGTGAGTTCTCCACGCGATCACGATACATCAACGAGTTCGTCATTAGTCCTGCAAACTATACAAAAGGGGAGAAGATTGTATTTCAAACAAAGATTTTCATGGAATTCGGTATTAGTTTTCATGGAATTTTAATGAGTATTAATGTACAGAGTGTTAGTGAAGCAAGGAATTGTTAGACTCGAAAAGCATTTTTTACTACTAATATGGAATGAAATTTAATATCAAGCAAAACTTTAGTATTAAACATTGAATATGAACTAATATGACAGTGAAGGAATTTCAACTCAAGAATTCACTATCAATTTACCATCCCTATCGTTACACTTCGTATTGTTACGCTTCGCATATATAAGAATGTCTAATTTTATTTTTAAATTATATTTATTTCTTTAAATATTCTCGCATTTAAATTATTAAACTTCACTTAGACATTTTTCTGTAATTCGTGTGCAAGGGGAAAGCCTTTCTTTTGTTCTCGCTAGCCGATCAACCCTTGAAATCTACCTGCTTTTTTCGTAATACATTTCGTTTTTAAACTTAAGTTTTAATTTAATTGCGTATAGCAAGCGCCAATTAAGCTGGCGCGAGGAGGGGGTGCGCAGAAGCCGTTTTTAAAAACGTCCACTCCCACTACTCAAATAATTGTCAGAATACATTTGTCATTGACGTTTGACAGAACATAATGTCTTTGTTAGGGGATCATAAACTGATACACGCTCAAACGAGAGAAGTAGTTTTAATGATTACAATTATTTTTATAAATATAAAAGTACAAAGAAGAGTATGATTTACGAACCCTACACCTGCATTAAGCACCTTCAGATGCAGAAGAATATGGCCACGCAAGTCCATAACTGCTCCCAAAGTATTAATTAAATTGGTAGCAGACCTTTTGTCTAAACTAAATAACTGCTGGAAGTGTATTTCAGATAATTCAAAAGGATTCATTATACGATACATTACGATACATCCTTAGAGTTTATAGGAAATCGTAAGCTACGCGCGATTTCAGAATTGTATTTTGTACTTTCCCGACTTACGAGGATTACAGATTTTATTACAATACTTATTAAAATATTCTTAAAAGCTTGTTTATACATTACAATCTCATTATTTATATCAAATTTTGTGTTTTATGTTTTTTTAATCTGTTTAATTGTTTTTTTTTTTCCAAGAGGTTAGAATTATCTGACATTTCATGTAAAATCAAATACAAATCACCACTACTTCTATTTCTGCGCGAACTTCCTCCTAGCGCCAACTTAATTGGCGTTTGCTATACGTCTTCTATTATATATGGTGTCTCATATCATTTGAAAACTTGTCTCATAAAGGATATTTTAATGATATTTATGTCATCGACATCACTTTTCGAATTTAAAAATAGGAATTCAAACTTTTTTGAGTTTGAAACAAAATTTGATGTTATGTGAACTTTGAGTTTTATTAAATAACAAACAATAATGAAACAGATGAAAATATAGTATATTTAATATATTATACAACTATAATAGACAACTTCACAAATATTATACGTACCTTCAGCTGTACTAATTACTGTTATATCCCCCCCCCCGTTAGTCACTGGATTCAGTAAATTCTTCCTTTAAAATATTAGCTACTTGGCATTATTTTTTTTCGTCACATTTTTAATTTTGGAAAAATTTTGTCCCCATTTTGCCTGCGACAATTTGAAAAACTTGCTACGACCTGCACGTCAAGCTTGAAAGTAGAAAAAAGAAAGAGGAAAGGGAAGGAAAAAAAAAGGAGTAAACCCTGGAGCCGACCCGGTCTCGGCGATGGAACCGCCCAACTGCCCGTTCTTGCCAACGTCCAACGGCCCACCCGGCTTCTGAGGCTGCCTCAGCTCAGGGGTGTGGAGACCCGGAGGTACTTGCACGAAAAAGAGACATAAAGTGATGGTTAAGGGCACCACCGAATTTATGCCGCTGGACGTCGCAAACTCGGAAATATGGCAATCAAAAACAGGCAAGTCGCGCGGGGTAGTGAGCCAGTTCCCCGACCGAAACCCGCTCCACTCCAGAGGAACGAGAGTAGAGACAAAAAAACTACGTAGCTACCAAGAGATATGTATAATAATTAAGTAACGCAAAGGCATAAAAATTTTAATAATACAATTTGCCTGAACAATGGTGTATAATTTTTCAAAATTAAAAAAAAAAAAAAGGAATGAAGAAGTGGCCAATGGCCTTGTTAGGAATTAAAAAAAATAACACTGAGTCTGTGAGCTGGGAATTATTATGCTACAATATTATAGAGTGGCTGAAGGCCTTATTTCGCCCTAAAAAAAACCAAATACCTACGTATTCTTTTCTTTTTGTCGGTTCACATGGTATACGGATTTCAAAATTCCGTTGTACTAAACCTACCTTAATTTACAAAATTAGGTTTAATGAGTAATAATAAATACAGGGTGGCCCAAAATGACCGAAGGGGTTTTAATTCCTTATAACTTTTTTATTATAATTTTTTTTTGTTTTCAGTATTTTGTAAAGAAGACTTGGGGAATTTAAAATGGAACAGAACACAATTGAACAACGTTCCAAAATCGTTGAACTTTATTTCTCAAATCAATGATCTATTGTTATGATTCCGCGTGTATATCGTCGTTATCTTAATGTGCGGGTTGGACCCTCAGAGTCAACAATAAACCGTCTGGTTGGAAATTTTCAAGAACAAGGGGCAGTAAGGAACCTTCCTGGTGCCGGCAGACGACGAACGGTGCACACGGATGACAATATTGAACGGGTACAGGAGAGTATTCGGGAAGATGGAGAAACATCAACCAGGAGACGTTCGACACAACTTGGCCTCTCAAGAGGGTCGCTGCAGAGAATATTGCATACAATGAGAATGTTTCCATACAAAATTCAGCTTGTCCAACAATTAAAACCGACAGATTACCAGCAGAAAATCATGATTTTATTCATAATTTAATTATGAGCGACGACGCCCATTTCCAATTAAATGGGTTCATTAATAGGCAAAACTGCAGGATATGGGCTACGGAAAATCCAAGAGTAGTTCAACAGCGAGAATTACACCCACTTAAGTGTACTGTTTAGCGTTTCTAGAATGTTGAGAATGCCATTCTCAACTAGTTGAGAATGAACTGTGAAGTTCGAAACAAATTTGTCCGTATTTTGTAAATAAAATTGCAGTGAAACAAATAACCAAGTGTGGATTTTCTTTTACCTTTATCATTAATTTATTACAAAATAATCGATGCGATTGAGCATTACGGACACGTAACAAACTGCCTCAGATTGCTTTACTAGTTACACACATCGGGT
This sequence comes from Melolontha melolontha, assembly GCA_935421215.2. NCBI lineage: Eukaryota > Metazoa > Arthropoda > Insecta > Coleoptera > Scarabaeidae > Melolontha > Melolontha melolontha. The sequence goes on along the minus strand of OW285236.1, from coordinate 29,861,055 downwards.
TAATGGCAAATTAGATTCGTTCATTTGTGTTATTGTATTAGAAACAAAGCTATATTTGGTTTTTACAAAAGAAAGTTGTTGTTTTATTTATTTGTTTTCGAATAATTGCTTAACATTAGTGAGAGATTTGGAAGATTCGTCAGACAATTCTGAAATTCGATATTTTAGCCGACAGAAATTCTCCCAATAAAAAAAACGGCTTCCAACCAAGACCTCCATCTTGTAATAACAGGTTAAGATGGAAGAGATGTGTTTGGTAGTTTTTGTTTCTTAATCCTTATAGGCGCCTTGTGGAAGTTTTTTTTTTTAAATTGGAAATTAAACTATTTACAAGACGAAAATATTTCCTAATCTCTTCAGCAACCCTATTTAAAGCATGAGCAATGCATGTTACGTGTATAAAGTGGATAAAAGATTTTCAAATTTTGCCCGGCCTTTATCATCTGACAAAATGAGCAAAAAATTATGTTCAGGAACAGCTGTCGGAAAAAAAATGTTGATAGTCCCTCTTGAACAAATCTTGCCACTCTGAGTGCATTTGTTTTTTTAACTCTTTAGAAGTAATGTGGTAAGATTTTGGCAAAATCGCGTCACTCGTCCCTTTAATTTTTGTCAATTACCTCCGAATACAAGGAACTTGCGTCGTTTCTTCGTAGTAATGTTTCACCTGGGACATTGAATTTACAATACCTCTGGAGAAAAGGTGAAGTTTTGATTACCTAGCTTTGACAAGGGAATATTTGACGTCATCATTACATGACATAGGTCTCGGTTAAACATGTCTTGTTCGTTTAGCTTTTTGGACAATGGTTGGAAACATTACGTAAATGTGGGTGGTGACACGTCTCCAGATTTCATCTTACTCAATTTAGTAATATTAACAGAAGTTTTCACATATTAATCTATTTGATATTTTTTTATCGCATGGTTTCTGCAATGAAAGAAAAAATAAATTGAAATATAAAATTGAAAAGCAATAATTTCAAAACTTAGATCTAAATCCCTAAGGAATAAGTTCAAAATATTAAACCAAAGCGGAGGAAAGGAAGAGTGTCCAAATGGTAAGAAGTCGGTCGATGTACCTAGGGTACCGTATACAAAATTAAGTTAATACTGACAGGGCAAAACTGAAACGCCCTGTACATTTTTCTGTATTTTCATTATATATTTCCCTCAAAAAGAATGTAACTTGCTTTTAACCTTTTTTGTATCTCAAAAAATAACAGATATCGACCGATTTCGCACCACCCTATATATTGAATATTTAAAAATTATACTTACAATATTAAAGCACGTAGAACAGTAAACTTTTCCCATATCTATACGTAGTTCTTTGTATAGTTTAATCCACACTGACGCTCTACTGACCTTGAGCATTTTACTAATAGAAATAAATAATACCACAACACTACAAAACACAAATCGATGTTATCTCTTCGAAAACACAATCAGAAATAAAATTTAGAAATCGATTTATTATTTACCTACTTATGTAAATATAGGTACAATAAAACCCTTGTTAATGGTTTAAAACGACCTATTTTCGAAATTTAAGACTGGGAATACCCATAATCTTGTACCTCATATTTTTTTTTCTTTAGAACTGCAAACATAATAAAATAAATTACTTCAAAATGGAAGATTTATAAAATTGTTTATCTCGAATTCTTGAAACGCCTGCCAAAGATCTATATCATTCAAAATTCTTATGCAAATATTTAAAAAAATGCTAGCACGTAAAGTATGTAAAATATGCGCTTTACATATTTAGGTTACATTAGTTATTTTCTTTATAACAAAATATTAGTATTAGATAGGCGACTACCGGAAGGTTAAGTGCAATTTATCTTTTCCTAATCTCTTATGGCATTTTCTAATGTAAATGGGTTTTGTTTGGATTCAGTCCCATTAAAAATGGCTGTGATGATGCGCATCAAATGAACGCATTTCAGCTCTACTGGCGGGCGTTGTAACAGGAAAAGTTCAAATCGTTAATATTTATACAAAAAGGTTTAAGTATATCAATACGTTATGCACGTATTACGCATTTGTTACAAATGAAACAAACATGCAATATGTATACATATCTGTAACTGTAACATATCTGTAACAGTTATAGATGTGTATACATATTGCATGTCTGTTTCATTTGTAACGTTAATATTTAATTAAAAAATTGTCGCATTTTTACAATATAACATTCAACTTTAATATTATTTGCCATTCTCGATTTACATGAATTTATTTATTTCAGTTACGGTATTTCAATGAATAAGTAATTTGATTTTCAACCGATATTTATATTTTATATATTTTATGTGCTTTATAATTTTATTTAACTACGACTTTTTAAATCTTTCCTTCTTGCAATGACTTTCTTTAACTTTGACAATTAATTTTAAATTTTCGTGTTTAATTTATTTTTACTTTTTAACAATGAGCCTTTGTCGCATCGTATCCAAGTGGAAAAGTGTAAATAACGAGGAAATTTCTGCATTGCGAGCAGGTAGGCCTGGGTAGAAAATACAAACAAAAAATTCTTCCCCCGAAGAAACAGCACGACAAAAGGGATTGTTGCTAAGCGTAATATGGCATTTAAGTGAAGAGAAGAGATATAGTAACGACGGAGAATTTACTATGGGGGACTGACACAACATTTGTTAGGTGACATCTCATCTCACCAGGGGTGTATAATTAGTAGACTTTGACAAAAGGCTCTAAATCCTGAAAAATATCCTGCGATTTTCACCCTGACATAAACTTACTTTTCTAATAATTACTGTCTGCTTGAAAATTTACTAATTGGCAAGGAGTATTTGTTATTTATATTTATATTTTATTAAGAATAGACAAATACATAATATAATACAGCATTATAATTGACATATTTCTCAAATACGGTTTTAATTCGATTCATTTTTTTAAGGTTATGTTGGAGTAGAAAAGTGTAAATAATAATAATAATAATATTATAAATTAATTAGCAACTATAAAAGGAAATATACAATAACATGTTTTACAGGATGACCGTAAACTAAAGAGAACGTATGAGAATATGTAATTATTAGGGACCGGACACTAGAGGCCCATGACTCATCGCCCACAGACGTACGATTGAAAATTTTTATTTTTAAAAAGTTTTGAATTTTATTTATATAAATGGAAAACAAACGGTTGGTGATCTATAAAACACGAAATACATTTTTATTTGTTAATTTTATAGTTTAACCCTATATCGCGCAATTTTTTTTATTGGTCTCAAAAAAAATCCTGAATATTATGTTATGTTCAGAACTCGGAAAAAAATATTTAAAAAAATATATTCTATTCTAAAACGTTTTTATTTTGTAAAATATAGTTGTAGCAGATTTGATACAAGGGGGTTATTATATAACAAAGTATAGTATAAGCTTAACAGGTATGAAATTTTAGGAAACAATTATTATTTTTATTTAAACAGTAAAAGAAGCTGCATTTGTTGCATTTAATGTACGAAAATTGTTTGCATGTAGGTAATTTGCACCTTTGCCTTGTTTCAATGTATATTGGCCAATGATTCCCCCCATCTAATCTTACATCCTTTGGAGGAATGTAAGAAGCGGTTGCCGAGCGTTGTCTCTTTGCTTGTATTAACTTTTCTGTATCAGATGGTCTGCCTCTTTTACTGATAGTGCTACTTCCACTTTTGCACAAACAATAAGCTACTTCTTTTCTAAAGTCGGCTAGGCGCATGGAGAAATCTTCTTTACGCTGCTGATTTACTCTTTTATATAATAGCCATGCGTTAACAAGTGTCATGTCCAGCATGTGGTAAAATAACCTAAGATACCATTTCTTAGATTTAATTTTAATCTTATATCGGCCAATAAGACTGTCCATAAGATCAACGCCACCCATGTGGCGATTGTATTCTGTAATAATATTTAGACACTCTACTTCTATTTTACGTTTTTCCTTTCTATTGAAGCGCTTTATAGTAGTCTTTGGAAGTACACCTGTGTAACTAGACAAAAGGCATACGGTTCGGTTATCCTTCCATGCTACACAGGATACGTCAACGCCTTCCAAATTGCAAACATACTCATAAGATGTACCTCGTTGTTGTTTATTTAGTTCTTTATCGACAGGAATTTTACAATTTGGTATTCGATTTCTTCTAACTGTTCCTAAAGAAAATATACCTTTCTGTGCCAGATGTGATACAAGTGATAAGCTTGTGTAGTAGTTATCAAAATATACGATAAAATTTTTATTGTGGGGTATAATCCTACATAGGCGTTGCACCAAATTTCCAGTTACCCCTAAGTCTATTTCACCGCCTACAAGTTCATAGTCTTTTTTTCCAGTGTATATTTCATAATTATATGAAAAACCACTAACACCACTGAGAATAAAGAGTTTAAATCCCCATTTGTGGGGCTTAGCAGGCATATACTGCTTCAAACTGTGTCTACCTTTGGACGCACACATTTGTTCGTCTATCGACAAATGTTTCTCCAATGGTACACTTTTATACCTGAATAACAATGTGTCAATTACTGGTCGCAATTTATAAAGTTTATCGGAATGGTTGTCTTTTGTTGAAGGTATATTGTCATTGTCATTGAAATGAAGATTTTGACGAATTTTCTCAAATTTCTTTTGACTCATTGTTTCTTTTATGTGTGTAAATCCTAAGTTAGCACTCCAGTACTATATCACCTTCGACATATGTACAAGTGACATATAAATACATATACCCAAGGATTTACGAATGTCTTGGTCGGAAATATGTGTTGTATTATTTAAATTTATTTGACTAGCGTACAAATTCGTCTGGAAAGTTATTTTCGTAATCAATTCGTCTGTAAAAAAGTATTTGAAGAAGGCGTACGGGGTATCGATGTCCATAAATGTGAAAGGCAATGTTTCAGAACCTCTGAACTCTTTAGCATCACCTAATACTAAATTTTTCTTTTTCCAAATTATATTTGCATTTTTTTTAGGAACACATGTTTTAAGTGTATCAGTAATTACTACGTTACTAATAGTAGATTCTATTGATTCATCTAGCGTTTCTGCTTCGTCCGCAACTTCTGACATGTCATCTTCAAATACAATAGGCACATTTTGTATATCTAGTATATCTTCCAGTTCGGTGCTCTCAGGTTCGAAGTCAGATTCATCTTGTTCTAGACCATCATCACTATCCCACAATTGCTGCGCATACTTTTCCAGCTCTTCATTTGTAATAGGCCTCCTTTTGTTACACAGATTCATTTGTTCGTAAATTTTCTACACTAAAAACGCAATGTATCAAATATGATACAACAAAATTTATAGCCTACTATTAGATATATTTCATATATATATTGAAAATGTAGAATATATTAGAAATCCTTTTACCTTATAGAACAAAATCGGACACAATTACGAAAAAAATTTTACGTTTTAAAACTTTATATCACTAATTGTCATCACAGTGAACACTAGTAGTAACGGTCACACATAAGGGTTAGGTCACTAATAATATAACTTGAAAAATAACGGTTTCTAATATATGCCTTCTGCCCAGTTACATTAAGTGTTGTAGCTTATATGCAACGAGGAGTTTGCGCAGACTATAATATTTGTAGTACAGATTAATACGCACTTCTTTTAGTTGTATAATTTCTGCTACATTACGCGATAGGGTTAAGTTGAATAAAGGAGTATTAATATTAACTAGAAATACTTTCTGTAAAATTTGTTCTCTTTGAATGAAAACTTCCGGAAACGTTTCTCTGATATATTCACAGATTCTATGGAGATCATGTGCTATACAAATAATATACAGCATATTAGGATATGTTTCCTTTAATAGTCTGCCTGTTTTTAACATACATGCAGCACTGTCACTTACAAATAAAAGTATTTTTTTTTGTACCTGTCGTCCGAATGAAGCATTTGGTGCATATGCACGTAAATGGTTTTGGCCACTGTCGCAACAACTGTATTTATAACTTTTGTTTCTTTTACATATTCATTATCTAGAATAGTTGGATGTAGTACACCAGCTACAACATTTACCACACAGTGTCCTAGTATATTGACAGTTTCGTTAGCACTTATCCATAGGTACTGATTTGAAAGATAGCTTCTAATGCGTTCTACTGCTTTCGTATAGCACCTAGAAACATAATATTTGCGTAAGGTAGATTCATCAGAAACATTTTGACCAGTATATTTTTGGAGAAATGAAGGTGGGATTGTTAAGTTTTTTTATAGGGATTAAAGCCACTAAAGTTTTACAGAGTTTAAAATTGTCAGATTCCAACGGGTCTAATGTCTGCGTATGTGTTTGCGAAGCTGAGTGACGTTTGACGTGCGATTTCTTGGAATTTTTCAACGATATTTTACAGGCCTTGCAACAAATTTTGAAATCATTATCAATAGACATACAATCAGTATGACCCTCAATCCACCTCGCCATTGTTTCACGATGCCATTCTTGGTGTTGTTCCATATCATATCTGAAAAAGTAACTCAAACAATGTTCTAGATCTAAATAAATGAAAATTCAAAATGCATGCGTAAGTTATTGAAACTTAACGAAATTCACTAGAAACCTAGGTCAAAATAATTGGGAGAAGTGGATTCGATGAAACGATATTAAACAAGATCTATTACAAAAATTACGTAGTATGGTAATTAACAGTTAAAACAATGAAAAAAAGAAACTAAACTCACTGTCCTTTATCTTATGAAATATAAACTAATAAATAAAATAAATTATAAAATAAATTATAAATTATTATCGCAATTCAACGAAAAAACCCGATGTGCGGTTAACCGAATGAATGGTGCTATTCAATCACTGCGTGTTGTACTTAGCGATGTTATAGACTATTTATATATACCATCGTAATTTCAGCCTAATGAGTCCGGTCTCTAATAATTATATAAAATATAAATCCTAAACATTGTGAGTTAATTACGACGCGAACCCCAAAATTACACACCCCCCAAACAATTCTGTGCCGCCTATGAATTGCAAATGTTCAGAATGTGTGTTCCTCTATTGATGTCACATACATACATATGCAACAGCGTATGTTTACATACGTAACAGCTGTCGAAGTTGTAAAGACAATGACATTGTTGTATGCTAAGATCAACAACCCCAATATACTCACGTGCATAATCAGCTGTTTATTAACATTTAGGACTGACCTAAATCACCTACTTCATGTATATTACGTAAAAAATTTTTTTGTACTCATATAACATAATATACAATTTTACGCATTCAAATGGATGTGGGAATTTATATTTTAAGTACTCGTGCGGGAAGTAAAGTTGGTACTTGCTTTAACTCCATTAATTTAGCGACATTTTAAAATCATAAACGCCTACTCCTAATAATACGCTGGCCAGTTCGTTGTTTTGTATGAAAATAATAAAAGACACTGTAATAGACATTGTTATATTTCAAAGGTATGTAATTAAATGTCAGAACAGCAGCAAATATTGTATAAATTACCATTATTAATTCTTTACAGAAATTGAAAGGAAACAATTATTAAAAATTTTGATAATACAATTTTCACAACCAGATATTGATACTCCAAGGATTAACTGGTTTGTTTCAATTGATCTCGATTGTGAGGGTAAGGTGACATTGATAGTATTATTAGATAAATCTTGTTGTATTTCAGATGTCGAACAAGTTGTAGGAGGAATCGACATCTCCGACTGATTGAATTCAGCTGTGCAGAGAATTTTCAACATATCCTTCTGCAACCGTAGATAATTTCCACCCACCATGTTTTTTAATTTAAAGCAAGTCACCTCCTTGATTTGCCAAGAATGTCGCTTAACTGCTTCTAAAACGCTGACCTGCGAAGTTACTTGCGCTATCAAGCTGAAGGTACTCAGCTATTCGCATTGGATTTTACCAATTGTAATAAGACCAACAGGTGCAGAAACACACTTGCCATTGCGATATGTTCAGAAGAATCGTTGCCTGGTCTTAAATTTGCATATTGAATCAATGCAATCTAATCTGGTTTAATGATTGCAAACGTATGGTTGTTATCTGTTTTTGTTTGTGGAATTTCCATTTTGATTTCTCATTCTTCTTCAGCTTTAGTACACTCGTAGCGTCCAATAGATCTCTTCCGAAATGTCTCTGTCTGAGTTCTTTCAGTTTCTCAGCATTGCATATTACATGAAGGCGAGTTTCCTCCTGTTTCTCTCATGTTATACACCAGGACACGCTAAAAAACCCATGCTGTACACATGCTTGGTTAAAGGATAATATCCGGTTATTAAGCCGGTAATAATTCTAATTTATTTTTTGTAATGTTTTAGTATGGAGTTGACCTTCCGTTGGTCTCCATTTCTTTTTATGTTTCCTTTCTAACCATAAACACATCTCCGTTCTAGCGAAATCCTTAGCGATTCCACATACAGGTTCTGGTTCTATGAAGTTTCTATTAGTACCTTCCTTGGCCAGTTCGTCGGCTATTTCATTGCCCTTAATTCTCTCATGTTATGGTACCCATCAGTAACATAGCATTGTCTTGTGCCAGTCTATTGAGGATCTTTTTCCAATATTTCACCAGTTTAGACCTGGTAGATGCATTCATTATAGCTGCCTCACTATCACTCATTATGTTGACTTTTTTGTTTGCGAGCCGGCTTACCGAATTTCCTCGGCACAAGCTGCGACTGCAAATGATTTAGCGTGGTAAACCGTCTCGTGTTTCCTCAGACTTCGATATCCTCCTTCTGAGGCACATTCCGCATACACCTGCACCTGTGCCCCGATTGGATTTTGATCCATCCGTGTACCAGCTGCCGGAACCACAATCGCTCAAGCGCCTTTTTGCATGTTTCCTGGTCGGTATAAATACTTATAGCTTAGTCATATTCTCAGGTGGCATACTGTCCGCCGGCATTTGAAATATCGGCGCTCTCAGTATAGTTCCTGTGACATCTGTATGGCTCCATATAACCTTATTAGGACACCATACGCCATTGGCCTTCAGCTTCAGGATTGCAGCCATGGCCTCCGCTTTGACAAATAGTTCAAATGGAGAGAGACCCACAATGGAATCCATGGAGGCGGTTCCCGTGCTGTTCATGTTCCCATGTTCCCAAACAGAGCCTGTCGCTATGGAGTCGTGAGGAACCAAATTTTATTGGTTTATATAACGGTTAGGGATTTTTCTTGTTTCTGTGTCCTATAATTAATAAACAAATTAAAAAAATAAATAAATAAATAAATAAATAAATAAATAAATAAATAAATAAATAAATAAATAAATAAATAAATAAATAAATAAATAAATAAATAAATAAATAAATAAATAAATAAATAAATAAATAAATAAATAAATAAATAAATAAATAAATAAATAAATAAATAAATAAATAAATAAATAAATAAATAAATACATAAATAAATACATAAATAAATACATAAATAAATACATAAATAAATAAATAAGTAAATAAATAAATAAATAAATAAATAAATAAATAAATAAATAAATAAATAAATAAATAAATAAATAAATAAATAAATAAATAAATAAATAAATAAATAAATAAATAAATAAATAAATAAATAAATAAATAAATAAATAAATAAATAAATAAATAAATAAATAAATAAATAAATAAATAAATAAATAAATAAATAAATAAATAAATAAATAAATAAATAAATAAATAAATAAATAAATAAATAAATAAATAAATAAATAAATAAATAAACAAATAAATAATAAGGCAGAATTGTGGACAGGGCTTATAAGTCGATATGAACTAACTTCTTCCGACGACTTTCCTGGTTTCGCTTACACTGAGTAAATAAATGCAAGATGGCTAGTATTCGGTTGTATAGCGTTGTGATGGGTATAGTTATCTTTCTTCTGAAAGTGTTTGGAAATGTCCTCAAGGATATGTGTTAACACTCCGGTTACATAACCGGGTGTTTGATATTTGAAATTCATTTTCCGATTATTGGTTAAATTACGCTGTTACCCTGTTACTATAATTCGGATACTTATGAAAACTCACAAGTAATTGACTCAACACTGATGAAGGTCACCGCTTTCGACATTTAAAAGCTGTTGCTATACTGAAACTGGATAGGTACTGATTTTTCCTATTTTGAAATGACAGCTTCTTTTTAGGCAGGAAGTTGATCTTCTTTTCCACATTACATAATTTCATTCTGTTCTATAGGAATACTAAAATAATTTTAACGTTTTTAGAAGTATTATTATTTTCACAAAACTAATATAACATTATTAATGAATATACAATGCTTTATTCATTGAAAAAGAAGTGAATTGTTCAATAAACATAACACAAATACCTATTATGACAAATTTAGTCGCTTGTGCTGACAACCCAGGAGGAATTTCATATTCTGATACGTTGTTAACAAAAAAAATATTTCCACTGTCACCTGTTTATAATTAAGAATTCTGCTATATGAATTTGTCTTTATATTGAAATGATTTCATTCAACCCTTGCGTTTCCAAAGCAGAACACATACCGTTGTATATATACATTATTTTAAATTAATCATTCCAACCATACACTTTATTATACGCGCAAAAAATGTCAGAAATTAGTCCAACATACCCGCGGTTCACTAATTACACAACTTTATTGTTTCAGATAACCAACTACCGACATGTATTTGCGAAACGAAATTAATTCGTAAAGTTTTTATGTTGGTCGCACCCGGCGTCATAAAAGAGACGTTATATTATTGAATTCAATTATGAACCAAAATCAATTTAATTTCCATTATTATTAATCTATTATTTAATAAAATTCATTAACAGCATGTGAAACACGGTCATACTCAACACAAAGCTAGGAAAATTTATGATTAAAACGAATACTTATGAATAAATATTTAAAATACATAAAAGGGGTTAATGTTAATCTAATATATACAGTCATTGGCAAATGTGTGGAAAGATGTAAATATCTGTTAAATTAATGAAAATATTGCAATAAAATTTTAGACACGAAACTTAAGGATGATGAGTAGAGCAGACCAATTTCCGTGCGCCCCATGTGCGCCGATGTGAGGATGATTGTATTGCATCAGAACTAATAAAAAGCATTCAGTGTTTGGTACTTGCTTAGACTGCATGTAAGTGTAAGTATACGTAATAAAATGTCGTCGACACATAAATCGAGAAAACAACCATTGTCAGACGAAGTAAATAAGTTTATTATGTATTTCCCGGACTTAATATACGATGGCTCAAAAATTGAATGTTTAGTGTGGAATACATATCTAATGTGTTGGTCAAAAACACATTGCAAAGAACACGTAAGCAGAAGCACAATAATAATAAAATTAATAGACAACAGTTTATACGTGAACTATGTATAACTATTTATATATTTATGTACCGTTTACCTTGTTAAGTAATAATTCGTTTATTTCATTTTGGAATAAATACACGAATCAAACATTACCGAGCACGACAACGTTACGAAGGAATTTACCATCGGTGCGTAAACAGGTTGAAAATAAAATTATAGCCGAACTGAAAAATAAAAAACTGTGGTTATGTGTGGACGAAACAACTGACAGCAAAAACAATCTGTGGTTAATGTGATGACGCGTAATATGGAATCACATCAACCAACGTCTTCAATTTTATTAGCATCCAGACTACTAGAACAATGCAATGCCGAAAAAATTTCAGAGGTGCTATTAGATACTTTGGAAAAATTTAAACTTTCGAAAGACCAAGTATTAATATTTATGACCGCTGGTGCCGTAACCATGTGTTCTGTAGGCCGGTCTCTTAGAAAATATTGTCCTAACATGTTACATATTACTTGTAAACTCCATGCTCTACACCTTGTGGCAGAACAGGTTCGTAGATGTTATCCAGAGGTAGATGCTTTAATATCGAGTACAAAGGCAGTATTCATGAAATCTCCAAAACGTATTCGGAAATTTCACGAATTGTGTCCCCATACCCCTGAGCCACCACAGACGATTCTAACACGTTGGGGTACATGGTTACGGGCGGGGTTTTACAATCATGAACATTTTGAAAAAATTAAGGACGTGGTTTTATCATTCGATCCGAAATAAAGTGCGGCTATCAATACAAGCCAGAAAAAATTTCAAGATGCCCAGATTAAAATGGATTTACAAAGTATTCGTAAGAATTGCTTGGGACTAGAAGAAGCAATAACAAAATTAGAAAATTCGTCGCTGTCGTTAGAGGAATCACTGCAAATCGTTAAAGATGTTCACGCACAACTGTGTGCTGTACAAGACGCAAAAAGTGAAAGTGTTCGAATTAATTTTGAAAGTGTTTTAGACAGAAATGCAAATTTTGACACCTTAACACGTATTTGTGAGGGCACGTCTACAGATGCGTTGCTTAACAAAGTATTTTGATTATGCGAATATAACATCACTAGATGTAGAACGCTCGTTTTCTGAATATAAACATATTTTTTCCTCATGGTGGACGTGTTTTTCAGAAATAACCTTAGAAACGCACCTGATGTTGAAAATATACAATCGAGTTTCTCCAGTTTGTCAATCATTGGAAGACGCTTAAAACGGTAAGTGTTTTTTTAAATCCTCTGTCGTGCACACAATTACTGATTTCATACATTTTCCATTTTATTTATAGCTACATACAACGCTGCTATAATATGTACTATTCTTATTTTTCGTGTGTTTATACATATTACTTTAATAGCAGAAAACCAAATGTATATTTAATTATTTCTGATAGAATAAATGTCTCTACTTCTATACTTATATCGGTAAAAAGCTCATGTTGCGTCTCTATTCTATCGCATATTCTAATATATTACGAAATACAATTCCATACCGGCGTTCATGGCGCGCACGGAAATTGGTCTGCTCTAATGATCATTTGATTTAATAAAATTCATTAACAGCACGTGAAATACCTTCATAACTCAATATGAGGCCACTAGATGCAAAACTTTGTATATAACAGCCAACTCATTCAAAGATAATTGCAAAAATTGAAATATAATAAATAGAATGTTTCTAAGAGCCTTTTTATTAATAGGTAGAGCTGCTTTCTCCGAACCAAAAGGCAGAATAGTATCCAAATTTATGAAGTAAAAAGGAATCAATTCGAGTTTAAAAATATACAGTTTTGCAGCCAACATTACGTTTTATGTATAAGTAATATGATTAAAAAGTTAACATAATTCAGTTGCTAAACATTTTATTATACATTAACAGCAGGTTAAACAAAAATATGGTACCTAGTAAGACATTAAATTCGTAAGTCTATGTCATCGTCGCATTCAAAGAAATTGTCTTTCACTTCATTTTCTTCAATTACTTCTTCAGTCATTGTTGAACTACGTTGATCGATTATCTTATAAAATGCCAGCTTTAGATTTTGTCTCGAATTATTTCCATAATGCTTCTTCAACAGAGAGTCTATTGTCGATTTATCTCCTTTAAGCTTATTTTGAAAAAGTAATAGTTTCGTTCTGAACTGATCGAACTTTTTGTTCTTTTTCAAAATAACCTTGCCTTGCCAAAGATCTGAAAGGCAATCTACTGTAATGTCACCTGTTGTACAAATAACATGCATTGGACCGATTAAATAATAACATTTAATTTAGTAACGAATATAACATCAGTAAATAATACATAGTTATATGATGCACTAGACTGGTACTCACTCTGACTCTGGCTGTGACTCTGAATGTGGAGACTTCTTAGTCTCTAGTTTATATATCTGAGTGTGTTACTAGCCTAGTGACCTGGTTACAAGATGTTAAGCAATATTATGTTATGTTGATGAATAAATAGGACATTGCATGCATGTTTGTGAATATATGATTTGGTTTAGTTATTACAGCACCTCACCAATTACCTTAACCGAATCATTGCTTTCAGTGAATATTAATCTTTTTGAAGTATTAAATTTAAAATGCCATTGACCTAGACATTTTCTAAATTTCTTGGTCTCTTCTTTCTAATCGAAAATTTTACAATCTTCTCCCACTTTCTTAATTGTAGAATGGTTTTTGATAATGGCTTGGAATTCTTCTTTGCTGATAATTATATTGATGTCCAACTATCGGGAAGATAATTCGCACAGCTCTGATGTGTTTAGGTGCTTCCTTAGCTAATCAATACCCTAGCATAGACATCATCACCGAATTTTTGTTCTTCGTTAAAATTGGCAGATTCCAACAGGCCTACTTTCTGTGTATGCGTTTGCGATACTGAGTGACGTTTTACGTGCGACTTCTTGAAATTTTTAACGATATTTTGCAGACTTTTCAATAAATTTCGAAATCACTGGCAATGGACATACAATCAGTTTGACCCTTAATCCAACTCACTATTGTTTCACCACACATTTGTAACACCACTTCTCGTAAAAGTAGATTCATCTGCCCAGAGGACTGTTTTGCAGAAATTAAAATGAAGCCGTGATTGTCTTAATATCCAGGTAAAATAAACTAGACGAGCATAGTGGTCTGTCTCAAGCAAACCGTTTCCCCTGCGATAGTGATATGGATATAAGCCCTCACGTTTTAAAATTCGTCAAACTGTAGTTCGTGACACTCCTAGTTGTCTGGCGATTCGACGTACACTGAGAGTTGGATCCCTTGTAACAATAGCTACTGCTTCTTCCTCTAAGTCTGCTGGCAAATTTACTCCTCGGTCGAAAAGATAATCACTCAGTCCGCATTCCCGAAATTGTCTGTGTACTTCCAGAAACGTTCTGTAATGAGGAATGCGCCTGTCGGGAAACCGATGTCGATATTCAATAACTGCTGGACGTGCACTGCCGTTACAGTAGCCATACACAAAATGCATATCCGCATACTCTTGAGAAAAGAATCGGTAAGGCATTTTGAATAAAGAAAACGTGTCCACTCACTAATAAGCTTTTGTATGAACTGAAACGTAATGTAATCCTTTGTAAAAAAAAAGCAATGTTAACAGTCATCTGAACATTTGTTTATTGTATTATATTCATGGTTCAGCACTTACGAAATAAGTAAAAACCTTCTTTATCATAAATCCAGTATTTCCAGTACTCTTTTTTGTAGATCTCCAAGAAATTACTGTATGCACTACGACACGTGTTTATTTATTTTAGGATAACATTTTATTATGCGACGTTAACAATCACAGGCCTGTTATTGAATCGTATAACTTTTTTAAATAGAATCAGTTAGTATTGACTTTAGGATTACATTTTTTTCAAGATCTGACAATCAGATTCATAGATCTGTAACTTTGAAACAATCAAAAATGGATATACAAGTTTTGCGTTTTTGTTACTTGAAATGAAGTCTACTTTCCACTACTAAAATTTGAACATAACGATACGGGACAATTGTATATGTATTTTATAAGTTATTTCTCCTTTTTTCGTTATATTCCCTTTGTATTTGACCTTTTTTATAACACTCTTTTGTACGTCTTTAAGATTAATAAATTACCACTTCTAAACAATCAATTTCAACGATAACTAGGTCTCATAAAAATGACGAAATACAAAAATATTTGTGTTTTGCATCCACAAGATATCTAGGTTATGCTTATGTACGCCGAAGAAATTGCGATCACAACGTACATATAGATGCGCCTCAATCAATTTAAACCGGTTCAATCTCCTTTATAGCGATGATAAATTATTTATATTTAAAGCAATACATCAACTGAAAGCGCATAAATAGTTTATTTGAGAGGTGAAATTTATAGGGCAGGTAAAACAAATTTACATTGACGATATCCGGAAATAGCTTTAGCGCAGATTATACACATGCATACACATTAGGGTGGAGCGAAAAAATTTTTTTTTTGATATCAATGAGCTTGGGAGCGCAAAAGTTGCTACTGTATACCAGTAGATTGTTATTAATTTTTTTTTTAATTATGACGATTTTTAAAGGTGCCACAACGACCTTGATTGTTTCATAAAATGAGGTTAATTCATATATTGTATTAATTGTTTTAATTACTTGTCGATATCACATATAGTTTAACATGAGCCGAAAATAAGTACTCAAAGCTATGAAAAGGACCACAGAAAAAAATTAAGACAGTGTCGTCGTCTTTTGAGGTGCCACAAAGGGATCCAAATTTGGTAAAAATAAGGAAAATCACATTTAATTAAAATGAAGTTTATATTTCTTTTACGGAAGATAAGCTCTAGCCTAACTCTTATAATTTTTATTTAGAACTATTAAACTAAACATAGACATATTCAACGACAGTGGCGTACATACATAAAATATATAAACTAAATTAATGAGAAACAAAAGATTTCAAAAAACGCATTTTTATCATTTAACATTTAAAATAATAAGTTTAGACTACTACATAAGTTTGTATTCCGATTTCTTATTATATCGTGGCATGATAGATCTAGACATCAGCCTCGATCGAATGTAGCCACCTCTTTCTAAGTCTCCTACAGCTGCTGCAGCTTCTGTCACCAAACGGACGCAGCGTTCGACGGCTTGAGTGTGACACACAAGTTTGGGAAAAGTTATCATTTTTTCGCCGTTAGTTATGTAATTTTTAATTTCGGCTGTTGTAAGTGATCTTGTTAAGGGAGGTTCAATATTTTTAAAACACTCATGATCTATCATCTCGTAGTATTCTTGGGCATCAAAATTTAACACGGGAACTTTAAACTGTCGTATTGAATTAGGCCTCTGTTGCTCTCTTGTACGTATTATTCGACAAAGGGCAAGTTTCCGAATATTTGGTCTTTTATCTTGAATCATAGCCAATAATAAGTTCTCCGGGTGCGCGAAATAGGCGTTTCTTTGGATAACTGGATCAACTACATCCTTCAAATGTTTTGGAAGATATCTAGTTAAAAAGATGAGTTTCCACAAATGTCTTGGACCTTCCCAGCAAGCTGATTTAGCTTTAATACTAAACCAGACTGGTGCATACACTTTTACTACATATGTAGCTAAAATGATCAGATTTTGTGAGGGTTCGTTGGAGGAGACATATAAACGAAGTATTCGACTGGCAGTTGTGAGCCAGCGGGAGTGTGATATTGGTCCAGGTCGAATATTGGCCAGATCTTTATTACATTCACCCGATATAACAGCAAGAACCATCTTATACAGATATTTCTGATCATTGCTTAATTCCTTTAAATCAATTTCCGGCAGTGGAGATCTTTCATGTCCTTCAATTGGTTTAAATTTTATAACGGGCTGAGCGCATTCTTTTAAAGATTTACCAATTGGACCACC
Source organism: Melolontha melolontha (assembly GCA_935421215.2). Lineage (NCBI taxonomy): Eukaryota > Metazoa > Arthropoda > Insecta > Coleoptera > Scarabaeidae > Melolontha > Melolontha melolontha. The sequence continues at coordinate 29,843,792 of OW285236.1, read as the reverse complement.
AAATGATTTAGGACCATGTGTTGCGCCGTCTAGACTAGTGAAGAGATGTCTTAGCGGAAGTTCATTTGTGTGCAGCAAGCACACAAACCAATGCAGAGATTTGTTGTAATGGAGCTCTAACTTTCTTATCACACCATTTTCATAACCGGTATTGACATTTGTCCCATCACATCCTATAGCAATTAATTCTTGAGTGTCATATTTTTTCAGTAAACAGTAATCGGTAATGGCGTTTGAAATATTAATAGCATTTCCAGACGGAGGAGTAACATGTCCTAAGTATTCGGAATTTGGTTCCCGAAGAATGACAATATGTTCTTCAATAGTTGTTACCGGATGATATACTCCATCTTTTAGAATATTTTTTCTGGATGAATCTTTCCTTCCATCGAAATAAATAGATCTTAGCACCTCATTTTCCTCGGAATCACACTGGAATTTACTCCGACATTTCTGTCTCTCACGTCTAATTTTACTGCGATCGATAATAGACGCTGTATCGATTTCATGAACAATGCCTAAATCTTGTAATAACGCAGAAGAAACAGCAGCAGCACCACGGTCAGAAAGACCCCATCGATCACATTCACGAGCTAATGTTGGCAGAGTTTTACGCATTTGGCCATACGTGGAAATACCAGATGAAGTAGAGGGGGTGGTAATATCTTCAAATAAAGGCAAGTCTGAATTCATAGTTAGATCATCTAACAGACTATCACTTAACTCCACGGATGTGTCTTTATCGGGTTTGTCAAATTTCTGCATTTTAGAACTGTTGGCTTCTTGTAGGGATTGTTCTTGTTTCAGTTTTCTTTTTTCCCGTTCTTGGAGTTGTTTTGTCGTTTTGTTATCAATATTTCCTATCATCATTTTTCTTGCAGTTCTTTGGTCTAGTAGAAACAATCTTTCCGTCACAGGAACTTTTTTGTTCTTTTCGCAAATGCACTTTTCGCAATTTTTACATTTGCATGAAGCAATGTCGAACAAAACTTTCGATTTATCTTTAAATTCTTCGGTTTTCTTTATAAAACTGGGAATATTGGATCGTTGTTTGAAAGGTTTCATAAGATTTCTGTAATTAAAGTGGTAGTCACGGATTCTTTCAATAATGCGTTCAGTAGATATTATAGGTATGGACGCTTTCTTCCAAAGAGTTTCAAGAGAAGGGACGATAATTTTGACTACTTCTGAAAACGTAGGCTCCTTTAAATGACCTTAGTAGTAGTAGTAGTTACGTGTAAATATATACTGCCTCAATAGATCACCATATGTGGGTAAAACATTTTCATTGAATGGTACTCCAACTCCAAATAACGGACAGTTACTATCTTTTGCACGCGTTAAAGTTGCCATTTTATTTGGTATATTACTTGCCCTAATCTGAAACAAAGAAATATAATTATAAAAGAAATATAATTATATAATTAAGAAAACGAAAAACTGGAAAATATGTGTGATTTTGGTGGTAAATCTTCGAAATTCAGTAATATTGTGGCACCTCAAGAAATCTGTTTGAAATTATGACATTTTTTCAGGGCGTTACTGATAGCATACATATTTAATTTTTGGCTCAAGTTCAATCATATTTTGAACGAAACACAAATTGCATAAGCATTGATTTTTGCGTAATTTTAATTTTTTTTTACAATTTTTAAGGTCGCCGTGGCACCTGAAGATATAATTCGATTTATTGCAAATTCTAAGGGCACAATCAGTATACGGAGTAACAACTTTTGACCACCCAAGTCTTATCAAATTTTGAAAAAAATTCAAAACGCTACATTTTCGCTCCACCCTAATACACATAGATCTTATCTAGAAATTATTATATCGATAAAGTACGAAAAGTTCACATTATAACCAAGTTAAGTAGAAGTAAGTTTAAGTATGTGGTACCAAGTGAACCACATTTTTAAACATCTCATGGTTGTTGTATTCGGCAAAACTAAAAATTATAAAACACTATTTCTCGAATAAAATTGCGAATAAGTATGCAAACAATTACCTTTGATATTTTCTAAAAATAATGTTAACCCTGGAACATCACAGTTATTTTCTGAGACATGAACTTCACACTCGGGTCTCAGATACCCAAAGGGCATTTTTTAGCAAAAAAAAAAATGTAAATATTTTATGATTTTGGGATATTATCTAATCTTAATAGAAAGCGTACCAGTCATAGTGTTTTATTTTAAAAGGATACATAATTCTTGAAAGTAAAAAATTACAATTTTTCTACCGTCAAACGAAAACATTTTTATCAAAACAAATAAACATAAAATTCAAACTAACTGCTGTAAATGTAACTCGATGATAATGCTTGTAACAAAAAATAACCTCGTTTGGCACTATCAGCCGTAGTTATTCTTAGCCAGGTCCTCAGTTTTCTAGATTTTGATGTTCGCATTCGCAGAACAACTTAGCTCTATGCTCCATGCAATATGGTCTGCGACAAACAGAACATGCAAATTTGTTTTTCTATGTTTCCCTTTTACACAAAAAGAACACCAAGCTTTTTTTGTCAATTTGACTTCATTTTGCGACGGGGTAACTTCAATTTCGAGAATTTCATAAATTCTTTGGCGCAATGTTCTTTGTAAGTTAGCAACGGTCAAACGTTCTCGTAAATGTGGTTCAATTAGAACCATTCCTAACTGCTTTAGAAAAGTTTTTCGATTATTATTATTATTAACCATTGCGTTTATACCAGTAGCATCAAGAATATTGAAGAAAATTTGTAGGGGCCAACGTCTGGTTTTCCGCGAAATAGTGAACGAATGGCAAAGCTGGTCAAACGTATCTGTTCCTCTCTTAGTCTCGTTATATGAATGTATAATATACCTATATGTATAATATTGGGCTTCCTAGTAACGGCATTTAGGGAAGCATCCGAATGCAATGTTGACAGCAAAAATACAATTTTGTTTTGTTTAGGAGTGTAAAAAACAAGTGTCTTATTTCTGTCAAAAGCAAATAGCGACGTGCCCACTTCTTTTTTCTTGAGAAAAGCAGGAGATATTTCTGCCTTGTTTTTTCTAAGGGTCCCAAGAAGAGTTAATTGATACTGTTCTAGCATTTGTTCAGCCAGCGGAATTGATGTAAACCAGTCGTCTACTGTAAGGTTTCGATTAGTTCCGTGTATTTGTTCGGACAATTTTCGAACATAATAAGCCGATACTGACTCACTGTTTTGCGTTGTTACTCTTCCAACGTATGGTATTGCATTCAGCATGTAAAATGTTTTTGAATCGTTCAGCATCATTATTTTAATGCCATACTTATCAGGCTTACTAGCCATGTAGATTCGAAATGGACATTTTCGTCTGTAACTGACGAGCTGCTCGTCAATAGTGCAGTATTCATATGGTGTATGGTGTATAGTAGGATTTACAGTTGTTAACAAAAATGTCCCATAATTCAAGAATAGGTGCGAATTTATCAACTAACCTTCTTTCAGCTCTAGTTTCTTTAGTATCAAACCTCAGACATGAAGCTATGAATTGAAAACGCTGCTGTGACATTGTTGCACGAAATATTCCATTTCCAAATGTTACTGACCAAAGTTCATCTAAGTTACAGTTTGATACCCGTAATGCACCTGCTAAAAACAACAACCCAATAAAAGCCTTCTCTTCTGTGTTATTTATTGGCCGTGTGTAACTCTGGTGTCTAATATTATTGCATTTACGAGCAATTTATTCATTTGTATGTAAGACAACATGTGTTCGTTGAACAATAAATTCCAAGCTTGTTCAGGAGATTGAACTGTTCTGGCTTCTCCTTTGGGACCAGGTAAATGTAAATCAATATTTTCTCGTCTTGTACGACCCTGTCTTGGTGGTGTTTGAGTACTCTATCAATGACCATTTTTACCATGTAATCTGTAAATATTTCTCACTGGTTCGTTTACTACTTCGTCTTCATTTTAGCTTTGTTCACCGTCGGATGCTGGGAAAGACAAATTTCATCAAGATTATAATGGATTTAAAAGGCTTCGTGCTCTAACTAAGAATTTATTGTCCGATTCATATAAAAAATATATGGAATATATATCGAGCAATCCATTAAATATGATCCTCGTTGAATATGGTTGTTCTTGTAACCAAGGCAAGTAACTACTCGCATTCATGGAGTTATGCATTACCATCTTATTGAGATGGTTAATCCTCAAGATATATGCTCAATAATTTTCTAGCATATATACTACTCCTGTATGTATGTGCACGTCTAACGTCGCCATTTTAGAGCTCTCATTTATTTGGGTACCTCCACTATCTAATTCTGAGTTGAAAGAAATTATGCCCCCTTTTCCGAATAAATACACGTCAGCCGACGACTTAATATCTAGCTATCTTTTAAGTGATGCTCGAAATATTCTTGCTATTCCTTTGCAAAAGATTATTAATATCTCCATTTTCTTGTCTCTCCATGTCTTCTGTCTTGCCTAGATTGTGCAAGCGGGCTAGAATAGTTTTTAAAAAAAGCTGACAAAACCGATACATCGTACTACTGTACTATTGCTATTCTTTCCATTTTTGCAAAAATATATGAACAGTATTTATACACTTTATCACATAATCTCTAATATTCGCTCTTGTATTTCTCCGCTACAACATGGCTTCTTCTCTGGTAGATCTACTGTAACTAATCTGGCAAGCTTCACGCAATATGTTGAAACTGTGAAACTGTTGATTGTCAGGGTCAGGTTGACAGGATTTATTTTGACTACTCCTGTGCATTTAATACTATCGATCATGTAATACTTCTAAATAAACTTTCTCCTTTTGGTTTCTCTCTTTGTCTTCTCAGACTTATGGAATCGTATTTAAACAGTAGCACTAATTACTAGAGCTGGGGATGTTTGCGGTGTGCCGGGATAGTATTCAGTTAAACGCACGAATATAATGACCTTGTTTCGATCGGTGATCATGCGTGATTTTATTGCTTTACATGCATTCGCTATTTATATCACTTAGGTATGTCAGTTATGTGTACTGTATATAAATAACACACTTACCTTATTTACGATTATTATAGCATAGCGCCAAGTGGATAAGACTTGCAGTAAGTTTGTAGCATTAGATACGTTTCCATATTTGTAGCGGTGAGCGATGTACGCCGTGATGAATAAATTTTTTTATATTTTGAGAAAGACCGCTCGACATCTACGGATGTAACACACGCACAATTAAAATAATCTTTATAGATAGAAACCGAATCTACACTTGCAGCATTACTAATTTGTTTTAATCTGGTAAAATCAAAATCATTGTTTATCACACACTCGAACTTTTCTATTACATTAACATTTTTGTTGTCATTTACTGCGCATAGCTGGGCGTGTACATCGTCCAGTATTTGCAGTGACTCCGCTAACGATAATGCAGTATTTTGAAATTTCTCGATTGCGTTAAACAATCCTATATGATTGTTATAAATAGTTTGTAAATCTGCATCAAGGGAAGGGTTTTGAAAGAGTCTCTGGCTTTCCTTAATGGCTACAGCTTCGGCAGGATTGAATTGTAGAACCACAGATTTTATTTGTTGGAAATACTTGGCATAATAAAATGCCGCCTTTAACCAACTTCCCCTACGTGTAAGGATTGGCTCTGGTGGTTCGGGAATACCAGGGCACCGACTGTGAAACTCTCGAATTCGTTTGGGAGATTTTAGGAACACTTTTTTTGTGGTTTCTATTAATGCATCCACCTCTGGATAACATTGCCGAATAGTTTGTGCCACAAGGTGTAAAGCATGAACTTTACATGTCACATGCAAAAGTCTCTCACAATCTGCTTTAAGAGAACGGCCTACAGAACGCATTGTCGCAGCACCATCGCTCATAAACATCAGGAGTTGATTAGTTGAAACTTGAAATTTTTGTAGCGTATCGAGCACTACCTTCGTAATTACTTCGCTAGTGCACTTTTCCAATCTTTTGCTGGCTAATAAAATGGGAAATGTTGATTTGACAGGATCTAGTACACGTACTATAATATTCACAATAGAATGTTTTTTTCGATCTGTCGTTTCGTCGACACATACCCATAACTGTTTATCATTTACTACTGCTTTCATTCTGTTTTCAATGTCCTCACGCACAATTGGTAAATAGGTGAGTAACGTTCTCCGTGACGGTAGCTTTATGTTGGAATTGTATTTATTCCAAAAGTCGTGAAAGGCTTTTTTATCTAGCAGGTGAACTGGCACATCGCAGACGAGTAGCATTGTCAATAAATCGAAAATGAATTGCGTTTTAGACAGCACATTATTTTTTTTGTCTTTGTGGTGTACACTTTCAACATGTCTTTTACAGTCGTATTTGTCCAAGCAAAGTAACTATTTATCGCATAATTCACAAACCACTTTTGCTCCATTATAATACAAATCGGGAAAGTCTCGGATAAATTTCTTCACGTCGTTATACAATGGGCGCTTTCTTGGCTTGGGCACGTCCGTCATACTTATTAAATAGAGCTCAAGACAACACACGATCACGTTGCCAGTTCACGACTAACTAAAGTGTTTCGCTGCATCGTGTTTATACGCTGGTGGGGATGCACTACATACGGTCCTGCCGTACCGCAAACATCCTCAGCTCTACTAATTACATTTTCTGTAATGGTTACTTACCTCATACTTTTATATCTACATCAGGAGTTCCCAAAGGCTCCGATCTGGGGGTTTTTATTTTTGTTACTGCTTATAAATGATTTACTTTTAAGTCCGCTTTCGAATACCTTGGGTTATGCTGATGATATTAAAATATACAAAGTGTCGAGTGAGGCTGATGTTGAATGTTTGCAGGAAGGTATTAGCTTTATTTTGAATTGGTCTAGTGTCAATCACTTGACGTTAAATACAAATAATTGCTTTATTATGTCTTTTACAAGGAAATTAACACCTATTCCTTCTTCATATGAACGGTCATATACTTTCCAGAATTGCTTCTCTTCACGTCTTCTTGCAATTCTGACACGAGATAATTTTACAACATATCAAGATAGTAACTCCAGTTACAGTTATTTCGATGAAAAAGAATGTTGAGTAGAACTCAAGACACAATGCGCATTTAACTAATCTTTTATCTGTTCGAGTATCTCAAACAGCTGTAAAACACTCTATATGCATATATTGAAGCAGTTTACTTTCCCAATTACATGGAATATAGCCTAATCACTCTAAACATAATTTGATCAAGAAAATTGTCATCATTCTCCGCTCGGTCAAACATTTCAACACAAAATTCAAGTCGTCTTCCTTTATCAGTATCACTTAAAGTTTGCAGGAAATGTATTTTGTTTGGTTTAAATTACAGGCATGTTCTTAAGATTCTCCATACTGTTGTTTTGAAATATTTAGTTCTAAGCTGGCACGTGCAAGTGATTTCTTTGGACTATAGTCTTGCATACTTGTTCAATTGTCTCTTCAGGAACTTGAAGCCTACGCTGACCTTTTTCCCTCTGTCCTATGCGACCACTTTCAATAAGTCTATTGACCTGATTGACTCATACCATGAAATAATCGTCGGTCTTTGTGATGGTAGCTTGTTATATTTGGTCCTGATTTTCCGCTGAACAATAGTGTCTCCTCGCGATTCATAGAATGATAAACAACAGTGAGTGCGCTCCGCAGCTGAATACGAATCCTTCGAGGATATGCGCATACTCTAGCCGGCGTAAAGTGAACCTGAGGATATGGTGGGACCACTAAAACTCATTTGTTACTACAGCCGGTTTCACAGCTGTAGAGGTATATACATTAGTATAACTAATTAAGGAAGATCCAGTATATACGAGAAAATATCACAAAATAACGAAACTGGTGCTGTAGTGCAAAAACGAAACGTTTATTTAGAAAACTCCAACAACTATCATTCAAAACTACCATTCTACGCAATACACCTGTCACATCGTTTTGTCCACTTGTCATAAATATCTGAGAAACCATTTTTTGGGAGCCTTTCTGATCCATAGGTTTTGACAGTGAATCCGTATTGTGAAGACGAAGACAGCAAAGGATGAAATACTATAATACCACGGTTAATAATAACTCGATATGGAAACAATTTCAATCATTTAACGACGAACGGGGTATACACTAGCAAAAATACACCAGTCACAAAACTGAACATTTTGAAAGACTAGGAATTTAATATGAAAAGATGCAATGGAGAAGATTATACAGAAGGTGTTATGAAAACAATATGGAATAAAACCACCAAATTAATGCAAGAGTTGTACTACCCTGAATTTAATAGAAAATTAGACCCCTTTAAAGATATCGAATTTAAAACCGCGAGAGAAGCCAGAAATACGAAATAACGTATTGTCATACATAAACACAACCTTTTTGTATATTTACCGCCATCTGGCTCGTTGTTAATGGACTACACCGACATACGTATTTTTTCGTTTCCTGTAACAGCATAGCTGTTCGAACGAAAGGTCGCCTTGCGCCATAGTCTCTTTCGTCCGTAAGATGTCACTTATTAAATAGTGTCACCTTATAGGACGAAACTTGCTTTATCTTTGTGGGCGATTTCAGTAAAATATAAATACAGATACAAATCAGTTGTTTAATAGATTTGTATCAATTTGTATGCATTGCTTCACTAGCTTGACTGATGACGCCTAGATGGCAGAAACATATGTATTAAGCAGAAGTAAATGCTGAAAATAACGAGGTGCATTGTCCATGTGTACAGTTACAGATATGTAAATTATTTACATATCTGTTTCATATTGTAACAAATGCTTTATACGTGCATAACGTATTGTCATACATAAATACAACCTTTTTGTATATTTACCGCCATATGGCTCGTTGTTAATGGACTACACCGACATACGTATTTTTAGTTTCCTGTAACAGCATAGCTGTTCGAACGAAAGGTCGCCTACCGACATAGTCTCTTTCGTCCGTAAGATGTCACTTATTAAATAGTGTCACCTTATAGGACGAAACTTGCTTTATCTTTGTTGGCGATTTCAGTAAAATATAAATACTGATACAAATCAGTTGTTTAACAGATTTGTATCAATTTGTATACATTGCTTCACTAGCTTGACTGATGACGCCTAGATGGCAGAAACATATGTATTAAGCAGAAGTAAATGCTGAAAATACGAGGTGTATTGTCCATGTGTACAGTTACAGATACGTAAATTATTTACATGTCTGTTTCATATTGTAACAAATGCTTTATACGTGCATAACGTATCGTCATACATAAACACAACCTTTTTGTATATTTACCGCCATCTGGCTCGTTGTTAATGGACTACACCGACATACGTATTTCTTCGTTTCCTGTAACAGCATAGCTGTTCGAACGAAAGGTCGCCTTCCGACATAGTCTCTTTCGTCCGTAAGATGTCACTTATTAAATAGTGTCACCTTATAGGACGAAACTTGCTATATCTTTGTGGGCGATTTCAGTAAAATATAAATACAGATACAGTTGTTTAACAGATTTGTATCAATTTGCCTAGATGGCAGAAACATATGTATTAAGCAGAAGTAAATACGAGGTGTATTGTCCATGTGTACAGTTACAGATATATAAATTATTTACATGTCTGTTTCATATTGTAACAAATGCTTTATACGTGCATAACGTATTGTCATACATAAACACAACCTTTTTGTATATATTACGATTATTACCAATTATCACCAAGCTCTAAATTCGACTTAAATTTTGGACATCTCAACTGTGTTTTGGCTTCAAGAAAGAAACGGAAGTCACATGGAGCAAGGTCAGGTGAACCCCCGATTCTTAAAGTGTTCGTTGACAAATCGCTGATCTGTGGGCCGGAGCATTGTATTGATGCAGAATCCAACCGATGCTTTGATAAAGCGGCTGTTATTCTTTAATTTTGCCTTTAGGGTTCCTCCAAGTACATTAGAATAGTACTCTCCAGTTACTATATGTCCTTTGGGTACAATGCGATCATAAATAACGCCCCATTTATCAAAAAAATTAAGTGCATCACTTTACCGGCGATTTTCACAGTTTTCGCCTTCTGTGGTCTTGGACTGCCTTTGTACTTTCATTTCATACTGTGAGACTTTAATTCAGAGTCGTAGTATAAAACCAACTCTCGTCACACGTAACCACATTGTTTAAAAACTGTGGATTATGTTGCAGATGACTTTTCCACTGCCGGCAAATTGTCACTCGATTGGTTTTTTGTTCATCGGTCATCACTTTTTGAAACCATTTTGCCTTTTGAGTTGAATCATAAGACAAATTAACAATGTCAGAAATTCGAATTCGATCTACATGTTGTCCTCTGAAATTTTGAATACGGGCTTTTGGATGCATTACTTGGCGCTTAGCTACCATGCTCCTTTTTTGCATAACTGAGAATATGAGTAATGTAATGTGTTTCTAGGCACTGTGATTTACACTCGATTATTGTGATTTACACTCGATTTTATAATAGGTTGCCGTGGTTATTATTGCAAAATGCAAATTTGACTTATTGTTAGATAGCTTCAAATTTGATACACTCTGATACAATTAAGTGCAGTTAATTTTTCCTTTCAAAATTCTAATAACAGAACAGAAAACTCAAATTGTTAAATGGTTTTATGGAGGTCAATCGATGAATTAAATCGCAAATAATTTGTTTGTTTTGGCATACGATATGACAGTAAATACCAGTTCTTTCTTCCATGTTATACATTTGTTTAATGAAACTGGTTGTGTAAATCCACCATGTAAGTGCTCAAAGGAAAGGAGGCCTCAAACTGAAGAAGCTTAAATGCGGGAAATTACGGCTTGCAATATGATAACAGAAAATGACACTTTACCAAGAAGAGATCTTTCAAAAAACCGGAAATTAATACCGGAAAATCAGAAGTGCATAGAATACTTAAAAGGAGTAGTTTCAACTCTTCTAAAATTAAAAAAGCCACAAGAGGCTTTCCCGGCTGACCGTGGTCGTCGAATGGGATTTTGTGAAGATGTGATGGATAGAGTAAACAACAATTACGAATTTCTTCAAAATATTCTGTTTAATGACGAATCGACGTTCCCGTTACATGGTCGTCGTAATCTTTCGATAGTGATATACAGGCTGGCCCAAAATGACCGAAGGGGTTTTAATTTTATTATAATTCTTTTTTTTTGTTTTCAGTATTTTGTAAAGCAGACTTGGGGAATTTAAAATGAAACAGTACACAATTGAACAACGTGCCAAAATCATTGAACTTTATTTCTCTAATCAACGATCCATTGTTTTGACTCAGCGTGCATATCGTGGTTATTTTAATGTGCGGGTTGGACCCTCAGAGCCAACAATAAACTGTCTGGTTGCAAATTTTCGAGAACAAGGGGCAGTAAAGAACCTTCCTGGTGCCGGCAGACGACGAACGGTGCACACGGATGACAATATTGAACGGGTACAGGTGAGTATTCGGGAAGATGGAGAAACATCACCAGGAGACGTTCGACACAACTTGGCCTCTCAAGAGGGTCGCTGCAGAGAATTTTGCATACAATAAGAAGTTTTCCATACAAAATTCAGCTTGTCCAACAATTGAAACCGACAGAGTACCAGCAACGACTTGATTATGCAATTTATTTTCGTCAAAAAGCAGAAGAAAATCATGATTTTATTCATAATTTAATTATGAGCGACGAAACCCATTTCCAATTAAATGGGTTCGTTAATAGGCAAAACTGCAGGATATGGGCTACGAAAAATCCAAGAGTAGTTCAACAGCGAGAATTACACCCACTTAAGTGTACCGTTTGGTGCGGTGTTTCGTCGGAAAGGATAATTGGCCCATATTTTTTTGAAAATGAAAACGGTGTCGCCGTTTCCATCACTGGTAATAGATATCGGACAATGTTGGAAAATTTTTTAAGGCCAGCCGTGGAAAACCATCCGCAAGTATGGTTCCAACAGGATGGAGCCACAGCGCACACTGCGAGGGACACAATGGCTCTTTTACGCGACATCTTTGTTGAACGAATTATTTCCCGTACAAGCGATTTTAATTGGCCTCCGCGTTCACCGGATTTAATCGCTTCAGACTGTTTTCTTTGGGGTTATTTGAAAGGAAAAGTCTATATTAATAAGCCTCGAACCATACAGCAATTAAAAAATAATATACGCGACGAAATCAACAACATAACACCTGAAGTTTTGCCAGAGGTTATGGAAAATGTTTTGGAAAGAGCACGAATATGCGAAGCAGAAAGTGGCCACCACTTGCGAGATATAATTTTTCATAATTAAATTAAAAATATTCTCCATTAATATACTGTATTTAAAATTTAAAAAAATTAAAAATTATGTCTAAAAATAAGAAGTTATAATGAACTCAAACCCCTTCGGTCATTTTTGGCCAGCCTGTACTAGTCCCAAGGAAACAAGCACCGAAGAATAAGTTCAAGAACTCAGTACCCCCAAAAACTTAACGTTTGGACTGGTATTCAGGGGGACACTGTTATAGGACCATTTTGTATTAACGAGAATCTGAATAGCCGAAAGTATCTGAAACTGCTTTAGAATGAAGTGATACCAGCAGTACAATGCATACAGAATATTCATATGGCTCATATCTGGTATCAGCACGACGAATGTCATACTCATAATGCGGCTCGTGAATATTTAAGTCAAATATTTCCTCGTCGCATTATTAGCACCAACGGAGACATAAAATGGCCACCAAAATCTCCCGATTTGTCCCCTAATGATTGTTTTCTTTGGCGCCATATAAAGCAAACAATTTATACCCATCAGCATCTAAGACCTAACAACGTGCATGACCCCAGATTAAAAATTGTTTAAGCTATTCACAATATCACTCTTGCGATGTTAAGAGCAATGCGACAATTTTATGATCGTCTGGGATATTGTTTGGCTCAACAAGGACATGTTTTCGAACATTTAATAAGATTAATGTCGTAACTATTTATTATTCGTTAGCTTAGCATTGTGTTTGTTATAATTTAAGTATAATTTGTAATATTAAAGTATTTTTCACTTTGATTCTCTATTTTATTACAAACTAGCTGACCCGGCGAACTTCCTACCGCCTAACAGTCAATAAATGTCGTGTTAACTTTTAGCTAAACTTAATTCAGGATTTTATTAATGTAATAAAATGAATACAAGAAATTTATTAAGTTCAATTGTTTATTAGGATAATACAGGGTGGCCCAAAATGACCGAAGGGGGTTTTAATTCCTTATAACTTTTTTATTATAATTTTTTTTTTTTTTGGTTTCAGTATTTATTTTGTAAAGAAGACTTGGGGAATTTAAAATGGAACAGTACACAATTGAACAACGTGCCAAAATCGTTGAACTTTATTTCTCAACTCAACGATCCATTGTTTTGACTCAGCGTGCATATCGTCGTTATTTTAATGTGCGGGTTGGACCCTCAGAGTCAACAATAAACCGTCTGATTGCAAATTTTCGAGAACAAAGGGCAGTATGAAACCTTCCTGGTGCTGGCAGACGACGAACGGTGCACACGGATGATAATATTGAACGGGTACAGGAGAGTATTCGGGAAGATGGAGAAACATCAACCAGGGGAGGTTCGACACAACTTGGCCTCTCAAGAGGGTCGCTGTAGAGAATTTTGTATACAATAAGAATGTTTCCATACAAAATTCAGCTTGTCCAACAATTTAAATCGACAGATTACCAGCAACGACTTGATTATGCAATTTATTTTCGTCAAAAAGCAGAAGAAAATCATGATTTTATTCATGATTTAATTATGAGCTGCGAAGCCCATTTCCAATTAAATTCGTTAATGGGCAAAACTGCAGGATGTGGGCTACGGAAAATCCAAGAGTAGTTCAACAGCGAGAATTACTCCCACTTAAGTGTACCGTTTGGTGCGGTGTTTCGTCGGAAAGGATAATTGGCCCATATGTTTTTGAAAATGAACACGGTGTCGCCGTTTCCATCACTGGTGTTAGATATCGGACAATGTTGGAAAATTTTTTAAGGTCAGCCGTGGAAAACCATCCGCAAGTATGGTTCCAACAGGATGGAGCCACAGCGCACACTGCGAGGGACACAATGGCTCTTTTACGCGACATCTTTGGTGAACGAATTATTTCCCGTACAAGCGATTTTAATTGGCCTCCGCGTTCACCGGATTTAACCGCTTCAGACTGTTTCCTTTGAGGTTATTTGAAAGGAAAAGTCTATATTATTAAGCCTCGAACCATACAGCAATTAAAAAATAATATACTCGACGAAATCAACAACATAACACCTGAAGTTTTGCGAAAGGTTATGGAAAATGTTTTGGAAAGAGCACGAATATGTGAAGCAGAAAATGGCCACCCTTTGCGTGATATCATTTTTCATAATTAAATTAAAAATATTCTCCATTAATATACTGTATTTAAAATTAAAAAAAAATTAATAATTATATCTTAAATAAGAAGTTATAATGAACTCAAACCCCTTCGGTAATTTTGGGCCACCCTGTATATATAAAGAAAATAAAAATTCACAGCTATAAGCGTGCGTGCCGTAAGCTGTCAATTGCGGAAGATAAACTAATTTATTTAAACATGAATTTTCTGTATGATTTTCTTTCCGTGAATTTTTCCGATATTTTAATAGTTATTCTGCTATTCGGAGCAGAGACGAATCCAACAAATCAGAGATCATTAAAATCGGTCCAGTCGTTCTTGAGTTATAAAATGGCGTAACTAACCCGACTTTGTTTTATGTATTAAGATTAGATATTACTAATTATTTCCCGTTGCTTAGTGAGTTGAAATATTTGACTCGGCTATGTAAAAGACAAGCATGGTATTCAAAATTTCAGAGGACAACGTGTATACCAATCCGATAATCATTTTGGATCAAGTCGTCAATTTCTGCAATTTTTGAATCAATCCGTACAGTTGGTGGTCGCCCGCTTCTAGGTTCATCTTCCACTGATTCACAACCATCTTTGAATTTCTTTTGGCACCTAAACACTCTGCATCGTGACAATCTATCATCTAGGCATGCAGTTTTAATCATTTCAAAAGTTCTACATCAAAAGTTGGAGTTTTACCCAACCGAACACAAAATTTTGTCACGTATAGCAAACACCAATTAAGTTGGCGCGAGAAGGGGTAAGTTCGCGCAGGATTAGAAGTAGTGGGGAGATTTGTATTTGGTTTTACATCAAATGTCAGATAATTGTAACCTCTGAGAGTGTATAACTTTATGATCCCCTAGCAAAGACATTATGTTCCGTCAAACGTCAATGACAAATGTATTCTGACAATTACTTGAGTAGTGGGGGAGGACGGTTTTAAAAATGGCTTCTGAGCACCCCCTCCTCGTGCCAACTTAATTGGCGCTTGCTATATCTTTGATCCATTCTCATTTTTTCGCTGGGTACGTCAAACACCGACAATTCAGTAATTAATTTGTTATAAACGTCAAAAGTTAAATCAAAATATTTGAGGATAAGTACATTAGAGATTGGGATTTCGTGATCTATCCTTTGTGTTATAAAATTCTTGTTGTGAGAGATCTTATAGCAACTGTTACATTTTGATATACCCTCATAATTAGAGCTGAGGATGTTTGCGGTACGGCAGGATCGTATGTAGTACATCCCCACCAGCGTATAAACACGATGCAGCGAAACACTTTAGTTAGTCGTGAACTGGCAACGTGATCGTGTGTTGTCTTGAGCTCTATTTAATAAGTATGACGGACGTGCCCAAGCCAAGAAAGCGCCCATTGTATAACGACGTGAAGAAATTTATCCGAGACTTTCCCGATTTGTATTATAATGGAGCACAATTGGTTTGTAAATTATGCGATAAATAGTTACTTTGCTGGGACAAATACGACTGTAAAAGACATGTTGAAAGTGTACACCACAAAGACAAAAAAGAATAATGTGCTGTCTAAAACGCAATTCATTTTCGATTTATTGACAATGCTACTCGTCTGCGATGTGCCAGTTCACCTGCTAGATAAAAAAGCCTTTCACGACTTTTGGAATAAATACAGTTCCAACATAAAGCTACCGTCACGGAGAACGTTACTCACCTATTTACCAATTGTGCGTGAGGACATTGAAAACAGAATGAAAGCAGTAGTAAATGATAAACAGTTATGTGTATGTGTCGACGAAACGACAGATCGAAAAAAACATTCTATTGTGAATATTATAGTGCGTGTACTAGATCCTGTCAAATCAACATTTCCCATTTTATTAGCCAGCAAAAGATTGGAAAAGTGCACTAGCGAAGTAATTACGAAGGTAGTGCTCGATACGCTACAAAAATTTCAAGTTTCAACTAATCAACTCCTGATGTTTATGATCGATGGTGCTGCGACAATGCGTTCTGTAGGCCGTTCTCTTAAAGCAGATTGTGAGAGACTTTTGCATGTGACATGTAAAGTTCATGCTTTACACCTTGTGGCACAAACTATTCGGCAATGTTATCCAGAGGTGGATGCATTAATAGCAACCACAAAAAAGTGTTTCTAAAATCTCCCAAACGAATTCGAGAGTTTCACAGTCGGTGCCCTGGTATTCCCGAACCACCAGAGCCAATCCTTACACGTTGGGGAAGTTGGTTAAAGGCAGCATTTTATTATGCCAAGTATTTCCAACAAATAAAATCTGTGGTTCTACAATTCAATCCTGCCGAAGCTGTAGCCATTAAGGAAAGCCAGAGACTCTTTCAAAACCCTTCCCTTGATGCAGATTTACAAACTATTTATAACAATCATATAGGATTGTTTAACGCAATCGAGAAATTTCAAAATACTGCATTATCGTTAGCGGAGTCACTGCAAATACTGGACGACGTACACGCCCAGCTATGCGCAGTAAATGACAACAAAAATGTTAATGTAATAGAAAAGTTCGAGAGTGTGATAAACAATGATTTTGATTTTACCAGATTAAAACAAATTAGTAATGCTGCAAGTGTAGATTCGGTTTCTATCTATAAAGATTATTTTAATTGTGCGTGTGTTACATCCGTAGACGTCGAGCGGTCTTTCTCAAAATATAAAAAAATTTATTCATCACGGCGTACATCGCTCACCGCTACAAATATGGAAACGTATCTAACGCTACAAACTTACTGCAAGTCTTATCCACTTGGCGCTATGCTATAATAATCGTAAATAAGGTAAGTGTGTTATTTATATACAGTACACATAACTGACATACCTAAGTGATATAAATAGCGAATGCATGTAAAGCAATAAAATCACGCATGCATCACCGATCGAAACAAGGTCATTATATTCGTGCGTTTAACTGAATACTATCCTGGCACACCGCAAACATCCCCAGCTCTACTCATAATTCACAAACACTATTACTAAATAAACTGCCAAATATTATGTTAAAAATAATGTATTTTATTTATAATTGGTAACAAGATATCACTACAGAAGCAAAGATGTGTATGTATATATTACATTGTTGACTTATTTTTTCAAACAATTAGCAACATCTAATTAATACAGAACAACTTCTATAACATATAATATCTCAAATAAAGTAATCTAATTCTAAATGTATCTATTTACAAAAATGACTGAGTAATAGTTAACACACTTAATACTGATGCGTTTTTAAAAATTAACGCATGTTGAATACTAATATTAATGAAAGAAGTTTAAATAAATGAAATGAACAATAACACAAATAAAAAATAATTTTCTTTATCTAGATATAAAAATAGAAAATTTAACATAATAACAACACAAAGTTATAGTTATAGTGACAGAATATTATTAGAAATGATTACAGAGACAATTCGATGTCGTGTCCAAGTGATTGCGTGAGAATTGTTTATTAAGAAATCAGTAATCTTATAGGGTATAATTTAGTATTTTGATATATTGATACTTATTCAAATTATATGTACATATAATAATTCACAGGCCTGCATAAAATTTGTGATGACGTGATTTTTGTTTGTTAAGCTCAGTTTTTATATAGCAATAACTAATTAAAATACAGTTGGTCTCTACCACCCAAAGATTTTTTTTGCACAAAAGATAAAGAAAAAATATAACAAAAATTTCCATGTTTCCTGTGCGAGTGGGATAGCAGAAATCGAGAACAGCATTGGATAAAAAGAGACTGGCCACAAAGGGTGACTTTAACACCTGGAACCAAAAATGTAATTCGCGAAAGTCTTATTGACCCTCAAAAAGTATTACTTCCACCGCTTCACATAAAACTTGGACTTATGAAACAATTTGTTAAGGCATTAAACAAAGAAGGAAATTGTTTTAAATATCTGTGTAAAACATTTCCGACTCTGTCAGAGGCAAAATTAAATGAGGGAATCTTTGTAGGCCCGCAGATTAGGAGCTTGGTGAAAGATCAAGAATTTGAAAATGTGATGGAAGATAAGGAAAAACATGCATGGCATGCTTTTAACGAAGTTGTACATAAATTTCTAGGGAATTATAAAGACACAAACTACGTTGAGATCGTTGAAAATATGCTGGAAAAATTCAGGATTCTTGGTTGCAATATGAGCATAAAAATTCACTTTTTACATTCCCATTTGGACTATTTCCCAGAAAACCTTGGGGACGTGAGTGAAGAGCAAGGAGAAAGATTTCACCAGGATATTAAAGAGATGGAAAAAAATACCAAGGGCGCTGGGACACAAAAATGATGTTGACTGTTGGACATTGAGAAGAGATCTTCCTTTAGCTGAATATGACAGAAAAACAACCAAACGAAGCTTTTCTGAAAAACGAAAACGTTTTTTTAAGAAGCATGAAGAATAAATAACTATTTCTAATAGTTTCTATGTGTATATTTTTGTATTTTTTTTAATATAATATAAAACTAGCTTATAAATGAAATAAATCGTGTTTTTTCTATATTTTTTGATTTTACTGGTTTGAAAAATAACCTTACGTGATACAAAAAAAATAAAAGCAGATTTGAAATCAGCGCTACCCAATTACTAGAAAACAGTTAAAATTTTTAAATCAACTTTCAAAGTGTTGAAAAATGCAGGCCTGTGTATAATTATTCAATCTTGTACGAAATTTCTAAATCGAAATAGATTTAACCCTGGGATTTAACAGAACCGTGGAGTCTCTATAACCCAGTAAATATGCATTTTCGCTCGCCCAAGCGTATACATAGATGCAACATAATTGGCAGTAGATAAGCATTGTAGGTTCGATTACAAAAGCCCATGTTTTTTACTATAAAGTTTCATTTTGCAATTAAAAGTGATTCCAGTCGAAACGTCGCATCTGAGTAATGAACCTAACTTCATGTTTATTATTACCTGCTCACCGATGCTATTGGACCTCTCCTAACCTTTAGTAGTAAGTAACACAGAAAATTTCTCGGAAATTATTAAAACGTAAAAGGATATAGTATGGACATAAGTTCAAAGTAATATTTAATGAACGCCTCTCCTTAAGTACAGAAAAGTATTTCAAAACCTCAAAGAAGTCCGAAACAAACTTCGTTTACAGGATTAAAATCATCAATGCATTTTCAATAACGACGAAAGGTACTCCAAATATGTCTGCAAAGAAAGGTCCTGCTGAATATCGTGTGAAATCAACTAATATATCTTCTGCTAAACAAATTCCAAGAACTGCAGCTTCAGCAGTAACGAGACATGATCTGGTAACTTGCAAGTACTGCAATCGGCGTTTTGCACGAGATTGATTACAATTCCATGAAGAAATTTGTGCAAGAATAGACAAGAAACGACGCCTTGAAACATATTGTCCAAGGAATAGAATTAGAGCCATTAGTTAGAAAAATTACTAAACACCAACCAAAGAGTAATAAGTCCATGTCCGCTAAAAAAATTCAGTTGTCGTGAAACTCATGATGATCTTTTAAGCAAAATTTTGTCAACAAAAATGGATCAAAGTCACTTAACAAATGAGGAAAACTGTCAGATTTATCACCATCACCAGTTTGATTAAATCCTGATTAAGTAAAACGACTGCAGCAAGACATATTCCAGTTATGCGCCACTTATGAGTTGACCAAACCTAAATCCAGACATGCCTCGAAACCAGGACAAAGAGCAGCAGGTCGTGGACGCTTCAGATTATTTATTTTCTCATTTTTCATCATAGTTATTTTATACTTTTATATTTCCCGTATGTTGCGAAGTAAACTTTAATGCTATACATTAACAATAACACTATAATAAACATCCGCCTTTTGCACTAATCTTCACTCTCTATCCGTTTAGAAGCTGTTGAACCTGCTCATCAGGTGTTTCGAAACTGTTTATTACCTGTTTCAAACCTGTTTATAAACTGTTCGATAGTATTTTATTTAGCTGTTCATGATTCGTTTTACAGAATAACTTCCCAACAGATCAAAAATTGCTAGTGAACTTATAAACAACAGCTTATAAGTAAGTAATAAACAGCTGCGAAATAGAATTTGACAAAACTTTCTAAACGAATAAACAGTGAAAGACAGACGTCTGCATTTTAATCATCTGCATTACTTATTAATGAAATGGAGCATGGATTCAATGGCCTCACTGAGTAGTTACGTAATAATTAACGTGAATTTAGCTGGCGATGTCTAGGCTCAAATCATCTTATCTACTATTGCCCTTTCGTGCCCAACTTAGTGGCTTGTTATGAATACCTAGTGATCTACCGTATGCTTTGAAATACATAATAGGTAAGGCGAGATTTACCTCAATTTGGACATTGTAGATAACCACACCTCACCGTTAATTTTATCAGGTGATAAAGGTATCACCTGGAGAGCCATTTTACTAAAAGAGGTAAAGGATCTCTTTTAGTAAAATGGCAATAATGAAGATTATGTGGAAGAACAATCGATCCGTGACAGTGAACAGGGTCGACGAGAAGGTAGCTGGTAAAATGAAAAGCTTCTGGGAAATAAAGAACAAGAACGATATAGAAATCAATTTATATTTGGCGTAGAATCCCAACTAGATGATGGTCGCCTGAAGCAACATCACATAGTTTTACATCTTCCTTGTGCCAAATATGCAGCTAAAGATGTTAATACGCCTGAACAATAATGCAATCGCATGATAAATGGGAAAATCTCAGATATTGTAACGAAGGGTAATAATAAGGAAATTTATTGGAAAGCTGTTGAATTACGGACAAGACGGAAATAAAAGTTGTTATTCATATTTTATATATAGCAGATTTTACACGTATCAAATTATACTACAGAGGAATTATAGGTGGAAATGATATATTTCGATCAGCGATATCCAAGTGTTTCTTATAATTTCTAGAATCTTATTTGAGGTTTAACAATAAAAACACAATAAAAAGCAGAAGAGTATTGGATAAATTAGGAGATTTGGAATATATTACCTATCTCTCAGTTTAGAAGCTGTTGAAACTGTTCAAAAGTTCTTCAGAAGATGTTCATTAGCTGTTAAGACCTGTTTATAAACTGTTCAAATAATACTTTATTAACGGTTTTGTTCAGCTGTTCATGATCCGTTTTACAAAACAGCTCCCTATCAAATAATAAACTGCTACAGACAATTCTTCCCAAGCGGGCGCACCCTGCCGGCTAATATGTGAAGTTTTCAAAGGGACAATAATAAACGATTTGAACATATTTTCAATAGTTTGCAAGTTGGGTTTGATAGATTATTTTACGTGGACTTACCCAAGAATTTGTTTAAGAAGATGTCTAATAGGTTTTGTCTGTGCCTCAGTTTAATTCATGTCGTAATCGAACACCTAATATTAGTTTTCATGTATTTCTTATCTCCAAATAAACAGTTCAAATTATAGACTATTTAGAGCAGACAAAAATTATAAGAAAATTAAAAATTGGTAAAGCTAAAAGCCAATATATGGTTGTATGTTCCTGATATTTCGACGATATAGATTATGTGTATTAATGTAATTGTGTATTATTTAACATGATTTAACAGCTACTTCAAAAAATTTGAAACGGAAATTGAAACTACAATTCCTTCAAAGTATTTGCCAATGGGTGCAGTGAAAACAATTGAGTGAGAAGCCTAGTCTAACCCGCAGGAAAAGATTAGAACGTAGGCAGAATATGAGAGAATCTCTAATGATTCTAGTCAACTGAAGCAGTATGTACTTCTGAGGTAGAGAATGGGAAATTCCTTGAAGAGAGACATAATGAACAAGAAATGGATGCAGCAGTTGCATTGCTTAACATATTCAATGATGGAGTGGATGCAAAGGTGAAAGTAAAAGAATTAAGAGATGTTGAAGTGCTATTGAATACATTTAAATTTGAAAATACTTGTAATATTTGTAATTTAATTAAAGCATAAACTGTAGACATTCACACTAATCTTACTTTTGTTTGATATACCACACATAATTAAATGCCCTGAATTATGTACCTTTTCAAGTGCCCATAATACTTTTGCATTTAACCAAAGGAAAAGAAACAAAACTATTTAATTGATCAACCTTAAACGATTTGACATGTATACGTTCGAGTTTATTATTGTCCTTTAGGCCACTTTCGTATTTCGACCATAGAGGCGCTGCAAAGAGTTGCCAATTGAATAGCCTATAAACAAGTAATAAACAGTTTTTTAATAATTTCAACGCATTCCAAACTATGTGAGAGAGAAGATCAATTCAAAAAACAGATGTTAACATTTTAATAATCTCTCGGAAGTTTACTGCATTGCTTATTCGTGAAAATGAGGGATTTTCAATGGCCTCGGTGAGTATTTAAGTAGTAACTAACGTAAAGTTAGCCGCGTTACTTAGCTGTGAAGTCACAGCTCAAATTCCCTTGAATTGCAAAATGAAGCTTGATAGAAAAATACATGGGATTTCGCGCTCGAAATCCTATTACATATCTACTTATATTAATCATTAATTCAAGATCATATAACATAATAAGTAAAAAATCTTTACATGATAAAGCGAGTTTTAAATTAAAAATAACAATTAAAAATCTTTCACCATATTTTTTAGCGTAATTAATATTTATGAAGTAAGTACTACACGCCAAATGGAAGACTGTACATAAATATTTAATATTCTCCGGAAAAATATTTAACCGAATATGTGAGATCCCACGGTTCACTCAAGCTTAAATTAAATACAAGGTTCAGAAGCAGGGTTAAAAGAATATAGTTTTTTGAAAATTATGTAAATATTCGTTTACATGTTTAAAAAAACTTATTATAGAAACAATATAATTTGCTGTACAATTAAAATTTGCGCATTTTGTAAGTTACCACGGTTTTTTAGAAGTTTGCAAAATTGTTAAAACCCATTATGTATCAGTGTCATATATATATATGGTACAGTTAAAACAATATTTTTTCTTGTGCGACGATACAAAGAATGTTAATATTTTCAAATATAACACTTCTTGTAATTAAGTTACACAGTATTTTATGCAACCTTTTAGACCTGTGTAAAATAGATAAATACATCTTCGCTAATTATAATGTAATTAAAAGCATTACACTTTGGTAGGGGAAGTGTCCTTAAAATGGGACAGTAAGCTAAAACGGGATACCATGTATTTTATGTGAAACGAGTGTTGCCATCTAGCGAAATATTGCCTAAGCGCAAGCTGTATTAACTTTAAAATTGTTAACGGGCTTTCAGTTGCATAGTGAATGTGATTGTTGACACACGTAAGTTTTTATGTTTTTCAATATTTTAATATATGTAGTATTATTAACTCATAATACTAAGGATTGCTTCTTTATTTGTGAAGAGAATGTGTTGATAATTTTTAAAGGCTAAGATAAGACGTTAAACGTTGATATAGGCATGAAATTTCATCAATATATTTTAAGGTTAGGTTTGTAAAATTTACGGAAGTCATAGGTTGAGGTATAGGTAAAACGGGATAGTGGCATTTTTTTAAAATGAGATATCCCATTTTACCTAAACTATGTTGATAATATTATTGACCTCATTTTTCTTTGTTGCAGTAATAATACATAGGTACACAATATGGCGGGTCGGTACTCAAGAAAAACTCACCGACAGGAGTGGTCTGAGGAGAATATGAAAAAAGCAATAGATATGGTTTTAAATCGAGAATGTGGTTATCTGAAAGCGGCAAAACTTTGCCACGTGCCAAAGAGTACTTTAGAACGTCGTGTTAAAGGATAAAATAAAATAAGAAAAGATTCACTTAAAGGTTTAGGTAGCAGACTTGTTACGTTTAACAAGGCGCAAGAAACGGACCTTGTTCGGTTTATTACTAACATGGAGACAATGATGTTTGGTTTGACCACTGAATCAGTGCGACGTTTAGCTTATCACTTTGCTGTACAGAATAATATACCGCACCACTTCAGTACTGTTAAGAAGAAAGCTGGTTGGCACTGGTTGCAAAATTTCCTTAACAAAAATAGACTATCTCTTCAAATTCCAGAAGCAACCTCAGCCGCACGTGCCAGAAGTTTCAACCAAACAAATGTTTCTAAAGTTTTTGACCTACTTGAACAACTTCAACAAAAAAATAATTATTCTCCATCAAAAATCTACAACGTTGATGAGACAGGGATCACCACTGTACAAGGACGTCCCTCAAAAGTAATTGCATTAAAAGGACGTAAGCAAGTAGGGTCACTTACTTCTGCTGAACGTGGCACTTTGTGTACCGCAGTTATTTGTATGAATGCTGCTGGCAGCTACATCCCTCCTATGATTGTATTTCCACGTGTTCGCATGAAAGCAGAAAGAGTTTCTAAATGGTGCGACTCCTGAAACAATTTGTGCCCGCCATTCCACAGGTTGGATGCAACTTGATTTATTTGAGCAATGGTTTGACAATTTTTTGAAGTTCTCTGGTGCATGCCAAGATGCTCCTACATTGTTGATTTTAGATGGACATAAAACCCACACACAAAACTTGAACGTTATAGAAAAAGCCAGAAAGTATTCTGTGACTATTTTGTGTTTGTAGCATTGTAGCCCTAGAATGCAACCCCTCGATATATCAGTCATGGCTCCTCTTTCAACTTTCTATAGTCAAGAAGTTGAATGTTTTCTACGTAATCATCCTGGAAGAGTAGTCACTATATATCAAATTGCAGAAATATTTGCTAAAGCTTATTTACGAGCCAGCACTCCTACAAACGCAATAAGTGGTTTTAGAAAGACAGGTATATATCCAGTTGATTATAACGGTTTCACCGAAGATCTGTTTTCTGCTGCACAACCTACTGATGTTCCCGAAGAGGTTCACGTTCACAATAATATTGAAGAAGTTGCGGAAACTGTTTCAAATCTCAATAAAAATGATAACGTAGATGAGGTTCAACAAGAAGTGCTACCTGAAACACCGCCAAGACCATCGGAAATATCAAAAGAGGAGATCCCCTACACGCCTCAACCTTCAACGTCGAAAGGCCAAGAAGAAGTTTCGAGCGAGACCCTGTACTTCTCCCCGGCAATAATTTTACCTTATCCCAAAATGACTAAGAAACCAGAACAGACTTCCAAAGAGCAAAAAACTGGTAAAACTGTTGTTTTAAGTAGCACTCCTTACAAAACAGAATTAAAAAATTCATTGGAACAAAAACGATCAAAAGAAATTAAAAAACGTAAAAAAAGAAATTAAAAAGAGAAAAATAGGAAAAACTAAAAATAAAAAAAAAGCTGTTGCCAAGATTGAAGAAGACGTGGATTCTAGCGCATCTGAAGACGACAGTAACCCTGAATGCTTTTATTGTGGAAACAATTTTAGTGAGAGTAAGAAAGGAGAAGGCTGGATCCAATGTGTAAGTTGCAAGCGATGGGTGCATGATGTTTGCTCTGGAGCAGAGGAAGAGGAGGAAAACTTTCTCTGCGATTACTGCATTTCTTCTTAATTTCTATTTTTGTTTGTTTATTTCAATAGTGATCGCTTTTTTTGTTTATTTTAATATCTTTATGTCCAATAAAACATTTTTAATTAAAACTTTGTTATCATTTTGCAATAAGTTTGATATGTAAATTAACATATAAATTACTATCCCATTTTTAAAATATAGGGTATCCCATTTTAACCACAACACTCCCTAAATCGGGACAGTTGCACTTTTTTTTTAAAAGCTTTATATTTTTGATATTTATATTTTGTTGTGAAAATTGTTTTGACATATAATGAAAAACACGTTATAGAACATGTTTGTACATTTTTGGCGGGATTTTCTTGATTTATCGATTATTTATGGCTAGTCAAACCTTAAGTATCCCATTTTAAGGACACTTCCCCTACATTTCTTTTAAAATATTATATTAAATATTCTGACATTGGGGTTAATAATTGTAACTAATTTAAATTATACAGCAAATCATTTAAAACCTTTAATTTCGCATTATCTCGAAAAAAATATTAATATTTTGTTATAATTCCTATCCAAAAGAATTTTTAGCACCACAATAAAAATAAAAGAGGAACTATTTTTTGCAATTGTCAATAGGTTCTGTTACATCATACTGTGTTAAAACAGTATAAGTATCTCCAGTCTTCAACCATCTATCTTTAATCATATCACTACCCTTTTCTGCTATCATAATAGTTGGAGCGTTTGTGTTTCCTCTCGGAACTATCGGCATAATTGACGCATCAATAACTCTTAGATTTGTAATTCCATAAACCCTCAATAAAGCATCTACCACTGCATTGTCATCATTTTGCGGACCCATTTTACAAGTACCAACAGGGTGAAATATAGTAGTTGTGTACTCCATGCATACGCAAGCCCAGTAGTCATCTGATCCAAATGGCAAACGAGCACAAGCAGGTAACTGTGTCGTTACCAATTGAACACCAGCAGATTGAAGAGCATTGGTGCGCAACAAATTCAAACTTTGTTTAATACCTTCGACCATCGTCAATAGATCTACTCTTTCTTTGAAAGTGTTTGCATATATTAAGGGATCACCAAATATAGGATCTGTCTTATTTAACATTAAAACGCCTCTACTCCTTGGGTGTAACAAAACTGGTCGAATCATCAAACCATCATAATATGCTAGAGGAGTGACGCTTGTTTCTGACGTTAATATTGGATCAGAAAAGAAATTGTTAACATTAGTAGGGTCCATTGAGTATTGAATATCGGGTCGTATAGCTCCAGCGTATTTAGTTTGAACCATAGCGTTTACCTGTAAGGTACCAGTTGCTGCCAATGGACCATTTCGTGTACTTCTATAATACTCAATATCAGCTCTTTGTTGTTGATCATCTGCAGTGGTTGCAGTTTGGTTAGTGAGAGCAAATACAACGCCATCTATTGTAGTATGATCATGTAAATTATAACCGACTGATAAATCTTGGAACACACTAATACCCAAGGCTTGAAGTTGTTCCGATGGTCCCACACCACTTAACATTAATATTTTCGGGGAGTTTATACTACCGGCTGATAAAATTACTTCTTTTCTTGCATATGCATTTTCGACTTTACCGTCTCTATAATATTCCACACCGTAAGCTACATTGGTTTTCGGATCTATTAACACTTTCATTACTGTAGCTCTCGTTCTTATTTCTAAATTACTTCTCTTGTTTCTTATAGGCCTTATGAAAGCACCGTTGGCGGTTAATCTTTCGCCATTTCTAATTGTATGTTGGTTTAACATGGTTCCAATTTGTCGATCAGCATTCATGTCAAATTGTTCCAAACCTAATTCTTTGTAAGCTTCAATTATCATATGTACATTCGTATCCTGATACGGGAACTGTTCCACTGTTTGATAGCCGCCTGAGCCATGGAAGGGCTGATTAATAATTTCTGGATTTCTATTATCTTCTGATTTAATGAAATAAGGCAGAACGTCAGCGTACTTCCATCCGGGATTTCCGTGACCTGCCCACTCGTCGTAATCCAGTGGTGAACCTCGCATGTAAATCATGTAGTTAAGAGCCGAAGAACCACCCATAACCTTGCCTCTGGTCCATGAACATCTGCCATCCCTTCTGGCTCGACAGCTTTGTGGAGATGGTTGCGTTTGATAACCCCAATCTACGCTGGATCTTTGCAGGAGTGGAGCGAATGATGGTACGCCTACGACTTCTGGTTCCTCGTCGCCAGCTTCTAATAGCAAAACCTGAAATCAAAAAACAATATGTAATGGCGTACTAGTTATAAAGGAAATAAAGAAATGCATGTTATGTTTTTAGTCAAAGACATGATCAACTAAAAAATAATTATAAAATCCTCCGTTTTGTTATTCTAATAGTCCACGTTTTACTCTTAAATCGTCACACACCTAATAAATAGCTTTCCATTACTAATAACTTTAAACCCTTTAAAACATCTACCTCAAATACTATTATTCTGTAGTTCTGTATAAACACTACGCTTAAGGAATGTATAAAAAGTTTTCCTTTGTAATAACACGATCACTTTTTATTATTTAGCGAATAGCTTACATGGATTGAAATCTAAAGTTACATACAGAGAACAGAATTAAATTCTAAAATCAAAGTCATAGATCCAGTTCCACAAGGAGTCAATGGTTTCCCAGAAGTCCTCATGGCGCCTCCCATATACTGTAAAGGGGTACTCAGCTGTGATACGGTGAATAGTCTGGCGAGGTTATCCGCATTCGCAAGTCGTTGTCTCAGTCAGTCCCTATTTATAAAATAAGTCACAACAGATGCCGTGTTATGTTCTTATTCTATTGAGTATCTTCCATTCGTGGCGAACTAGCTCTATTCTTGGTAAGAGTACGGTAGGATCGGTGATATGGGCTGCTTGAGCGGGTAACAAGCTTTCCCAATACTCTCTCCATATATCATTTGTACTAAAACTTTCTAGTATAAGCTGTTCTGCTAGCAGTAGTGGAGGAAATAGACTTCAGTCTTAACAGGCCAGCATCAGACTGGTCAATGTGTATTGGCAGGTGGGAATTCCACATTATTTTATTATATTCTCTATAATAATATAGTACATGATATAGAAATTGTAACACCAAAGAGGGGTGTGGATTTTTAGCCAAATTTGGCAGAAACCTATAACTATTCAAAGATAATAATTAATTATAATTTTTTTGCAATAATAATAATAATAAGAAGAAGAAGAAGAAGAAGAAGAAGAAGAAGAAGAAGAAGAAGAATGCAAGAAAGTGTCTTATTAGACACGGCTGCAATAATACGTCGCGTGCTAAACTGATGTTAGAGCGCGCGAACGTGGGCAACGTGTCCGGGAGACAAAATGACTGAACGGGTGTGTTGGGTGGGGTGCTGATGTGGTCCTCTACTGGGTGGTAGCTTAGCATATCCTATGAGGGTCTGCCCGATGGGCGGACAGATGCCATTCCGCCTTTCCAGCAGGGGAGAAAGGAACCAACCTACGCGGCGCAAAACTCGGAGCCGCGCAATGCAAACGCCACTAGGACCGATCCTGGGCGGCAACCTGGCCAGGCTGCCGTGAACAACACACACACGCCCAACGTGTGTGTAGTGCTCCCGCAATTGCGGAAAACGTTAAAACGGCACAAGTGTGACCGTCGTCGGTTGGCGATGAGCAACCCCGTGCAGGCTGCGTTTCGCGGGTCTGAGCTTTGCCTCGATGAGGCGTTGGTCGGACCGTCGAAATACTGCACGGAAACGTAAAGAAGTTGCCGGGAAAGGGTTCCTGCTGCCGTCGGAAATTAATCTATATTTTTTAAGAAATCGTTTTGGTTTGTTACCTGCCAGAATTAATTTTGATTTGAAATCCATTTCGTGAATCGTGTTACCTGTGTTATCATGTAATACAGATAATTGACATTATAAACAAAGCTACAATATTATTGAAAATTTCATGAAACGCTGGAAATCGAGATTGATGAAATAGAAAAAGCCGCAAAAAATCGTAATTTTGTATATATTTCATAATAAAATCGTTCACTTTTTATATTCGTAATTTTTACTCCAAATAAACTTTAGAACCCGAATCAGGGGTTGCTCATTATTACCCTAGGAGTTTTCGTAATAATATTAAGTTCCGTTGTCAAGACGAAACTACAAACGAATGTTATAGTCGACTTACACGCTATGTTACTAGGGTTGTATCACCGATTTACATGATCGGCAGCAAGATAAAAACATTATTCTATTATTTGTCAATAACTTTTAAGCAAATTAATTCTAATTAACGCGTGTTCAAGATGTTTTTACATCTAGAGCAGCCATGGACTGAAAAACGCATTTCTGCACTTAAATTTATTTAATGTAACTCAAATAAAACGTCATTGTACAATTCACCAATAAAATAAATGTAAAAGAGAGCATCTCGATTTTTAACTAGCATCAAATATAAAATATAATAATACTCCAATATAAAAAAAGCATTTGTATATGTACGCACAGATATAGGAATGGATAAGGCGACGAGTAATGGATTACCCATTTAACGTATACATTCCTTCTAGTAGCGTAGCTACCCACGATAATCGATGCCAGCGTCAGTCTCGCATTGCCATTAGATGTATTTCCCATGGCATGTGACGTACAAGATTGTGTATAAACGAAGCAATATCCAAGTTTCCGAAATTTGAACCGTACGCGTAAACGGACGTAGTTACAATCAAACGCCACTAGGTGGAGCTGTTTACACTCTTTGTGAGTTGGTATGGTAAGCAACATCATTGTAA
The DNA here is from genome assembly GCA_935421215.2 of Melolontha melolontha. Taxonomy (NCBI): domain Eukaryota; kingdom Metazoa; phylum Arthropoda; class Insecta; order Coleoptera; family Scarabaeidae; genus Melolontha; species Melolontha melolontha. The sequence goes on along the minus strand of OW285236.1, from coordinate 29,813,209 downwards.
GCAAAAATGTTCTTTGTTTATGAACAATTTTTAGTTGTTTTGTCAGCTAGCGCTTGCGATTTTTCAATTGTCGATTTAAACGAATAGCGCATCTGTATCTAGTTCTGCTTTAAACTCGGTAAGACTGCCGTAGAAACACGCTCAATGTTAAATGAACAATTTGAGGACCGCGCTTGGGGCCAAACATACTCTTTTAACTGGTCTAAACATTTCAAAATGGCCGAAGATCAGTTAATGACGATGAATGTTTCGGACAACCATCAACCGGCATTACATCAGAACATATTGTTCGGAATATATTTGTGAATGATAGTAGCCAGATAATCTGAGACACCTGTAACATTGTGGTGTTATTTGATGACCCATGTCAGCAGATTTTATCGGAAGAATTCGACAGGAACACGATTGAATTCTACAACATGAGAACGTAAGGTTACATACTGCTTTCCTGATACAGGAGCAGTTTTTGGTGAGAAACTACATGGCTCTTGTTCATCATCCAGCGTGCTCTCCAAGCTTGACTCAATGCGATTTTTTCCTCTTTCCTATGATGAAAATGAAGTTAGAAGGGCAAAGATTTGACCCGATAAAGGTGATTTAAATTGCCACGGTATTGTACACATTAAACAGAACTAGAGATTCAGAATGCATTTCTTTTAGTGGCAGTTACGCTGGGATCGGTCTTTCCACTCGCAAGGTAACTACATTGAAAGTAACGAACGTCAATGAAATTGCAATTTTCTTTATCGCTACATTCCAGGAACTTTTGAGTACCACCTCGTATTAGTAGCGACGCAAAGCATTTGGTATACTTCTCCTCGTACGCCGAAGAGAACTAGAATAAGTTCGAAACACGTGGCCGCACATAGTAGCTACTAATGCGAAATAACTAGGCGTTGTGTTTATTCATGTATGCTTCTGTATACATTTACACATATGATTTTAACATTTTTGAAAAAATTTGGAAATCTTTGTTAAAATTCTTCTCTGCAATTATTCAATTATTTCTATAATAATACTAATTTTTATTTTACACTGATTATAGAGAAAATAACACTTCAATATATGTCTTTTGTTCATGAGTAAACATTTTAAAATAAAATAATTTAACTAGATTTAACTGACGTCAATGAAAGTGTAATTTATGACATTTAAGAAACTATGGCATGAATTTATTACAGACGCATTACCCAGTCCATAGTCGCTCGGAACGTAAAGACTTTTTGAACACGTGTTAGTAGCCGAACTTCAGCCTCATGTTTCCGCGGTCCTTTTTTCGTCTTTTCTGTGACATTTATTCGAAGTCTCTTGATCATTTACAGTACAACTTGGCAGTCCATATTGGGGCAATACGAACAGCAAAACGTTGATTATTCCTGCGAGCGCACGGTGAAACCCGCAATACTATATTATTAGTGACGGAAATGCATTATTAATAGACTAGATATTGACAAATTGAACAGACTAATTATTTATTTATCTCTTTATTACGTTTCGTGCGTTTCAATATTCAAGATGCAAGAGATACTTAATCATTATGTCGTATTATTAATGTCGGGTACATTGAAAATTCGTACATCCTAAAATATATTTCTCTGCACAAATGAACTTATTTAGAATTTTACATATTTTTCTTAGATATCTACCAATTTAGAAATTTAAAGAAAGAACTGTGGAAAGGACAATTAGAAAGGTACAACACAATAAATTAAAAAAAAAACTCATTGAAATGCAACGGCATTAACAATAATACTAGTCATGGCACGACTTGATTTATAGGTCATTTATACAGCAAATCTGTTGAAATGTACTTGTGTACATTTAATTAAATAGTTAAAATTACAATAATAAATTATTATTATTATCATTATTTATGATATTTTATTAGTTTGCTGGAACAAACACTGACAGTTTAAATAGATTGTCCAAATCAGGATGCATATGTAAAATAGGAAAGCTACGGCAATGAATGCGACCTGAATAAAGCCGATAGGCATGTACTTGTTGACATTAATAATTAGCTAGATAATAAAATAAACATTTCCAATTTACATAAAGTGTTACACATTCCACTACATATAGAACTTTTACAAATTTTTCGTGGTTTCTCTTTATATACGTTTATGAAAAGGAAATTCTAATATATTTTGTTACACTTTAAAAATGATCCTTATACCGTTTGGGAATTTTTAATAATTTATTTAAATTAATGGCTAACTCTAAGTCATCATAGGCTGTTCAAAATTCAATATTATCATTTTATATAATTTATTTACTTTAATTGATAATTATCGAACATCATAGGCTATTTCAAACTCTAATATCTTCATATAAGTTTGTATGTTAAAATATTTTGGCTGTCACTATATCCATTTTTACTCCGGAGGTTTGAATATACTTCTGTGCAAGTTTGACATTTTGAAATTTTATGCGAAGTCATGGTTCGTATATTTGAATTTATATTTCAATTACTGTTCCTCTTAGGTAATTCTAGGTAAACAGGGCATCGTTAATTTTTTTTATTAGAATTTTGTAAATCTATTAGGATGATGTAATTTATCGAATAACCATTTTTCACTTAATTCTGGTTTTTACATTTTTGGTTTGCTTGGAGAGACATCTAAGCGAGACTTTGTTAAACTTTTGGTTATAGGTCGCTGTAACGGTTGGTATAATTTTTAATCGATTATAGACTCTTAATTATTGCGAATTAATTAATGAATTTTTGATGTTGGCTTCCTCAATTGCTTTTTAACCATGTCAGGATATCTGAGTAATTATCTATCTTTTATTTCAATATTCCGTCTGGGGGTAGTATTTTTTTTTGCTACTAATGACGTATCCATCTTTCTGCTTAAATTCACGCACAATCATTCCGCACGTTCTTTTCTTAACGATTCCGCTTTGAAGTAAATAAATATTTCGTCGTTCGAACTTGGCACCTACCTACGTAACAATATAGTATCAATTTTGATATGGATAAACCAGGCCCCAGTAAAAAACGTAGTCGTAAGGTTGAAGATGAAAATCGACAGTTTCAAGATATTTGGACCGAAAAATACTTTTTTATTTCATCGCATAACAAAAGTGTCTGTTTAATATGCAAGAGTAGGGTTTATATTCTGAAGGAATATAATGTGAAAAGGCATTATGAAACCCAGCATCATACTTTTACCAAATTATCCGGCGAAAATCGAACGCAAAATATTTCCACTTTACAAAGGGAACTAATAAGCCAGCAAGCTATGTTTACAAAACCAATTCAAGATTCTGAAACAGCTACAGAAGTTAGCTTTGATATATCTCGAATAATAGCGAAAATTTGTCGGCCTTTTAAAGATGGTGAGTTTGTTAAGCAGTGTTTAGATATCGCTACAAAAAAAATGCGTCCGAAATATGCAAAGAGGTTTGAGAAAATTCAACTAAATCGGATGACTGTTCAAAGAAGGCTTACCACATTAGCAGCTAATATAGAAGAGCAATTAGCTACGAAATCGAAAAGTTTTGAGTATTTTTCTATAGCACTCGACGAATCTACAGATGTAAGTTCCCCTGCTCAACTCTTAATATTTTTACTAGGTGTAACGCAAAATTTTGAAGTGAGTGAAGAACTGATTGGTATGAGTTCTTTGACAAGTCAGACCAAGGGGAGTGACATGCTCAAAGCTCTTCTGGAAAAATGTTCTATAATGGATTTGAATTTAACGAAATTATCTGGAATTACGACTGACGGAGCACCTTCAATGGTTGGAAGTAAATCTGGGATAATAACTATGTTAAAAGAGTATTTACAAACTAAAAACATAGATACTAAGTAATTAATGCAGTTTCATTGCATTATACATCAAGAGGCCCTCTGTTCAAAATTATTGGGATTTGAAAATGTGATGAAAGTTGTAGTACCTACTGTAAACTTTATAAAATCATGAGGTATCAATCACCGACAATTCACACAATTTCTCGAGGATATTGAAAGCGAATATGGTGATCTCCTGTTTTACACTGAAGTAAGGTGGCTAAGTCGTTAGTTGTCACTAGAGCGGTTTCTTAACTTGATTGAAGAAATCAAAATATTTCTGGCGGAGGAGAGAACGGACGTCTCCGAACTCGACAACCCTGATTGGCTGTGTGACTTAGCGTTTCTTGTAGAATCACAAATCACTTGAATGTCTTAAATACGCGACTCCCAGGCAAAGATCAATTGATTTCGCAGTTATACTCTCATGTTTCGTTCTTTCAATGCAAATTGAGTTTTTTCAGGACACAAATCAATTCAGCCAATTACAGCCATTTTCCGAACTACAAAAACAATTATAGAAAAATTCAATAAAACTGATATCAATTTCGCTTATGTTGAAAAAATTGATATTTTAATACAAGCTTTTCATGATCGTTTTCTAGACTCCAAAAAAGTTCAATCTCTATTAGACATTTTCAGCAATTCTTTCAACATTTCACCCGAAAATGCACCGGAATCAAAACAGCTGGAATTGATAGACATGCAAAATGATGATAATTTACGAAACAAGTTTAATCAAGGTAATTACTCAACTTTTACCGTTGCGTTGACAAAACCGCTTATAAAGAGTTGCGAATAAATGCATTGAAATTCGCAAGCTTATTTGAATCGACGTATATTTGTGAGCAAACGTTTTCAGTGATGAAACTTAACAAAACAAAAAATCGAAACCGTCTGGCAAATGAAAATCTGGAAGCAATTTTACGTGTGGCTACAAGTAATGTGGAGCCAAACATAAACAAAATTGTTAGGTCAATGCAATGTCATGCATCAAAATAATAAAACATGAAATATTACATTGTAATGGTTAAATTACACTACAATTACATAATTACACAAACATTTTTGAATGTTCTTTTATTTTTATCATTTGTAGTAATTCATACTATTTAAAAATAAAAATATTTGTGTTAATAAGTATTCTTTGTAGTGGCCCATACAGTCGATTGCTGTTTAGTTTGAGGCTCATATGAATATATCCAGGACTCGTCACCTGTTACAATGTTATATACAGAATTTGAATGACCACAATCAAATTTTTTTAACATTTTCTTGCACCACATAACACGTGGCTGTTTTTGCTCGTCTTTTAAATTTTGAGGGTTCCAACGACTGGAAAGCTTCCTGACATGTAAATGATCGTGCAAAATCGTATGTATTTGTTTCGCCGCAATGTCTAAGGACGCCTCTATCTCACTATATGTCAAAATCGATCTGATAAAATCATTACACGCACAGAATTGATATTTTTTGCTACAACAGAGGTGCATGGACGCCCTTCACGAAGATCTTCACCAAACGTTGGTCTTGAATTCTGCGAACAATTTGTAAACCATAGTTTTGGATATTGCTTCATTCCGAAATGCCTAACTAAGTTTTCCATACATTGCTTTGGTGTCAAACTGTATCGAAAATCGTAAAAAGTCATCACTCGAAAATCACGATTCAAAATTTCCATTTTTAACACAACTATTACTTTGTTAAATTCTATTGAGACAAAACTGTTCGTTTTTAAATCGAACTGTCAACTGAATTATAGGTTAAAAATGTCAAATTTTACGAATATGATAATTGTAGAATGCTAGCAATTCAAGGAGTACTTGATTCCGTGAATTTTAGCAGTATCCCTCGTAAAACTTTAAGGACAATGTTGTGTTTTCTTTTATTTAACCTTTATATGGCTGGGAAAAATAACACCTTCTAATGACGACGTAGGTACCCGGGTACCCCACGTTGTATATACGTTGCAGCTATACATATACGGGAGACAGTGGTGGGGAGACATAAACTGCGCTGTTATGAACAAGATTAGACATGTCTGAAAATCAGTAACCGTCCATTTTTCGAAGTGCTCGTATATAATTTGTTCGCTACAGTACATACTAAATATTCTTAGTATTTTTGGTAATAACAAGTGCAAATTTTATCGGAATGTGTGATAATACGCCTGGTCCTAGTTCGGGTTTATTTACAAAACCAAGATGGAAGGAGAACCAGGTATGATATAGAAGTTAATATAATTACAAATCCTGTAAGAGTAAAAGTAATAGTAATAATAAGAACGTAATGTGATATTTTATGGTTTTCAGACTGACATCAGTAGAATTACTAGCAGCAGCGGAACAAGCATTAGAAGAAGAGCCATTTTCTGCTTCGGATGACGACGAATACATTCCGGAAATCGAATCTGAAGAATCTGATGCAGAAATAGAACCTGTAATCGAACAAGAGGAACCTTATTCAGATGAAATTAGGAATGAAGAAGAAACGCCTGCACAGCCTACTGTCTTAGTTCCTAAAGATGGAACTCATTGGACTAATACTCCGTTACCACAAGCGCAGACAATTAACCGAAATATCTTGCGCCAAAAATGTGGCGCACCAAGTTTTAGTGCATTATATACTGCTAAAGAAACTTTTAAATCTATCATATCCAATGAAATTTGTACCATAATTTTAAGGGAAACTAACAGAAAAGGCACACAAGTAACTGGAGATTATAATGAAAAACAAGCTCAAAAGTACAAAGATTCTAAGCGGCAACCACCACCACGAAAGGTTTTAAAGGCATTTACCGAAGAGGAATTCGATGCATTTTTCGGAATCCTAATTGCAGCTGGTGTACATAAATCTAATAAGGAACATATATCTGAAATGTGGAAACTTGAATCCTTACCTCTTATTCGTGCGGCTATTTCTCGTGATCACTTCAAAATGTTTTCACGATTTATTCGTTTTGATAATCCGAATACACGTGCTGAACGATCTAAAAGTGACAAAGCTGCTAAAATTCCTGATATATGGATAATGCTAAATAGTAATTTAGAAAACAACTAAGCCGTTATAAGCCGTCTGAATGCATAACGGTCGATGAGCAATTATTTCCTTATAGAGGACATACAAAATTTACCCAATACATTCCTTAAAAACCGGCAAAGTATGGGATAAAATTTTTTTGGGCTTGTGATGCGGCAAATGCTTATCCTTTACAAGGTAAAATTGATACTGGAAAACCACCAGACGGTGAACGGTAAGTGAATACTGGAGGGCGTACAGTTCTAGATTTAGTTACTAAATAAAAAGGTTCTGGAAGAAATATAACGACAGACAACTTTTTCACAAGTTTACAGTTGGCTCATAACCTAAATTCTTGCAACTTAACTTTAGTAGGAACCGTTCGAAAAAATAAAACTTTTCTTCTTTCCAATATGCAATCCAATAAAAGTAGTAAATTCCACTAATTTTACATTTACTAAAAGAGCAACTATATGTTCGTATGTTCCCAAAAAGAACAAATCTGTGATCCTATTATCATCAATGCATACAACAGGCAAAGTAGAACATACTGGTACTGCAAAACCCGAAATTATTAAATATTATAATAAAACCAAAGGCGGCGTCGACACGATGGATACAATGTTATCAGAGTATACAGTAAAGCGTAGAACAAATCGTTGGCCCCTAGCATTTTTTTACAATATGGTCGACCTTGCTGTTCTGAGTGCATACATAATTTACACAGAGCACAATCCTAGGCTTACATCAACCGACCGACGACGGAGATTTTTGAAAGATTTTGCAAACGAGTTATGCATGTCTACTGTACTAACTCGAAGCAGTATTCCAAGAGTTTTGGGCAATCATTTTACACGTACATCACTAGAAATTGTTCTAGGACGCCAAATTACACAACCAGTCGTTACAGCAGTCAGAGATCAATCATCTGAAGATACTTCTGGGCGTATTTTGGTAGTTGGAAAATATTACATTTGCCGGGAATTGAATCACAGACAAAGAAAAACGCGAAAAGCATGTAATTCTTGTTCAAAACCAGTTTGTAATGCCTGTACCGTAACTGTACCGTAACTACCTGTTACCAACAGGCAGTACAATCCTATTATTATTTATTTTCGTTCTTTTTATACATCTTTTTTATAACATACATAAATAAAAAAATGTAAAAATGCGACTTTTGTTCTTTCACATCCATCCATATGTAATTTTAAATGGAGGTACCCGGGTACCCATACCGGTCTTAGAGGTTGTAATAATTTCGGATGGCATTTTTTCGTTAAAAATTAAAACTAAATAACGAAGTATATATAATACAATGCAATATAAAACAAGTTTAGAGATGTCACAGAATTTCCAAGCTCAGCAAGTTCAAACACAAAAAATGTTAATATTTAAATCTGAAAAAGGCACCCGGGTACCCTTCCAGTCACATAAAGGTTAACAAGTTCTATTTGCTAAACCTTTATTTCAGCATACCACACATGTCCTGGAGCTTTGATGTTCGCCATCATATTAATTTACACTTTAAATCTCTCTCCTTATTGTTAGCACACCCGATCGATCAGCATTCTTGTAACAATTTAAAATAAATCTTAAATTAATATTGATCACGCCCCACATTCAATTCTAAAAATGAAGCCAACCCATTGTCATGTAACACTCCCAAAAAGTCTTGTCTCTCGTGTATATGTAAACTACCTTCCCCAGAATCTAATTAACCGCGAAATATAGATTTTTGAAAGTGCACGGTTCGTACGATATAACGGCCACGATCAGATACATTTCTATGTAAATCACATTCAACCGCATAAGTGTAAAAATAGATAAAAATGCACCTTTTACTTGCTGGTGAACTGAATATTGCAAAGCGTGATCTAGTACAAACCTTATTGGAACACATTCACATATGCAGTTACAAAAGCGCTTGTACGGACTTTTTTGTTTATATTTAAACATGTTCAATAACTTTTAGTAAGTGGGTCACTCTACGCCTTGTTTATTTCGATAAGAGGTATTAAGGTATAAATGCAAAGAGAATGAAAGAAACGCAGCAAAAAGGTCTATTTATTCGAAAATGGCAATATTATTTTTTATGTTTGCATTTCTTACATACTTTTTCAAAACACTTGAGAAATAAATACATGATATCGTAACCTTGAATGTAGATAGAATATTTCTTTATAAAAAATAAAACCATTTTAGATTTTTCAACTTGAAAGCAACCGAGTGTATTTCGTATTATATTTAGAACATTCACCCTCAGAAAAGGTATAAAACCCCTTACCACAATTAATAATCGTATCCTAAGTACACATCTCGACAATTAAGTAGTCATCATCAGTAGGTAAAGCCATTAATCAAAGTGCCAGCAGCAGCTACATTCTCAACTATACAATTTGCCTATGACTTTTCACCAGTAGTAAGAGCAAAAACAGAAGATAATGCTACTGAATTGTTAACGGCGCACTTGTCATGCCTTGAGGATTGGTTTACAAGAAACAATTTAAAAATGTAATCAAAAACGAATCTAATAAGATTTGGTGCCAAAAGAATGGAAATTGATATCGGATACAGGAATGTGCAACTTGTCTTTGGCGAGGAGGCCGACTTCTTGGGATAGACCCTGGATTCCCAACTTTCGTGGAAGGCGTACGTCGAACGGCTGGCAGGTAAATTGAGTGTTTTTTGTTACGCTCTGAGAGTGGTTTCGCAAAGTGTTAGTGCTGATGTCGCGGTAAATGCATATTATTCCTACGTGCATACTAGACTTGCATATGGTGTTATCTTTTGGGGAAATTCAATTGATGTGGGACGAATTTTCGTAATTCAAAAGGCATATATTAGATCTATATTTAACATCAACCAACGGGATACTTGTAGGAGCACTTTTACAAAAAATACTTGCCCTACCCGCGGTATACATTTTGCAGTGCGCAACTAAAGTACTCAAAAATTAATAGGGAATTAGATCTTTTTTTAACAGATCTAATTAATTCGATTAAATTTAACGTATTTTCTCAAACTATAGATAAATTAGAAGGCCCACAGTCGTTTGTGGACATTTTATTTGGTAAATGTCTTTTCTGTGTGATAAAATATTGAATCTTGTATTTTAACCTTAAATTAATTTAGAATACAAAATTATAAAAATCGCATTTTTTGACAAGTATTATTCATTTTAAACGTCATTTCACATTTTCACGATGCCAAGACGTCATTTAAATAAAGAAACTTTTGATTTAATTGCGTTATTGCATCAGCGAGGGCAATCTGGAGCAGAAATTGCCGCAGTTTTTAAATGTGTCTCCAAGTGTTGTTAGTAGGGCTCTAACAAGATTGCAACTGTGGATCTGAGAGGAAAACAAATCAGAGAGAAGACCGCTACATACGAATTCAGACAAGGATGAATCCGTTTAGAAGTGCTGTATGGTTGCAAACACAGTTACGTGCCGCCCACTGGAGTTAGAGTTTCGGATCAAACCATCAGAAACCGTTTGAGGGAAATGGATCTTCATAGCTGCAGGCCTGTGAGACGCCCAAAATTAACTAATGCCAATAGAATGGTAGAAGAACTTGGGTTAACCAACGACTAGCAGAAAATTTTCAATGGGAGCATGGTTTATACACACACAAATTAAAATTAACTTTATCTTTGGTATTACCTAGGAAACTTTTGATAGTGTTTTTGGACCGAAAAGCAACTTGGAGACTTGTTCTTTAGCAACTCTATTAATGTTTTTCGTATCGGATAGTATGATAAACACATGTACTTTTTCTCCTGGTTACGTTGAGATATCAAACTTGTTGATTTAAATTCGTTTTTCTAATATTTATTAAATATTTCTATATCAAAGCCATTATACCTCGCGATGTTTTTAATGAAATCTATTTCTATTTCGTGTCTCTCTTTTGTTAACGGAAAGTTTAGTAGCCGATTGACTAAAAAATTAAAAGAAGCTGTCTTATCTTGAAGACTATGATTTGAATCCGCGGTGATGAATCTATTGACATTGGTTTCTTTCCAGAAAATAGCGATTTCTATTTTATGCTAATTTCTAATTACTAATGTATCTAAAAATGCTATCCTATCACTGTTTTCCTCTTCCACCGTGAGTTTAATAGTCGGAAATTTCAAATTTAGCTGTTTAACGAACATGTCTATTTCACATTTCCGTGTATCAAAAATCGCAAAAATGTCATCTACGTACCTGATCCAGACTTTTGGAAAATATTTAGCGTAATTTTTAAATTCTACTTCAAATTGACTCATAATTAAATTAACTATGAAAGGAAATAGACAATTACACGCTGTTGTGCCTTGTTTCTGTTCATAAAATTTTTCTCCAACTTTGAAGCAATTTTACGCCATGCAAAGAGTTGTCAATCTTATGTATTCCTTTACTTTTAAGGGTTCCATGTTATTCTTATAAAGCAAGTCTTCTAAATATTTCAAAGTTTCTGGAATAGGTACCGAAGGTCCAGTTTACAATCTTTAATTAATTGCATAAACTCTAGGGAATTGCTAACTAACGAATTAATTAATTAATTAATTACACTGTAATAAAAGTTACAACATCATTGACTGAATCCTTCAACACGACAAAGGGACTGAGGCAAGGGTGATTGTTGTCTGTCTCTACCAAACTCTAAAAGGCTGGACACGCATATGTAAGAACATGTTTCTCCGTGTTGGTGATGATAGTATACACTCTCTTTATCGCAGATGATCAGGTAATAATAGCAGAAGACGAGCAGGATTTGAGTTATGTGGTTAAGAAGTTGAATGAAAAGTATAGACTAGCGTTTCATGCAATAAATCTAATTAAATGTGTGGGCAGAGATAAAAACAACCCAACCTACCTTTGGAAAACGGAACAATAAAAAACGTTGACAAAGCTAAATATTTAGGTGTAATTTTCAATAACCAAGAAAACTGCAAAACCAAGATCCAGGAAAGAATTACAAAAAGTAGGAAAACTATTTGATGTTCGATTCCGTAGTTTGGGAAGAAGCTGTCGAATGTCGAGACTCGAAAGAATAAGAAATAAGAAGAAAAATGAACAGCGAGAGGGATACTATTCACGAAATAGAAAAAACAATTGACTTGGTTGGGACACAGCAAAAGAATGAATGAGACGAGACGACCAAAGAGAGTGTTAGAGTAATGTAATTATATATAATATAAATCCAAACTATTTTCCCAAAATTCCCTCTCATAAGTGAGAAAAAAAAAGATTAAGATATTTAAAAAATTTTTGTCACGCCACTGTGGCATTATAAAAAGTATCAGAAACGATATCTTAAAGTTGGCAGACAATAACAAAAATAATAAATTTGACCCAGCTGTAACGTATTGCTATGGACTTTTCCCCGCAACTTTTTGAAAAATTTTAATTATTTTGATTGAACTGTTACTTTGGTTGCTAGTGTATAAATTGTGAATTTATTATTTTGACTTGCGCAGTGGGTGCACGCCGGTTGTTCGGCTGGGCAAATTTTACCTTGAAACTATATTTTTTTATGATAGAGAGCCTGTGAGCTATCTGTGGACAGACACTAATTGTTATCAGAGTTGAGAAGACGTGAGTTATAAGATAATTTTTATCTTAGTTTTTGTAGCTTCGGGATTTTTTTTAGTTAGTTTTGGTGTTTTATTTCATACCGATTTATTTACGAGTGTGCAAAACTCGTAGTTGTTTTAATTTTTGTACGTTCTTCTAACTCTGGTGTCTCATATAAAAAATACATTTTATTTTCGTAAGTAAAAGAAATCATTCTTATTATCTTTATTATTATTTTCTTGTATGTATTGATTTGTATTTTACCATTGTGGTAATTTTGATATATATTTTATCTTAGATATATATAAATATATATGACAAAGAACGTATTTTAAAATTTCAATATAAAAGAATTTTCTATAACTTTAAATTTTGCACATTGGAGTCAAGGGCATTTTTTTTATTACATGTGACTGCGCATGTGTGTGTTAGAAATTTTGCTTCGGTTTGTCAGTTCTGTTTGTTTATCTTTTTGAAGTTGTTTATTAGGGGTGAGATTTAAAAAACATCTTTGCAATTTATTAGATTTAATTTAGTTCGGGTGTAATCAGAGGACGTTTGGATTTGTTTTGCGGTCATTTTCAACAAATTCTTTTACCTCTAAGTGTAAGTTTGTATTACACAATTCTTTATACTTTCTAAAGAATTTTTTTTTTTTTTTTAAATTAAAGATTCATTTGAGCAAAGATGTGTATGTATTTTTTATTACCTTTCTACTTGTGTGCTTAATAGTAACTTCAGTAAAACTAACAATATTCACAAATAAATTTTGTGTGGCGCCTGATTGTGGTATTAATTCAATTATTTTTCCACGTTTTCCATAGGAAACCTGAAGAGGGATGCAGTCCCATTTAAAGAAAGTAACCGACTGAGTACCTAAGCTGGACAGAGTTGGTGTGAATAGTGGTACATCCAACTACTAACTCACTATTCATAGCAGTATGTAAACATACGCAATAGCATATACGTGTGTGAGGTATTTATTATTTATACGCATTCTGAATATTTTAAATTCATAGGCGTCACGTAATACAATTTTCGATTTGTTTCTAATTTCGGGGTTCATAGTAGTAATTAAGTTACAGTATTTTGGATTTATATTTTACATAATTACATGTTTCTATTTATCATATGTTGTCTCTTTATTTCAAGGACACCTGTATATTGGCAACGACATTCAATATTATTACGTAATGGTCATTACATATGACAAAAATCTACACCAGAAATGTGACAAATAAATACACGGCGCGACTCGCGATCTCTTTAAATAGCGATCGTAATCGTATTAGTAAAAAACTGCCACTTAATTAAAAACCTGTCGGAAGCGGGTAATGAACTCATATACATATTATTAAAGTAATCTATTCCAATTGATCATTCGTTTCGTTCATATGGACGTGAAATAAAAAACCTATGTCAACCAGTTTCTTCTTAAGAAAGATATAACGTTTCTTGTTTCAGCGGAACGTAATTTATGCGAATGTGAAAACAATACGGTCCAACCTCGAAAAACGTATCAAGTTATGCAGCAGATCTAATATGTCGATTTTACTCTCACTGGTGTTACGTAAAGTATATTAAGTGCATATTATACCCTGTAATGTTGAATATCAATTACATAAGCTTTACATTAAATCGTAAGTACTGGAAATGATGTGTAGCCCATACCTTGTTTTGTATTATTAGAAAATAAATAAACTGTTTTAGATAAACAAAACTTTACAAGTACAAAATAAGTAATGGTTAAAAAAAAAATGTAAAATGAAAATGTAAATAAGAGTAATTTAATATATAAGTTTAAATTTAAACTTGAAAAGTAAATGTCACTTCGATCAACATTTAAAAAACGTGCACATAAACTATAGATAAAGTTGGTTAAATATATGTAGAACATTAATATCAGTAATTAAATCAAAATTAAAATAAATATATTAGTATGTAACTAATGAGTTGGTAAAAGTTACTATGTAATTTATATATATTTTACTTATTAAGACACCTCTGAACTATATTATAAAAAAGATTAGATTTTGTAAATAAAGAAAAATTAGGAACAGATTTTTGATAGCAGCCAATAAATAACAGTTAAAAAGGTAAATCGTGAATATTATACATAGGCATTTAAAAGATTATTGGAAGAAATATTGATCGAAAATTAGTATTACATACTTCATAAAAAAAGTTTATATAGATAATGTATAAATTGTAATAATATAAAGAAGAAATATTATACAAGTGTCCCGTATCGTTATGTTCAAATTTTAGGAGTGTAAAGTAGACTTCATTTCAACTCACAAAAACGCAAAACTTGTATATACATTTTTATTCGTTTGAAAGTTACAGATCTATGAATGTGCTTCTCAGATCATGAAAAAAAATGTGATCCTAAAGTCAATAAAAACTGATTTTATTTAAAAAAGTTCAATTAATAATATTTTCGAAATGCCCACCCGCTTGTTGAATGCAGGCTTGTGTCCGTAAGCCAACAGAAGAAGTACGTATTCGAATTTCATACTTGTTTTGTCGGATTTGCTCGACAGCCAGGTGAATACGATCCAATAACTCCTCTCTTGTGTTTGAAACTTGCGCGTAGACTAAATTTTTCATGTACCCCCATAAATAAAAGTCAAGGGGATTAAGATCGGGTGATTTGGGTGGCCATGCAACAGAACCACCTCGACCAATCCATCTTGGATAATTGACGTTAACAAAATTTCGGACAGAAATTCCGAAATGTGGTGGTGAAACCACATGTATACTGGAACATTCAGTGGTACATCCTCTAAAAGACCTGGCAGTTCGTCAATAAGTAATTGAAGGTAATTGTCCGCATATAACCTCCCAGGAAGAACGACGGGACCAATCAACAAGTCATCGATTAGGGTCGCCCAAACGTTAATAGAAAATTGATGTTGAAATTTAGATGGGCGTATGGCTTTGGGATTTTCTGATGACCACCTGTGCAGGTTTCTCAAATTTGTAACACCACTTCTTATGAACGTAGATTCATCTATCCAGAGGACTGTTCTGCAGAAATTAAAATGAAGCAGTGATTGTCTTAATATCCAGGTAGAATAAACTAGACGAGCATAGTGGTCTGCCTCAAGTAAACCCTGTCCCCTGCGATAGCGATATGGATATAAGCCCTCACGTTTTAAAATTCGCCAAACTGTCGTTCGTGGCACTCCTAGTTGTCTAGCGATTCGATGTACACTGAAAGTTGGATCCCTCGTAACAATAGCTACTGCTTCTTCCTCTAAGTCAGCTGGCAAATTTACTCCTCGGTCGAAAAAATAATCACGCAGTCCGCATTCCCGAAATTGTCTGTGTACTTCCAGAAACGTTCTGTATTGAGGAATGCGCCTATCGGGAAACCGATGTCTGTATTCAATAACTGCTTGACGTGCACTGCCGTTACAGTAGCCATACACACAATGCATGTCCGCGTACTCTTGAGAAGAAAATCGGTAAGGCATTTTGAATAAAGAAAACGTGTCCACTCACTAATAAGCTGTTGTATTAACTGAAACGAAATGTAATCCTTTATTAAAAAATGCAACATTAACAGTCATCTGAACATTTATTTATTATATGATATTCATTGTTCAGCACTTACGAAATAAGTAAGAACTTTCTTTATCATAAATAAATTTTTAATACTCTTTTTTGTAGATCTCCAAGGAATTCCTGTAGGCACTACGACACGTGTTTATTTATTTTAGGATAACATTTTATTATGCGACGTTAACAATCACAGGCCTGTTATTGAATCGTATAACTTTTTTTTAAATAAAATCAGTTTGTATTGACTTTAGGATTACATTTTTTTTCTCATGATCTTACAATCACATTAATAGATCTGTGACTTTGAAACAAATAAAAATGTATATACAAGTTTTGCGTTTTTGTTACTTGAAATGAAGTCTCCTAAAATTTGAACTTGTATAGGTATGTTGAACTATTAAATGATATATTATAAAATGAATTACGAGAATTCTTTCGCAAAACGGAATTATAATGGATTATTAAAAATTTTAAATAATAATAAACTAATCTGAAACAATAAAGGATCAACGTGGGATCCCCGAAGGCACTACCATCACAGCTGCCAGAAAAGGCAGTGAAACATATGGAATACTTCTTCCTCTTAATGTAGGCTTTAGGTCTGCTTATTCCAACTTAATTTTCATTTGATATTGATAGCCATGAGTTCTTCCAGTGTTTATTACATACTTTTTGAAAACACTTGGGAAATAAGTACATATATTATCGTAGTCATGAATCATGAATGTCTTAGAATATGTATTTATAAAAAATAAAATCATTTTAGATTTTTCAAATTGAAAGAAACCTATTGTATATGGTATCACACTATAAGAGATTATTGAGGATTTTAAATAAACAAATCAAATATAGGAAGCTAATCTGAAGCAATAAAATATGATCGTGGGATCACTAAGAAAAGACAGTGAAGAAATAGCGAAAAGCCTGCAAAAAGTCATTAATCAATTTCGAAGCGTGAAAAATAAAATTCAACCAAATCAAATCAACTCGTATTGAGCTTACGAATAGACGCGCAAAAAGCACATCCCCGTAACAATGAATAGACATTTAATAGTATGCATTAGAACAGTCAGATACTTGGCATGATGCTTGACACCAAGCTCTGGGAATCTCATGTGAAAAAGAAAAAAGGAGTTATTCGGTAGCTATAAAAAAATGTATTGGCTCTTATGGCGATTTTTTTTTATCTATACCAGAGGTGCCAAAACTTTTTTGTCTCGTACACTGCTTGCCATGTTTTATAGTACCACCCACTTTGAAATATTTAAATTGGTGACTATAGTGTGAAAAACATTTAAAAAAAATCTCAGTATTCAAAGTATGTCATTTTTTAACCGTTAAAAAAAGGTTTTTTTCACTTCTTTTTTCATTGTAAAAATTTTATTAGCTCTGGTATTTTAGGAGAAATAAATTAAAAATCATAAAAAAATCTACTGACTAGAAAAAGAAAATAAAAACATTAAAGAATTTTTTAAACATGATTAAATTAAGTATTCAAACATTCTGCCATTTTGTTGTAAACACCGATTTAACCTGTTTGTTAAAGACCTATTTACATTATCTAACGTTAAAAGAGTAACTGGATTAAAGGCTTGTTTTATTCTTTCCCGCATGTTTTCTGGTGTAGTTGGGAGTATTCGGTAGACCATATCTTTAACGTATCCCCATAGAAAATAATCAAGTTTAGTCAGATCTGGTGATTTTGCAGGCCATGGAATAGGTTATTGTCTTCCAATCCAGCGACCTGAAAACTTTCCATTCAAAGTATGTCGAACTCCAATACTAAAATGAGCAGCCGATCTGTCTAACTGGAACCACATTCTTCTTAACAGCTCCAATAGTATATTTTCTAGAAGATTATCAAAATCATCTAAAAATCTTTGAAAAATATTCCCATTGAAAAAAAAATGGGATACTATTATGCGGTCTCCAATTATGCCTCCCCACCACCAGTGTTACCCGTCACTTGCCTTCATAATATGTGGATTAACATTGGCGTAGTAATGTAGATTATGCCTGTTCACAAGACCATTATTGTGGAAAGTCGCTTCATCCGTAAACAATACAATATTGAAATACCGTACATCTCGAATGCGAACTAGACCTCAATTACAGAAATTTATCCCATTTTCAAAATCATGCCCTTGAAGTGCTTGATTCAGTTGTACATGACATGGATGGAAGTTAGGCTTTTTCAAAATGTTTTTAATAAAAATTTGACCTACGTGCAGCAAATTACTAATATCTGCTGTATATGGGTCTTCAACAACACTTGCAATAATGTTAAATTCATTTTCTTCATTTACTACGGACTTTACTCTGTCATGCTGTTCATATTTAACTGTGCCAGTTCTGCAAATCTATCCATCTCAATCTTTGAAATAATCTTGCATCTGGGTGCCTTCTATCAGAAAACCTCTCGCCGTACACTCGGGATGCTCGAAGACAATTATTTAAGCATTCTCCGAGGATATAAATTATGTCAATTGATTCTTGGATCGTATACTTCATTTTTATTACAAAGAAAAGGATAATATGCACAAGATGTCACCAAATGTCAGAATAACTAATAACATTGTCATAGGAAAGAGTAGCTCTTTTCCATAGCTGCATAGCTATTCTGTTACTGTGTAAAGCAAAATTAATGGGTTTTCGTAAATATATAGGAAACCGTCGAGAATTTAAATACAATTGTAGTTACAAATATTTTCGTTTTTTAGGATTTTTAATTTATTTCTAAGTATGTAGGTTAACTAATGTAAGTTATATAGATGTTTTATGATTTTAATGTATTTCTCCTAAAATACCAGAACTAATGAAATAAATTTTTGGGAATTGATAAAGTGCGTTAAGATGAATTGAAATGTGCAGAAAATCTCATTTAAAAAAAAATACTTTAATATCGTCACACTTATATGGGACACTTTGTACACTCAAAAATATTTTCCTAAAATAGAATCTTACAAATACAATAGATTGACATATGAACGAAAATCCTAAATTCATTGGTTTAGGAGCTATAGACCGACGCGCGCTTAGCTCTTACTCTGACAAGCATGTACAAACATGCTCAACCCAGCCAGTAAGATTCCTTACTTTTTGCTATAAACAAATTGTTGGGACATGATCAACCTGAGCTTCCTCGCACCGCAAACACTGCCCTTGACGCCTCTCCACCCCAAAAATTTTGCTTATTTTCTTGTTGAATTTATTCTTGCCACTCACTCTAACACGTATAAAATGAAAGTAAGAAATCACATTTGTGTTGGATTTTTAGAATCACGAATAGGATAACAGATTTTGGGTTAAATGGGCGTTTTACTCTAAATAAAACTACAGACACGAGTTTTGCAAGAAAACCTGAGGAGATGGAATTTTTCGAGTATTTTTCCCGGTTTTAGTGAATAAAAACCTATAAGAATATATTCAAACGTTTCAAAATAAAGTATTAAGGAACATTATCGATGCAACTTGGTACTTTAGGAACTACGATCTGTATTTGTGAACAGTGGGATCCACAAAATTACAAGAAGCCTTTAAGATACAGTTCCGTAGCAAGACTCAAGAAGAAGAAGCCCTTTGAATTATGTAGAATGCATAGCGCTAGTGATAAAAGCAGAACCAATGCTTGAACTTTCAGTGCACAAATTGTGCTGCAGAGGACCTAAGCGGCGTTAGTGGATAACTTTCGGGTTGTAATATTTCATATTTTATAACAAGAAATAAGTTTAGTTATTTATCTCTGACCAGATCATAACATTAAATAATTTTTAAAAAAATAATGGAATATTTATATTACGTGAAATGTAAATTACGCTTTCACAAGTCGATTAAATATTCCTTTGATTAAATACTTCATAACGGACATAAGGTGCGTAATTTTGAACGTTTATTTTTCAACGACGCCCACATAAAATCCCTTAGAGTTTACATTGCGTAGTAGGCCGTTCTTTTGTTAGTATATCCTTCAACAACCAAGGACTAAATATTGAGCGGCATCTTGCGAGTGTTAAGGAACCACTAGCTAATGGTTATTGATTATATGTACTTGTCTGACATATATTTATTGCCAGTGTTTAGGAGAGAATTATCTTAGTTATTAAGCACATTACTTTAATAATGGACATTTAACTATCGATCCAAACTAATGCATACATATATCACAAGAAAAACAAAAATTGATATTTAGCTTTGGCGTATCAATCTATAAATGCATAATTCTACGATAAATTGTCTCTATTAAAAATCCAATCGTGCTGTATAAGAATAAATTTTAGTCACGTGCCATGTATTGGAAATTTTTCCACTTTTGTCGTCTTGACTTCAATGACACCTACAGTTCAGGAAATACTGATTTGTTTGAACATATATAGTTTTATAAAATATCAAAAAAAGTTATTGCTTTGATATAGAAATTCAATCGACAAAATTACTCTTAATTGTTTGAGATTGGTCCATTTGTCAATACGAGGGCGGATCAGTAATTAGTGAGTCTGGCAAAAGAGAACACAATTAAAAAAAATTATTTGTTTTTAATGTTGGCCTTATTGATTAAGTAAAAAGTAAAACGCCTTTAGCTTGTTTTGGAAAATGGAAGAAGTCGAGTACCTATCAGTGATTAAGATTTTATTTTTAACGAAACAAAACATGCAACAAGCAAACATGCATAATTATGAAGCTAAAGCTGAGTTCGAGTCTGTTTACGGAGACCAATCTCCATCGATTGAAAGCATAAAAAGATGGACAACTGAGTTTACACGAGCCCAGACTAGGGTATTTGATGGACAACGCCATGTACCCCAGATATGATAAAATAAGTAAATGATAGGGTGCTAGATGATCATCAAATAAAAGTGTACGACCGACATAGCAGGGATCGGTGGCTTCGATTTTGTATAATGAATTAAAAGTGAATTAATTAAGCGGTCATTCTTTATTAGGATAAATGAATGAAAGTAATTCGAGGGTTAAACCGATTTAGGTAGGCGTTCTGCAGAGCTCTCTTCTTAGCCCGGAGTTCTTGATTATATACACATCTGACATCCCAAGGACTCGGCGCTCGATTCACCATATACGCCGACGACACTACTGTGTTTGTGGTTTCCCGGAGCGAGAAAATTGTCTACAGTTGCTTGCAAAATGCAAATGACGCCTTCTGTAAAGAGGCCCTCGATGAAATACGTTGATATAATTTTCGACTCTAGACTAACCTTCAGAGGAAACGTTTGGGAAAGAAGGAACAAGTTTCTGAGAAAGTCCCTTATGCCTCTACTCTGTCGTAACAATCCTCTCAACTTGAATCCTCTCAAACTGGATCCTCTCAACTCGTATCTTCTCAACTTGAATCCTCTCAACTTGAAAAACAAACTGCTCATTTATAAATGCTTTCTAACACCAGTTTTTGACTTAGGGCGCACTTGTTTGGTGTACCTCGGTCGAAACACATATCAAGATCATGCAGATACTTCAGAATAAACTACTCAAACTGATCGTTAATACTACGTGGTTTCTCAGAAACGAACAAATCCGAGGAGATGTAAGTATTTACTCTCTACAGGGATACCTAAAAATATTAGCCTCGGACACGTGAACAACAGCGGAGAGTGCAGAGCACCCTATGGTAAGCCTGCTAGTCAAGTCCCAATATAGACCATCGTCCAGAGGAAGACCAATACTTCGGTTCGACCATGCCCGAGACAGGAAAACAGGAAACAGCCGACCACACCAGGTGACACACAAGCGGAACTTGAGAGAGCTAGCGGTTAGTGCAAAATTTGGAAGCATATTGAACTGCACATCGATATAGTCTGTAAAAGCTCGAACATAAATCGTTCATCGATATAATCTACACGAACTCAAGCACAAACAAATCTTCCCAACCCTGAGATAGTGCATAAAGTTCATAAAGTATGAAAAAATTATGTTTTTAAAAATGAGCGCGGTGTCACATTTGTCAGCTGTGTAAAAGTGATTCGACAAATTTTATCTTTAGTTTTTTGGAAGCAAAAAGAAATCACAAGGTACGTCAGGGTGTATGATGGAGCGAATTTTTCCCGAGTTCTTCTGCACCATTCAATCAGTTTTTGTTCTTGATCGGGAGTAATGTATTTCTTTTTTGGTTTTGGGTCATACCAATGCCCAATATCGACCGAATAAATTCATATGCTGCCCGTAGACCTTCCTCAAGCATTGCTTGAATAGCGGAAATTTTCTCACCAGAAACAGCAGTTCTTGAGTTCTTGAGCGCCCACACCTAATGAAATTCGAGAAAAATCTAGAATTCGTTGTACTAATTATAACTTGTTGCCTTAGATGGAGCTTCTTCGCCAAATGCATTTTTAAGCCGACCTTCATATTGTTTAGACCCCAATGACGATTTAAAATCGTAAAAAAACAATAGTTCAGCACCAAATGTTCTCTAGTCAAATTCATTTTTAGGTGAACACAGAATCTTTAAATTATGATAATTACATTATATAATTACAGTCACGAGCTATATTTCCATTATTTAAAACGTAGATTTAAAAGTTGTAAATTTCCAGAACGAATATTATGTATGTATTTAACACGTTCCCCTGTGGGTATGTATACACAACATATATTTAAATACAGAACAATTAACTACTTAAAATTCAATTGCATCAGAATCATACAATTACTTTTCAATAAAATGTTATATACCAATCGTTTTTGTGGTGCTACAGGTTAATGCCGCTGTAAAAGAGATCTTTTTCCAATTGCTTTTGCGTTTACCTGATATATAACCTGTTACGCCCTTCGAGGTTGCGGTACTATTTTCTTTACTGCACATTACACGAAATACATGCTGTCGCGGCACGGTAAGGCGTACCCCGTACTCTATTTTTTGCGACTCATTAATTCCCATTAACACTTTTCCTTTTTGATATTTCAATAATAGGCGGATGCCAATAAACTCACTGAGCATGTGTAATAAGAAGTTTCATGTAAATGTATTGTATATAAATTTATGCATATAAAATAAACCATGTGTTTAAATTTATGTGTTTTACTTTCTAAAATAGATATATGTAGAAACCACAACATTTCAAACACACAATACTATTTATATTTTATTTAATAAATACAGAGCAACTATCGAAATTTTATTATCCTTAGAGTGTCGGCAATTGAATAAAATTTTATAAAATCGAAGACGAAATCATTCATAATAATAATAATTTATTGAAGCATATATACACGCATATGTCATAACTAGAGCAGACCAATTTCCGTGCGCGCCACGAGCGCCGGTATGGGAGTGTAATTCGTAATATATTAGAATATGCGATAGAATAGAGATGCAACATGAGCTTGTTACCGATATAAGTATAGAAGTAGAGACATCTATCAGAAATAATTAAATATACATTTGATTTTCTGCTATTAAAGTAATATGCATAAACACACGAAAAATAAAAATAGTACATACTATAGCAGCGTTGTATGTACCTATAAATAAAATGGAAAATGTATGAAATCAGTGACTGTATGCACGAGAGAGGATTTAAAAAAACACTTACCGTTTTAAGCGTCTTCCAAGGATTCACAAACTGGAGAAACTCGATTGTATATTTCCAACATCAGGTGCGTTTCTAAGGTTATTTCTGAAAAACATGTCCGCCGTGAGGAAAAAATATGTTTATATTCGGAAAACGAGCGTTCTACATCTAGTGATGTTATATTCGCATAATCAAAATTCTTTTTTAAGCAACTTAACGCATCTGTAGACGTGCCCTCACAAATACGTGTTAAGGTGTCAAAATCTGCATTTTTGTCTAAAACACTTTCAAATTTAATTAGAACACTTTTTGCGTCTTCTACAGCACATAGTTGTGCGTGAACATCTTTAACGATTTTCAGTGATTCTTCTAACGACAGCGACGAATTTTCTAATTTTGTTATTGCTTCTTCTAGTCCCAAGTAATTTTCATGAATACTTTGTAAATCAATTTTAATCTGGGCATCATGAAATTTTTTCTGGCTTGTATTGATAGCTACACTTTCTTTCGGATCGAATGATAAAACCACGTCCTTAATTTTTTCAAAATGTTCATGAAACCTTGCCGTAACCATGTACCCCAACGTGTCAGAATCGGCTGTGGTGGCTCAGGGGAATGGAGACACAATTCGTGAAATTTCCGAATTCGTTTTGGAGACTTCAGGAATACTGCCATTGTACTCTGATATTAAAGCATCTACCTCTGGATAACATCTACGAACCTGTTCTGCCAGAAGGTGTAGAGCATGGAGTTTACAAGTAATATGTAACAAGTTAGGACAATATTTTCTAAGAGACCGGCCTACAGAACACATGGTTGCGGCACCATCGGTCATAAACATTAATATTTGGCCTTTCGAATGTTTAAATTTTTCCAAAGTATCTAATAGCACCTCTGAAGCTTTTTCGGCATTACATTGTTCTAGTCGTCTGGATGCTAATAAAATTGAAGACGTTGGTTTATGTGGTTCCATAGTACGCGCCATCACATTAACCACAGATTGTTTTTTGCTGTTAGTTCTTTCGTTCACACATAAACTTTTTTATTTTCAGTTCGGCTTTGATTTTATTTTCAACCTGTTTACGCACCGATGGTAAATTCCTTCGTAACATTGTCGTGCTCGGTAATGTTTGATTCACGTATTTATTCCAAAATTAAATAAATGAATCATTACTTAACAAGGTAAACGGCAGTGTACGCACAATCATAATTACACATAGTTCATGTATAAACTGTTGTCGATTAATTTAGTTATTATTGTGCTTCGAACTGCTTACGTGTTCTTTATAATGTGTTTTTGACCAACACATTAGATATGTATTGCACGCTAAACATTTTATTTTTGAGCCATCGCATATTTAGTGCGGGAAATCCATAATAAACTTATTAACTTCGTCTGACAACGGTCGTTTTCTCGATTTATGTGTCGACGACATTTTATTACGTATGCTTACACTTACATGCAGTCTAAGCAAGTACCAAACACATACTGAATGCCTTTTATTAGTTCTGATGCAATATAATCATCCTCGCATCGGCGCAAATGGCGCGCACGCAAATTGGTCTACTCTAGTCATAACGAAATATTAAATATAAAATATAGATAAGAAGAAGAATTAAAAATAATAATAAAGACTCATCAAAATGTATGCATCTAAAAGTCATTTATCGAATCAAAACATTTATGTAACAATATCCAACTTTCATGTCATTGGGTATCCTGTTGCAAAGCTAAATAATTTGTACCCAAATGGCTTGTCTGTAGATCATGGTAAAATATGACTATGTTATTCCGATTTCTTGTGTTATTACTATGACTATGAATATGACTATGTTATTCCGATTTCTTGTGTTGTCTTGTAATCACTATTTAATGAGAATTTACGAGGTGATTTGTGTACATACTTATAACCGGCAAGGAAGACTATCCGCTACCTCGTGTCTCAGGTACCGAGAAAACTTGTAAATGAGGTAATGAACCGTATTAGAAGAAATTAGATTTTCTTAAGTAGAGAAGTAATTATGTTTCGATAAGATACAAGTCTTTGCAGGAATTTAGTAATTACAGTACTTGAGATTTTAGTGCCAAACATATATTTACCTTAAAAATGTAATTCTACATATACAGGCTGATTCATTTTCGGCCCTCACCATGGGGATCTCTCTTATTATTGGAGATAGAGTATAGGTTTAAATTTGGCAAAGTTGTTAAATTTTGTGTTTGTTATAAATCCGTAAAGAAAATAGACCTGTGACAAATGACCTTCGTTATTTAAAAAAGAAACGCGAAATCCCCATTTTCTTCCTTTACCTGTAGCACCGACATTTGGCCCTGTAGAGAAAAAATAAAAACACGTCCTTTTGGCCATTTCTAAACCTCTATCCAGTGGTGTACTCTAAATTTTTATACGACGATTCGTTTCTTTCTGGCCATCATCAACTATCTAATTTCTTAGAGGCGCCATATTGGATTTAGACATCTTCAAAAAGAGTTTGTTTTTCTGATTTCAACAATGTACCGCATGCTGACTAAAGTTTTTGACATTAGGTTTTATTTGAAAGAATAAATTATAAGATTAAATAAGGTAGCCATGGAATTTCAATCTGTCAAAGATTTCATTTATTGTTCATAAATAAGACAAAAATGTCATACACTAACGAAGAGAAACGAGATATGATAAGTATTTTTTATACTTCGAACCGAAATTCAACAGTAGCGAGTACAAGATATCTACAATTATATCCAAAGCGACAACAGCCTCATCGAACCATTTTTCTAGATCTCGATAGAAATTTGGTCGAGAATGGATCGTTTACTAAGCCGCATAAGATATTTTACAAATGGTAAATTAAAAGCGTGTTTTCAAATTTCATGTTAATCTTGTATTTTTATAGATAAATAATAATCCATCAATTTCTACACGCGAAGTAGCGTCAGAATTATATTTGTGCCAGTCCAGAGTATGGAGAACTTTACATAAAAGTAGTTTTAAACCATACAGGATCCATGTTAGTCACTCTTTACTGCCTGGAGATAATTTGAGAAGGCTAGAATATTGTAATTGGTTAATGGGAAGGATAGAAAATGACGAAAATTTTTTAAGCAAAAGCATGTGGTCAGATGAAACAAAATTTACAAATTCTGGAATGTTCAACAGAAATACGGAGCACTATTGGGCAGTACAAAATCCCCGACAAAACAGGGCTAGAAGACCACAACATCGTTTTGGAATAAACGTTTGGATGGGTATTTTGGCAAATCGTCTCTTAGGACCAGTTATGTATGAAGAACATTTAAATGGAGAAAGATATTTAAACATTTTACGTACATACGTATCTGACTATCTTGACGACAATATCCCATTAAATCAATTACAATATTTATGGTGGCAACAAGATGGCGCACCAGCACACAATGCAGCTGTTGTTAGAAATTTCTTAAATCAAGAGTTTGCAAACCGTTGGATTGGAAATAGGGGAGTTGTTGAATGGCCTGCGAGATCACCTGATTTAAGTCCGCTAGATTTTTTTTTATGGGGATATGTTAAAAATAATATTTATAAAGTAGATGCGCCACAAAACATTGAAGAATTACGAGACAGACTTAAGAATACCTTCGATGCAGTTCCTAAAAGAACTATACAAAGGGCAGTACAAAATGCCAGAAGACGTGCCCAATTGTGCATTACCGAAGTTGGCCAGATAATTGAGCATTTACTGTAATTGTTTATTGTTTACTTTTCTATGTATTTTTATTAATGTTTTTGTGATCTTGTACTCGCTACTGTTGAATTTCGTTTCGAAGAATAAAAAATACTTATCATATCTCGTTTCTCTTCGTTAGTGTATGACATTTTTGTATTATTAATGAACAATAAATGAAATGTTTGACAGATTGAAATTCCAAATACCTTATTTAATCTTATAATTTATTCTTTCAAATAAAACCTAATGTCAAAAACTATAGTCAGCATGTGGTACATGGTTGAAATCAGAAAGAAAAACTCTTTCTGAAGATGTCTAAATCCAATATGGCGCCTATAAGAAATTAGATAGTTGATGATGGCCAGAAAGAAACGAAACGTACAAGGCCAAATGTCGGTGCTACAGGTCTAGCGGACTTAAATCAGGTGATCTCGCAGGCCATTCAACAACTCCCCTATTTCCAATCCAACGGTTTGCAAACTCTTGATTTAAGAAATTTCTAACAACAGCTGCATTGTGTGCTGGTGCGCCATCTTGTTCCCACCATAAATATTGTAATTGATTTAATGGGATATTGTCGTCAAGATAGTCAGATACGTATGTACGTAAAATGTTTAAATATCTTTCTCCATTTAAATGTTCTTCATACATAACTGGTCCTAAGAGATGATTTGCCAAAATACCCATCCAAACGTTTATTACAAAACGATGTTGTGGTTTTCTAGCCCTGTTTTGTCGGGGATTTTGTACTGCCCAATAGTGCTCCGTATTTCTGTTGAACATTCCAGAATTTGTAAATTTTGTTTCATCTGACCACATGCTTTTGCTTAAAAAATTTTCGTCATTTTCTATCCTTCCCATTAACCAATTACAATATTCTAGCCTTCTCAAATTATCTCCAGGCAGTAAAGAGTGACTAACATGAATCCTGTATGTATCAGAATAATTGAAACATACATGAGTAGGTAAACCCCACCAGTTTTGTATAATACAAAGGTATTTTTAATAATATTCTTCACACCAGATCCTGTATGGTTTAAACCTACTTTTATGTAAAGTTCTCCATACTCTGGACTGGCACAAATTTAATTCTGACGCTACTTCGCGTGTAGAAATTGATGGATTATTATTTATCTATAAAAATACAAGATTATCATGAAATTTGAAAACACGCTTTTAATTTACCATTTGTAAAATATCCTGTTGTCTTGACCATTACGCGGCTTAGTAAACGATCCATTCTCGACCAAATTTCTGTCGAGATCTAGGAAAATGGTACGATGAGGCTGTTGTCGTTCTGGATATAATTGTAGATATCTTGTACTCGCTACTGTTGAATTTCGGTTCGAAGAATAAAAAATGCTTATCATATTTCGTTACTCTTCGTTAGTATATGACATTTTTGTATTATTAATGAACAATAAATGAAATGTTTGATAGATTGAAATTCCATGGCTACCTTATTTAATCTTATAATTTATTCTTTCAAATAAAACCCAATGTCAGAAACTATAGTCAGCATGTGGTACATGGTTGAAATCAGAAAAAAAAACTCTTTCTGAAGATGTCTAAATCCAATATGGCGCCTATTAGAAATTAGATACTTGATGATGGCCAGAGAGAAACGAAACGTCGTATAGAAATTTAGAGTACGCCACTGGATAGAGGTTTAGAAATGGCCACAAGAATATGTTTTTATTTTTTCTCTACAAGGCGAAATGTCGGTGCTACAGGTAAAGGAAGAAAATGGGGTTTTCGCGTTTTTTTTTTAATAACGAAGGTCATTTATCACAGGTCTATTTTCTTTACGGATTTATAACAAACACAAAATTTAACAACTTTGCCAAATTTAAACCTATACTCTACCTCCAATAATAAGAGAGATCCCCATGGTGAGGGCCGAAAATGAATCAGCCTGTATATGTTAACTATTTCTTTCGGGAGTTGTACTGTGTTGATGTCACTATTTTCTCGACCAGCTTTCGGAAATCTCTCAGCTGCCATTTTCAAGTCCTTGCTACTGTAGATTTTCGAGTTGTACTACGTTTTATTCGTTTGGATGCCAATATCTGTAGGTTGGTATCGAATGGGGGTCTCTGTCTGCGGTGTGGGCGTTACGTTGCATTCGCGGCTGTATTGAATGTTTATGAACTCGCGGCTGTATTGAATGTTTATGTACTCGCGTCTGTTTTTTTATAAAACGTTTTCCATGTATTGGATAGTCTCTGTCCGTCATCTCTTTTATTTAGATTGTTCGGTCTTTTCTCTATTTCGATTGCTTCTTTGGTTCTTTGGCAGAAGTAAATGTTGGAAAACACAAGGTGTATGTCCATGTGAACAGGTTCAGTTGTATGTACCTGTACATATCTGTTTCATTTGTAACAAATGCATAATATGTGCCTAACGTATTCATGTACTCAAATTTCTTTGATACACTAAGTAGGTAGATAAATATTAAACATATACAATGAATACTAAAGAGAAACAAAATAAATCATATACACAAAACAAAACAGCATACAGTACAGAGGCTACAGACATCAGCGATAACTAAATTCAGACCAACAGTTGGTAACATCAAGCGCGTGCACCTTGGCCAGTAACAAATCTCCCAAGGTACAGGATACTGTACACTGTGGACTATTTCGTAGATGGATTATAGATTGTTCAGCTCCATATTCACTCAGGGTTGATAGGTCTCTGAGAAAATACCACCTGGCGAGGTTGTGCCTTGACCTACCCACCACGCTTCTTAATATGTTAAGAGACCTCCAAGTACTATATTTCAGTGTCCATGGTAAAGTAGGGTCATTGAGGGATGAATCCATTTATATTGTTAGCCACCCTGCCTCTTCACTGGTTTTGTCGGTCGGTCTGTTGCTGGCGATACATTGGTATTGGTAGTAGTCTTAAAAGTATCTGCATTTTAATATGCTTCTAGGTGGTAGACATTCACATAACAGATCGTGGGTATTTTGTTCTGCTTTCAACCTCGCGGTGTTTGCGGTGACTTGAAGTCTAATATCTGGAGAGACTATCTCTTCTAGGCTATAGAGCTTATCTATGGGAGCTGCTTCCATGTACCCTGTTATAATTCTACATATGTCATTAAGTGCAACATGTTTGAAATTAATTGCTGAACACCCAGTTCTAATTTCAATTTTGTCGCATTAAATTTTTTTTAATAAGTTACTATCACTCGCGAAATGAAACATTACATACCTTTTTGAGTCCTCTGACGAAAGAATTACAATGAACCAAAATATATGTCATTTTTTTGTCAAAAGAAAGTCTATATTATTCTTTGCAAAAAACAAACAACTTTTAAGCAGAAACAGCATAATAAATTTGTTTCAAGTTCATATAAAAATAAACAACGCACCTTTGTTAATATATTAATATTTTTTCAGAGAAACAAATCATTATAATTAGCATATGAAAGGCACTGTCTCATTATCACATTGAACATTTGCATAGACATTTATATTTCATATGCTGCATATACATTTGTATGTATCTATGTACATTGTACATTACTATGATTAATGAGCACAAAAAATGAATCAATTTCTGTAACTTAGGAAATTTGTTTCCATATATTTTTCCGACTAAATGCATGGTATATATCATACAGATAATATTGGTAGATACACATAAATATTCGATATTTCTATTAAACGACGTACTGTAATTATTTGTCCGAAGGTTGTTTATGTCCATTGTAACACGAAGCGAAAACGATCTACAGTCGAAAGGAGTTAACGGGAATGCCTATATTAGTAAATGGCATTATATTGTAATGATAATGGCATTGTTATGTGTGGTAATGAAACAATTCTAGCATGAATTAATAATATCCAATACATTCTTCACATTGTTAGTAGTCGTGGTATTTATTAGAAACAGCGTTGCGTGAAAATAATAGACCGTTAAAACCTTTTTATTATCTTATTTTTGGTTTCCAGATTATAAACTAATAAATATTGAATACACTTTCCGTAAAATTTAGAAATGTTTACAACCTTTGCAAATTTGTTTAAAGAAAAATAAAAACAAAAACGACAAAATCAATAAATAGAAAATAAGGCAATATTTTAACCCAGCAAATTCATATACTATTATTAACCTTCACCATGATTAGCCACGTATTGTGTGCACTCCTTAACCCTCAGAAAGGACGAGGACCTATTCAAAGGACATACGTCACATCCGGGTCCGATTTAGTAACTTATGTAAATAAAACAGACACAGGTAAACCATTGGTCATAAAGAATCCCCACACAACATTAAGCGTAACGACAAACTACTAAATTCTATAGCGTCTTTCACACATACATGATATATGTTCCGTTAATATGAATTAGCATATAGTCGAAATTTGTATAATAGTAATAACAACAATAATAATAAAATTAAATCGTTTAATGTACATGGATTATATTAAATTTTATACATCCACAATGACACGAATGAGGGGATTAATGAAAATTACTGAAGAAATAATCTCCGGTATCAAGATAGAGTAACTGAATTGATTCGGCTTTCACTTGATGGAGATCCATAATTTAAAATAGAAATAAAACTACGGTTCAAATCTTCACTTTTTAATATTTAATCGTAACACGACAATTGTTTCGCAAGCACAGTGGCTTCCTTAAGTACTTACAGCTAAAGAGTACGTTACAAACTAAATTAAGAAATATATATGTATATATATATATATATATATATATATATATATATATATATATATATATATTGAAATATAGCTGATGGTCTAATTAGCATAAAAGAATAATAGATGGTCAAAATAAATAAAAGTTTATAAAAGTTGAAATTAATGGAATTGAATTTATATAAATTGGGCGCCTTTAATTTGAAAAATGTAATGTTAGATCAACGCTATCTATGTTCTATTATGATAATCCAGCTAGTAGTCGTGAGCACAAATAATATCAGGAAAATTAGACTCTATAGGATCTTCGTCGGTATGTATTTATCCCTGTGTATGGTGTTTAATAGTTTAATCAAATATTTAAAACTTTACAACTAAACACTAACAAATAAAAGAGTGAGTTATGAAATAAGAGTAAAAAATTTATTGAAATAAATAAGGAATCTGTAACTTTGAACAAATAAATGTGCCTAGCGACAAATAAAATAGTTTAGAAATAGTGCACGTGTGTATAATACAAAGATGTTATGTTTAGTAATAAAAATATGGTCTAATATTGAATACAAACAGTTAACACAACAATTCAGGTAAGTACCACAATGTTTAAATTATTTATAGTTTACAATTATGTGAAAGTCAACGATGTGCATAAAAGTAAAATTCTGGAGTTTGTTGCTTTTAAATGTTATTTTAAATCAAAATAATATTAACTTATAGTCTTTGTTGTAGAAAAAATTATTTAGTGAACCTGTTTTCCGTTGAATTACACCGTTATGCAGCCTGAAAGTGATGTGATTGGACGATACAGAGTGCCGGTCTTCCAAACTATCGTGACGGCTTTAGCGGCGTACAAATAGCTTTGGTTCTGCCTCTTGGTCGGTGATTCTATTCAAAAGATGCTTGGCTCGTATCTGGTTAGTTTTCAAGCGATTGTCTTCAGGATTGTTTTTAAAAGTTGTAGCAAGTATTTATGTCTTGATTCAGCAAAAATTTGAAATGATATCACAGGTATTCTAACTTTTATTTTAGTTTACTTTTGAGTAGATATAAATTGCGGCCATACGTTATTAAGTTTTTTAGGAACCGACGCCGATAACGATTGTTTATTTTCCAAAGCCTAGTTAATATCGTTAAATAGCCTCGGAGTTATACTTTTATTACATTTGTAAACATGAAGAATATAAAAGAAATATTAATTTTGATATGATAATAAAATTTATAAAATAATTTTCAAATAATCAGAACATGTTTTCCAGTATAAGGTTATGTTATATGCGTGTGCAGTAAATAACATTTTCGCGGGTTAGTTTACTTTTAAAAAAAGCGGGCGTGTCTAATTAGTATCGATACAAAATTTTAAATTTAGATAAATTAGCTATCTGTAATTTCGCGCTAATGAATTGAATTATGAAATTGAAAATTAAAATATAAAATGTAAGGTTTGAAATAAAAATAAATTAATTTGATATATTCAAAGTTATCGTCATATTAATTTATTTACATTTCGATACTAATTTTACAAATTAAGTCCGCCAATTTAACCCTTCTACTGTGTGTTATTTATTGTTAAATACTGTTTTTCCCATTACAGTTGCTGGAATAAGGGTGCAGTTTGCCCCATTACTATATATATATGTATATAACAATTGATAAATTATTGGAGTTTTTCGGCTTTTATATGAAATATTTACAAATATCAAATTAGTATGTATGTAATTGCAAAGTAAGTGGGGATGTAAACATTGCTGTCTACAAAGCAAATCATACGAATTTTTTAATTGAAAAATATTGTCTACTTTGGGACGTGAACCCAAGTCTACAGTTTGCCGGACTATCGCTTTTACCACTTAAGCTACGATAGACCTTGGTTCAAGCTATTTAGAAATGCATTATAAAGTAACAGTGTTAATGAATCAGGTGTCAGTTATTGAATGTAGATGTCAAGTTGAAAGCAGAAGTCAGTTTTGAAAACTGATGTCAGTTTTGATAGCAGATGTCAGTTATTGAAAGCAAATGTCAGTTATTGAAAGCAGATGTCTGTTTTGAAAGCAGATGTTTGTTATGAAAGCAAACATTTGAAAACAGATGCCTGTTTTGAAAGCAGATGTCAGTTATTTCAGTCAGTCATGATGTCAGTTTGAAATTGCTAATTATTACTCCATAGCTATATGAGTGTATAGATAATTTCGTAGCCGTTTATTAAATATAACAATTGATAAATTATTGGAGTTTTTCGGAAACGTAGACAATATTTTTCATATAAAAATTTCGTATGACTTGCTTTGTAATTTGTAGACAGCAATGTTTACATCCCCACTTACTTTGCAATTACATACA
Organism: Melolontha melolontha; assembly: GCA_935421215.2. Taxonomy (NCBI): domain Eukaryota; kingdom Metazoa; phylum Arthropoda; class Insecta; order Coleoptera; family Scarabaeidae; genus Melolontha; species Melolontha melolontha. The sequence goes on along the minus strand of OW285236.1, from coordinate 29,779,030 downwards.
TACTAATTTGAAATTTGTAAATATTTCATATAAAAGTCGAAAAACTCCAATAATTTATCAATTGTTATATCTAATAAACGGCTAAGAAGTTATAGTTGCAATGGTTGCAACAATTCTGTTACATACACTTCAGAGATCACGGTGTTATTAAAGAAAATGGGGCCTAGAATCCGTCGAACTGAATGAAACTGCACACCAAACGCCTATTTTCGCATCATGCAGAGGCACCTCAAAGTGTTCGTTGACCAATAACGAGTGTTTTCAGAGATCACATACCCGCTAACATTGAACCATGTTTAATCTGTGATAAAGTCTAGATTCGGATCCAGATAACCATCAGCGACATGAGTGAGTAACCATTCGCAATAATGTTGTCGTTTTGCATAGTCCGTAGATTTTAATTTTTGAATCACCCTTATTTTGTACGTTCGCATATGCAACTGCTTCAGCATGTTCTGGAATGACGTTCGCTTGATGTTTAGTTGGGAGGATAGAGGTCTAGTTGATTTCCGTCGACTTCTTAGCATGGTCTCTTGAACACGTTGAATATTTTCCGGTTAACAAACCGTCTTTACACGCTTACGTTTGGCGTTAGCGATTGAACTCTTAGCTTTAAATTTATTAATCATTTTCTGCACAAAACTTTTAGAAGGAGCAGACGTTTGTGGGTATTTTATCATGAACCTTTCATTTAATGTTACAAATGATTTACATTCCAAATAATTTTCAACAATAAATACTCTTTGTTCGATTGAGAACGGTATTATGGAGAACCCTATTCACAACCACCATTAAAAACTGACGACCCAACACTGTTAAACACAATATGACAGTTAACACGTAATGGCCGCTGGACATCATGTGACGCCCCTCGAGCGCCTGATTCAAATATCACGTATAGTAGGATATGATGCTTAAAATTACGTAGTTACAAAAGAAATTAAGAAAAATTTCATATTTATAGAGAAAACTAAATCTTAATATTTTAACACGTAGAACTAAATTGAATATTATTTACTAGCCAAAGTATGATTTTAATCGAGTGTGTAACAGAATCTAGTGTAACAGAAAAAAAAGAACTTAAAATAACTGAGGGTGATAAAGTTAAATAAAAGAATGCTGAATCGATTCAAAAACAACAGAAAATCTTAGTTTGTTAGTCCGTTAGTCCGTCTCCGTAGAGCAAGAATTAACTTTGGTTGCTCTGTTACAATGTCCTGGGTAGCAGGTCACGGCAAAACTCCTACGGTAGGTCGAGAAAAGCAGCGTGGATATTAAAACGACCTGGAGTACGACAATCGCACAGGCCAAAAAACATCAGATTATTTCGGATTGTTTTTTATAACATAACAATATTATGTAGAGAGAAATGTTTCGCTTGTCGTTCAAAAAAAGATCCCAACGGGTAATTGATGCGTTCAATTATCATAACGTGTTGCCAAAAAAGATCCCTGAAGATAGGGGGCTTCGAGCGATACTCTACATAAAGAGACTAATTAAGCCCTACTAATTAGCAAGCACGTGTTGAACGAAAGCGAGATAACGACGTCTCGATATCGATGTCGGTCTTAAAACCCTGTCCGATCGAATCCTCGCGATCGGCAGATAGATTGGGGAAAAGCAACCAAAAAAAAACTAACTAGTACGCAATCATTTTTGCAAATCTATAAACATACAGGTAGGTTAAATGTAGGTGTAGGTTTCCGCGGTCGTTCTCTAGATGTAGATCTCGGTTTCCGGGTTGGAACCGCGTCGAGTTAGGCGTAATTGCCAACGTTTCGTCCACTGTTTCAAGGACATCTTCAGGGCTTTACGTAGATGTTTGTCGTTTCGCAGTAGCATGAAGAATGTTGTGACAGAGACCGGTACAACTTATATAGGGGGGGCCGGGTCAGATGGTGGCCTGCTATTGGCTGGGGACAGTGAGCCAATGGCATGCGTCGTATAGGCGTGGTGATTCTTAGTTGAGTGCAGTAGAGTTTGCCACGTCGGATGTAACGTATAGCCATCGTTTCTATTGAGATTGCGGGGATGTTTGTAAATTTCAATAGATTCACGGATTTTCCTAGGGAAATAATGCGGTTCACGGGACAGAAGCTTGACATCTTTGAATAGAATTTGATGACCTGAGTTTAGTTTGTGTTCTGCCAGCGCTGAACCGGCTATATGTAACAGTCTAGTACAACCTTCATATTCGGACACACGCACGCTGACTGGCGGCTTATTTTCGCCAATGTACACACTGCCACACGAACACGGAATGCGATACAGTCCTTGTGCTTGGAGTGGAGATATTTTGTCTTTGACCGAGGATAAGAGGTCCGAAACTTTAGAATGGGGTCTGAAGACAGTTTTGATTTTATTTCTATGTAGAACCTTTCCTATATGATCGGTGATACCTTGAATATACGGTAAGAAGGCGGTGCTGATGTTAGGATCGGGTTCACTTCGAGGTTTGAGGTTACGATGTCTCACTATAGTACGGTGTATGTCGTGGGCGTTATAATTATTCTGGAGTTGGGTGTTAGGCTCTCAGAACCTAGGGCACTACTCTCCGAACTTAAGCATGTTTCTAACACCCTACTCCAGAATAATTATAACGCCCACGACATACACCGTACTATAGTGAGACATCGTAACCTCAAACCTCGAAGTGAACCCGATTCTAACATCAGCACCGCCTTCTTACCGTATATTCAAGGTATCACCGATCATATAGGAAAGGTTCTACATATAAATAAAATCAAAACTGTCTTCAGACCCCATTCTAAAGTTTCGGACTTCTTACCCTCGGTCAAAGACAAAATATCTCCACTCCAAGCACAAGGAGTGTATCCCATTCCATGTTCGTGTGGCAGTGTGTACATTGGCGAAACTAAGTGGCCAGTCAGCGTGCGTGTGTCCGAACATGAACGTTGTACTAGACTGTTACATATAGCCGGTTCAGCGCTGGCAGAACACAAACTAAACTCCGGTCATCAAATTCTATTCAAAGATGTCAAGCTTCTGTCCCGTGAATCGCATTATTTCCCTAGGAAAATCCGTGAATCTAATGAAATTTACAAACATCCCCGCAATCTCAATAGAGACAATGGCTATACGTTACATCTGACGTGGCAAACTCCACTGCACTCAACTAAGAATCACCACGCCCATACGACGCATGCCATTGGCTCATTGTCCCCAGCCAATAGCAGGCCACCATCTGACCCGGTCTCCCCTATATAAGTTTTACCGGTCTCTGTTACAGCATTCTTCAAGCTACTGCGAACGACGAACATCTACGTACAGCCCTGAAGATGTCACTTGAAACAGTGGACGAAACGTTGGCAATTACGCCTAACTCGACGCGGTTCCAACCCGGAAACCGAGATCTATATACAGGTAGGTTCACAATAATAAAACGGAATGAAATAAAGGAAGACGCTAATTTGCTATAAATAAATGAGTGTTTATGAACATGTAACAGCCTGTTTTATCTTGGCCACTCTGTATTTGTTCATATATGAAAAATTCGAAAATTTTGGCAAAATTACTTAATATAGTAACTGGTCTGTAATTGTAAATATCACTACGATTGACACTTTTAGGGATTGGCACAATCCTTCCAATCCTCCAAAATTCAGGAAAGGGACCAGTAACAAAAATTATATTGAAAATGTCTGCTAAGGGTTCGCATAAACAGGTCTACAATTTCTAAGTAAGCGACGTCATATAAAGTACTGTAATTACACTACATATTTTTCCCACCGTAATAAATAACGACATTACGAATATAGTGCGTAATCCATCATCGCATATATGGTTGATATATGCATGCTATTAAAATACACTCGCTAAACCTGTAATAATTCGATTCATTATTGTATTACATATTTCAAAACAAGATAACTTGATTTCTAATAAAATTACATGAGCGGCGGCTATTATCGAAATTTGTATAGTGGATAACATTAAGTTCATCTTCGCATAATTTTGGGGCTACTTTATATGTACATAAAAGCTCTCATAAATAAACAACGCATCATTACTTCGCATCGGATGTATCGATTTCACATTATCATTACCATTATTGCTAAACAGTTTGAAACAAATTTTCCTAATAATATTCTATTTCATAGTTATGAATAACTGATTAACCCTTCAATTGATTAATAATATTAGCGTGCTTATAATTTATTTCACTTTAATTTTATCTGCATTTGCACATCTTTTTTCATTGCCAATAAATAATATAAAGATTTTTAACATTTTTTTTATAAGAACAATGACAAATATGAGTGAGTATGTATATGAATATTTTATTAAGGGCAACGTTCCTTCGTTGATTGATGAAGGAGTTTGTTAGATGTTCGTAGACACTTATTTATTTGTCGCAAATTAGCGTCTGTCTTTATTTTATTATGTTTTATTAATTGTTAACCTACCTGTAAGTGCATCTGCTTACGGTCCTTTATCCGTAGGTATGATTGCGTATTAGCTTTCCTCGTAGGCTCCCCTCTTCACTTCGATTACCAAGTGCGACATATCTTTCGCTCAGATGTAAGATCGATGCCGACATCTAACCGTGGTGATACCGCTCTCGTTCATCATCATGGTTGCTTGTTTATAGGGCTTTAATTATTTCTTAATGAAGGGTATCGTTGTTGTAGCCCTCCTACCTACAGGGATATATTAAGCACCACGTTATCTTTTTAGAAGCACCAATTACCCGAAAGGGGATCTTTTTTTACGGTGACGACAGGGTGATTTTTCTCTAACGAGATATAGTTGTGTGTTATAAAAAAAAAACATCAGAACATTTTGGTACGTAATTTTGAAATTAAATTATTTCATTTAATTTTTATTCGTTTATTTACATCTTTAAAACAGATGGTTTTTTGTATGGGCGACTGACGTCTCCCAGTTCGTTGGAACATCTACGTTTCTTTTTTTACACAGCCTGTCGTAGAAGATTTCACATCTACGTAAAACAAATGAGAAGTAGACAGCGCAATTAAGGCTAAATACCAATTACCGAGACGAACAATTGAGCTAAGAACTTTCTTTTTTTTTATTTATTTATCACTCTCTTATTTTAGTTGATTTAAGTTTTTTTATATACACGCTATGTACGTAATTAACTAATTTAAATTCATAATTTAGCTAATAACATCTGTTCAATCTATTTATACGTTATCATAGTAGTCAGATTTAGCCTTTCTTTAAACATATTCAATTTTTCTTTTTCTTTTGTTTTCTACGTAATTCTATTCTTAATTTCCATTTTTTGTTTCAATTAATTTAAAAGCAGCATTGATTATTTCTTTTCTTCATTTGGTTTATAACGTAATTTCACACATTTTCGTTGTTAACAAAAACCAAGTGTGCATAAAATATTCGATGCCTTCGTTGAATCTTTTTTTTTTGTTTTTTGCGCAAAGTCGAAGCGTATACAAGGATAGGTGTTTCTTTCGCATACACGTTCAAATAAATTTAGTTTATAGCTATTTTTTTTAATTTATGATTTCAAGTTAAGATTTACATTTCCTCGTTTATTCGTTTGGTCTAAATTAGATAATTACTCATTTCATTTATTCATTTCTAGATATTAAATTTTTCTCTATTTTTTTCTTTTTTATTGTGCTTAAGTAATTAATCATTTATTCATTTCTAAGATATTATTGAACCTCAAACGTTTTTTTGTTCAATTTATGCTTTATTCGAGCCTGTAAATTTTAACTTAGTTTATGTAAAATATATTTAAGCCTCCAGACGTATACCGAGTCTGCCCAATAATAATGCCCTGTTTGTATTTATAATTGTGAATCAGATAAATACGTATTTTGACGAGGTTTTTGTGTCCTGGGAAGAGTTTAATTCAGAATTTTTGTTATTACATACATTGTAGTTAGAAGCATGTTCGTTTTACTATCATAATCTGGAAAAAGTGTAGTGGACAATTTAGAGGAGAATGCGCAAGCCTTATCAAATTTAAAACTGTTTTAAAGGTTTCTTCCTTAAAAATTAATTTAAATTTTATCTATGAGCATTTTCACAACTTACCTAAACAAATAGAATATTTTGAAGCGCAAGCGATAAAACTAGAAGATGGAATTAAAACTTTAAACAATACTCTAAATAACTTTAAAACTATTTCTGGAGAGTTTGGTATATTTTTTCAATATTTTCAATTTTTTCACTAGATATATGCATTTTGTATATATATATATATATATATATATATATATATATATATATATATATATATATATATATATATATATATTATATATATATATATATCTGGAATTAATTTCAATTCAAGTTAATTTAAATAGAGTTATTAATTTATTTTCGTAAAAATAAATTTCTGTATATACATTTCATTGCCAGAGCTCTGAAATATATTTCGCCAGAGCCGTTAATATATATTTCAAAACTCCGTCTGTTTGCATTAAAATACGTACAAACAGACAACTTCTATCAATACCGTCACGCTAAAACATTCATATATACTTGTTAAGTTGGATCGATTGTACATTGTCGGCGCCGATGAAGCACACCCGATACGGAATAGCGCCGGTTCCGCAGTCTACTCATTACGCATTCTTTTTCAATACGAAAACAATATGTCCAATACTATCGACCATGGCCGTACGAGTAATATGCATTTCTCTGAAAGAGCGTCGGAGCAAAAGTTAATTTCTGTACTTTTTGAAACAATTTTTCTTCGTGTTTGTAATTATCTATATCAACACACACACACACACCTAGGTGTACCTCCCCGAAAGGAACCGATTGGTACCACCCGCAACGTTCTAGCTTCTAAATTGACTGACTTAGGAGGTTCCAAACTTTGGGGCCTTATACCACTCACACCATGTGAGGTGCCCCAGCCGAGTCCCAGTGCATTTTCGTGAAAAACACTGACAGACGTCAGTTATTAAGCTTTATTAGTTACTGAGATCCAGGATGATAGACAGTTTTCGTTATGCCAAGTATATCAGGGTACGCACGTGCTCACCCTAATACACAGAAATATAACGGGTATTCAGAAACATTCGAAGCCAAAGTAGTCCTTGAAAATATGAAGTCATGTCTGATATAGATTGATACATTTACTTAATACAATTTTATAGGTTATCATACATGCAAATGTCAGTTTATGTCGAAATATATTACTTTTCTCCCGACCGAGAATAAAGTGTCATCTTATACATCTGACAATTGACATATATTAGACTACTTTATTCTCTAGGGAATAAAATATTCGATTTTCCCTAGGGAATAAAGTGAATACTGTAGTGAATGACTTTTGGTTCATTTTTTTTCTCCCGACCGAGAATAAAGTGTCATCTTATACATCTGACAATTGACATATATTATACTACTTTATTCTCTAGGGAATAAAATATTCGATTTTCCCTAGGGAATAAAGTGAATACTGTAGTGAATGACTTTTGGTTCATTTATTTAAGTCAAAATTAATTCAACTGTCAGATTGACGAAGCATTTAAATATATCAATCAATTTTATTTTGTAATCAATCAACTGTCAAACTAATAATGAAATAAATTATTACATTTAAGGTCGGGAGAAAAGTTTTGTATGTAATTCGGGAATAAACGTCTATAATCCCTCAACAGAAAATGCCCTCGCTCCCTTCGGTCGCTCAGGCATTACTTACTGTCTCGGGATTAAAACTGTCGTTTATTCCCTTAATACATAAATATCTATTAAGTCAAAATTAATTTAACTGTCAGATTGACGAAGCATTTAAGTGTATCAATCCATTTTATTTTGTAATCGTAATAGTAACATTAGATGAGTTTACAATATTTATATATGGACAATCATCTGATATCTTAACTTGGCGATTGCTTACAGTAGTGCTTGTGCAAGGTTCGTTCTCATTTACTTGTAAACTAGTTTTACATTAGTAACCAGAAACTATGCCCATTTTCATGACAAACCAACTTAATTGAATGACATCAGATCAATCTATCAATCAACTGTCAAACTAATAATGAAAGAAATTATTACATTTAAGGTCGGGAGAAAAGTTTTGTATGAAATTCGGTAATAAACGTCTATAATCCCTCAACAGAAAATGCCCTCGCTCCCTTCGGTAGCTCAGGCATTACTTACTGTTTCGGGATTAAAACTGTCGTTTATTCCCTTAATACATAAATATCTATTAATATGCCATATTAATTAATATAAACTAGTCAAATAATGATTTTAGAAGGTAACAGTAATTAATTTGCAAATTTCAAATTAAGTATTTTGATATTTTAGAGAATTCTTACTGAACAATAGCACCTCTTCATGCGATAACTGGAAAAAATTACATAATCCAATTAATATGCTATTCATTCTTGTGTAATAAAGCTCATCTAATCTATAGTAACATGTAAAAAGACAATGCAGAATTAAGAGAAAATAACTTTACAAGTAAAGGTTTTATACATCTTATAGTGACAATAGTATCTAGTTATCGTACTAGTTTAATATATTAACATTCAATAAATTATTGTAAGAAATGGCTTAAAATAAATTTGAAACAAATAAATTGTTTGTAAAGTCCTTAGATTACAACCTTATCATAAATTGTAGTTGTATAAATTACCAACAATAATGAGTCATTATTGTTGGTAATTTTTATAATTATTGTCATTATTAATGACCATAATTATAAAAGATGTTGAAAATGTCCACCACCTTCTTCCAAGCATTTTACGCACCTCCTCCGAATGCTACTAAATACATTTTGCAGTATGGGACTATTTCTAATTTCACTAATTTTATTTATAATTCTGTCCTGGAGATATATATAATCTTGCACTGGTACTTGATAAATTGAATTTTTTAAAAAAGGCCATAAATAGTAATCACACGGTGTAAGTTCACAAGATCTTGGAGGCAATTCATGATCGCTGTTCAAACTAATTAAACGATTTCCAAACACTTCTTGTAACATATTCATTAGGATAGTTAAAAATTACTGAAAAGCCACTTCCATCAACGGGAACGTACAGACGCGTTTCGCTCTAATTGAAGCTTATCAATGTACGGTATCTCGAAGACAGACATGGCTTTTCAATTCTCTACTTTGTGTATATATAGTTAACATTCTGAACTTACTGCAAATGAGAATTAATGAATATTAATTCCCATTTTTACATGTCAATGTCCTCTTATGTGATGCATTAATAACTACAATCCGACAAACCAATCCGACCATATTAATGCATCACATAAGGCGATATTGACATGTAAAAATGGGAATTAATATTAATTAATTCTCATTTGCAGTAAGTTCAGAATGTTAACTATATATACACAAAGTAGAGAATTGAAAAGCCATGTCTGTCTTCGAGATACCGTACATTGATAAGCTTCAATTAGAGCGAAACGCGTCTGTACGTTCTCGTTGATGGAAGTGGCTTTTCAGTAATTTTTAATTATCCTAACAACCAGTAAGATCGTAGTCGCGGAGAGGTGTGTTATACATGCTAGTACAAAGTTGGTTTGTCGGATTGTAGTTATTAATGCATCACATAAGGCGACATTGACATGTAAAAATGGGAATTAATATTCATTAATTCTCATTTGCAGTAAGCTCAGAATGTTAAACATATTCATTGTTTCCCTCGCTGTGTGAGCTCTAGCACCATCTTGTTGAAAGTATCCCAAAGCTAGTTCATCATCGCGAAGTTGATTAAAGAAAGGCAATAGTATTTCCTGTCGATATCTTTCTGCACTCAAGGTATCATTAAAAAAAATTGGACCAATAATCCTTCTTCTACTTATAGCGCACCAAACACCAACTTTCTGAGGATGTAAAGGAGCTTTAACATAAAAATTATTGGGCTTTGTATCACTCCACATTCTCATATCCACTAACATGAAACCATGCTTCGTCTGAAAAGAAAGTTTTGTCTAGGACATCATCATTAAAATTATTTGTAAATCATTCGCAAAATACTACTCGTCACGGATAATCAATATCGAGGATTTCTTGCAAACAAGTTATACGATATGGGAATAACTGTAAATTTTCTTTTAAAACTTTATGGCAAGAACCAACTAACAACCCGGTTTGTTGAGCAAAAGTTCTTACTGAAGTTTTAGGGGCATCAGTAATTATTTATCTAACATTCCCAATCACTTCTTCTGTCCGGACTTTTGGTCGCCCACCACCCTCTTGGCGTCCCACACTACCAGTTTGTCGAAAAACTGGAACAATTCTGATCAGTGTACACTGAAAAGTATTATAATCAAAAGCAAGGTTGGGAAATTCATCTCGAAATTCTTCCAAACAAGCTTGAATTGAATACTTCCACTGGCCATCGATCTTTTGACCATTTCGAAAATATGCTTCAACCATGAATTTTTTGTGTACGTTAGTAAATACCATGTTCAAAATTAAAAAATATAAATTAGTATCTTCGATCTTAGATTCTGACAATTTTTGACAGACTACAGTTGACATTTAATAATTATTACAAATCAGATACTTAAGTAAAGATATACGATTTTTTGTTCAGAGCCCACTTGACTTCGAATGTTTCTGAACACCCGTTAGAAAATTTTATGTCAATAATATTAAATTTTGAGAAAAACGTTTTTAAAACATTATTGAATTAACCTGTTTTTAACTGTAACATTCTTAAAATGATCCAATTTAGATAGACAAGAACTGTTTTCATGGCTCCGTATTATATAATAAGACTTGCTCCTAGGGATTTATATTATATCTAACGTAACCGGTTTATAGATGTCGTCTAGTGCTGTAACAAAGGCGTGCCCGTGTCTTCAAAGTCACTGCACACCTTCTCACAAGTATTTTAGACTCTAATGATGCGATTTATCAACATTAGTATCTGGTGCAGAAGCACTACAGGTCTGGTGCATTTCGCATACGAAAATACCGATTCGGGTTTTATTGTGTCGTTAATGTCACGGTGAGGCATCGCGCAGATGCAAATCCGTGCTGTTCGTAGAGAATGCGAAGAAACGCCACGTCGAGTTTGATTAATTCGATGCGGTAGTAACAACGCGAAAAATTGATTCGCTAGCGTCTTCTCTAGCGTGAAGTACAAGTAAAACTAATTATTCATGAAACACCTTATTGATTGAATAATATTAGGAATTTTGCAGTCAGTAATTTGCATATAAGTCGAGGAATTAGGGTTTGAAAAGATGTAGATATTTAATCCACCTGAAGACGGAAGAATTAGGAATGCATATTCAAAGGTCATGAATATTTGTGATAGCGCGAGTCAGCCTTTTCCAGATTTAAATTAAGATATTTCTAAAGTCGAGGAGAGTCACTAGTGTCCTTAAAAACTCAAATGTTCGCATTAGAAAAATTTCAAGTTGTCTTATTTACACCAAATATATTAACCGATTAATAATCATCGTAGGAGATACATGTTGAAACTTCATTATATGCAACAGAAAACACAATTTGTTTAGTTCCAAAAAATATATTGTATTGTAGACACATCCTATATATATGTTTCACCAGGTGCGGCTCGTGATGACCTATTTGGGAGTGCATGTACAATGATGCGAGTGCTTCGTGTATTCTCGTGTGTTTCACCACACTGTGGTTGCATGAGGTGGATGAATACACACTGTAAACTTAAATTTGGTACCTATTTATATAAACACAAAGGGGGTGGACCTATTATAGTTTTAATTTGAGTAGGGGAGAGTGATTTACCTCTACCTGGTCATTTAAAATTATGCCAAAATTATAAAATTTATTCATTTCTAAAGCTTCTAACATATTGAGTTCTTTACTTTTACAAAAAGGTTTAAGTATATCAATACGTTATGCACGTATTACGAATTTGTTACAAATGAATCAGACATGCAATATACATATCTGTAACTGTACACATGGACAATACACCTCGTATTTTCAGCATTTACTTCTGCTTAAGACACGTGTTTCTGCCATCTATAGGCGTCATCAGTCAAGCTAGTGAAGCAATGTAATACAAATCATACAAATCTTTTTAAGAACAGATTTGTATCTGTATATACATTTGCGCTGAAATCGGCTACAAGATAAAGCAAATTTCGTCCTATAAGGTGGCACTATTTAATAAGTGACATCTGACGGACGAAAGAGACTATGCCGAAAAAGACGACCTATTGTGTGTATTGTGTAGTGTATTGTCCATGTGTACAGTTACAGATATGTATATTGCATGTCTGTTTCATTTGTAACAAATGCGTAATACGTGCATAACGTATTGATATACTTAAACCTTTTTGTATATTTACCGCCATCTGGCTCGTATTAATGGACTACACCTATACGTATTTTTTCGCTTATGTACCAGCATAGCTAGTCAAGCGAAAGGTCGCCTTTTTCGGCAAAGTCTCTTTCGTCCGTTAGATGTCACTTATTAAATAGTGCAACCTTATAGGACGAAATTTGCTATATCTTGTAGGCGATTTCAGCGTAAATGTATATACAGATACAAATCTGTTCCTAAAAAGATTTGTATCATTTGTATTACATTGCTTCACTAGCTTGACTGATGACGCCTATAGATGGCAGAAACACGTGTCTTAAGCAGAAGTAAATGCTGAAAATACAAGGTGTATTGTCCACGTGTACAGTTCTGTAACTGTACACGTGGACAATACTAAATAAATAAAACACATAAGCGTTGTCCTTAAAGTTTGTATTTATATTTACATAAGAAAGAAATGTAATTGGTATATTTAAAAGTAATTAATCAAAGTAATATGTACACGAGGAGCGGTAATTAAGTAACTGAAAATTAACACAAAAATACTCTGAAACGAAAGTTTAATTGAGCAGTAAATTAAGGGTTAATTGAATACGATTAATATAAAATAATCTCTGTATCGAACAATACAAAGTTACCTTTGATATGCGGCGATGGGCGGCCACGTGGTGCTTCGTATACCTGGACAGATATGCAGAGCGATGTTTGGCCGGAGGAACAAGAACTTAATTAGTTTAATTAATATGGATTCGCTTAAAAGAATAATATATATAGAACAATACAGGATTACCTTTTAATTGCGGTGAGATGCAGAGGCACGTGTATCATGCCACCGGTACTTGACCAGTACGGCGGGTGATGTTGAACTGTCGAGGGTTCTAACGAGAAGATTGGACTGATAGTTTTGTATCGAAAGAACACTGGTTTTGAAAACGGTCTGTTTTATGACCTGTCGAAGAGAGGGGTCGATATCTTGAATTCTAATTGACTAAGAAGCGGGACCTGAAGAGTTGTTCTATCGATGGCATAAATATTATTAAAATAACCCTTGTGACATAAGCTTTCTAATGATATGAAACATAACATATAAAAGGATGTATGTAATTCAATTAAAACAATTTAAAACGAAATGTAAATAGAAAGAAATTCCACAGTAACGTTAGGGTTGCTGACGGTCAAGTAGAAAACGAAGGGTCTGGGTTAAGATATAACAAAAGAGATGCTTTCTATTTGCAACGAGTACATAGAAAAATGTCTTAAGTTAAAATGTAATTTTAAATCGAGATATTCAAAGAAGAAATATATTTAAAAATAGATTAAATTATTTTTATATGCTAAGCGTAACAAGATCAATAATTTAAAATAGAAATAAATCTAATGGTTAAAATCTTTACCTTTTTAATACGTAATCGTAAAACGACAATGGTTTCGCCAGCACAGCAGCTTCATCAGGTACTTTTATTTCTATTTAAAAGACACTTTACTAATCTTGTAATATTATTAACTGATTTTCATATTAATATCATATCTACAATGTTTTTCTTGGTAATGTTATTGTCATTACAAAGTTCTACTTTAAATGTATTTCTTCATATTTGTTTTCACTTCTTCATATAGCATTTCTTTTGTTAACAATGCGTAAACGCATTTCATAAAAGCAATATATACATATATATATATATATATATATATATATATATATATATATATATATATATATATATTATACCCAAAACCTTGAGTAACAAAATTAGGTAAAAGTGCAATATTTTGTGTAGTTTATAATTGTTTAAAATAGTATGTAAAATATTCCACAATATTGTGAAATTCGTTATACGACTGGTATTTTTTGCTAGAAAAATACAAGCTTGCACAACATAACCTTCATTACCATCAAAAAGATTGCGTTACTTCCTGAACATATGCAAATCTTCATTAAACGAAATGACGCATTAAACTTATAATCTGCTATTTGCTACACTATTGTTAAATAGTATTATTCATTTATTTACCATAAAAATCAAATAATTTCATGTACTTTCATATTTATTTGTTTAATTTTCAAAAATATATGTATATATATATTGCATAGTAATTCCAATACTTAGGTTTATTATTCACTCTGCTTTCCAAATTTACAAGAAAATACACATATACAAACCAAATCAAGAAAGATGAGCTCCGTGTCATTATTGATTGCATTTACTAAAGATAATAAAGAGTCATTTGATCTGACCGAAGTAATACAGGATGGCACAGATAAACCGGAAATTTTGAATTAACTCTCTCAGAATTAAAAAAAAAGAATTTATAAAAGTAAATTACATACCATTAAGTGTCCCAACAAACAAAATTCAATTTCTAAAAACAATGTCCTTAAGATGATGGCCATTCGAACGTATGCATTCCTAGAAGCGAATTCTGATATTAGTCATAGCACTTTGAAACACCTCCATAGAAATTGCAGCGATTTCTTATTGAAGCCTCCTTTTCTACTCAACGATTATCATTGGGCGAGTAAACTACACTCTGCTTTTAAGGTGTGACCATAAGAAAAATCGCACACCGACAAATCTGGTAACCTTAGGGGCCAATGAATATCGCCAAACCCTAAAATTACTTGGTTGCCAAAAAGTTTTCAAGCAGCTGACATTGATACCCGAGCAGAATGGCCCATGGCTCAATCTCGCTGAAACCAAGGTTAATAAAGATCGAGAAGGCTTAGAAGAAGTAGCATCCTTTCTGTCATCCTCAAAGAAGTAAAGCCAAGTCACACCTCACATTGATACGGTATACCAAACTATAACCTTTTGTCTGTGTAATGAACGTTCGTGTAACTGACTAGGCTTGTCAGCAGTCCAATACCTGAAATTCTGCTTGCTTGCATACTTGTTGATGTGGAAATGAACCTCATCCGACATGATAAGGTTGTCAATAAAATTGGGGTCTTCATTAATATTGTCAATCATTTGCTCACAGAATTATGGTCGCGCCACGAAGTCTAATGGTTTTAGTTCCTGAACAACCTCAGTTTTGTAAGGGTGAAACTTCAAATCACTGTGGAGTAAACCGTGATTTGAAATTTCACCTTTATAAAATTGAGGTTGTACAGGAACTGAAACCAGTAGACTGGAGTGAACGGTTGTTCGATTTAGATAATAACACTGTTTCGTGTTTCCTTGCCAATCGTCGTAAGCTTCTTGTAATTGAAGAACTGTCTAGGGTTAATTGAGTTAGTTGATCACCTGATAACTTCTTTTTTAGAGTTGAACTCATCTTCTCGAAATTCTCAACCTATGTGTTTATGGCATGGCAAGATGAAACGCGAACATAACGTCCTACATTGTGATGACGTCGAAATTCCCGTTGAGCAAGAATCGAACTGTCACTATACTTGTAAAATACCGTAAAGCTGCGTACAGAAGAATGCCACTCCCACCTATCTACAACTCTTCAGGGCTGCCACAACTACTTTTGAATTTTTTTGTTTCCCTGTGCCACACGGTATAAAGATTTCAATTTAATAAAATGGGAAAGATAATGGGAACTTATCGCATATTGCCTGACGAACTTATAAAAGGCCTACCTCTCAGAGTAAATTCAAGACAAGAATAAACATATAAGTTCAATCGCGCTTCATATATGATTTTTCTAAACCATAGTTCTACTTCGCGGATACTCTAGGTCAGTGTTTCTCAACCTTTTTAACTCCGCGACCCCCCACATGGTAAATATAAATAAAATTAATATTTTTCGAAACCATGAAGCCATCAAAATTAGTTTGATACTTGGAAACTGAACATCCGGCTTATAAAAACAAACCCTTGGAATTTTTCGAAAGAAAACTGTATACTTTGAGAAATCAACAAACTTATATTTGTAAATCAAGCCATACTGATAAAGGTGTACTTATATCTTAGCATTAAGAGTAGCTAAGGTGTCCAAACCGCATAGATTCGTTCGAAATCTCATATTGTCTACTGCGACTGATATTATAAGTATTTTAACGCCCGCCGCGTTTTCCTCATGTTATGTGCAATTGTTTTGATGATGTGAATGAAGATTTACCTAAAACCAACAATTCCGTGGAAGATGGCGTCGAGGCTTTGACTGGCAAGTTTCTTCAAATCATCCAAATATTTAGAAATTTATTGAAGCACTGCAGAGAGAGCAGAGTCTTAACAAACTCAAAATAGAGCAATATGTAAGTGGCGAAGAACCACCCATAAGCCAGAAAAGGTATTGGGATTATGCTGATAGAATAAAGCGCTTTGTCAGTAACTTCGATATTCAAGGAAATATAGACGATCATTTACGTGGGATTGCCCATAATTTTAATTTTTAATATTAGTAGATATGTAATTGATTGATTGTAGTAGATAATATATATATATATATACAATGTGTCCGGGAAAATTGGGAAATCTCTCGGATTCAGATAGAACATTAAAAAATAAGATGACAAGTTACCATATTTTTTTTCCTAGCGGCCCTCCCTACGGAGATACGGCCTCCTAAAGGACGCCACTGGAAATCAATTTTTCTTGAATAACTTTTAAACTACTTATTATAATTTAATGAAAATTTAATATGATAAACAGTAGTAAGGACCTCTTAAAATACTGCCCTTAAATTTAAATTATCATGTTTAGTTTACCAGGGGCGGACTAGGTTGTACATTTTAATGCTTACATTTTTAACACCCTGTATGATAAGGAGTTAAAAAAAACAAATTTGGATACCTTGAGCATTAAGCTAAGGAAAAGGTACTCTTGTTCATTGTCGATAAAATGAACCGTTTTCGAGGAAAAAAAAATAAAAGAATTAATGTTTTATATCTATTAAAAAGAACCATGTTTTTTATTTTTTTTTGTCTGCAACAAAGTGTGATACAAAAGTCTGAAATAAAACTGTTTTCAGTACTAAAAAACGCATTGTTTTTACAAACGTTACTATGGTACCCACGAATTAATAAATATCTTGCATTGAAGTGTAAATTTTAAATCTTGTAATCTTTCATATTGTTAACACGTTGATCCTTTACTTCGATATTAATTTATTGAATTTTTAATATCTTGGTAAATTTAATTTGATGATGGGATACACATTTAGTGAGTATGCAGATATGTATCTTATGTACGGTCTTGCATCTTGCAATGCATTGGAAGCAAGAAGGTTGTATGAAGAAAGATATCCTAATCGCAATATTCCAAATCAGAAAACATTTCAGCGACTTGACCAACGTCTAAGAGAGACTGGTGGGCGATTCCAGTTAATAAGGTAACATTATTGACTTTCTTTAATGTTTTAGGAAGTTTTGCGAAAAAAAGTACTGATGCTGGTGTGAGAAGAACAGTACGTACGGTGCAATTGGAGGAAAATATTTTGGATACTGTAGGTGATACTCCTTCAATAAGCACTCGAAGATTAGCCGCGCAGCTTAATACGTCAAAAACGACAATTCATGAAGTACTTAAAGAACAGTTGTTTTACCCTTATCATCTGCAAAAAGTGCATCTACTACTTCCTGAAGATTTTCCTCGTAGAATCCAGTTCGCAAACTGGCTGTTAGATCAGCAACGAACAAACCCATACTTCATTAGCACTATTCTTTTTACCGATGAAGCAGGGTTTACCAAAAATGGTATTGTAAATTTACATAACTCGCATGTATGGACTGATGAAAACCCTCATGCCACTGTCGTTCATCATTATCAACATCAGTTCCAATCAATTAATGTTTGAGCAGGAATAATTGGCAATTTTTTGATTGGACCATG
This sequence comes from Melolontha melolontha, assembly GCA_935421215.2. NCBI lineage: Eukaryota > Metazoa > Arthropoda > Insecta > Coleoptera > Scarabaeidae > Melolontha > Melolontha melolontha. Next base: position 29,760,993 of record OW285236.1, on the reverse strand, counting down.
CGTACTGCCGCCACGATTGAATGGTGAACTTTATTTACAGTTCCTTCATAACGCTTTTCTGGATTCAATAGAGCATTTGCCACTTGCAACCCGCCAAAGCATGTATTTTATGCATGATTGGGCCCCACCTCATTTTAGCGTTGCTGTACGCGACCACCTGAATAACGTCTATCCAAACCGTTGGATAGGCAGAGGAGGTCCCACTGCCTGGCCTCCACGGTCTCCCGACCTAACGCTAATGGATTTTCACCTGTGGGGTCATCTCAAAACCTTGGTGTATTCCTCTCCGGTTGATACTAGGGAGGAACTTTTACAGAGAATCACATTTCATTGTGATGTGATAGGAAACAATGCTGGGTTGTTGTGGCGAGTACAGCAGTCCTCTATTCGTCGTGCCCGCGAGTGTATCAGAGTTCACGGAGCCCATGTTGAACCCACTTATGAAATTTTTAATAGATTATTTCTAATTAGCGTATTTAGGTTCAATCGTTGCAAGCTTTAGTGAGTACATTTCTAAACATAATTTTTGTTAAGGTGCCTTTCTGGGACAAAACTGCATTTCTAAGAATCTCTGTAATTTTGTCGTATTAAATAACCTAAACTAAAACTTTTTTGTTCCTGGAATGACTTTTGTATCACACTTTGTTGCAGACAAAAAAAAATAAAAGACATGGTTCTTTTTAATAGAAATAAAACATTAATTCTTTTATTTTTTTTCCTCGAAAACGGTTCATTTTATCGACAATAAACAAGAGTATCTTTTCTTTAGCTTAATGCTCAAGGTATCCAAATTTGTTTTTTTTAACTCCTTATCATACAGGGTGTTAAAAATGTAAGCATTAAAATGTACAACCTAGTCCGCCCCTGGTAAACTAAACAAGCTAATTTAAATTTAAGGGCAGTATTTTAAGAGGTCCTTACTACTGTTTATCATATTAAATTTTCGTTAAATTATAATAAGTAGTTTAAAAGTTATTCAAGAAAAATTGATTTCCAGTGGCGTCCTTTAGGAGGCCGTATCTCTGTAGGGAGGGCCGCTAGGAAAAACATTATGGGAACTTGTCATCTTATTTTTTAATGTTCTATCTGAATCCGAGAGATTTCCCACATTTTCCCGGACACATTGTATATATATATATATAAATATATAGGATATATGTTATATATATATATATATATATATATATATATAAGTATTGTAAGATTTACTAGAATAAACTTAAAATAGAAACAAAAAAAAACAAAAAAACTTCTAAACACGCCAGCAGTTTATGCTGCCAGTCCTAAGCCTGAATAAAGTGTGAAGGGAAGTTGATGCTATTGTTAATAAATGTAACCGTAACATATTTTCGACCAAGTGATTTTCGATCTGTCTTTTGCTATTCGGTCAACTACTTTCGGTCTATTGAGTTCCGTCTACTTGTCATGATCGAACCCCAGATGGTAGAAGAATGTAGTGCCTATACGATGTCTTCGCCAGAAAGCTTATTCTTCTCGAAGATCGGACCGGAACGCCGTTATAGTTACAGTTTGGTTCAAAATAATTTTCTGAAACTACTAAATTTGATACAAACGAAATCGGCTATTCCATAAATATATAATCACTACTAGGACTTGATCCGCTTAATGCGATACAACTATACGTCGAAGAGCTGTGATTGTAGCCTTCTTTTTTGAAGATCTGCATTACTTAAAAAGACCAAAACTTAATACCACCAAGATTGGAGGTCGAATCCCTCAATCACCCGCTAACATAGAAAACGATAGGGGGGTGATACAGTTACCAAATTTAAACACGGATAGCGTTTACATATCCGTTGAACGAATTTAAGTGGGGACTCGATAATAAATAAAAAGAAAACTAGAAGGAAAATTAAGGCGTAACATCATACAAATCTGGTTTTGTAAAGGACATATCAGGTACAACCAATTATTGTCGCCAAACATGACACAGCTTATCCTATAATTTTAATATATTGTCATGCAAAAACTAAATAAATACATTAAGAACACATAAAAAACTTTTCTTTTAATTATAATTAGAATATCAACAACAACATTTAAAGCTAATCGCACTTAACGCTTCTTGTGCTGATACACTTAGTGATTACACTTAGAACCGCGGCTCCTTTTATTACACCAATCACATTACCTATTAATTATATCGTAGTAGATACTCTTGTAGTTCGTTGTATAACCGCAACAATATAAACAATGCCTGTGTGTTTAAGCTAGAATGGAAATGTATAGTTTTCAGGTTAATTACAATAGAAAATCGTTAATATTTGCATTGGCACTGAATAATATAATAAATATCAATTAATTGTTAATTTATACTCGTTGTTATTTATTTATTTAAATATCACTAAACGAAATATTGTTTGATTAAATTTGTTAATTGGATTTCTCTAAATTGGTAACATCAGGTGAAATATATATAAAAATTACTACCACATGGTTTCATATCTTCGCCTAGCGTAGTTTATAATTAATTTATATTAAATTTGGTTGGTATTTTAATTAAATGTTCGTGTTAATTTTTGAATACGTATATTTCGTAGTTTCACAAATATATGAATATTGCACACTATTAGCTTTTGATCTAACACTGAAAATTTTTATTATACGACAATATGGTATGATATATCATAAGCGTATGAAGTAAATATAAATATAAGTACTAAATCATGTCCTGAAATATGACAAAGAGTAATATTTACAGAAAATATGTATGCAGCAATTAAAATTGCTTTCGAAATGCATGTAATATGCTCTGGTGGCCAGTAAATAAAACTAATTAATAGAACTAACTTTTTATGTAGACAAATAATGCAATGAAAACATTATCTCAAAATTAATGACTCGTAAGTTAATACATGAATACAAAATTTGTTGGATTTCAAATATAAATTTTATAAGTTAAAAACATTTTCAGTTATATCAAAATATTAATATAAATGAGTGTGGAGAACACAATACAAGTTCATATTTGTGTGAAAATCGCTATCTAGACTGCAGACACGCGTTTCGTCTTGCTATAAACTCGTCAGTCCATGATTCTGAGGACTATTGTATAAAATCAAGTCAGAAAAGACAGCATAGAAGAGCATTTAACGCCTCTCATTGTCTAATTTCAACGTGATAGTCGAGGCACGTTAATATATTTTCCGTTGGTTGCGGCTGTGAACGTTCTCGAAAGAAACCACTTGTCAAGTCTTACACTTGTCATCTTGTCATCAAGATGACGATAGTTGGTTTGTTTTTCGTGATTGTGATGTTTTATACCAAAAATGGTGAGAATTTACCAACTCAAGAATTTTCAAATTGTTTTGCTAATAAGTTTTCAAACTTTTTGCCTGCTGGGTCATACATCCAAAAACATCAAGGACAAACGGAATGTGAACACGTAGGAGACACAAATTAGAATTATAACGAACCGTTAGAATTATAGGCAAAAGTATACCGGGTGTCCTTGAAATAAAAAGACAGTGTATGAAAAATGAAAAGATTAAATTATATAGAATATATACCCAAAATGTTTCCCCGAAATTCCCTCCCATAAGCGACAAAATATTTTTTAAAATGTTGTTACGCCACTGTGCAATCGACTATAGGTCCTGCTATAGGCTATAGGACAATAGCAAAAAGAATAGTGTTGTTATTGTCCATCTCACTTTAAGTAACCTCTCCGATTCAGTACACATCTTACATCTTCCTTTAATACATCTTTGGAAAGTGCATTGAACTCTTGGCATACAAAGCTGTCTACACAATGTTATTTAGAGTTTTCATAAACATAAATATTGCATTCAATATTTTTTATACACATCCTGAATCCATTATATTTTTTAATTCTCGGAACAAAAAAACATTTACCGGGCTGTTTTAATGTGCTGTGTCGTCATAATTTTAATTATTGATCATGTCGCCTGCAAGCTTTAATAACCTTCTCAAGTCTTTTCAATATCCCCATTTATTTAATCTCAACGTAACTCTTTTCCCCGTCCTGTTTTTTTATCTTTTCTACCTTGACAAGTTGCACTGACACGTGGTTTTTCAATCTTTTAATAACCTTAGTAAATTAATATAGTTTTTCAACACATTGGTTGGAATTGACTTCACATCGTTTTCAAAAATAGTTCAATAAAGTGTGTAGTGTTTAATTACTTGGACTTAAAGTATTCGTCCACATGAAATTGGTTCTTGTGCCAACCTACCATGCCTTCTGTCTATAATGCAGACACATTTTCTCTTTGCATCTATGCCGTTTTTATTTAAACTCGACATCGAAAGCTTGGAATAATTTAAAAGAATTTACTTTTACTTCCGCTCTTTCCCACTAAAACCTTACGACTATATATATGTATATATATACATATATATATATATATATATATATATATATATATATATATAGTAAAAATTAATTGAATGGATGAGCGGTCTGGCAAATAGAAAAACACATTTATTTCACTCTATATTTCATAACGATTTGCCCACTTCTTCAGGAGTTAAATTACAGAGTCAAAATTTAGGAAAGACGCCACTAAACATGTTAAAACTAACCGTCTACATTAAAACATTAAATTAAGAAGATGTTGGTTTCTCGTCAACCTTTTAAAAACCAATATAATATTGTTTTTTTTTAGACAAATATGATATTGTTTTTAAAAGAAAGCGAGAAACCAACATCTTGTTAATTTAGTGTTATAATGTAGACGGCTAATTTTAACATGTTTAGTGGCGTCTTTGCTAAATTTTGACTCTGTAATTGAACTCCTGAAGAAGTAGCAAATCGTTTTGAAATATAAAGTGAAATAAATGAGTTTTTTAGTTGACAGACAGCTTCGCCGTCCAATTAATTTTTACTAATATAGTACGATCGTACGATATAAGTCTATATATATATATATATATATATATATATATATATATATATATATATATATATATATATATATATATGTTCAAATATAATAATATCATACCATATAATAGCAACAAATAAACTCAGCAATATTAACAAGTTATACAATAATGTCAAAGATATGATAGGAGCTATATATACCTATACTCAGAAGAATATTATCTAATTATACAAATATAAACAAAAATATGAATAATTCTGAATGTGTACGTACGGAATTAAATAAGTAATTTCTATATCGTCTATATTATGAATTTTACAATTACTAGAGCTACAAGATTGTCAACTATTAATTAAATATTATTCGATATGCACATTAAAGAAAAATAAGGAGGCGAAACTATAGACCGCAAATATAAAACCGAAAAGCGGCCGTCAAAGTTAAGGATGCCTTAAAGATTTGATTTATTAATTAAATATATCCCACGGCACAATAATGTTTATTAGTTATCTGAAGACGGCATAAGTCCAGTTCCACGCTACAGCAAACGGTAACTCCAGTACAACTAAAATCTAAAGACATCCAGGTCAGCTTTAAGTTTATTCTAGTTCCAGACTAGGTCTCTAAATTTATGATATTAAACGTTTATTAAGGAATGAATATGGACAACGTAACGAAGAAGATGGCGTCAAGTTTATCGACTTAGATGATAGCGGGTTTATACCGGAGACTGTGTGCATTAAACTAACTACAAGTTGTCGCCAAAAGATGCAAAATTAGATTTATGACTAATATCCACCCCGGAAGGTGATTTCCGCAACGAGCACAGTACACTTCACAAAAAACAATAAAAAGTGATGACAATCTATTACACAAGCAGCCAGGTCGATAGCTCGAACGTAAGTGAAAGCAAAAAGGACGTCACCACATTCCTACATCCAAAATTTGACAACGCCGGTTCCCAGTTTCTACGCGGAAAACTTTGGCGTGCCTTCTAACAACGCTACTGGTGGGATACACACGCACAACTGCCTAAGTACACTCAATGTTGACAACAACCCTACGTCAGCGATATAATTCGACACAAAATCGTAACAACACTCCAGTGATCTAGAGCGGCTTCTATGTAACCCCGTCTTAAACTAACAAACTTTAACTTTTAGTGCAACAACGGTAATAGCAACTCTGATGAGTCTCTTGCAGCAATGGACGAAATGTCGGCTAGGAACGAAGTAGTACCAAGGATATGATTCAAGCTCGAAATCCCAGCAATAGCAATAGTTTTTCATTTAAAAATCGCGCTTTCGTTAAGTATCCCTCATGGTAACTCACAAATCGGAGACCGTGGCTTATAAGTGAATAAAATAAAATTAGAAAACCCTTACACAATAGAATTTAATGATTCTAAATCCGTATTTCTACAAACACGTTGTCATCTTCAGTAGAAAAAACAGTGTAACACTTGAACGCACAAAAACACTCACAGAAGGATTGTTCTGAACGTCTTCTAGTTTAACACTGGTTTAACACTTCTAGTGTTAAACTAGAAGACGTTCAGAACAATCCTTCTGTGAGTGTTTTTGTGCGTTCAAGTGTTACACTGGTTTTTTTTACTGAAGATGACAACGTGGTTGTAGAAATACGTACTTAGAATCATTAAATTCTATTGTGGTAAGGATTTTTTAATTTTATTTTATCCCTCATGGTATTTAAATATGCACAATTTCTCATGGATATAGAATTTTTTTAAGGAAATTTTTAACTATGGCCAAAAGTTATATCGTTAGCATAAATGACTCGTCCTACAGAATTGTTATTATTTCATTATAATTTATACGATGTTATAAATACCAACTTTGTTGGAATAAAACTAAATTTATGTGCACCAACTAATTACAAGCAAAAACTTTTTGCTTGTTCAAACCGAATGCCCTGTAACTTTTTCGAAAATAATATACGTACATACATATATATGAACATACATACTGATATACATACAATATACGCTCGCTACAGACCTTCTGTTTCAGTAAACCTGTAAAAAAATAAAAGACAGAACAAATGTATTTATAAATTTTGAACCACCTGCGTTTCCACTTTATATCACATCGTAATCCGACCATAATAAGCATAATTTATACTTAAATATATCCCGGCTAAAACAAACATTTACGCGGAAATTTATCTTCGCCTAAACTCATACACGTGCGATATAACGAAACGGTGGCGGTAATAATAATCCTTTGCTTGCTACCATTTAGACGACTAGTCTCTGAACGAAGTCCGTCGGTTAGTTCTATACAACCCACCAATCTCTTGGAGCTTTTGTTTGTCAAGTACCACGAAACTACTAAAATATTTGAAATCTCGCCGTCTGCGAAATAGAAATTTTAGGTGAAAATGTAACGGTGTGAATACGGGGCAAAAATGCCACTGCATGCATACACGCAGCGAGGGAGTTGTACGAAAGGATATGTCATGACATGCGACATATAAAAATATTACAAAAGTAAGTATATTACATTTCTAGTTGAATAAAGTCGTCTATATGAAATTACATAAGTGTGCTCTGAGAAAAATTCAATATTCAGAATTTCTTCCACGAAATGGAATAACATGCACTTTACATCGTCTTTAATATCTGCATTGCTCTCCATTGTAGCATAACAGGTGCTTATTTCCAAAGGCAATAACCAGAAATAAGCAGATATAATAAAAATGCTGAATATTCCTTATTGCCTTTATACAAGCGTCCCGTGTCGTTATGTTCAAATTTTAGGAGTGTAAAGTAGACTTCATTTCAAGTAATAAAAACGCAAAACTTGTATATCCATTTTTATTTGTTTCAACGTTACAGATCTATGAATGTGATTGTCAGATCATGAAAAAAATGTAATCCTAAAGTCAATACAAACTGATTTTATTTAAAAAAGTCATACGATACAATAACAGACCTGTGATTGTTAACGTCGCATAATAAAATGTTATCCTAAAATAAATACACACCTGTCATAGTGCATACAGTAATTTCTTGGAGATCTACAAAAAAGAGTACTGGAAATTGATTTATGATAAAGAACGTTCTTACTTATTTCGTAAGTGCTGAACCAGGAATATCACACTATAAACAAATGTTCAGATGACTGTTAACGTTGCATTTTTTAATAAAGGATTAATTACATTACGTTTCAGTTCATACAACAGCTTGTTAGTTGGTGGACACGTTTTCTTTATTCAAAATGCCTTACCGATTTTCTTCTCAAGAGTATGCGGACATGCATTTTGTGTATGGCTACTGTAACGGCAGTGCACGTCAAGCAGTTATTGAATACCGACATCGGTTTCTCGATAGGCGCAATCCTCATTGCAGAACGCTTCTGGAAGTACACAGGCAATTTCGGGAATGCGGACTGCGTGATTATCTTTACGACAGAGGAGTAAATTTGCCAGCAGACTTAGAGCAAGAAGCAGTAGCTATTGTTACAAGGGATCTAACTCTCAGTGTACGTCGAATCGCTAGACAACTAGGAGTGCCACGAACAACAGTTTGGCGAATTCTAAAACGTTAGGACTTATAACCATATCACTATCGCAAAGGAGACGGTTTGCTTGAGGCAGACCACTATGCTCGTCTAGCTTATTCTACCTGGATATTAAGACAGTCACGGCTCCATTTTAATTTCTGCAGAACAGTCCTTTGGACAGATGAATCTACGTTCACGAGAGGTGGTGTTACAAATCTGACAAACCTGCACAGGCAGTCATCAGAAAATCTCAAAGCTATACGGCCATCTAAATTTCAACATTAATTTTCTATTAACGTTTGGGGGGCCCTAATCGATGACTTGTTGATTGGTCCTGTCGTTCTTGCTTGGAGGTTAAATGCGGACAATTACTTTCAATTTCTTATTGACGAACTGCCAAGTCTTTTAGAGGATGTACCACTGAATGTTCGATGACACATCTGGTTTTACATGGATGGGGCGTCACCACATTTCGAAATTGCTGTCCGAAATTGGGTTAACGTTAATTATCCAAGATGGATTGGTCCAGGTGGTCCTATTGCATAGCCACCCAGATCACCCGATCTTAATCCCCTTGACTTTTATTTATGTGGGTACATGAAAAATTTAGTGTACGCGCAAGTTTCGAACACAAGAGGAGAACTTTTGGATCGTATTCACCTGGCTGCTGAGCAAATCCGACAAAACAAGTATGAAATTCCGATAAGTACTTCTTTTTGGCTTACGGGCACAAGTCTGCATTCAACAAGGAGGTGGACGTTTCGAAAATATTATTAATTGAACTTTTTTAATAAAAATCAGTTTTTATTGACTTTAGGATTACATTTTTTTCATGATCTGACAATCACATTCATAGATCTGTAACTTTGAAACAAATACAAATGGATATACAAGTTTTGCGTTTTTGTTACTTGAAATGAAGTCTACTTTACACTCCTAAAATTTGAACATAACGATACAGGACAGCTTTGTATATCGCAATTTCAATACAGAAACCGTTCGATGTGACATTAACAATTCATTAAAAGAAATACATAATACAATAATAATAGTAGTAAGTCTCTATCTATCCGAGAAGGTTTCCGTGGTTTTCCTTCTTACTTAAGGTGAATGCAGACAGCTAAACATTTTAACTCGCTCCATAAATAAGAGCGCAAAAATAACTCATAGCCTGTCAATGCTTCTTGTAATTGGTGTTTAGCTGTTAGGAGAAGTTGATTAAGTATTATTACAATGGCGATTCGTAAAGTAAGTTCCGTTTCCGCCTAGTGAGCAGAGAAGTAGACACATCGACGCGATCACAGCGCTGAGGTGTAGTCTATTTCAGTGTTAGTCACCTAGTACTGGGAGAGAGAATCGTTCGTATATTCTTTCATGCCATTTTGGTCGTTTAAAATGACTGTTGAAATCGAAAACCCCGTCGACTGTGAATTGCGTGTTGTTATCCGATTTCTTTGTGTAACAAACATGAAGGCTGCTGAGAGTCATCGTGAAGTTTGTTCTGTTTATGGTGAAAATGTCATGAGTGCCGGTGTGGTTAGAAGATGGCGCCGTATCTTTCGGGAAGGATGAAATAATGTCCATGATGAAGAACGAAGTGGAAGATCTCCTGTTGTCATGAACGAACTAGTGTCTAACGTCGAAGAAAGATTCGTGAAAATCGTCGATTCACAATCTCAGAACTGAGTACCGTCAAACGAGGTGAAATTGATTTCACGGGGCAATTTTAACCTCTGCGTCACTTCTGGACAATTTCAAGTTTCAAGTTGAGGCATTGTGTTGCAGCGTTTGTCCGACGAATTGCTGCGATAGTTCGATTTGTATTCAAAATTACATATAATAACAGTTAATTTGGAGGTGTTTTTTAGTCATTTAAAATTTGTTGCACATCATTAAACCCAAAGTAAGAACCAAACGTATTGTACCCTTACCTTAACCTATAATTCTTTGTAATCTTTAAATGTTAAATTGGCAGATTATGTCGTTTTCTGTTCACCCAAAATTAACCTGAGCATATCGTGGGTTCAAATTGATCATCTTTTTTTACTTTTTAAATTTCTTAATTTCACTTACATTAACTCTCTTATAAAGGTAAAAACCTTGTGAACATGTTCAGAAAATATGAACGAAAACCGAGTGTGAGGTGCTATAAGGACTATTGCAACGAAAAAGTAGAAGAGGCCTTTCAAAGTGTAATTGACCAAGGGTGAAGTTTACGAAAAGCTTCAGGGCTTTACAAAGTATCTTATGAGACTCTAAATAATCGCTACCGTGGTCTCCATGTTAAAAAAAAACGAAGGCGAAACTGTTTTCGCTAACAGGCAATGATAGCATGATTTTCAGTTTGTAGAGAATGGCGGTTTCCGCTTAATGTTATGGACATGAGACATATGGGTAAAACTTTGCTTGACAGTCAAGACAGGAATGTCTCTACTGTTGTCATTTCTTTATGTCACTTGAAATTTATTTTTCATGTTTTTTGATATGAAACATCTAAAGGCACGCCGCGAGGGTAAGCTCGGCTCTTGAATGCCATCACGAGACCACGTGACATCACCGCCACCGCTAGTCAGCGCGCCCCTCTCTTCGCCATTCCGCTGGCGCCACCCTCGCACTGCAACGCGTACACTGTTTATGCGCGTATATCGGTGAACGCTATAACTGTCTGTGTGTATGCTGGCGCCCCCTATCGCCGTTTCCCTGTAAGCTATACACTATGCCATCGGTGTGCGCTAGAGTGATGTTAACGGTGATTTTACATTGACAGTGAAAAAGCAAACGGTGATTTGAAAATAGCACTGATTCTTAACAGTAATTGCAATCACTGTTAACAATAGCGGTTAACACTGTTAACCGCTTCACCGTTTGCTTTGTAAAAATATAGGTAGTATATTTTTATACAGTGAACGTTGAAAATAGTAATTATATCTTTAATGTTGAATGGTGATTATGATTAATAAATAATCAATTTATAAGCTATTTGCTCTTAGAACTGTTTGTCGTAGTCTCAGTAAAAATAATCAACCTTCTTTATATGAAAATATTACCCTATTCACGGATATTTTAAGGATAGGAATTTTTTTAAAAATAATTTTGTACTTTTTAATTTCGTTTTATTGTTTTCATCTAAATTGAATTGTCCATAATTCCATATTTAAACTACCTTATAAAAAATTGAAAAACATAGATGTATAAAGTGCTATTTTGATTAATTTTTAAAATGATTACTATTAAAATTAAGAATGATTGCAATGTTAATTTATGATTTTCGGGTTGTGATAGATAATGTAGGTATATTATTTGATGAGTATCAATATTCTCAATGCTAGTCTCATTTACGATAAAGAACATTATATTACACTTACTATTGGATTAATTAATAAATTAAGAAAGTATTATTTGTCTTTGTATACGCAACTCATCGATTCTAACCTGTGAATTGTGAAATATAATAATAATAATAATAATATATTTGTTTGTTCAAAATTATACTACAAGTGTATAGAACTCGTCAAGTGTATGTAAGTTAAATTTCGGAAGCGTTTGAAACTTAAAAACCGTTGTTTGTTTGCGGCTTTTGACAATACGATACAATATAGATTATAACTCGATTACACTTGAGGATTATTAGCTATCTGTGTCGCAACAACTAATGCATTGCCCATCTTTATATATTAAATATTATCTTATCTTACTCCACGTGTATCCGGCTAAATAAATGAAACTGCAGAGTCGACGTCTGGTAATACTGAATGGGTGTATTATGCCAGCACATATAACTTGTATACAAGTACATGTAAATTTGTAAAAACAAAATAAATCGTGACATAGGCAACACATTAAATTTTTTTTAATAAAATTCATCTAAATAATAAAAAGATTGTATATATAAAAAATTTTCTAATATTTTTTTGAAGCACTTTTCACTGCTCAAGTCCGTAATGTACTACTTTGGGATATGATTATAAATATTTAAGACCCGACTAGTTGCGTTCTTTTGTATCCTGGTCAGAGTTGTTTGTGACACTGCAAAATAGACACTTTCCGTCCCGCGAGTACTGTACTTGTGATTTAAGACATACCTGCCAAACGCAAAACGCATAACTCTAATCACTGTGATTTCGCGCTAAACGAAACGCTGAAAACGGTGATTAAGAATTTGCCATGAATAATCACTGTGATCAATATATTCGTTCATCCCTAGTGTGCGCTGTAGTCGCTTTATTTGTGTACACCGTGCGACATATAAAACCCGTAAAACTCTTATGAGCATAAAATCAGGGTTTTATATTTGCGTAAACGGGACAAATATATTCGTACTGTCACTGATAGACTTCATAGGTTATACATACATTGCTAATACCTGTAAAACTTAAGTCAAATTTAATAAACCTGGTTTATATTGACGATATGTTAGTGTACGGGTTCATCCTTTCGAGAATAATAAAGTGTTTCCAAGCGAATTCGCTGCAACTTTTTATTGGTTTCAAATATGGATGATTGTGAAGGTATCTGTGATAGTGACAATCTAAATATTTCTTTACTTTACTTTATATTCCCTTCTTTAAATAACAATCAATTTCGATGTTCCACATCTGACACACATCCTATGAGGGCTAAGCTTTTTTTTTCAACCCGTTTCAATCGTGTTTTCTTTTCACTTTCTCAAAATTTAGTTAATTGGGTACCTTTCTGTACTAGTATTTTGAGTAAAAGTTCTTGAATTGGCATTTCCAATAAATTATTGCTGTTCTTGTGAAACTTCGCGCTCTAATAAGCACATAATCTTCTCACTTACATCAAAATATAGCAATCAAAATCGCCCCAAGACATATTTTTGGATATAACTTTTTTTTCTTAGTCCGAATTAATCGAAGCTGAAATTAATGATTTAGTACATTAAATACCACACACTGCAGTGTTATAAATCATCATGATTAATTTAACCCCACTTGGAGTATGAAATTGATTGGTCAGTCTTCCGCAAGTTTCTTGACCTGCGAATGATGTAATATAAAACTAACGGCATTATAAGAAACTCTATACCACTTAACACGTGATAGAAAAAAATATAACTGGAGAATGGTCAATTTAACTCCGCTTGACGCTACTTTTTCCCTCAAATTTCACGGACAGTTTTCTACAAGTTTGTTACTGAAAATTACCACAAAGTTTCCACAAACTTTGTTCGCGATGGGAGCCAAAACTTTTTACCAAAGACCATAAAACAAAGAGAATGGAATGGACACTAACTTTTTGAGACGTTACGATGTTGAAAGTAAAGGTTTCCTCAGGGATATCGTAACAGGTGATCATCGTAACAATGCAGTGGGGTCGTTCTAACTCAACTATAAAATGGCGTCAAATATTTTCTGCGAGAAAAGTCATGGAAATCAAGGAAGGGTCCTTCTTGTAGACTTTATACGCGATGAAGAGCTGCAGGACGGTGCTACAGCATGGCTTAATTCACAGGCGGCAGAGTTCTATGAAAAAGCCATTAAAAAGCTGGTTCGTCGCTATGATAAATTTCTCAATCTTAATGACAATTATGTATAAAAATAGCTGAAAATGGTAGCTTTAAATTGTATACAGTATAATAACAACCTCTTCATGTATTGGTGTTTTTTTTTATAACCAAACGAAACTTACTTTACGAGTCGCCCTCGTATATATAATATTTATTTTAGAGTTTGTATCGATTAGAAAAAATAACACGCAGATTCTGAGTGATTCGTTTTAGTTTGCAAATATTTAAGTGAACGTAATATTTACCATTTTAAAAAATTTCAAACTGAAACAGTATGACTTTCGCAATTTTGCGTAGACTTAGGTACTCACAATTAATAAATTTACTACTTGCTAAATTTGTCAGAAGCTATCGAAGTTTGTCTGTTAATAAAGAAATCCTTTTAGTTTACATCAGAAGAGCAAACAATAAAATTAAATTTTCAAGAGCCTATAATTTTAAATCAAGAAAATTCTAACGGTAAATCTAATTTGATCGGCGTTTGTGTATCTTTCTAGAGCATTTTATGTTTCCATTAAGAAATTAAATTTCCCAAGTAGCGTAAACACCTGTTAATGCCGAGCGAAGTCGTCGATTCGAATTTAGTCAGTACAAGTCATTTAACTGTTGATTTAATACTCTTACATAAAATAGGATTAGAAATAAAGTTCGAATTTTAATCATCCATTTGTAAAAATAAGAATGCAAAAGTGGTCGATATTTTTTATTTTCAAAACACATCTTCTTTCACAAATAATGTCGAAATAAATTTATGTAGGAATAATTGAATTTAAAATAAAATCAGAATCTGGTGTGAAGAACACAAATACAGGTTCACTATTAATATATAAAAAAAAAAATATTAATAGTGAACCTGTATTTGTGTTCTTCACACCAGATTTGTAATAATATTTTATATTATTAAAAATACCTTTGTATTATACAAAACTGGTGGGGTTTACCTACTCATGTATGTTTCAATTATTCTGATTCATTACACATGCGGTTAGTCCGTAGTATGAGTGAAGACACAAACAAAATGCAGTTTCTAGAGAGATGGCTATGCCACCTTTGGAAGGGTGTCGTTACTTCATACATTGGTTATGTGGATGGGGCGAGGTACTTCAGCTGTCTGACAACAGGCATCGCTGAATTTACTTCTACGCTCGGTCTGGATAATTTCTGTGATGTGGCGATGTGGTTCTTTTTTGTGAATGTGTCTGAAGATATCTCCAGCAGGGGCGTACCGATGAGCCTGTAGAAAGGCGAAGTACGTATCTACGTCTCTGGGGAGGGATATCTTCAAACACGTTCACAAAATATTAAGAGTGAACCTGTAGTTGTGTTCTTCACACCATATTTTTAATAATATTTTATATTATTAAAAATACCTTTGTATTAAAATAAAATGTTAAGAGAAATTAAAAAAAAATAAATTAGTGTTTTAATACAATGTATAGAATCCACGGTTGGCTCTTGGTGAAACATAATGAATAAATTTACGAAAGAAAGCACTCGGTATATTTGTTTCACAAAATATATTTATTAAATCTCTAACACGTGTTTCGACTTTACAGTCATTGTCAAAGAGTTTGTAAACTGAACTAAAAATACACTTCTACCACTATTTATGAGTTTTTAAAGACTTTATTACGGCATCAATAGTAGGGGTATTGAAAAAATCCAGCTGTGTATTTGTGACATGTCTATTAAGATTTATGGCTTTTTTAATTTCTAATATTTCGCGAAAGTCAAGTCTTTTTCCTTTATTACAAGTATGTAAAAGTTTAAAATTATTGGTATTGAACAAATGTGTATTTTCGATGCAATGTTCCGCGAATCCCGTATTCATATTACCATAAAGAATAGAACTTTTATACTCTTTAATACGTTCTTTTATTGAGCGTCCTGACTGGCCAATGTACGATTAATTCGTACACACTTGACTTATCACACAATTCTGTTTTTTCTTTATTATTTACTAAAATATTTCCTAGATTGACTTTATTCACTTGGATGACATTTAACCCTAATTTATTCCGTTTAGAAACTTTATTGCTAACCCCAGGTATATAGTTGAGTATGTGATTAGTGTTTAAAATTCTAAATTTGAATATAAAATTATTTTGTATTCAAATTCACATAATATGTTGGTTTTCCTCAAGTGTTTTTGGGGAAAAAGTCACTCACCAGATTACCAGTGTTATAACGTCAATGTGTGTGTTATCTCACTGGCGATCTGTGAAGACCATATCTTCAAAGTTGTACGAAGGCTGGCTTTTTAGTGTTGCATATAGCCATAAAATCAAACAGTGAATCAATTCAAAGTGCTTTAATGCTATTTAAAATATTTTCCACAAAAATTGATACACTTCTGCATTTGTTCAAGCCAATTGTTAAAGCAATTATTCCAGTCCTCAGTTGGGACAGTCAAAATTGCCGTTTTGATGGCATCTACTGCTTCTTCCGACTACTAAAATCGTTGAACACGCACTCCATTCTTGACCTTCGGGAACGTAAAAAAATCGTTGTAACTTGGGTCGGGATTCTACGGAGAATGATCTAGTAATTCGATATTTTGCTGTTCCAAGAACTCAATTTTTCGAAGTTCGAAAGACAGAACTATGTGCGAACTTACATTGTCATGATGCAGAATGATTAGCTGTTGTGAGTTGGTTTCTCGGAGCACGACTATTATTTCTGGCAAACAAACGATTGTTTACCAATCCACATTAACCGTTTTTCGATCTTGCAAAGGAATTGTAGCTACATGACCTGATTTTGAGACAAATATTGCGACCATATTTTTCGACGCACTTCGCGAACGGATAACTTTTGTAGGATCCTCTTTATCTTGAAACACCCAAACAAAGGGCTGATGTTTATTTTCGGGTTCATAAGAATAAATTCATGATTCGTCGAGACTCACGATACTACAGACTTTTTCGAGTTACCGTTATCAAACCGACTCAAAGTTTTTCGGCACCAATTAACGCGGGCCGACTTTTGCTCTTCAGTTAAAAGATGAGGCATCCAATGAGAAACTAATTTTCTCACTCCCAGTTCATCATATAGGATCGTTTGGACTGATGTCTTCAAATTACCCCTGGATGTCTCAATTTCACGACAGGCGACATATCTATCTTCCTTAATCAGGCGGCGAACACAATCGATATTTTTCTTGGTGACTGCAGTTCCTGGCGTATCTGTCCTAGCAGCGTCCCTGATACTGGTGCGTCCGCGTTGGAATTGACAGTACCAACGTGAAATTATCAATTGATGTTGTACAGAAACCAAGTCAGCTAGACATTTTTGTTCAATTAATCCTCTCCAAAAATTGTCAAAAATTATTACACGAAAATGTTCTCCACTCAATTCCATTTTTCGACCAACTTACAAACTTTAAAAATTCACTATGACTAAATCACTTGCCGTTTCTTGATGGAACTTTAGATTTAGGTTAACGAAAGATCTAGATTAACTCTGATACTTGACGTTATATTACTGGCGCCCTCTATGAGGCCATATCCAACACTAATATGACATATCTCGTACCTTAGCCAAAGTCGCTACGTTTAACACTATTTTTCAGATTGTTCTACTGAAGATCGCAACTTAGTTGTAGAAGTTCGTAATTATAGTTTACTGATTTATATTGTGGTTAGGGATTTTTACTGTTTCTTTCAGCACAATAACGCTCACCCTCATACTTTTAATATTACAATAGCACGGAGATACGTGTTGATAATTTTTTTCATCACCTGATGAAGTCAACAACGTTCGAGCAATCTCATTTGATAGCGTACAGTTGAAAAATTGACAGATTCTATTTGAGAAAGGAGTAGTGGAATAATGGAGGAGGATGTATTACTGATTACTAAATGCCGGATTATATGCAGTTTGCATAAATTGCATTTTTGCATAATATATACATTTTGTATACTATTTGCATATTTTGTAGTAATTCAGTATTTTTGCATATTTTAAGTATCCGAGTTTTATTTATTTACTAAATCAAATTTATTATAGGCATTTCTAAAAATATGTCGTCGATGTAACAAACAAACAAAAATTAGGCAGCCCTCTTTAAATTAAAAATAGCATTTTATTAAGTCTCTTCGCGTTACTTCTCCGATAAGCGTCTCCAAGAATTTATTAATGCTCTGCCCATACATCCAGGCCGAGACAAAATTCCAGGAAAAGCTAATACCTTAAAACTTCTAAATAAATACAAAAATACATTTTACCAGAAAATTTGGAGTATATGTGTTTCTTTGCTATTCAGAGAAATGTGTTCCCATATCCGAAAGTAATTTTATTTTAAACGTCATTTTACGTCGGCTTTTCGAAGTGTAAACTTGTGAGTTTTGACATTTAATAGCAAAACTGCCGAAAATATCGACTGTGCCTGGATGGATTGCAGCTTATTCAGAATTGCGTATGGATGGAAAAAAAGTGTTTTGCGCAGCATTCTGCAAGATTGTGAGTAAAATTTTTAAGTTTATTTCCTCTTATTAATTAATTAAGTGTTTAATTATTCCTTTACCTTTTACTAACATTCTTTTATAAGAAATCAACCGATGATGTGATATTTTTTTTGCTGATTACAAGTGAGAGAAAGTTCCAAGTCGACCAAATATGAAAATTCCATCTC
Organism: Melolontha melolontha; assembly: GCA_935421215.2. Classification (NCBI taxonomy): domain Eukaryota; kingdom Metazoa; phylum Arthropoda; class Insecta; order Coleoptera; family Scarabaeidae; genus Melolontha; species Melolontha melolontha. Next base: position 29,742,441 of record OW285236.1, on the reverse strand, counting down.
ATGCCGCAAAACTAACAAAGATGTAATTGGCGAAGAAGAGTCAGCAAATATTACCCCAATGTTTGCCATCAATTTCTAAAAAATCGGAACAAGAACAATTTAATGAAGATTTGTGCGAAATGTTTGTGTCGGCAGATATTCCATTACATAAATTAAACAATTTAAATGTCAAGTTATTTTTGCAAAAGTACATCAGCAAATATAACATTCCCAACGAGAGCACGTTAAGACAAAATTATATTCGCTGTATCTAGCAGAAACATTGAATAGCATTGAGAAGGTTGTTGCAAGCAATTATCTTTATACGGGGTTGGGCAGAAGTAACGCATCAGTCTAATAATTCCGTAAATATAAACTTTAGAACAAAATTTTGTCAACAAAAGTTTTTTGACAAGTTATTTTGTATTGGCTTCAATCATTTGCGTTTTTTTTTCATGATGATTAATTATGACAGCAAAAAAAATTTTTTTTTTTAAATGGAAATAATATTTTCTTTTAGAAAATCCGGAATCTTTATTAATTTTTGAATATGAATATGTACTTTTTTCATGGGGTTAGATAATAAAAATTTGGAGAACAAAATTAAATTAAATAAACGTACATTTGGACTAGTGCAGTGTTTTGTAGATTGCTTTGGAAATTGTAGATTTTTTTACTGTCTTTGAATTATTGACGTTTCACAATAAAATAGTTTCCATCGTAAAACCTGCTTTTTTTAATACGTGTTTTGTGTGAAAATGGTCAAATTAACTACTAAAGAAAGAATAGAAATTCTTATGATGGTCGAATATGGTGACAGGCAACGTTCACATCACGAAGTTTACACTTTATTCAATAATGTTTATTTGGATCGAGATCCTATGCTCAATCAACAGTTTCGAGATTGGTTACTAAATTTAGAGAAACGGGCGATGTTAGAGATATACCTAAAGCTGGCCGACCAAAAGAAATCACTAATGAAGACCGATCTCTTTATGTTTTACTTGCTGTAACGAAAAATCCCAATACGTCAACCATTCAACTAGGATTAGAAAATGATATGAGTAGCAGATCTATTAGACGAATATTAAAAGCGAACAAATACAAGCCCTATAAGATACACTTACTGCACGAACTTAACGAAGAGAACCCGGACAGAAGATTACAGTTTTGTGAAACAATAATGGAATTGTCCAATAACGATCCAAATTTTTTAAACAACATTGTATTTTCTGACGAAGCTACATTTTGTCTAAATGGATTTGTAAATAGGCATAACTGTCTTTATTGGGTGACTGAGAATCCACATTGGATACGAGAAAATCATACACAGCTTCGCCACAAACTTAATGTGTGGGCTGGCATTGTTGGGCAACGAATCATAGGCCCGTACTTCTTGGAACACAACCTAAATGGTGATGGTTACTTACATTTATTGCGGAACCATGCGAGGTTTTATTGATTGGCCCGTTAGGTTCCCGATTTAAATCCATTGGATTTATTTCTTTGGGGACACTTGAAGTCGCAAGTATACAAGGAGAAACCTAGAAACCTAGAGGATTTGAGAGCAAAAATTACTCGTGAGATACAAGCTATACCACCTAATAGTTTACGAAATAGAATTCGTAATTTTTGGGAACGTTTAGGACACTATCAGGTCGTAGAAGGACGTCACTTTGAGCATTTAATTTAATTTTGTAGTTTGTTTACTTTTATTAAATTTCATTTTTTTCTCAATATTTTTATTATCTAACCCCATAAAAATAGTTCGCATTCATATTCAGAACTTAATAAAGATTCCGAATTGTCTAAAAAATAATATTATTTCCATTAAAAAAAAAAAAATTCTTTCGCTGTCATATGTAATCATCATGAAAAAAAAACAAATGATTGAAGCCAATACAAAATAACTTGTCAAAAAACTTTTGTTAACAACATTTTGTTCTAAAGTTTATATTTACGGAATTATTCGACTGATGCGTTACTTTTGCCCAACCCCGTATATGCGTATATGAAACTACTGATAGTGTGAACCGATATATAGTTCATTTAATGATTGGTATCTTTAACGTATCGGTTCCAGCAAAATCTTATTTAATTTTATCCAAACAGTTGAAAAAGGAAATAATTTGCCAATAACAAGGTTTATACAGGAAAAATGGGCGACTTTCTTCTTACCGGAATCGATTCCAAAAGAGAAAATTCTATTGTTTTTAACGGACGCTGCACCATACATGGTGAAGGCAGCTTTCAACTTGAAAATCTTGCTTGGCGCACGGACTAAATCGTATTGCAGAAGAAGTCAGAAACAATTTTCTCTTGGTAAATACTTTAATTAGTAGTGTTAAAAAGTATTTTTAAGAGCCCCATTAGGAGTGCAGTTTTACAAACAACATCTACCCGGTGTTCCGTTTCCTCCTCAACCAGTAATCACACGATGGGGAAAGTGGTTGAAGGCTGCTCTTTTTCAAGCAAATCATTATGAAGGAATAAATACAGTTATTATGGTTTTTGATACGGATACACAATCTGTTATAGACGCCCAAAAGGTGTATTCGAGTAAAGAAATACCTCAACAGTTTGCGTTTATTAAAGCCAATTACAGTTTTATTTCCACTTCTATATTGCAGTTGGAAAAACAATTTGTGTCGCTAATCGAGAGCGTTGAAATAATAAACAAATTTGAAAAGTCATGTTTTGATGTTAAAGGAGGAGTGGGACAGTCCGTGTATGAAAAATTTTTAAGTGTAATAGGAAAGAATTAGGGTTTTAAAAAGCTAAAGGACATTGCTAAAATCTTGTGTGGTGATTCAGTAGAAAATATTGAGTTGACAATAGATGATATTTCTAATTTTAAATATGCTCCTATAACAAGCGTCGACGTAGAACAAACCTTTTCAATATATAAATACATGTTTTCAGACAAGGGTCACAATTTTTCTGTTGAAAACTTTGAGAAATATGTGATTGTAAATTTTCATAGTTAATTATGTTGTAGAATATTCTAAATGAACTTGTAGTAAACATAATAGAATATTTTTTCTAGAGTATTCCATTTTCTAACATTCCTCGTATTTTTTTACCTGCATATTTAGGCTAAAACACCTGCATATTTATGCGAATATCTTCAGTTTCTTTTTGCATATAATCCGACCTTTACTGATTATCAACAAAGATATCAATCTTTGTTCCATTACAGAAATATCTTGATGGAATATTTCTGCCTGTTCATCACTTACAGCTCCACAACTAGGAGGGTAAAAATTTAGGTGAAAGTGGAGAAAATAGATTTCAAGGGACACATTGCATCCTACTTTATGGTATTTCACTAACTGAGTGTAATCATCATCTTTTATTACCTAAAAATCCATGAATAACTCTCTTCAAGGTTTCTCAAGCTTCTTTTTCTTCCCCCTCAAAAACTCAATCAAACATAGGACCCTTTACAAGTCGTCGAATTCGCAGCGCGACAAAATACCTTCCTTTTACATCACTTAATATACGAAATTTGCCTCTTAAGTACTTAAAGGTCTATCCATCTTGGTTCATACCTTTGACAAAATTTTTCGTCATGGCATTTTGACTAACAAGTTTTACACTTCAAAGGCAGTCCAAAAGCAGAAATTCTGCACTAATCACAACATAAACAATACGAAACTAAAAGTAGCGGAATAGTAATTATGTTTATAATCTACAAACAGCTGGAGAACATTGTGTTTTGTCAGTTAAAAAATGTGAGAACTCCCAAGAACAAAATTTCCCGCTAACTGAAAATGTAGACTCTAAAAAATGGCACTTTTATTGTGATTTTTAATGCAGCTGATGGAAATACATAAGAATCGACTATTTTCGAGACGGAAACATTGTCATTATTGGTTGGTGTTATCAAACAATTACAAGTTGATGTTATATGCAAGAAAAGTTTTTCTTTGGAGACTGTGGTTAAGTAAAAACTTAAAAAAAAAGGTATATAACCCCTTACCACAATTATTAATCGTATCCTAAATACGTATTTCGACAACTAAGTTGTCATCATCAGTAGGTAAAACCACTAAACAAGGTGTCGCGATACCTTGTTTAGTGGTTTTACCTACTGATGATGACAACTTAGTTGTCGAAATACGTATTTAGGATACGATTAATAATTGTGGTAAGGGGTTATATACCTTTTTTTAAGTTTTTGTATGCAAGATTTAAAAATACGAGCAACAAATTGTCGATTCATTGACGTTTCCCATACTCAACTCAAGAGAAATAAATAAATTATTATTATTATTACATAAATATCAGACCTTCCTAAATAGATATATTTTAATTCATGTTTATTCACTAATACAAATAATGCGAAGATTATTATGTTTAAAATTTTGAAGAATTTTGAGAAGCTGAGTACATGAACTTCGAACACTGTCCATACACGTTTGCAACGGAGCATTGAATATTAATATTATCACTATGCCTGGCTGGATATCTCGAATATTATAATGTTGTGTACATGTAAAAGCATCCATTGAATGCATACGGGGTCCAACCAAAGCAGGACTGAGGTGTATTGGAACACAACGCAAATTCGAAATTTGGCAACCTATATCATCTGTTGAAATTTACGCGATGAAGTTTGTATTATACCAAATATTAACACAAGAATTGTTTCAGGCCTTCGACTTTAGAGAACGCCCAACTATATTTGATTGGTTTTTCATGTTTAATTTAAACAGAATTTGAAAATATATCAAGCAAAGTACAATAGTAATATTTATGTCGAAGAAGGTACAAATAGAAGAATTTAAGTGCTATTTTTTGTATATCTCACGCGATTAACATTGATCTAATTATAAGTCACCATGACTCTGTTTCCAGTGTTCATAATTAAATTAATGAGACAGTTATTAAAGATGGCAAAGAATAAGTTTTATTTCGTTTACTCCAGTATAAGCAGGATTATTCAGAGTAAGTGTCATTAATTTAATTATTACATTATACTACTAAAATATATGCCAATTGTGTTATTTTCAATTGATAAAAAGAAATGTGAAAAAATATATATAGACAGATAAATTTAGTGTAGCGCTGGTCTTCCTGACTCAGCCGTTATGTACTGTACGTATATTCCGTGTCGCTTGCAGAGATATTCAGACGTATTTGTTTACATACGGTTTGTTTACAATGAAGGGATTTATACATAAGTAAGTTATGAATGAACCTCGACAAAGAAATGGGAAACGTAGTTTCCTGCGTAAATTCATGGAAAGAAATGAGCTTTATGTTTCGAAATAGGTTATTCATTTATCGAAACAACAATACATTGACAGATTGAAAACAAGGTAATAAATAAACCGACAGTAATTTTATTGCATAATGCATCTATTTAATTTACACGCTCGAAATAATAATATACAACACATATTATTTATTCATCAGTTTTGTTTAACAGGTTCATAATAAATGCTCAAAATGATGTCGCGATTCAAGCATCCGCTCGACAAACAATAGATTCTCGGATTCGTTCGAAAATTCCAGCGTTATTAACAATTATTCTTGCAGCATCTTCAATACAGACACGTATAAGTGTTAGCTGTTTTCAATTGGCACTGAACATTATTTAATTATAAATATCGAAACCATGCATATATATATATATATATATATATATATATATATATATATATATAGATAATTAAGAAAAAGAAACAAAAGCGAACAGAAATTATGAAAATTGTTGTTCTCGTGCTTAATAGAAATAATATAAACCTATTATTTAAAACATAATTTAATAACGTCGTCTTGGTATACTAATTTGTGTGACATTGACCGACTAGAGGAAGCGCCTGCACGTTTCTATGAATGAATAAACAAAAGTTTATTTATTTATGTAAGAAAGAATGATTGATTGGCAAATCGTGAACATACGATATCAACGATGTTATTAGAGATCATTAGACTCTAGATGTAACAGCTGGCTATTTCATGCGCTACTAAACGATTCTGTTGAATAATTTAAAATTTAAAATTAAATTACACAGGGGACTTCTTTTAAATTAAATCCTAAATAACATGTTTAATCTAAAATTACTTATTCAGAAGAACACTGTATACATACATACGAGGGCGGTTTGACGGGAGAGTGACTTTCGAATTAAATACTTACTTTAGGGTAAAAAAAAATATTTTATTTTTCGACAAAATTCCTATTCACGTCCACTTAGCCCAACGAATTTACAATTTTTTCAAACCACCCAAAAAGTAATATTTCGTCAACTTTGTGTGCATTTAAAAGTCAAAGATATCACATCTACATTTCTCCAAAACCCCTTTCCACCGAGCCATTTTTTTAAAATTTGGAAATTAAAAGAAATCATTGGAAGCCAGATCTGGCGAATATGGCAGATGAGGTAGCAATTCGTAACGCTGTTCGGCAAATTTTGTTGTAGCAACAGCAGACGAATGAGAAGGCACATTACCATGGTGGAACAACACTTTTCTTTAACAAATGGGGTCGATTTTTCTTAAATACTGCATCAAAACGTGTCAGCAAATCACCATAATATTGATAATATTGGTCAGTTAACGTTTTTCCCTTTTTTAAATAATCAATAAAGGAATAACATTTGGCATTCTAAAAAACCTTGTCTATGACCTTATCGGCCACCAGTATCGCAGTAATAAACTGAAAAGTTACACACAATAATTTGTTAATCACCATGGCATCATAACAACTAGATTAGTATTTCTAAAATCCGTTGTACAACAGGCTATCGATATTATTAGCAATAACCCGCGAAGGCAGCAATCTCTTCTGCGACATACGGCTTTGTGTATCGAACAGAATAGTGATAATTTCGATATTTACAAAAGTTTTCCTAAATTTTGTAATACAATCTGAGCTATCGATTTATAAACTTGTGTCCATTACAACTGATGGAGCACCATCAACGACAAGCAATCAAATTGGGTTTGTTGCATTGTGTCGAACTAACGAAGATTTCACATCATTATTCGCATTCCATTGCATCATTCATCAACTCTATATTGAAAAATGAATTTAAAATATAAATTAATTTATATTTTAAGTTCTTTGAGAAAGACATCATTTGCCGAAACATGTAAGATTGTTCTAAATATATATTCATTTTTAAGTAACATCAGACCTTAAATCGACAACTAATTAAATCTACAATATATATATATATATATATTTTTTTTTTCGTGACCTTGGTATGACAAGGTAAACTCAATAAGGCAATTAAAGGTCTGGTTTATTACTTCAAAGTATATATATTTAAAACAACCATACATGTTTCGGCAATGATGCCTTTGTCAAGGATATAAAAAATATATGTTTTTTATATCCTTGACAAAGGCATCATTGCCGAAACATGTAGGGTTGTTTTAAATATATATATACTTTGAAGTAATCAACCAGACCTTTAATCGCCGACTTATTGAGTTTACCTTATATATATATATATATATATATATATATATATATATATGTGTGTGTGTGTGTGTGTATATATGAAAAACGTAATGTAAATGAGAATTAATAACTATTAAATTCCCACATTACATGCAATTGCCGCTATGATATGTTGTATTAATTTCTACAAAAGGCAAAATGAAAGTCAGGTCTATTTTCGGATAACGTGTACTGATGATTAGCAAAAACTATGAAATACCGTTATCTGCACATTCCGAATGGATATGACTTGCACGCATTTTTCATATATATATGCAGCGCCATGCATCAACATCTAGATTCTACATGAAAGCAGTGACTAAAGAAAATTTATAACGCTCCAATATACTTTGTAATTATATATTATAAGTAATTGCAATAAATCTTTTTCTAAGGAATTATTGTAGTTCCTCGTAAGTCCCTTGTATTATAGTAAGTTTCTTTTAATATCGTATCTCCATATCTACATATATAGAAACATTAGGTTCAAAACCCTCTAAATCTATTACGTTGTTTGTTGTTTGTAACTTAATCTACAAACTAAACAAAAAGTTAACTGTATATATTCAAAAACAAGAAAAGACACTTAAGGAATTCCTAATACAAATTCTTGGGACACGCGAGTCAAAATTGAATTGCGAAACTTACACAATTTCATAAAAATTCTAAAGCACAAGAATCTTTATTACACTACAAGGCTAAGTAAAAAAAGTAATTTATGTACAGATATGGAGAGATGTATATTTACAATGAAATACTATCACATTCAATCTATACTTAATCCAATGTTAGTGTTCGTGTTTCAATGTGTCATATGAGTTGCCTTTCACGCCAGTAAGTGGCGTAGGGTTGGTTCCCTTATGATCCCATTCGTCGCCCCGTACGCTAAACATCTTCGCAGCCTTCACCGCCGCCGCCTACGGAACTCGTGGTAATTTAATTGTCACGTGCGACTCCCTCTGTCGACAGAATTTATCGTCCCACCGTACGTATTTTATCACGGGGAGGACGTTTAGTGTCAAAAAGACCACACGAGTTCAGTTCTCTGCACGTCCTCCATCATATTCGACATTCAAATTGATAGGAGTATTGGTACATCAGGCGGAGCGTGGAAAAAATAAAACTTCATATTGACATCTTTGATATCTTGAAATGGTCTCTCAATAGAGCGGAATGATTTTTGAATTTTTTCTGTCTAGTTAGTTGTAGTGACAAGAATAATATGAGAGGCGTTCTCTTTAGCAGGCCATAATATTTTGCTTTAAAATGTCAAAGGTTGAAAATTGCTTTTTACACACAAGAAATTATGGAATTGAAGGAAGAGTATTATCGAGCTGTCATTATTAACAACTTTAAACGCGGCTTACGCCTTAATAAATGTGTTCAGGAAATCAGTCGGGTATTTGCTGACAAGTCATGTTATTTAGCTACCGTAACGCGATTTTACGAGGCAGAGTCGCAAAATTTCGGGGAATGCCATGAAGAAAACATATGCAAATAAACGGCTTTATTGGTTTTCGAAATATTCGCGGGTAATATAACAAGACCTTGATAAATAGTAGACTATTTTTATTGCATCTAAACATCGAGTGTGTTTTAGTGTCAATTTGTCGAGAAGTCATTTTAACATTAACAATCTGATTAATCTTTGATTACACTGGGCAACAAATCTTAGTTCATTTGGTGTATCTCGTTTGAAAAGTGATTTTTTGTTAATTTTGGGGCGCTGAATACAAAAATGACAATAAAATTAAAAACTTGGTCGCAGTATTCAAGAACAAGTTTGACAAAATAATTAAAAAATAGATACTTTTACAATCTTAGAGTTGCTAAATGTGCCGTCTTTTTGCTATTCCTTTGTGAATTGTTTCTGGAGCAAGACTCCACCAGTAATCGGTAAACACGGAAGTATTCCAGCTTCCCTGGGACCTTTCCTCCATTGGTTCTCCTCACGGAAGCGTTCACCGTGCACATCACTAGGAACAGAATGCATCAGGCCGAAATTACGATGGACCATATAAATAGTCTATAACATCGCTAAGTACAACACGCAGTTATTAAATAGCACTATTCATTCGGTTAACCGCACATCTGGCTTTTGTCGTTGAATTGTGACGCAATCACTTCAATATTACAGGGAAATTCCTTTCTTCATGGAACATAGACAGAAACGTGAGGAGTTTTTATTATTTATTTTATTTATTAGTTTATATTTCCTAAGACAAATAAAGTACAGTGATTTAGTTTCCTTTTTTCATTATTTTAACTGTTAAGACACCGTGTGGTAAATGTTGTACTGGTGTACTACATCCAACTATTCCATATAACGCATATGTAATAGCAATAAAAGTTATAAATACAGTTGATACAGAAACAGTAGCTAAAGCCATTTACTAAAATATGCCCCAGATGCTTCATTCAGACGACAGGTACAAAGAAAAAATACTTTTATTTTTCAGTGACAGTATTGCACATATGTTAAAAAAGGCAGACTATTAAAGCAGGCATATCCTAATATGCTGAATATTACTTGTGTAGCACATGCTCCCCACAGAATCTGTGAATATATCAGAGACACCTTTCCGGAAGTTGATAGACTTGTATCCGTTTTTAAAAAAGTTTTAAGAAAAGCACCACTGAGAGTAGCTCTTTACAGGGAAAACTTCCATCTTTGTCACTGCCTTCCTCTCCAGTAATAACTAGATGGGGAACATGATTGGAAGCTAATAGTTTTTATGGAGAGAATTTCGATAGTTTATAAAAATTTCGTTACATGTTTAAATGATGATGTATTTCTAAGTCCAATGAACTAATATAAATTCCAAATTTAAAAAATCAATTGTACTTTTTTCAGGAACACTTTGGAAATTTGCCAAAACTAATCACTTATTTTGAAAATCAAAATCTCAAATTAAATGATGGATTAACCACATTAGATGTGGCTATTAATAATTTGGAAAAATATTCCAAGTGACTTCGGATGTGGCCTTCGGCTAAAATTTATACGCAGTTTTTAATATAAATCCAGATTTAATAACATTGGGGCAATTGTGTATAGAGTTATAAGTGCAACCAGTTGCTATTTAGAAAGGACGTTTTCTATCTAAAAGCATGTATTTCATTCAAAGAGAACAAATTTTATAGAAGAGAACCTTGAGACAGTATTTCTAGTTAATATTAATATTCCTTTACTCAACTTGAACGACAAATTGAACAAATAAAAATGTATTTCGTATTTTATAGATCACCACCCGTTTGTTTTCCAATTATATAAATAAAATTAGAACTCCAGAGCATTTCTGGAATAAGTATTTGCCGAAATGGCGTGATCATTTTGGTATGAATTAAGTTAGTCTAATATGAGTACTACGACTTCGTTGCGCTCTTGAACGCTTGTTTTTAAACATGTGTGAAAATGACCCAAGACTAACTTTGGAGTCCATTTGCACAGAAGATGAAGCAATTGTTTTTCATTATGATCCTCCATCAAAAAGAGCAATCGATAGAATGGCATCGACAAGATGAACCTCTTCCCATAAAGGCAAAAGTCGTTTAATCAACGAGAAAGACCTTCGTCACATTTTTTTGAGATTTTAACGACACTTTACTTGACTTTGAAGATCTCAATACAAGTGTTGCAACGTATATTGGGCTTATTTGTTCCACAAATTCAGAGACAATTTCCATGAAAAATGTCAAGAATAATTATCAAATTTGTTAGATTACTACCACAACGACAATCTGAGAATGGCAGCAAAGAAACTGCCAAAATGTTGTTCAGACATCCGCCCTCCAGAGGGCACAGGTCATCCAAGATAAAGCTTCGACAGATTTTGGTCGTGAAAACCATCGCAGTAACATATATATATATATATATATATATATATAGTAAATTAAATTTGTTGGCGATTTAAGGTCTGGTATTACTTCAAAATATATATATTTAAAACAACCCTACATGTTTCGGCGAATGATGCCTTTATCAAGGAATATAAAATATAAATGACAGTATATTAGTGTCATACATTTGAATAATTTGAATAATTGAATAACTAAGGCATGATTTATTATTAATAAATCATGCCTTAGTATTCTAAAATAGATAGACAACAAAAACAGGGAAACACAAGACATGAGTTATTACTACGTATGCGTCCGTGGAGCGTCTTAAGATGTAAAGCAGTCGGCATTCGCCTTAAACGAGTAGGAAAACCACGAAAACCTACTCGGACAACCAGACAGGAATCAAAACACGGAACTGTCAGCATGATAAGCAAATGAATAGATATTTAAATAACTTAAGATATATAATTATATAACAGCAACATATATTATGATGGTAAATTGCAGATCGTTACATAATTAAGTTATAGTATATACTGCTTAAATTTTTTATATCACTTCTGTTGTTAATTGAATATTTTTCCTGTATAATACTAATCATTTCTTTAATTTCCCTTTTCATTGTGTGTTGTTCTTTATCAATTATCTGTGTGTTTACAAAATCAAAATGGTGATCGCGTTGTAGTTCGTGTGTAGATAAAGCAGTATCGTCTGTTTTAGAGTATTTGTGGGCTTGTATTCTTTCGTATAAATATTGTTTAGTTTGGCCTATGTAGTATCTATCGCAATCGCGACATGGTATTTTATAGATGACATGTGTTTCTCGATTTTTTTCTATTTTAGGTTTAAGTTTTGAAAATAAATGTTTATTAGTATTAATAAGTTTATATGTTGTAGCTATATCATATTTTTTTAAGTTGTATTTAATTTTTTCTGATAGTTGTGGAACATATGGAATCGTGATATATGTTGTGTCATTGTTTAAGTTGTTATTGGTGTCTGCAGTGTTGTATATTTGGTGTATTCTTTTTTTAATTGTTTGGTCTATAAGATCTAAAATCGCCAACAAATTGAATTTACCATAACATACAAAGGTCACGAAATAATTATCTATATATATATATATATATGAAACGTTTTTGACTATGCAAGAAGAGTACAGAATTAGGGAAATTTAAACTTACTAATTATCCTAACAAAGCATAAAAGCCTCTTTTTCTTATTTACATATAACGTCAAATTATTAAACTGAACCTAACTATTTTAATTTTGTATGTCTTTTAATTTTGTTTCTTATCTATTTTTGATCAAATATAATAGATAGACCTTACTCCGTCAGTGTAGACATATTAATTTACCACCATTGTGTCGAAAATTAAATTATTAAATTAAATTCCACCCTCAATATAAGAAAGAAGACAGAATTAGTATGCAATGCTCTTTTTCCGAAAAGTGATCATAGTAGTTGAATCTCAGTTCCAGCTAAACCATCTACGTATAGTATTTTAAGTTTTTTTTTACTTATTTTGTGTTATAGATCTTTGTTGTATAGTTCACTGATTTACATTACGTTACGCACCTATATATATTTTTAATGTAATTATTATGGGCAATATAAAAACGCTTATGAGCCGTATATGAAAATTTGCATTTTATCTCATTTAAGTACTACATTTTGTCAAATATAAGGAAGTTATTCCAATTTTGCATTATGGCAAATATGTAACCTAATTTAATTGAGCAAAAGGCATAATTACAAAGTATAACAGCCCATATTCATTATAAGTGCATAACCAACAAGCGAGAACTAAATTTCTTCTATTAATTCAGCGAAATAACAACAAAAAAGTCGTAACTTTCTCATATTTGATCTTAGTATTTTTTATTAATAAGTATTTCCTCATTTAATTAATATAATTACCATAAGCAAGTTTTATTTCTCTTACATAACCCTGTTAATTATTTCTCTTCTTCCAATTTGGCTTGTTATTTCTGCAAATATTTGACGCAAGAAATAGTCTTTTTTTCTGTTCAATACTAACGGATTACTACTATTTATTGAAGCTGTCGTCATGTGAAATGTAGGAAATTTCTTTAATTAATATTTGCAACACTGAGAATTATATCGTCAAACAATTAGTTTCTCATCTCTTTTGCAATATTCGCACATACCTGTTTTCCGTTAGATTTTATTATAATTTTTCCGATCACTCTTCATTTCTGTATTAGTTTTTAATTACAAGTTGACTATGACGAGAATGTCGTATATTTCGCCAAAAAACCTTGATGTACTCAAAAATTAATATATTCTAAACATATTGCTATGACATTTTTCCAATATACAAATTAAATCAAAGACAAATATGAATAAATGAGAAAAAATGTAGTTAAAATGGGTTGACTGCATCCTTTACTTTTTCATCGCTCGTAAATTTCTCAGTTCTGCTTTTATTTTTGGGAACTAGTAAAAATCACTCGAAGCGACATCTGGACCATAAGGTGGGTGAATCAAAATATTGAAGCCCACTCTATACAGAATTGCCGGCGAAACGCTATTCTTGTTGACGTGAAGGATCAGGACACCTTTCGTCAATTATCTCTTCTTTTTTCTTTAATGACTTCTTTTAACCGCTACAGGATTGAAGCGTAATATTCTCCGGTTATGGAAACGCCTTTATCTTTGTAATCTATTAACAGGAACCCAAAAAAAAAAAACGTTGCCAAAAGTTTTCCGGCAGACTGTGACACCTTAAACTTCTTAGGTGGTGGATGCCTTTTTTTTATGCGACCGCATGGCTTGGATAAAAGTTCATAATTATGAACCCAAGTATTATCACCCAGTAACAATTTGACTCAATACCTATCCCTGTCTTTATTACATAGGTTCTAAAACGCAAGGAAATATTAAATATTCAAATATTCGTTGCTTTTACGGCGACGTGAACATTCTCTGCACCCACTTTTCGCTGACTTATTCATGCCAAGATAATCATAAAGAACTTAAAACATGGTGGTGTTGGATAGTTCAATCATTCTTGCGAGTTGTGTCTTCTTAAGCTGAGTATTTTATTATTAATTTTTCGAAGTGGTCACTTCAAAAAGCCGGCCCATCCACAGATTGTCTTCAATTGATTACCTGTCTTGCTTGACGAGCCTGTGCCCCTCATAAACTATAGTTTTTTCCGGGCATGGATCCGCGTAAACCGATGACATCTCTTTCAGTATGGTTTGATCAGAATTTTCTTCCTTTGTAAAGATCTTCATTACGGCGCAATACTCGAGTTTCTACATTTCCAAAGAAATAAAACAATTTGCGGTTATAAAAACCAATTATAGCTTTGTTTCTAAAACAATAACACAAATGGAGGAATTTAATTGGCCATTAAACCGAAGTGTGGATCTAGTAAAACAATCTGAGGCAGCTTTTCAAAATGTAGAAAGTAAAATGGGGGACAAAATTGAGAACTTTGAGAAACATTTAGTGGTTTACTGTTTTTACCACTAACGACAATCTGCTTTGTGAAATAAATGCATATTTAGATTGAGTTCAGTATGTAGAAAAATTAAAATGTCTGTTTATTTTCAAGTGAATCAATAAATTTATGTACGAGGGAAAGTCATTAAATAAGTCACAAACTGCTGTAGGAAAGCTGAAAATAGGAGTGAGTTGTTTCCATATTTGTCAATAGGTGTCACCACAATCCAGCTTTATAATTCTCAAGTGACAGTTGGTGTGCGCGAACACAGGCAGTGTTAAAATGGCGACCGTGTTCGAAGATTGTACTGTGGAAAAGCAACGTGCTATTGTGCGTTTTTCTGGGCAAAAGGAATTTCTGCAAAAGATTTTCATAAGAAAATGTCTCCTGTTTACGGTGAAAAGTGTTTGTCACGTAAAGCCGTATATAACTGGGTCGAGAAATTCTCTCAAGGACGCTCAAAAGTTGTTGACGATCAGCGAAGTGGCCGCCCCGTTCAGATTTCGACAGATGCAACACTTCGACGGGTGGAAGAGATGATTCGAACTGACAGGCGGGTAACAATAGATAGTATAGCAACTGCAATAGGGTGTTCTCATGGTTTAGCCTACGAACTGATGCACGATCGTTTGAATTTCCGAAAGTTTGCGCACTGTGGGTACCTAGACAATTGACCGAGGAACACAGAAGAATTCGAATAGGCTTGTCCTTGCAACACCTCTCTCGATACACAGTGGAAGGGGAGAACATGCTTAACAGGATTGTTACTGGTGATGAGTCATGGGTGCACCACTACCAACCCGAAACAAAGCGTGCTTCAACACAATGGAAACATCGTTCTTCGCTGTCAACAAAGAAATTTAAGGTTGTGCCCTCATCTGGTAAGATTATGCTTACCGTGTTCTGGGATTCTCAGGAAGTGCTCCTAGCCCATTTCCAGAACAAAAAAGAGAACGTGATTGCTGAATCATACTGTAGAGTTTTGTTGTTGCTTCGGGATGCAATTCGACGAAAACGTCCAGGCCTACTGACGAGAGGAATATTGCTGCATCACGATAATGCCAGGCCCCATTCGGCCCACTTGACCCAGGCGAGAATTGCGCAATTAGGGTGGGAACTTCTTGAACATCCGGCTTACAGTCCCGATCTGGCCTCAAGCGACTATCATCTGTTCGGTCCACTCAAAAAGCATCTTCAACAAGAGGTGCGCACGTGGTTCAGACACCAGTCCAAACACTTTTATGCAGCAGGCATTGGGGCATTGATAAAGCGATGGGATAAGTGTATTAATGTAGATGGAGACTTTGTTGAAAAATAAAACTTATTTTTGGCTAACTATTTCTCTAATTATTTTTATAATACCTTTTTGTGACCTAATTACTGACTTTCCCTCGTATATTAAGTATTTTTTTATTTGCATATTTTCAACATTTTTGTGCATATTTTGACTAAAGAATTTGCATATTTATGCGCATATTTTTCCACTTACATATTTAGGTTTTTCTATTATCACGATGTAGAGTGTTTTAAGGGCATACAAAATTTAAAGACAGTTGTCAATCAGTGGAGGATGAACCTCGACGCGGGTGACCATCAACTGCACGGATTGATTCAAAAATCGCAGAAATTAATGACTTGATCCAAAACGATCATCGGCTTGGCATATATCGAATTTCTGACATTGTTAATTTGTCTTATGCTTCCACTCTAAAAATAATTCACGAAGGTTTAAAGTACCGAAAAATCGCAGCAAAATAGATTCCAAAAATGATTACCGACGAACAAAAAGCCAATCGAGTAATAATTTGTCGGCGGTGGAAAAGGTAAGTGCGACATAATCCTCAATTTTTAAACAATATGGTTATATGTGACGAGAGTTGAATTTATCATTACGACCCTGAATTAAAGTCTCGAAGTATCCAATGGAAGCACGGAGGCAGTCCAAGACCGCAGAAGGCGAAAGCTGTGAAAAGCACCAATAAAGTGATGCACTAATTTTAGTAATTTTTTTGATGAAGAGGAAATTATTTATGATCAAATTGTACCTAGAGAACAACAGAGTTACAACAGAGTACTATTATAATGTACTTCGAGGAAGCCTAAAGGCAAAGTTAAAGAAAAAACGACTGCTTTTATCAAGACATCGGTTGGATCCTGCATCACGACAATGCTCCGGTCCACAAATCAGCGATTTGTCAACGGATGCTTGAAGAATTGCGGGTGGAAATTATGAGTCACCCTCTTTACTCACCTGACCTTGCTCCGTGTGACTTCCATTTGTTTCCTGATGTTAAAAGAAAATTGAGAAGTCGAAAATTTGAGTCGAATATAGAGTTCAACAACTCTCAAAAATGGTTTTTCGGATGTTTATGACAAGTGGCCAAAACGATGGGACAAATGTATTGCACAGAATGAAGAGTACTTTGAAGGATAATTGTCGAAGTTTTCTTAATAAATGTTTCATTTTTATACTACAACACCAATCTCGTTATTCTCTGATATTTCCTCGTATATCGAACAAAATGATCGGACGTTAGAAACGATAAGAAGAATAAATGAGCAATTTTACGAACAAAGAATACAGATTTCACAGAGCATTACATATAAAATAACCTTCTTTCTATACAAAAGACTAAACTGTCGTATGGTGTAAATAAAAGTAAAAAACTAATATCATTTTAAAATCTTGTGATCGAAACAAATACATATCCATATATTGTAAATACACCTGTAATACATGAATACATTAAGCTAATGACATATATACTGCTCCACTGTTCGTATTTATTCAATCATGTTAGCAGCTGAACGGTGCTGTGGTAAGAACGTTGAAAAATGTAAGTCAGAGTCATGTTGGTCAAGGTTCTCGGCCGTCGTTTTTTTGTCGGGATGGGTATCATCTTTAGTTATCCTTAAATGTGGAGGAACTGAAAGTCAAATCTACATCTATAGAAGTTTTCTTCGCGAACATGTTGCCGACACTATTTCTGTTCAGAAGTAAGTAATCTTGGTCTCCATTGTCCTGACATTTTGCTCATTCCTAAATTACTATGGAAAATTTCTAATATTGTGGCCACTTCAACAGCAATAATTGACAATTTTTTCACCGATCTGCTAATACCTGTTCCTCGACTTCCTTGATGTTTGTCTTAGTTCTCGCTTCAATAGACCTTCGATGTCTTGGATCAGCTTGAATTGTTTCCCTTGCACATCAAAATTACTTTAACCAAAATTTTACTGTCGGCGCATCTTCCTTAAACACGTTGGTTCTCCTCTAATTAACATTTTTGGGTCCATTTCCATATTTCGTCAAGAATTTTATCCCGCTTCTATGTTCTAACTGAATTAAACTTATTTTTGGTTAAATAAAGCTCTGTAAAAACCGAAAAACTCTTTGGCTTTGGACTTCGTCGTGGTCTCATGATTGAGAAATCGCGATCCTATCTCTAGTTACAGTTGTTCATTTCTTCACTTTACTTTCTGCTGACATATCTTGCAATAGTGTGCCTGTTATCACCTTCATTTGACCAATCCACCTACTTGGCGATCTGCCCCTTGGTCTTTTATCCTCAATCTTGCCTTGGACAATCGGTTTAAATTATCTTCCTCTCGTCTAGTTGTGTGTCCAAAGTACTGCAGAATTCTTCTACGGCATAGCGTAGATAAACTATCTTTAACCTTAAGTTCATCCAGTTTTCCTGTCCAAGGTTTTGATTGTCCACGACTCAACTAACATGATTTTTTAACATCATTTAGTGTTTGTCGTAATTCGTAATTTCGTAATTTCATAATTTCGTTATTTCGTATTCGTAATTTCTCGTAATTTTCCGCTCTTTCCATATCTTGTATAGGTTCGCCATTGCACCTCTCACCATCGAGATACGTCTATTAATTTCTCTTTGACATCCTCATTGATTGCTTATAAGTGATCCAAGGTATATGAAATTGTTGACTTCTTCCACATTTAATCCATAGCCTTGTGGAAATATTTTCGTCAATGATCATGAATTTGATCTTGTTCAAGTTAATTTCCAGGCCTAATTTCGTACTTTGTCTCGACACGCGCTCTGGCATCGTTTGCCTCTCGTCTATGTTATTCGCTATTAATGTAGTATCATCCGCAAATCTTAGATTTGTAAGTTCGTATTTCAAATGGTTGTGATATGTTGTTATTTAGTTTTACGTATGTTTCACTTTGCTGGAACTATTATGATATGATCTCCATGAAGTGACTAGGTAAGGCTTTGAACTACACTTGTTCAATGTAAATCTAAATGTGACAGCTGTTAATAGCTAAAGCTTACAATTTTCGCTTAATTTTTTCATAGTTAGAAAGATAATACAAAAGTCTTCCCTTATAACACAGCCGGAACACTTTACACACATCATATAGGTACAGCATATAGATACACATTGAATGCCTATACACTGTAACGGGCTGAAATCGCCCCTTGATCATTTTTAGTCGTTTATTCATTAATTATGAACGTACCTGTATATGGTAAGATTTTCGCTTATATTTTGGAAATTTCGATCTTTAAAAATTTTTATATTTTTCTTGCGCGGATACTTATCCTAATGTTACATGAAAATGAAATTTCGTCATAGTATTTTTTTTAGTATATTCATTGGATTTAATTAAAATAACGATATATTTTACGTGAATGTAGGCAACCTTGTTTACATATAGTTTGGTTTAATATCATTCATATTTTACGCGTGTAGATGGCGTTAGAGTTGTCGATAAAATGGTCGAGTTAGCAAATTGTGAACAGCTAGTTTGTTAACTGGTTTATATTATACCAGGTTTTGTGCGAATCTTTATTTTAAAATTAATTAGAAATATTACGACTTTGTTTGTAGTGAATTCCGTTAGAATTGACATTGGTATTTTCATTTAAGAACTTGCTTATTGAAGCACTAGAGACATCTTGTGTTTATTTTTCTAGAGTATATTACGTAAGAACATAATTAGTTAATGTTCTTTATCAGTTAGGTTCCGAATTTTATTGTCCTAATTTTGATGCAGCGAAATGATTTTCTTAATTATGTATTTCATGATTAATTCTTCTCTACAATGGTCTAACATATCCTTGATTTTTGTAAAGACTACGTACTTTTTAGTATAAAAGTATCGAGTTGAGGAAATTGTGTCCTAGTTTACGGTCGAAGTTTCATCAAGTAACACATTATGCTGAAGACGTACTTCGTAATTTTTAATGGCTTCTAAAACTAATTTTCTTTAATTCGCTGATGCGGCTTTGAGTTATTATTATTAATTACTGCTGTGGTATTCAACATTTACGCTTGTCGAATCTTGTTGTTATTAATAAATTACTTCTTGTTATTGTTATCTTATTTGGTGTTTTATTGCTGTGGTGGCAATTTTCCACGTATTACCTGCAATTTATATAACTTACTGTCAGCGGCATCTGTGTTCGCTGTACCGGCTTGAGAGTATAAACCCGGTGGTTCCTATTATAAAAAAAAACCTCCCCTAGCTCGTTCGTTAACTGAGTTAATCTCTCAGCCCAAGATCTCCGGGGCAACTGTGTTGTTGTTGGGTAAGTTGCTAAGTTAATTAGGGTTTACGCTTGTCTAGGAAAGGCGCATATAACAACACACACCACAATCTAATCCTTTTAATAGTGGTAAACTGTCCTATCGAAACATAAAAATCTAATCAACTTGTGAAACAGTATATTTGAATATTCACAAAACTTCACCAAGAGCATACTGCAGAAATGGTAAATAATATCATACAAGTTTGCTTTGTTTAATAATAAATTAGAAAAATCAAGGGCTCATGTAAATCAAAAACTCTTAATACGAATGAAACAATAACAATTACCTAATTTTAAGCAATTATATTCGCAAATTATGAAAAGGTACTTCCTTGAAAAAGAAAACAAACCATTGAAACGTATTACATTATCGCTGAAAATTTTAAATACGAAATTGCGCTAAAAGCAATTAAAACTCCTATTGAAAAGCATAAAAATGGCCCGCAGTTGTTACATAAATTGTTAAACGGTGTGCAGTTTAATTTTTTAGCACTCCTTTTCCTTTTTAAGTTTTTCTTGTGCGGTTACCTGATTACGTTCCGAATGCCTCTAATAATCCAGTTGTATTCTTTGAAAAGATATAATTGGACTGAGTTTCGTTTGAAAGTGTTGAGAATACGAATGTAGTAATCTTATATCTCATTATATTAATTCAAAAGAGCTTTTAATAAACTTAATAAACATTCGATTTGTTAGTATCTAGGTATTATATTGAATTAAATAAATTAAGTTCGTTGTAATTTTTGTAATTAAAATATACTCGAATTGTATTAATTCGGCCTTTACTTGATCAACGATCAATCATTTAAAATAGAAATAAAGTCATAGTTACGAGTGATGCCTTTTATATGTCGGGAATAAAGAACACACACTAAAATTAATCATCCTACAAGGCTTCATTGTTTTTCGAAATATTCTCCATTAAGATCAATACAGTTTTGCATGCGCTTGAACCAATTTTCAAATCACTTTTTCAACTCCGATTGAGGTAGCTCGAAACATTTTGTAAGCATCAACCCCTTCTTCGGGCGTCGGAAAACGTTGACCTCGTAATTAATTTTTGATTTGCGGGAATAGAAAGAAGACATTGTGTGCAAAAAATCAGGGCTGCACAGTGGATTACCTATAGATTTCACTATCCAGCTGTCAAACCTCTCTTGTTTGAGCCGATGTGTGAGAGCTTGCATTGTCTTGGCGCAAAATGGTCCGTGTTCTGCGGTTAGTTTCCTTTATTTTTCTGGCATGCAAATGCCAGTGTACCATTCAGAATTGACTGTTCGACGTTGCTATAACAGAACAGTTGCCACATGTCCGTTTTTTTCCGAACAAACAAGGGACCATTTGCTTGGAAGTGCTTCGTGCGCGAACAACTTTTGTTGGATTTGGCTCATATTGAAAGACCCATACAGTCGACTGCTGTTTACTTTGGGGCTTATTCGCGAAGATTCATCATTCGTGGCCTATTGCGATGTCCTAGGCGTGTTTTGAAGCACCCCGACCGTATTTTTTTAGAATTTCTTTCGACCAATCGACGCGAGCCATTTTTTGAGCGATCGTCAAATTATGTGGGATCTAACGCGAACAAATTTCATTGACGGCCACATTTTAATACAAACTTGAATGTATGCTGGTTTCACTAATGCTCAAGGATACTTCTATCTCATGTTAAGTGCCATGACGATCTTGCAATATCAGTTCACGCGCAGAGCAATGTTTTTCGGAATAACAACCGATTTTGGACGATATTCACGAAATATATCAATGGGCGAAGCACGGCCACGATTGAATTCAGTATACTATCGATATACGCTGGTTTTTGATTCTTACGTTTTAGTTTCTATTTCTAGTTTTCCTTATTTAGTGTCAAGCCCGGGTATCTTAATTTGTCTGCGAATCATTTAAATACGTCTGCGGGTACTTATATCGCTCTGTTTAAAATTTGGTAACTGTATCACCCCCCCCCCCCCCCGTAGCGCTGTCTATGTCAGCGGGGATTGCATATTCGAGCTCCGACCTTAGTGGTATTAGGTCGATTCTTGTTTAAGTAGTGCAAATCTTCAGTGTAACAAAAGCTTTAATGACGATTTTTCGACATATCGTTTTATTTAACGCTTAATGCGGATCACGTCGAAAACGTGAATATATTTATCAGGAACAGCAAATTTTGTCGTTAGCGACTTGCGAAGTTTGGGGTAAATAGAATACACCAAACTGGGTTTATGTCCGGTGTACCGTTTCGATCTACGGAAAGGAATAGGCTCTCTGACGAAGATTTTATGAATGCGCTACAGCCTAGAACATCTGGGTCAATCTCGTGAATAATTACCTAATTATCTGAACACACTAAGACAGACAAGAAAAACACCGAATCGTAGCGAGTAGTCCTCTCAAAGTATATAATAATTTACCCTTCCTGAAGGACAGGATGAAATTAGGAAACCAAGTAATTCGCATAATTAACATTTTTTGTGTAATCTAATTTCATTTGATAATTTGTTTCTTTTGCTTTCTTATTCTGCTGTAATTAAATTACGTAGCATTTTTAGAGCTCGGCACATAGTAAACTCAAACTATCTTATTTATTCCAAATTAGAAATCATTTTTGTAGTTTAATATATTTCTTTAGCATTTTAATGACAAACTAACTTTTCCTATAATTGAAATTAAATTCCTATTTTGTGTCGTATTCATACATAGATTTATTTTTGTGACTTATTTCTTTTGCGGACAACTTTTTTATTGCCGCATGTGAAACCAAATGTTTTTTTTGTGCCCAGCTGCATGATGTACGATTTATGTCGGCGCATTTTGAGATATAATAATTTTGAATTTATAATATATATTTGAATATGAAAAATTTTGAATAAAATCATTTGTAGTATTTTCTAAAATATTTATTATCGCTATATCTGTTTGTACTAAATTGTGAAGTTGATTCTGGGGTAATTTAGGAAAAGCTGCGTTGATTAAAACTAATGTAGTTAATTTAGTTTTTATGCCAGATTTATTTTCTTGTTGAGAGATTATTATTTTCCGAACTGTTTTTAACGTAATTTCTTAGACTATGGTTATCGTATGCACATATTTTTATTACCTTTTGGTATACAGTAGGTTTATATATACAGGGTTGGGCAAAAGTAACGCATCAGTCTAATAATTCCGTAAATATAAACTTTAGAACAAAATGTTGTCAACAAAAGTTTTTTGACAAGTTATTTTGTATTAGCTTCAATCATTTGCGTTTTTTTTTTTTTCATGATGATTACATATGACAGCAAATAAAAAAATTTTTAATGGAAATAATATTTTCATTTAGAAAATTTGGAATCTTTTTTAATTTCTGAATATGAATATGTACTTTTTTCATGGGATTAGATAATAAAAATATTGAGAAAAAAATAAAATTTAATAAACGTATATTTGGACTAGTGCAGTGTTTTGTAGACTACTTTGGAAATTGTATATTTTTTGACTGTCATTGAATTATTGACGTTTCACAATAAAATAGTTTCCATCGTAAAACTTGCTTTTTTTAATACGTGTTTTGTGTGAAAATGGTCAAATTAACTACTAAAAAAAATAGAAATTCTTATGATGGTCGGATATGGTGACGTTCACATCACGAAGTTTGCACTTTATTCAATAATGTTTATTTGGATCGAGATCCTATAGCTCAATCAACAATTTCGAGATTGGTTACTAAATTTAGAGAAACGGGCGATGTTAGAGATATACCTAAAGCTGGCCGACCAAAATAAATCACTAATGAAGACCGATTTCTTCATGTTTTACTTTCTGTAACGTAAAATCCCACTACGTCAACTAGGATTAGAAAATGATATGAGTAGCAGATCTATTAGACGAATATTAAAAGCGAACAAATACAAGCCCTATACGATACACTTACTGCACGAACTTAACGAAGATGACCCGGACAGAAGATTACAGTTTTGTGAAACAATAATGGAATTGTCCAATAACGATCCAAATTTTTTAAACAACATCGTATTTTCTGACGAAGCTACATTTTGTCTAAATGGATTTGTAAATAGGCATAACTGCCATTATTGGGTGACTGAGAATCCACAATGGATGCGAGAAAATCATACACAGCATCGCCACAAACTTAATGTGTGGGCTGGCATTGTTGGGCAACGAATCATAGGTCCGTACTTCCTGGAACACAACCTAAATGGTGATGGTTACTTACATTTATTGCGTAACCATATTGTACCAGATCTGTTGATTTCATTTCCTAACGACAATCAACCAAGCATGCCAAACCGTAATCTATGGTTTCAACAAGATGGAGCACCACCACATTATGCTATTAATGTTCGACAGTATTTAGACACAATTTTTCCCGGACGTTGGATTGGACGTCGGGGTTTTATTGATTGGCCCGCTAGGTCTCCCGATTTAAATCCTTTGGATTTCTTTCTTTGGGGACACTTGAACTCGCAAGTATACAAGGAGAAACCTAGAAACCTAGAGCATTTGAGAGCAAAAATTACTCCTGAGATACAAGCCATACCATCTAATAGTTTACAAAATACAATTCGTCATTTTTGGGAACGTTTAGGACACTGTCAGGTCGTAGAAGGACGTCACTCATAAGTGACGTCCTTCTACGACCTGACAGTGTGAGTTTTGTCCTGAAAAGGACTATTTACTCTACGTTTCAACGAGATCGCACTCGTCATCTTCAGGAGCTAGTCGGTGTGTCGCTGGTTACAGCTGGAGATCGTCTGACGATCTCCAGCTGCGATTGCGACGAGTGCGATCTCGTTGATACATAGAGTAAATAGTCCTCTTCAGGACAAAACTCACACGCGGCCAAGAACCTGAGAAATGCATATATATATATATATATATATATATACAGTAAGAGTAAAGAATTCAATATTTTCTTTATTTGGTTAGTCGAGCCTTAGATATATTATTTTCTTTTTTTGTTTTATAATTATACATATAAATTTTCCTTGATCGTGAATATACGAATTAATTGTTCCTAAGTTTCTTTTCTTTGCCTTTGGCACTTTCCTTTAGAGATTTATTTCAGGTATACTGTGTAGTTTTTTTTGGTAATAGCACGTAGTAAGTATATAGCGTGATATTTGAGTAGTTTGTATGCGCATGCGCCGAAGATCGCGCAATATCTTTTCTCAGTTTTCAAACTGAGCTTCCGTAATCAAAACTGAGAGGCACTACCTTTTAACTTTTATTTAGACACCCACACCCGTCTCCACTGACCAAGGGCATACATCGAAAATAGAAGCTCCCAGACATTGTGCCAGACGACTACTGTTTTGTTAGTTTACGACCATCCTCAGACGCCATTGCTGCGCCTGCTTCTCGCGTAGGTAGCATGATTCATCGCCAGAAGTTGAATTAAGTTCCTCAATTCACTGTTGTTGTGGTAATCCGCTTCGAAGGTTGTAAAAAATAATCGCACGAGAATGTTCACGAGTTAATTCCATTTTTAGGTCGAAATGAATTTTTTATTAAGTCACTGGAAACAGCACAAATAGCACATGTACGTCAAAACGTTCTGAGTGAATATTCTGTCAAAAATGTCGAACTTTACGATAGAGACATCGGTTGTCAGATGGCAGCACCAGAATCGCCCATTCTCGAAATATAAAAGGCATCCCTCGTAGTTAAAATCTTCACTTTATTAATATTAGTTCGTAAACCGACAATTGTTTCGCCAGCACAAACTAAATCAGTATACATTATGTAAACAAATTAAATTCTACTAAATAACAAATTTGAAAAATTATTTATATTACAGATCTAGACACATTCAAAATACTTCGTTCGAATCTCTCATGTTAATAATAGTATTTTACTGTAAGGAAGCAAGGGACATATTTCCAACATATTTATAATACAAACAAAATTATAAGAATAATGGATTATCTGGACTGAAGCCAGAGACTATTGCAAACAGAATTTTAAACATGTTAACTATTCTATCTTTATTTATACATAATTATACCGTGAAACAGACATGCAATATACATATCTGTAACTGTAAACATGGACAATACACCTCGTATTTTCAGCATTTACTTCTGCTTAAGACACGTGTTTCTGCCATCTATAGGCGTCATCAGTCAAGCTAGTGAAGCAATGTAATACAAATGATATAAATCTTTTTAAGAACAGATTTGTATCTGTATATACATTTACGCTGAAATCGCCTACAAGATATAGCAAATTTCGTCCTATAATGTGGCACTATTTAATAAGTGACATCTGACGGATGAAAGAGACTATGCCGAAAAAGGCGACCTTTCGCTTGACCAGCTATGCTGGTACATAAACGAAGAAATACGTATAGGTGTAGTACATTAACACGAGCCAGATGGCGGTAAATATAGAAAAAGGTTTAAGTATATCAATACGTTATGCATGTATTACGCATTTGTTACGCATTACGCAAATGCGTAATACGTGCATAACGTATTGATAAACTTAAACCTTTTTGTATATAATTATACAGTGTTTGCAAGAAGAAATTCTTGGTATTTCCCATTTGTGTCCATGCAATATCCAGCACAAAGGAACCGGCAAAATATAATGTGACAAAATTGTTTAATAACTTGCATGAAGAAACATGAAGTATATTTAAAAGTGGATTTAAATAATACCTCATCCCTTCAATTTTTTATAATATTGAAGATTTTTTTTTCGAAAAATATAAAATATAATTTAATCAAAATGTTCTTAATTTTCTTAACCTTCCTGGAAAATATTAGTAAACATTTTTGGAAGTAAAAATTATTATTATTACTATAATTCTAGAAGTTATCTCGCATTTCCTCAGACTGTAGCCGAGAAACATTTTACTCTACCCACAAATCTGAATTTATGAACTCGGTGGTACGCGGCTCATATTGCGCTGTTGGTATACATCATAGAACGGTATTTACTACAAGTTCTACGAGCCTTTACTACAAGTTATTGAACTTATTACGTGTGAGATGTAATCATTTTAATCTCATCTCACATGCAATTGTCGCTTAATTTGTTGCATTGGTTCTACAATCTGGCAAGATTACTCCTGCCTAAGAATGTAGAGGCAACACGTCGCGACGACAACCAATTTTTCTATTGGCTCCACTAGTCCGATGTAATTGTTCTGAACAGTTCTAAAATCTGCTTTAACCTGACTATCTCGAAATTTTGACTGTCTTGGCTTTCTTTAATAGCTGCAGCTTCTATTATCTAAATATTTATGATAGTAAAACGCCGCATGTAACCATGTTCGCCAACGTTTAATAATCGCCTGTGGTGGTTCGGGAATATCGGGACACAGTCTGTGAAATTGGCAAACACGTTTTGGGGATTGGAAAACAACAGTCTTTGTACTTACAATTAATGCATCTAGATCAGGATAGCATCAACAAATACTTTCTACCACCAAATGCAAAGCATTAATTTAGAGACCGGCCTACAGAGAGAATATTTTCGGCATCATCACCTGCATGCAGGAACACTGGGTTTGTTGAAACTTCAAACTTTTCCAATGTATTAAACACTAACTCTGAAGTTATTTCGGCAGTACACTGCTGTACTCTTCTGCAAGCTAGTAAAATTGAAGTTGACGATTGATGTGGTTCCATTATACGTACCATAACATTAACAACCCATTTTTTTTTTAGCATCTGTTGTTTCATCCACTGATAACCCCAGTTTTTTTATTTTTCAATTCGGATTTAATCATACTTTCACGGAGAGACGGTAGAAAATTTAGTAATCTTTTCCGGCTAGGTAACGTTCCTTTACCACAGTGCCTTCAAAATGTAGGAAATGATTCGTTGCTTACTAACTTAAACGGTACATTATACAATATGAAAGTTACACATAAATGAAACGCACTTTTTTTACAATTATGCATTACACTATTTACGTGTCTTTCGCAGTGAATTTTTCTTGAACATATTAGCGGTATATCACACACTTTACGCTTTATTATACAACCATCGCACATTAAATCCGAAAATCTCCTTATTAATTTATCGTAAAACGGTACCTTTCTGACTATTTGTGACATTATAAAATTGATATTTATCATTGTAAACCAGTGAAATGCACTGAACGATGTTCGGACGACGACTGACAAAATATATATACTCACTAGGACGAGCCGTTGATGAGATGTTACTCGAATTAACCACTCTACTAATGGAAGTAAACTAAAAGACTTCGTCACCGCTTGGACATGTTACTATTCCCTATTTAGGTTTTCAAGAAGTTATTATTCCAAGATGCGATGACATTATTCTTTGCTTCCTCTTTCTCGTGCATTGACTGCGAAAACATGTAATTTCCTACGTTCATTTTTGACGTAAAATTTCCAATTTTATGGTAACAAATACGTTTAATTAAATCCAACCTTTTTAGAAGGCAATTAAAGTGCTTTATTCTGAAATCGTAACCATTCTGTTTAGTATCTACAAATCTACCGATTCCATTAATTAATTCTCATAGACGACGGCAAGAAATATAAATCTGTCAACAGTTGGCGTTATGCAACTGTTAATAACGATGCGATCAAAGGCGACGTTGACCGAGATAAGGTATCTGCGCGCCCGATGAATAAAATTTGCTTTCACGAGCTACCGGAGGATTTCCTGTTCGACCGTCCGTGTCTGGACAACGTTTTCTCTAAGCAGGAACAATAAACTTACGCTCCCTGTTGTCCTTGATGTTTTATGTTTCGACTAAACGTAGTCGATAACGGATAATCTGGATAAGCTTGAAGACTTGTAGCGGTATATTTACGCCGGAAGTGACACTGTGAATTCGATCAGGAACTGACCAATACTGGCTTTACTGACAATCGTGTAAGAAGAATTTTTAACCACTTGATATTTAATAGGAGACTCCTTCGGCAATGCTTTGTTATTGCTAGATTTGAGTATATATGTATAGACTAAATGAACACAATTTAAAGTTTGATATCAATTATTGTATTTAATTAAAATTAGGTATTTACATATTATGAAACTTCACTTTATAAAAGTGAGAATTTAAATAAATCCAACTGTCAAAACAACAGCACTCGAGCTTACTTCTACGCATGTGCGACAGCATTCCGTATCTCGTGAATTTCGCACTGTCTTGTGGTGTCATCTACATTTAAATAATAGTACCTGTTACTATTGATAATACATTATTAGGCCCCAAGCTTTTTGCTACTGATCATATGGAGGATATCATTAGCTTTAAACCTTTTGGTCTACATACGAACATTGCATAATTAGATAGATAACCAAAATTAATTATTTTTTTCAATACTTACTATATCAGTCATTTCTTTCTTTTTCTGTAAAACTTGTCAATAAACGTCAGTTTGACAGTTAATATTACTAATATCGAGTTTGTACCCTATATATCTTTCAAAACATTCATTTTTGTGTAAGTCGTAACTCCTCATTACCGATTGAGTTTATCTGTCAAAATAAAGTTTTCTGTGAATTTGCCATACAGTAAGTAACAGTTCAAAATGGATGATAATATGCCAATGGAGCTTACTATAGCGGAAGGAGGTTATGGACCACCGTCTATGTGCTCCGATTGTATTTACATAATGTTATACACTAAAATAGTCAAGGCTTCCATCACCTAGAAATATAACAACAATCCTTCCTGGAATATAGATAAAAATTTATTTTTAAGTTCATGTGTTCAATTTGACAAGTACTGTCTCGTGGCACCATCGACATTTAAATAGTAGTATTTCTACTATTGATATTATATTATTAGGTCCACAACGTTAGTAAACATGTAGCGCTACACGATACAACCACGCGTCCTTATTGTTAAACATTACTATCAAAACGGTTAAAGTTTAGTTGCTACAATTCGTAAAGGGCGTTCTATTTTCGGTACTAATAATGTTTCAAATTTATCAACTGTGAAAAGAACAATCGAAAAATTATCTAAAGTCCTGGTTCAGTTAATGATGTGAAACACACAATACGAGCTCATAATGA
Source organism: Melolontha melolontha (assembly GCA_935421215.2). NCBI lineage: Eukaryota > Metazoa > Arthropoda > Insecta > Coleoptera > Scarabaeidae > Melolontha > Melolontha melolontha. The sequence continues at coordinate 29,712,116 of OW285236.1, read as the reverse complement.
TCATTTGGAACAAAACATCACGGCAGTTTATGAGAGTGTGACCAAGGGTCCAGGAATTCGGTCCGTCGTCGTGCACAAGAATTGAACACTTCAACAGCCACTCTTCACCGCACTAAAGATTTGAATTTCTATTCTTGCAAAATCCTATTGACTCAACAACTTCCGTCAATAGACGCTGCACAGCGAAGAGAGTTCACCAATTGGATAATTGATAAACAAGAAGTTAATGCCTATTTTGTGGACAAAATCATATTTAGAGATAAGGCGCATTTTCCTCTTAATGGCTTTATTAATAGGCAAAATTGCCACATTTTGGTTTCAGACAATCTACGATTCATTTATAGATACAAAGGCATGCCGATGTGTCTCTGTCTATTGCGTATTGTGGTATGGTGGAATCATTCGACCATTTTTCTTTGAAAACAAAACAGGTAATGCATTAACGGTAAATGGCGGTGCATGGTGCTGACGTTAAGTGCAGCCAGATACTCAGTTCATAGTTTTGCTTTATGCGACAATGTGGAACTGATCGACGACAAAGTTTTCTCACGTCTAACTGTTAAAGTAAAATGTTTTAGATCATACCAATGTCCAAAATCTCCCGAATAAATTCATATGATGTCCGTCGATCTTTCTCAAGCATTGCTCAAACAGCGGCTATATTCTCAGCAGTTTCTCGGTGTCCTTCACGAAATTCATGACTAAGAAAAAACCGATCACTTTTGAATTCGTTGCGTTAATTATAAATTATTTCCTTAGATAGGGCTTCTTCCTCAAATCCATTTCTAAGCCGATCTTTTCAGATTGTGTAGTAGTTAATGCGATTTAAATTCATTTTTGGGTAAACACGAAATCTTCAATTATGATAATTAACAAACTATTAGAGCGAATCAAATAAACAACACGACAATCAACTTACAAGACATTAACTAGCTGCAATTCTATATTTTTTCAGTGTTCGCCTCTTATTATATTTTGGGTTTTTCTTATGTTATTTCTTTGAAATGTATTTTCTATGGTTAATATTTAAGAGTAAACGTCAAAAATAAAAAAAAGGAATTTATAAAAAAAAAGATTCTAGAACTTTTTTAGGAAATATATTGCGAAAATACAGGAAAGTCTTCTAATTTAAATTCACTTTTAAAATCAACCGGAAGAATAACAATTAATTTTTTATTATTGCGTGCTTGCGGTTAATTTGAACGCGATATAATACGGACGCAATCATAATGCATGTAATTCAGTATTAATATTGAAAAAAGTGTGACAAAACAACTATATTATATAATAAGGAAATTCATTCAAGAATAATTGTGGGAAGTGAATTTTCATTATCTCCATATTACAAAGGTTAATATCTTACTAAGAAGTTAATAGTTGCATATAATTTAAACAGTTATTAATGAATATTTCCTTAATAAATTATTAAAAATTTGAGACTATTTCCCTAATATTAATTACTACTAATTATATTTATATTAAAGCTAATTTATACAACAAACGAATTATAAACACATGAACATTATCTAAGCTAGCTGTACAGTAAGATCCCCATATTCTTACTGATGCAATAAACGCCTGTTATTACGATAGTTGGTCTACAAGCTGTTGATTGAAATTTGTGGTGAATTGCGGTCAGACAATTTAATGGGATTTAATCAGGGATGGTTGTAATATCCATCTATTATCGACAGCAGATTAGATATATATGTCACTCTTGTATAAACATGCTGTCAAATAAATTTCAAATCTAATATCCGTTCTCTTCTATACTTTCGATAAGAAAATGGAACGTAAGGTATAAATCAGCAAAAAAAAGCACACAAAAGAAGAACGAAATTAAAATAAAAAGGTTCACAAACTAACTATGAAAATACTTCAACCCGAAGTCGTAGAGGATTTGAATGAGACTACGTAAATTTGTAAACTCCATCAACTTATGTACATAGATCATCTATTAATTATTATTAGACAGCGGACTCAAGCGATTGATGATTCATAGCCTATAGGCATCTGCTTTGTATTCGCAATAGTTTGTTTCTGTAAGCAATCCGTGAGCTAGCTGCATAAATGGCACATGCCTATATAAGCAGTTAATATGTATCTGTCGATGCACAACAGAGCGAATGTAATAAACGGTTTGGTCACCGGCAACGACTACTGCTCAAACAAAAGTAATGCTGACGACCGAATTGCGAATCGAATTTTCAATAAAAATAATTTGCAAAGAACAAAACTCAAAACCATGTATTTTCTTGAAACATTGAAAGTGCAAAAACATTACTATGAACAAATAAAATTTGTTCAAGGTGTTCCTGTGTTAAATTAGTTCTTTTAAATGTTGAAACGTCTTTAAAAATAGAAAATGTCCGTTCCAGTTCACAACTGATGATAGGTGCGTGATTAAAATGTTGCAAAAGTGCACCATAGTTCGAATGATAGATTTTTCAATCGGCTCTGTGCAGAATTGATATAATATATTTAAATCTGGATTTCTGCTAAATATGGCATCAAATTTTTGTATCAGCTTTGAGAAATATCTTTTTAAATGATGAAATTACTTTATCAACATTTGGAAAATGACCCCTGATGTATTCACATACTCTGTGTAGTGCATGTGCTGCACAGGTAACGTGTAGCATATTGGGATAATATTGCTTTAATAACTTCCCTGTTTTTAACATAACGGGTGGGCAAATTTGAGGTTAGGAATTAATTTGGCTGTCAAATGATGAAATTTCAAGAATTGTGCTGTCATCCTTTGACATTAATTTAGTAAAAAGTTGGGAAATTTTAACCATGGAACGCTACAATCTTGAACAAAGAATTTTAATTGTATTGTTTTGGTCTGTTGTCAGCAACAGTACCGTGAGCCTCGAATTTAGCGATTAAATTACGCACAGCTGTCTCAGAAGGAGCCTGATTACAAGGAAAAGCTGCTCGAATTTTACGAAGTGATACAGTAAAATTTTCACAATTTTGATAGTAAATTTTCACGCTCGTAGTGGCCGTAGTGATGTAAACATAGCCGCTGTACAGCAAAGTGTTGAGAATGAGCCTGGAACATCAACTCGTCGACGTTCGCAAGAATTGGGCATCACCAGAGGCACTTTGCGCAACATTTTGCATAAAGATCTTCAACTTCACGCTTATAAAGTTGAACTCGTTCAAGAATTAAAGCCGGCCGACCATTGTTTGCGTCGAACGTTTGCGAAGTGGCTGTTTGAAAAAGTGAACGAAAACAACGCATTTTTCAACAAAATCATCTTTAGTGATGAGGCCTATTTTCAATTAGGCGGTTATGTAAACAAACAAAATTGTCGCATATGGGGCTCACAAAATCCACAAACAGTCCTCGATAAACCATTATATCCAAAGAAAATAACCGCATGGTGCGGTTTGTGGTCAGGCGGCATCATCGGCCCCTATTTTTTCGAGAATGAGCAAGGAAACGCCGTCACCGTGAATTCTCTGCGCTACCAAACGATGATAACCGATTTTTTGTGGCCACAATTGGCTAATGTTGACATCAATGACCTTTGGTTTCAGCAAGACGGCGCCACAAGCCACACAGCCGGCCAAACAATTCAGTTATTGCGAAATTTCCCGGTCGCGTAATTTCTCGATTTGGCGATGTCAATTGGCCGCCTCGTTCTTGTGATTTAACGCTGCTTGATTATTTTCTCTGGGGCCATTTGAAAGACCGGGTTTACGTGAACAAACCACAAACAACTGACGCTCTGAAAGATGAAATTCGGTTCTGCTAGAGGTGGACATTTGCCCGAAATCATATTCCATTATTAATTCCCATATTTCTACTTTACATTGGTATCAATAAAACTGTATTTGTTAAAAAAAGTGTGTTTTTAAGCCAATTTACTTCCTAGCCTCAAATTTGCCCACCCTTTATAAGCTACCGCATCACTCAAAAATAATAGCATCTTGTCTTTATAGTTGTTATCCGATGACAAAATATTATGAATACATTGATCAATTACTTCTGCAACTGTTTCACCATTTACGACTGGCAATATTTTATTTGCAATTAAGCATAATTGGTATGAAGTTGTCGCATGAAGAATACCAACAACTACATTTAACACATATGGTCCTATTATATCATTTGTTTCGTCTGCACTTACCCAAATATAATGACCAAATAGGTTGATTCGTATTTAGTCAATTGTTCAAAAATAACATTTTGGTAAGTGGTATTTACGTAAAGTAGATTCGTCTGGTATATGACAAACCTCAAGAGGTTTCTTACAAAATTGTAAGAAACCTGTTGAGGACTATTGGCCGCCATGAAAGCTTCACAGTTCTTCGTTAAAAGTGTTAGGTGCAGATGGTCATATGTTATCTTGATGAGTTTTCGAAGAAACATGTCTTTGCACATTACACTTTTGTGGACACCTTAAACTTAATGAACAGGCACTGCAATATATATATAGGTGTCATTACGAATATGCAGCCAATCTGAATGGCCTCTAATTCACCCTACCATGGTTACCGAACGAGAATTCTCCATAGTTAATGAAAATAAAGAGAAATTCTAAGAATAGAAAGAAATGGACTGAAAAGAAGAAACGAAAACTACTTCAAAAATAAGGTAGTAAATTAAACTTAATATTTATAAAAAATTATAGGATAAATATTCAATATAACAGTATAAAATGGATTTTTTTAAATACTAAACGTTGTAACCAAATAACACTGAAAGAAACGAAACCAGAAAGAAGAGAATAGAAAATATACTATCTCAAGAACAATAAACACATATATGTATATGCATGTATAACAGCATATAAACAAAAAAATGCTCTTTGGAAATTAGCGGATATAAATTTTAAAGAGATTATTTTAACGAAGTCTAAATAATATATAAATATATATATTCCGTCTTACACGCCACTGTTAAATAAAATTTATGAAGGAATACACACAATGTACTATTCATAACGACGGAAATAACAACATCTGCTCGACGAATGCAATTGAGAAAGTAAATAGTGGGTCTGTTATAACTAGAGAACGGATGCAATTTCCATAAAACGCAATCGGCAATTGGAATTGGGTATAACGTCGCTCAGTACATCCCGGCGTAATTCAATGAAGTATTTGTTTGACTTACTTGGCCACCTGGTCGCAGCGATAACAATGGACAACACAGCTATTGTATTCGGAGAATATATTCCATAAAACGCAATCGGCAATTGGAATTGTATATAACGTCGCTCAGTACATCCCGGCGTAATTCAATGAAGTATTTGTTTGACTTACTCGGCCACCCGATAAAAATGAACAACCAAACTATTGTATTCGGAGAATATAGTCATGTGGTAAGAATATCTGTTCTCTAGTTATAACATGCATACTATACCTGATACCGCCATAACGTTTTATCGGGGCGATTGGTCGTTCAATCGCTTCAGTCCGCTCTCTGATTATTATATATTAATCGATTAATTATTATAAATTTGAATCTCATTTACTTAACTAAAGAAAATTGTCATTTAAGGAACAAGTGTATTATTAATGAAGGCGATTAATAATGGAGATATTTTAATAATTATCCAGACAATTAATCTCACTTTAATATACCAGCCGTATATATATATATATATATATATATATATATATATATATATATACAATGCGTCAATAAAGTATGGACACAAGCCCGTAGTAACGTTATTGTGCATTATTTGACAAAATGCAAAGACATGTCGATTAATGTTTTTTATTAGCTATATTTAGATACAAGCATTTTGTTTTTCCGTCGACCTTGAATAAGTTATGACGTCATTGATATTTTTTTTAAATATCAACCCCATTTTTTTTTATGGATTTTGAAAGCTTTTACAATTCTTATTCGATGATGTAAAAATTTTGGTATGATATATTAGAAAATTTTTGAGTAAATTGTGTTCTAATTATAAGTTTTATTCTTGACATTTTCAGTATCAAATTTATAACAAATGCTCAAATTGTTTTCCTTCATTTTGTTGACAAAATCCTAAGCGATGATAAATTCCATTTCGCACATTCTGTAATATTTCGGGAGCGATTAGTCTGGTTTCGTAGATGATGAGTTGTCGTAAAACGTCCAAATTTTCCGGTTGTGTCGCATAGACTTTTGATTTTAAATAACCCCACAAGAAGAAGTCCAATGGGATTAAATCTGGCGATCGAGCTGGCCATTCATTTACCCGTCTTCTTCTAACCCATCTGTTAGGAAATGTAGCGTATAGTGCGGGAAGCACCATCCTGTTGATACCAAATTCTACGATCTGGCAAATGTGGATCCTCATTATTTGGAAAAAGAACCGCTAAAACGGGTATCAATTCATTCCTCAAAAATTCAAGTATATTTCCCCAGTCAAGTTTACATAAAAGAAAAACGGTCCCACAATGCGATCGCCGATAATCCCTGCCCATACATTTAGTTTTTGCGGGTACTGGGTATGTGTCTTTTGCATCCAATGAGGATTATCAGTCGACCAAAATCGGCAATTTTGTCTATTCATAGTGCTATTCAATGTGAAAGTAGCTTCGTCAGAAAACAAAATGTTGAAGAGAAATAGAGGGTCATTATCACAAATTTGCACCAACCGTTCACAATATTCCAAACGCCTATCAAAATCATCCTCAGACAACTCTTGAACTAAATTCATTTTATAGAGATGATACATTGATTTATGCAAAAGTTTCCAGACTCTACCCCTTGCTACGTCAAATTCTCGACTAAGTTGCCGTGCGCTTGTGTGAGGACGTTCTTGAACTGTTAACAAAATGTCAACTTGAGTGTCTAGGGCCGTTGATGGACGTCCACTTTTTGGTTTATCTCGAACTAATCCTTCTTCCAAAAATTTTCTGTAGATTTTACTTACAGTTGAAAAACCGATAGGGTCCAGTTCAGGATGCGTTTCATTAAACAACAATGCGTTCCCGTTCAGATAAATGCATCTCAGAGAATGAATAATTAAAACACTTAACACTTAAATAAAAAAATGTTGATTCTGATTATTTAAAATCTGTCAAAAAAATTACTTTGTTACTTTGGGAATGACAGAAAGCTAAAAATTATTACTCAAAAATTTTCTATTGTAACATACCAAAATTTTTACATCATCGATTAAAGAATTGTGGAAGCTTTCAAAATCCACAAAAAAAAATGGGGTTGACATTTAAAAAAATTATCAATGACGTCATAACTTATTCAAGGTCGACGGAAAAAACAAAATGGTAGCATCTAAATATAGCTAATAAAAAACATTAATCGACATATCTTTGCATTTTCTCAAATAATGCATAATAACGTTATTACGGGCTTGTGTCCATACTTTATGGACGGAATGTAAAAAGCGTTCAAATAAATTTTACCTCTAGTAGTCCATGACAATAAAAATGTTTGTCGTAACTTGTACTATTTACATTTGCATCAGTTGTCAATTTGACAGACTATTTATTCTGATGTATACTTAGTTGGAGCTTTTTGAAATTGCTTTGTAATTTAAAATTGATTTAAAATAGTTTTCACTGTTCAACACAAATCATTCATGGTTGAATCTTATTTTTGGAACGGAGGTAATATTAACGGACAATGGCACTATTTTCTTGAAGAATGCTTAGAGGAATTTAGAAATATGTTTCCAAACTTCGTCTTTGATTTTGATAGTTTTTGGTACACAGTTAAATATTGCACTAAGGTTTTCAGAGAAACAGAGAGTGTTATACGGAAAGAAGACAGTGACCGTCCGAAAAATGTACGGAAGAGCTAGTTGACGATGTAACGCAAATTATGAATGATACACCAGGAACATCCATACGAGTATTCTCTCCACGAGTGGGTGTTTCAATTGGCACTTGTCATACAATTTTGAAAAAAGACTTACATTTATTTCCATATCGCATGGCCTATTATCAAGAAATCAAAGAAATTGACTATCCTAGAAGAACAACATTTTGTCAGTAGTTCTTAAATAATTTTGATAATGACATTCTTGACAAAATTTTTCTCAGATGAATCATGGTTTTATCTGAATGGATATGTTAACTCACAAAATATAAGGATGTGGAATACTAAGAACCGCATGACTGTTATGTTGTTCATCCACAGAAAATTGGTGTATGGTGTGCGATTAGTCGAAGGAAAATCATTGGCCGTATTTTCTTTAAAGGAGAAAGGTATCGACAAGAAATTATTATGACATTTATTGAACAGCTTAATGAAGAAGAAATAAATCAGGGTTACTTTCAACAATACGGAGCTAGAGTGCACACAGCTTGTGAAACAATTAATATGATACGGAAATTTATCAAAATCGGTTGATAAGTTTAAACATCGAACATGAATTTCCACCAAGATCTTGTGATGTTAACCCCTGTGATTTTTTTCTGTGGCCTTTTTAAAGATCTCAATTTTTTGGGTACAGATACCTGATCTTGCAGACCTTTAGATCAGAATTGCTGAAATAATTAACGAAATCGACGATATGCTACTACAAAACGTTTTCTCCTTCATTAGAAGAAGATGTTAGAAATGTCTCGAACAAGGTGGTGGCCACTTTCAACAATTTTTATAAAATGTTACTTGTTTGTTGCAAATAAACGTATCTCATCTAGTTAAATATTTTAATTTTATTATTTTGACATTTATCATGTCATTCAAATAGTTCATAACCAACAAAATTAATATTAAGAACTTAAGTAAAAAGCTAAGATATACGTATAATTTCCATGGGCAACTTGGAGGTAAAATTTAGTTGAACGCTCGTTATATAGTAAATTCAATTTGTTGGCGATTTAAGGTCTGCTTTTACTTCAATATATCCAACAAATCGCCAACAAATTGAATTTACCATAACATACAAAGGTCACAAAATAATTATCTTTATATATATATATATATATATATATATATATATATATATATATATATATATATATATATATATATATATATATGTATATACCGACCGTATTTTTAATAAAATAGATAGAATCGGTTTTTTTAATTTTTTTTTTTCGTTGACCGGTAAAATAAAGGTGCACTTTCAAAAACACCCACCTAGTCGCTGTTCTTACCGAGTTTAGCACAAAATAAAGCTAATTTTGTTGCAGGCAAACACCGGCACATAGATTTAGCGCCAAAATTCATGCAGTGCCAGTTACACAAACTAAAACTTTCCCAAATATTCCTTAGGGAAAGAAGGTTTATGTAAATGAAGAAATAGAAAAAACCTATAGGTATAAGTTTTGTTAATTCACTTTAAAACATGATGTGACAATTACTGTAAAAGGGCCAATAACTGTACAGCTACCTACAGTGATAAATTAGAACAAATGTTTCTTTTAAATTTGGTACAAAAACCTGAAGCATTTATAAACAAAAATTATTACGCGAAACTAGAATAAACAAAGACAACAGTGAGCGAATTCAATTACTTTTTTCTTCATGAGCAATGGCACAACTTTCAAGTGCGCGTAAACAATAAATTTAACCTCTAGTTTTCCTTATTTAGAAATACGAAAGCAAATATTTTAAACGCAGTTTAAATAACCGCCAATAAAATAAACTTATTTAACATCAGTACTTTTTATATCTTTTCCTATAATTTCGATCAAACTCTTTTATTAATATCAAAAATTAAAATTTTATCGCTGCAATTGACAAGGAGATACGAGTAACAACTTCTAATGTTAAAACATAAAATGAGTCCAATCGCTTCATCCAGAGCTATAGATCTCCCGGCGTTTCAAGGACCAAGCATTAAATCAGTACGACAAATCCCATAAAATAAGATTACGTATCCTTATATTATTATTATTATTACACGCCATAAAACTTACATTCCATTCCAACACTTCCGTCAATCTATTCGCTAGAACACACCCAGCACTACCTCCACCTATAATCACAAAGTCAAAGTTCATGCTGTTACGAAGACTCTCGCGTTTGTTATAAACGGATGGACACTGATTTACGTTTTGATAATGTGAGTTGAGAAAATCGCGCGGTCTTCCGAATAAAGTGGTTATTAAACTCAAAAATAAGAACGTGGATGGTGAACACGTCGTAACTGTCGTATATACGGCACAGGCTTGCGACAAATTCGGCGGAATCCAAACCATTTTAGCCCTTATAATCCCGACAATGGGCTGAAGATGAAAGAAATGTTCTTTAATTCGCGACGAGTTGAAAGAAACTAAATGAAAACGCTACCCGACCGAGTATTTCTTTGTGGTTGATTTTTGTTGAATTTCTGTTTCGCTGGTGCTCCGTTATAATTTACCCCACACACACAAATACTACATAAAACACCTGTAGCGATAAATTGGCTGGCGTAACGAGAAAATGCTTTGGTCTCTTTCTCTGATCAAGTGAAATGCATAACCAGTTTAGTAATGCAACTGCAAAAGCACGATCGACAAATAATATGCTCTCCATTTTCAATAAGCGAATATTCACAGACCTACTATATCGAGATAAATATAAATTTACTAATACTAAATCCTTGCAAATAAACTAATTTTATGAAATTTAAATTATTAAGCACACATCGTACTGGTAATAGGAAACTTAAAAATAAAAACATGTTAAAGCACTACCTAAAATAATTATTTTATTTGGTATTTATACATACTTAATAAAGTATAATTTACCTGAAACGTTAAAAAACATTAAAATAATGGAATATACTTTGTATACCGCATGTGTCAAAAATCATTAGGCATAGGGAATACGTATGAGTACATACGATGTATATGTATATGAAAAAGCCGATCCAATGCCGGCGAAGACCGCGACGGCCGGCAACGATTGTCTCCGATTGTTTCGCAAATACAAGTTAGCAGTAATCATTTGACCATCGACATAGGTACTTGTAATGCGTTCTAAAATAACATTTACGAATTGCAAGGGATTTGCTTTTCTTATTTCTTTCAGTAGATGCAGGAAATTTTTAAGCTGCGGTGCGTCGCATAAACAAAAGCGTAATTTTAATAAAATTAAAGAATAATCCTAATAAAATAAATAAAAAAGGGTTCTAAAAATTATAATAAATTATACAAGAGGTTCAAAAATTCCTCCTTACACAGCAAGACATTGTCCTAGGCGCGTAGAAATTAGCTCTTACATTTGCTAACATGTCGGCAGTTAATGAATTCGCAGCCTCAGTTATTTTTTCTCCCAAGGCAACTAGATTTTCTGCTCTACCAGCTTCATGAGTATAGGCAATATTTTTTAGATATCCCCACAAAAAGAAATCATTTGGATATAGATCAGGAGATCGCGGGAACCATTTAATGTTTCCTGTTCCAGTAATAAGACGGTCAGGAAAAGTATTTCCTAGAAATTCCTTTACCCTCACTGCATTATGTGCTAGACAGCCATCATGTTGAAACCAAACGATTTCCTGATTTATTCCAATGTTTTGAATGGCGGGAAGTATTTGATTTTTCAGTAAATCGAGATACTTGTCGGCATTTAATATACCATCAATAAAATAGGGGCCTATAGAATGGTCACCTAAAATACCTGCCCAACGTTTAGTTTTTGAGGATACTGAGTGCGATTTGCATAATGCCGGTGTTGATTTTCCGAAGCCCAATATCGAAGATATCGAAGATTGTGCTTTCCGTGTAATGGAAAAGTTGATTCATCATTGAAGAGAATATTTTTAACGAAATTTTCACCTCGATGTATCTTTTCCATAACGTCTTGACAAAACTCCATTCTTCTGAAATTTTCCTCGGGAAATATTTCGAATACTTGAAACATTTTAAACCATTACGTTTCCAAATACGTGAAATAGTTGTGTTACTTGTACCCAATTCCTCGGCAGCACTTCTAGTAGATCTCGTGTTATCAATTTCCACAATACTACAAATTAGTACATCCCGCCGTTATCTTTCCTCAATTTTTTGTGGTAATACCTCTCTTGGTTTGGATTTCGTACAGTTATTGAGACAGAAACAAGTTTCAAATTTATTTATAATATTATAAATTGTTTGTCTGCAAGGTACAGAACGGTCTGCAAAAGTCAGCGCAAACAAATTCATGCACTCCATTGCAGACTTGCCTGCATAAAACCATTTTACTAACTGAAGCTTTGCAGTGGGTGTATAAAGAGCCATTATACATTAATTTTATTGTACGCTTTCAAACTGTAACGGCCGCAGCTAGACTGAATGCAAAATTTCCAGTCAATCGGTATCGGAGACAATCGTCAGTCGTCGCGGTCTTCGCTGGCATTGGACTGGCTTTCTCATGTACGTATACATTGTGTGTACTCATACGTTGATTCTCTATGCCTAATGATATTTAACACATACGGTACCTAAAAGAATGTTTTAATTTAATTTTAAATTATACTTCTTCAAATATATCTCGAATTTTAAAATATGAATTCAAACTTAAATATTTTCTGTATACATTCGTTAGCAAGAGAAAAGCATTTCTTCTGTTATCATTCTGGTCAGTTGACCCTTCCAAGAAATCTACCTGCTTGAACGTTCAAATTAAGTATCTACGTTCTATGCGAATTCTTACAAATACATTTCATTTCAACTTAGTTATTATTAATATTATTTTGACGCTTTCGGCTCTCAAAGGAATCGAGCCAATTAATACTCTGAGATGGACAAGATCTAGTATGCTTAAAGTATAGACATTTTAAAAATTTTTGCCGAACAAGTTCCAACAAATTAACGTATGTAGTGTAAATAGGTGCGTTTTGGTAAAATTATGCGTTCACAATAGATGTGGTATATATAAATACAATCAAATATCGACCGAGTTATATACCAGAATTGGACAATGTAGAATTTTATTCATTTCGTACGCGTTTCCTTTAAAAAAAATAAACGATAAATTAATTACGCGTAACTATTCTTTATAATTATATCATGTCGCATATCATTTTAATTTTTATTCTTTAATTTTAGAGTTATTGTATTGCACGCTGGCAATCGTACGTTGAATTAGTGTTTCATTGTGGAAGTGATTGTGGTGACTACCATGGAGAAGTGAATCGAGACAATTATTTACACTAGTTTGAGTACCAGTTGTTACGTAACTTAGAGACACCTTCTGCAATTATTGTAGACAATGCAAACTATCACAGCAATATTTTAAATAAGCCACTGACTACAGCCTCGACTAAAGCAGATATACAGCAATGGTTAAATAATAATAATGTCCAGTACGATGTGAATTTAAAAATACAGCTTCTAGAATTAGTTGAAAACTACGTACGAAAAAGAAATGTTTAAAACTAAATAAGAAATTCAAAAAGTTAAGTCCACCAAAAAAGTATATTAATAGAATTCCTATAAAAGAAACTAGTGATCAATCAATCATCCGAGAATTTTAGTGATGTAGAAATAGATCTGTTAAGCAAAGGTTTAAAATACTGTTTGCCAAGCCGTCAGATTCCTATAGAACGGGTGATTACAAGTATCGAAACTTCGATTAAGTATTTTGAACAAGGGCCAAGAAACTTCATTCGAGAAGCTTGCACAGCCAAAATCGATAAGAACTTTCTTGGCAGGGAATATTTTAATGATATATATGTTATCGATATCACAACTTTTTAGCTCGAGCTTTTAATTAGTTCTTAATTCAAAACATCGTCACCTTCATCCCTTTCTCCACCTTGGGCTATAAAACAAAACCTTTTTCTAGACGAGTGTTCTCTTACACCAAACTCATTCTTCTTCTTAGTCCAGCTGCCATGCCGTAACCATCGTTAACAGCTAACTCTGCGTACTGCGTGTCTACGTTCCTAAGGTAATTATTTTATTTTAGTTGCATTCACATTAATTTCACTAATTAATTTTCTTCGTCCTCCTGCCAAACATTGCTCTCCATACTTGTCCAAGTATCTACAGCCACAACGTGGCCGACCAACACACGCTTCTACAAATAACTCTGTATTGTTCGATGTAGAGGTTATTTTATATTACTCACACTTAATTCCCGTTTAATTAATGACATAATTTAAATTCCTTTTCAGAGTATTGTTTGCGTGATAACATTTCAGCTCAAAGCTCGGACTTGAATCCAATCGTAAATCTTTGGGATGCATAAGGGCGACGTGTTCGGCACCCACAATCCATACTGGTAACCGTTCAGGATCTTCGAATAGCATGAAGAATGGGAAAACATTACACAAGAAAAGGTCACCAACTGCATTCAAAGTTTACCACGCTGTATGGCAGAAGTTTGAAGTTGGAAGAACGCTCGTCGCAAGCATTTGCCATATGCCTTACCATTTTCCGTTGAAGAATTGCATACCATATTAAGTCAATCAAATATCAAGACAACTAGAAATGAAAACTTTTTATTCATAAACAAGGATAAAGAGAAAATAGTTTCATTGTCTTGTGAAGTTGGTACTGTTTATGCAGATGGAACATTTACATATTGCTCAAAGTGTTTTACACAATGTTTCCATGCACGACTTCGAAAACGGTCGTTATATAGCGCAATTTTTTTTGTTTATTACGAATAAGGAAAAATCTACATATTATGGCACCGCGTGCTATTAATGAACCATGTTTGGACAATTTTTTTTTGACATGTTTGGAAATTAAAAGTGACTCTCGAACCCAAGAAATTTGTATCGAACTTTTAAATAGTAATTCATGTTGCTATAAACGCAATTTAACCGAATGCCGAAATAATTGGCTGCAGAATTCATCTGCGTTAAGGATGATATAGGAAAATACAGCAATTGGGATTGGGTAGTGATTATAACAATAAAGAAATGAACGAGATTCCAAATTGGCTCAAAACAACATTCGCTTTGACATGTTTACCTTTAGAAGAGAATGGCGATGCTTTTGCGGTGGATCTGTTTGTAGAAATTCCCAAGTAAGCCGAAGTTCATACGTATACGGATTATTTGTTAGAAAAGTATATTTCTGATGACGCCGACTTGCCTCACACATATGGGCGGAAAACAATGTAACTTTTACATGAATGCATGTAAATGCATGTAAGTCATTTCATACACGTTTTACCGATTCTTTTTACTCCTCACACCCGACAATGTATATTTTTCTGGAAACACTCGAAGAGTTTCGAATTGACACATACTCGTACATACAAATACAGAGTTTGCAATAACCGTTAAAATACAAAGTTACAACGACAAAGTTAAGCGCCATCAAGAATTCGTCAACAGTATTGTTTCGCCATAAAACGAAATTTCTTATATTGTTTAAATTCATATATGTTAGATATAATCAAATTTAGCATAATAGAATTAAAGTATAACATTTCAAATTATATAAATATTCAACGTGTATTTTCAAGTGTGAACCGCTGTATAATGTACTTGTATTGACATATTCAAAATTGTAATATTTTATTAAATTTCAAGAATTTACATTTGCTAATCTGTTTATTACCTGCTTTATACATTAGACAGTTATTACTAATAACTGTCTAATGTATAAAGCAGGTAATAAACAGATTAGCAAATGTAAATTCTTGAAATTAATTAAAATATTACAATTTTGAATATGTCAACAATATGTGAACAATTTCAATAGACTGTCATCATGGTGAGCCATTGTTTAATTAAATATATACAACAGGCTCAGGATTTACAAATATATCATTATCATAAAAAATCTCTTATTAAACAATGGACCAGACGGAATTACATTAAGAAGATTTTTGGCAACCAATAATTGTTAATTAGGAATTCTATTTTATAATTATATTTATCTATTAGTAAGATCTTTAAGAGTGCCATAAACATTGGATATTGTTGCACGTAGATTCAATTTCCAAGAAATAATGTAGGTAAATTCCCCGTTTGACGTCAAGCATATACCCACATTTTAATTATGTAAAAGTAGGGGTAGTGATATATTTTCCATCTACTTGTAATACAATACTATCATTCTGACTACAACATTCATATTCTTAACACAACACAGAACAAGACATGCAGTCTTAACAAACAGTAAAGAATTAATTTTAAGTTACCATTATATTGCGAGAATTACCTTATGAAATTAGGTTTAAGTGTTCTTTTTTTGCAAAATGAATAAATATTCAGAAAACACACCAACTTTCAATATAGCTGCCACCAACCAAAATAAATAACCAGCTTATACGGAAGTTACGCCTCGTGAGCGGTGGGTCAAATACAAAATTATACATGGTCCTTTACGAGTCGAATACAAAAATACATTTGCTTCTTCGAAAGCCCATTTACAAGTATGATATTAACCCTTAATCACCGCAGCGGCGTCTCTGAGACGCATCAGGTTCTTCATTGGTTAATAACTTACCCCCTCTTTGACTAACTATACTTAGCGTCTATGTACCTTCAAGTTGAACGTGTATCAGTATGTTTCTAGCATTTTGTGGCAATAGACGCATTTGTTTCCCTAATATAAATAATTAAAGTTTGTCCTGGATCTCTCAGACGCCGCTACGGCGTTTTCGTAAGTTTTACAAATTTTGCGCGGTTTAGTTGAAAGTGCTTTATTGTAATGGATTGTGCTTCTGGATCTACAAAAACAGTTCGCTATGGCGATCCTGACTTTGAAAATGTGATTCTACAGTGGATTGATGAAATTGATGGCGGTGAAAGTGACAATGATGATGATTCTGTAGATCACCACGAAGTAAGTGATCATGATTCCGATTCGGAACTTGAAGCAGTGAGTGAAGAAGAGGCTGTAATAAACGATAACGATGAAAGTCTAAGTAGTGATGGGAAGATAATAATAACATTACAAAAAAGGTGTATTATGGAAAAAATCGCTTCAAGTGGGTGTCAACAAACTTTGTCAAGCGCAGTAGAACACAAAACCACAATATAATTGTCCAATTCCCGGGCCTGCGTCCTTCTGCTAAATTGGGTGCTAGAGCAGAAGTTGCTGCGGTATGGAGTTTACTGTTTTCGTAAGAAATGCTGCGTGTGGTTTTGAACTGGACTAATGTCAAAATACAAAAAGAAAAGCTCAAGTACAAAAATTCGAAGAGATCAGAGCTGGGGGATTTGGATATGGAGGAATTAAGAGCTTTCATAGGACTGTTATATTATTCAGCAGTTTTTAATTCTAACCATGAGAAGATTGAACGTATTTTTACTATTGATGGTACGGGACGTGAAATCTTTCGTTGTGTTCTAAGTAAAAACAGATTCGCATTTTTACTTAGCTGTTTACGATTTGACAATCCTGATGACAGAAATCTCAGGCGAGAGGAGACCCAATGGCTCCCATTTCCGAACTTTTCAATGCGTTAATTGCTAATTCCCAGGCTATGTATTCCCCAGGTGCAAATATGACCGTGGATAAAATGCTAGTTGCCTTCCGAGGACGATGTAAATATAAAATGTACATGCCAAACAAGCCATGTAAGTACGGGCTAAAGATAATGTGTATGACAGATGCTAGAAATCATTATTTGTATAATGCGTACGTGTACAGTTGGAAAAATTCCGATGGTATTAGTTTAAATGAAGACGAAAAAATGTTCAGTAAACCCACTCAAGCTGTTGTGAGACTAACTAAGCCTATAGTTAATTCTAATAGAAACGTGACAGCGGATAATTGGTTCACGTCGATAGAATTGGTGGAAGTACTCAAGAAAGCAGGGCTAACGTATGTTGGTACCATGAAGAAGAATAAAAGGGAAATCCCCCAGCAATTTTTACCTAACAGAGTTAGAAAATGTGAAACTTCTTTATTTGGTTTTACTCAAAATATGACTCTCGTATCCTACGTGCCAAAGAAGTACAAGGCAGTTGTTTTAGTGTCATCGATGCACCACACCGAAACATACGATCCTGAAACTAAAAAGCCGGAAATTATTTCCTTTTATAATTTCACTAAATCGGGGGTCGATGCATTAGATGAAAAGTGTGCTAAACACACTACTAGTCGCCGTACTCAACGTTGGCCAATGGTAATATTTTTCAGACTGTTAGATATAAGTGGTGTTAATGCTCATGTGCTTCATCAAGCATACAAAGATAATGAAAAACTTGAAAAAGCAGACTTTATAAAGGTACTTGCCGACCAGTTGGTCCAACCACAGTTAGCTAGAAAGGCTCAAAACTTACAACTAAAACGAGATTTACGATTAACAATAAATCGAATTCTGGGAATCCCCGGTGAACCACTTGTTTCAAACAATGTCGAAAAATTAGAAAAACGTAAAAATTGCCTCACCTGTCCCTCTAAACTGAGAAGACGGACAAGCTATATGTGTTTTGCTTGTCGTAAATCAATATGTTTAGAATGTTCATCTAAAATGTGTATAGACTGTAAGAAAAATTTCCAATAAATCCGGCCTTGTAATTTTTATCATATTTTCATTTTTCTTTAAATTTTGTTTTTTATTATAAAGAGGTATTCTTTTAGTTTCCAAACACCGATATTATTTTATATTATAGTGTTGTTTAAAGCCTGTAAAATTATTAAGTTAAAGCGTATGTAAAAAATGTTCAAAATTACACTTCTCCAAAGAAAATACAACTTTTTTTAAATAAATTTCTTTAAATTTATTATCTGTTGACTTTTTTAATATTATATACCTTCTAGTAACATATCTGAGAGATATAACGAGAAAATTATTATCACATTTTATTAATAAAAACCAAAAACCAGCGACGTGTGTGTGACGCCGCTACAATGACAATGCGACAACAATTGGACTACGGTGGTTAAGGGTTAAGATAAGAAACGAAGACATACAAAAACATACCTTCTTAAAAGATATATCTTACCATAGTGCCCCCAAAGGATAACTACGTGATCATTTATATGAATTTCCCATACTTATTGTATGTATTTTATAATAAATAATTTTGTTATATTTATTTTTTTTTATGTAAAATTTAGTATATTTCACGTATGTATATAGTATGCATTTTGTAATAAATGACATTCTCCAATTGTCAAAAAAATGACGTTTTTTCCTTGAATTTCAATATGCAAAAAGTGTGTCATTTTTTAACCGTTACAAAAGTTTTTTTTTCTACGTCCCTTTATAAAAAGACATTTTTCGTCACCGAATACTGCAGCCAAAATTTGATTTCCGTCACTAGTGAGAGAAAATCCCGTAACGTTAACTATCGTCACTAGTGACGAAAATATTACTAATTTTCACCTGCATCTAGTTGCCTGCTGTTACTATATCGCGTCATTTTTAAATAACGTCAATTTGTATTTGTAGCTTTATCATGATTTCTGATTCAGAAAGTGATTTGGATATTTCTAATACACCACCAGAAATAGTAAATCAAGCTGAGAAAACCGATGCGGGCTTATTACGAGAACAATCGAGGAAGAGGTATGAAGAAGTCTATGTAAAATTCATTGAATAGGAGGCTGATAACAGCGTAAATTCATGTTCGGAAATTGTGATGCTTACATATTTGGCAAAATTGTGGGAAAATTTCAAGTCATCGAGCTTATGGTCTACACATTCTATGTATCAATGTTTAAATCATATCTAATTTAAATATGATCTATAGTTTTGTAATTTTTAATTAAAAATAAAATATTTGCTTACATAATTTTTTTAAGTTTGTTATAATGCCATTCTACTACTCTAAAAAGTATTGTGTTTAACTCGTCGAAATAATTTCTTAAGGGTTGGTTTCTCGGTACTCAGCGATGACTTGTGGCAAACAAATGGTTGTATGCCAATCGGCAGTAACAGCTCTTTAATCTTGTAGAGAAATTGTTGCTACATGACCTGCTTTCGAAACAAATGCAGCGACCATCATTTTGGAGATACTTCGAAAGCAGATGACTTTTGTTGGCTTTTCTGTCGGCTGGTATAAGTAAATCCAAGATTCACCAGCACTCTCGATGTTGTACATGTTTCTAGAGTTTCCTGCGTTGAAGCGGTATAGGGTTTTTTGACACCAATTTACCCTAGCTGTTTGCTGTTGTTCGGTCAACACATGCGGTAACCAACAGGAAACTAATATTTTTACACACAATTCTTCACGCAAAATTTTTCGAATTGAGGTCTTCGAAATCCCCAATGATGCTCTTGAGCGCAGCATCGACATTTTCTGCTGTTTTTGGTACATCTGGTCTTGGATCATTGCTAAGACTAATCCGTCCACGTTTAAATTTTCCGTATCAACGAGAAATTGTTGACTGATGTGGTGCTACATTACAGAAAACAGAATAACTCGGCGAGCCATTCTTGTTGAGATAATTGTCTTCAAAAATTAGAAAAAATTATTCCGAGAAATTTTTATGGTTTAATTCCATTTTTCGAATAACTTGTCAACTTTGACAGTTCATTGTAGCTACTACATTACACGTATCGTATTGCAACTTTGGATTTAGGCTAGCTCAAGATGGAGGTTAATTTTTAGTACTGACATTTGATTAGCGGCGCCCTCTATGTCCCAGTAGGCGAAACATAAGAGACAGCCCTCGTATAGATATAAAATATAATAGAAAATTCCTCGTTTTTATTTCATTCGTGTTTAGAGTGCAATTTACCCGTCAGATTAAATAGGTAATGAAGAACCTGGATTGAAAAATACCTATAAGATTACATTGACCTGGGTATTTAGCCTGTAATTTACAAATACCCAAACTAGGTACTTTAGAACCCAAGTATTATAAATTGTTGAAATCGTGCTATCGAGGAGAATTCCAAAATATAAGAAAACACACAACGTTCAATTAAAAAAAGTATAACTCATATTACATTTTTTTTGTATATTTAAAAGATAATTCAATTTAATTACAATATGTTTTTTTATTTGAGGGATATTTAACTAGTTCCACACATTTGCCTCACTGTATATTAAGTTAATGCAAGTAGTTCTTATATAACGTGACTTCGTAACTACATATTAAGAACAATTATATGAATATAAAACAGTGTGGGCAAATTCAATTGTAGGAAATTCCATGTACTTTATATAATAAATATACAATATGTTTTAATTACATTCAGTGGTGAAACAAATCATTTAAAATATTTATTAAATAATAACCTCAAACAAAGCGTTTGCATAACAGCGGAAGATAGGTAATAAATAATAGCATTGTTACTAAATTATTTCAACATTTGTTTAATATCAATAATTTATTATTTTATACTTTCAGGTAGAAATTTTATATATAGATAAATACACTTTTATTAGGAATTTTTGTTTGATATACATTTAATTAATTTTTATGTGAAATAATATAATAAATGTAATTCCTGTAAATGGGTGTTCATTATTATGCTATTCGCTTTCGCAAATATATTTTATATTTCCTTAGCTTTCATTTGTAATAAAATACAAAAAAAAATATACTGTGTTAAAATTAGTTATACTGTCACGATATAAAGAATAATTTATTCTAGTTTCGATATGCATCTTAATACTTTCACTATGAATATCTAACGACACTATAAATCACATGGGACATCTGCTTTTTAATATCATACTTTACGTAATATTTATATTTAGTTGGTTATCACAGGAGTTTTCTATAGTAAACGAAAAGAGAAAAAGTTAGAAATTTAAATAAAAAACGATATAAAAGAACGTTAGAACGTTAACATTGATGAAGTGAAATTTAATTTTATGATTTTTTTTTCTAATTTGCTTCCATAACAACGCACTATAGGTCAAATAGCTACTTTTTCTGTGCTAAATTAATAACTTCTTCAAAACCATGGTATTCAAACTAAAACCTGTATGAATTTACTATGTAATAATAAATCTATTAAAAAATGCAACTTAACCCATTAGCGACCAAAAATTAACCCTTTTGCAACCATTAATGCAAACATTATACGTAGTATTCATTTATTTATTTTAATTAAACTACAATATTCAATAATTGCTTAAATCTAATTCGTCTTGTAAATTTAAATCAAATAGGTCCTCTTCAATTTCATTAATTTCATCGTCTTTGTTGCTAAGATGAATTTCTTCTATGGTTTCGCTGCAACATAACAGTTCAATTGCTTCAGGTGGAAGAGTAGAATGTTTCCGCTTTTGCAAGCGCCTATTTAAAAATTTTGTGGAAATTAATGAATCTGAAGTATCGACAGCTCTATTAAATACGTCTAGTAGGTTATTGGTACGATTGTTTCTGCGGGCGTGATGCAATCTATCGGCTTTGTATATCTTATGTCGCGATTCAGCAGCTTCTTCTGCAAAATAACCCATTAGAAGTGCTGTATTTTCTAATATTTCTTTTGAATGTCTTAGTACTTTATGTACTGTGGAAGTCATTGGCAACCAAGGATATAGATTCTGAAAACATTTTGCTGTTTCAAAGCAATATGTTTCACATTTACTTGAAGTAATTGCAAACTGGCAGGATAAACAAATCAAAATGATTTTGAATCGATATATTAAATCTTTGTCGATATTAGTTATTTCAGAAAAAATAACATGCTCAGTAAAAGCTCGACGAGCAGTGTTTCCGTCATTTGTGGAACCGGAGCCACCTACTCTGGGCATGTCGACACGAAGACCGAGCTTTTTCCAAAAAGCGTTTTGTATGTCTGTTTTTCTTTTTAAAATAATTAACTTATCATCTCCTCGTACCTGCCAATTTTGCAATTCGCATTTATAGCCTAAATGTAATACAAATTCAAAAAATCTAATCCAGCAATGAAGGGGACTAAGTCCAAACTTTAAGTTTCCATTTTTCCCGGCATATTTCGCTTTTGTAATTAAATGTGTTTATAAAGTCCTTCGGCGTAGCAGCACAAATGGGACAAGCCTGGTTTGATCTAGTTCCAGTTATAATGTTTAAAACTTTTCCATCAATGAGTGTTAAAAATAATTTAAATGATACTTCAACAAATTTTCCATCACCAATTGATATGCTTACGCTTGCCAGAGCGTCAATTTCTTTTTTTAAATCCGGGTCTTCCTTTAAAACAACTCCTTTTGTCTCCTTTATGTACTGCAATTTTATGGGCCGACAAAATCTTACAGACTGTGGTGTGCGGTTGTTCCAAATTGGCGTTCCGGATAAGAGCAGTAACCTTAAAGGAATAACTGTAGTAGCTAAAAGAGAGGCATCACGGCTATTTGACGAACCTGCCTCATTAAAAGTTTGTTTATATTGCGACTGACCAGTGCTGCTATCAAATCCATAGCTTAATATTAATACCGATCCCAAAAAATTCGTCTCCGCTTCCATTACAGTTTGAAAAACTTCTTTTTGGAGGTCAACAATTCTTTCAGCCGTATGCAGTAAAATAGATTGCAACGACACTTTGGCAAGGGTCTCATTTGCCATTATACCCTGAGGTCGACATTTCAACTTTGTAGCTGTAATTTTCCTATAATGTGGATATATATCGCAATTACGTAATTTGTTTTGTGACGTATTGCATTATATTGTTCTTTGGAAAAATTATATTCAAGAAGAAAAGCTAAAGCCTCATCCGCAGATAGTGGAATTGGCTTTTGGAGATCTTGATAGCAAACCTTACGCATTTTTGATGGTCTTGTTGGGCTTTCAATACTTTCTTTTAGCACTGCAGCTAAATCAGTATCACCGTGCTTACGAGCTGATATTGCTGCTGCACGAACGAGAAGATTTGTATCAGCTTTCTCATTTGAAAGGCCTGCAGCTTCTTTTCTTTTCCCAAATTCTGATTTTCCGTTGAATGGCACACGTGGACGACCAACAACTTTTTCGATGCCATTCACCACAAAATTTAAATCTGAATTTAACCACGCATGATTTTGATCCTTAAACACATGCATCTTTCTGTGACACTTTTGAGCCAAATTTACGCAAAAAAAAATGTAATGTTTGCTTTATATGTTTCTCCATTTTATCCGAAATCGTATTAGCTTCAATTCTTTCAACTACATGCTTGAAAAGGGCATCAAACTTTTCTTTTTTTATGCATTTTTTTCGGCATATTTCTAACAGTTCAATTTTATTAAAACAAAGTTTACCTGAAAAAAAGAGGCATTACTCGTAAAACGCAAAAAATAACTCATTAAATATTGCTTGATCTATGTTTTCAATTTCAAAGAGGTCAAATTGGGTCAAAATTTTGTATGGCTTACAGAAGATCAAACATTTAGAGAAATTGTACCATTTTAAGGTTATGTACTCTGATGGCTAATTTTCAAGTATACCGACGTAAACATAAAGCAGTATCAATGACACACATTTATACTTACTTGTCTCTTTATTTTGCATTTTACATAAATTGATTATCGTCAACACAATTCGAGAAACACACAGTTAAAGTTGACCAATAAATAAATACTGATCTCGCTAGCACATTTGTAAAAATATTACTTCGAATGACTTTGACAATATATAACGGTGCTTTATATTTAGCACGAACAAAAATTAGGTACATTTGTTTTGAATGGTTTCCAATTAGAAAACAACAACAACGAAAGTAAAACTGAACTTTGATTTTTTCACTTTTGCACAGAAAAAGCGGCCGTTTGACTTAATGTGCAACGTTGTAAAATAATCGACAACCATGCGTTTATCTATCTATCTATATATATATATATAAATTAAAAACATTTCATTTGTTCTCTATAGACTCACAAACTACATAATCGATTTTGATAAAATTTGGTGTGTATGTTCCTTATGTTGTGGGGAACGATGTTTTCATATTATTTTTCCAAATTTTATTGGCAAAGATTGAAGAATTAACAATATGTGAAACATGAATTTCTATAAGGAAAAATCGTAATGTACAAATTTTAAATCATTATATAAAAACCATGACAACGTGACATATAATATGTGCCAGTACAAAATATAATAATAATAACGAATATACTGTCACTTATTGTCACTGTTTATATTAAAAAAAAACTCTTCGAAAAATGTCATAAGTGCTGAAAATTGTACTTAAGAGTTAAAGTATCTTAAATAAATAAACATTTAACTAAAACAGACCTTAAATCGCCAAATAAAGAAAATCTATGAATATATATTCGGCTGCGGCCCTTGAAAACTCAGACACTCGACTTTGACGTGAATGGCAAAAATTAAAAATTTTGCCATGTATGGAAATCAAATTTCCATCAACCATTTTGGTGACAATGTCACATTTGACAAATCCGTAGTCAATTTATTTTTTAAAATGCCGCAATTATCAGAATTACAAAAATATATTATTAAAACTAAATATTAATTTTGAAGTAAGGCTTTGTATTCTGACATTGAAAATGATATTTTTGAAATTTTGCAGTTTTATTAATAATTTTCTTTTAATTTACTATTTTTGCAATATATTTTGCATTCTTCGCCAATAATTGGTTTGAGTAGCATTTAAAAAGGTTTACACCGCTTAAAATATTTTCATATTTATGTACGATATCTGGGTTTTCAAGGGCCACAACTGCACATATATATATACATATATATATATATATATATATATATATATATATATATATATATATATATATATAGTAAACCTAATCAGTAGGCGATTAAAGGTCTGTATATTACTTCAAAATATATGTATTTAAAAAAACTCTACATGTTTCGGCAGTTCGCCTTTATCAAGAGAATACAAAATATAAATGACAGGATATAAATGTCAAGTAATTAAGTTGCTATGGTTTAAATTATTCAAAGATACATTCTAGTAATAATAATAAATCATGCCTTAGTATTCCAAAAAATAGATAGCAGGGTGTGAACATATGTGTTGTTCGCTGCTAGCAATTTGTGCCTCTTTCTGGGTATGAACTTGTGTGTTGGTTGCTACTGGCAGCTTGCGTCTCTCTATGGGTGTGTGGTTTTGTGTGAGAGCGTAAGTGTAGGATTTTGTATGTCGGTGCGTTCGTGCGTGTGTTTAGTGACCGAGTCGCGTGAATTTAGAGAGGTCGGAAAACCAGCCGTTGCGTAGGGCCGCCAACCCTTTCCCGGCAACTTCTTTACAATTCCGTGCAGTACTTCGACGGCCTGACCCCCGCCCCAACGAGGCAAGGCGCAGACCAGCGAAGCGCACCCTGTACGGGGTTGCCCATCGCTAACCAAGGGAACACTCTTAGTGGCTACCTCGGTCGACGATGGTCACACTTGTGCCATCTTAACGTTTTCCGCCGAAGCGGGGGCATACCACACACGTCGAACGTGTGTGTGTTGTTAACGGCAGCCTAGCCAGGTTGCCGCCCAGGACCGGTCCTAGTGGTGTGTGTGAAAACGTTAAGATGGCACAAGTGTGACCATCGTCGACCGAGGTAGCCACTAAGAGTGTTCCCTTGGTTAGCGATGAGCAACCCCGTACAGGGTGCGCTTCGCTGGTCTGCGCCTTGCCTCGTTGGGGCGGGGGTCAGGCCGTCGAAGTACTGCACGGAATTGTAAAGAAGTTGCCGGAAAAGGGTTGGCGGCCCTACGCAACGGCTGGTTTTCCGACCTCTCTAAATTCACGCGACTCGGTCACTAAACACACGCACGACCGCACCGACATACAAAACCCTACACTTACGCTCTAACACAAAACCACACACCCATAGAGAGACGCAAGCTGCCAGTAGCAACCAACACACAAGTTCATACCCAGAAAGAGACACAAATTGCTAGCAGCGAACAACACATATGTTCACACCCTGCTATCTATTTTTTGGAATACTAAGGCATGATTTATTATTATTACTAGAATGTATCTTTGAATAATTTAAACCATAGCAACTTAATTACTTGACATTTATATCCTGTCATTTATATTTTGTATTCTCTTGATAAAGGCGAACTGCCGAAACATGTAGAGTTTTTTTAAATACATATATTTTGAAGTAATATACAGACCTTTAATCGCCTACTGATTAGGTTTACCATATCATACCAAGGTCACGAAGTTATTATATATATATATATATATATATATATATATATATATATATATATATATATAATAACTTCATATTTTGTATTCTCTTGATAAAGGCGTACACAGCCGAAACATGTAGAGTTTTTTAAATACATATATTTTGAAGTAATATACAGACCTTTAATCGCCTACTGATTAGATTTACCATATATATATATATATATATATATATATATATATATATATATATGTATATATGGTAAACCTAATCAGTAGGCGATTAAAGGTCTGTATATTACTTCAAAATATATGTATTTAAAAAACTCTACATGTTTACATATGAATTCATATTTTGTATTCTCTTGAAAAAGGCGTATACAGCCGAAACATGTAGAGTTTTTTAAATACATATATTTTGAAGTAATATACAGACCTTTAATCGCCTACTGATTAGGTTTACCATATCATACCAAGGTCACGAAGTTATTATATATATATATATATATATATATATATATATATATGTTTAGATCATTTCTTAGCCGTTTATTAAATATAGCAATTGACAAATTATTGGAGTTTTTTGGCATTTAAATGAAATATTTATAAATATCAAATTAGTATGTATGTAATTGCAAAGTAAGTTGGGATGTAAACATTGCTGTCTACAAATTACAAAGCAAATCATACGAAATTTTTAATTGAAAAATATTGTCTATGTTGGGACTCGAACCCAAGTACACAGTTTGCCGGACTGTCGCTTTTACCACTTAGCCACAATAGACCTAGGTTCAAGCTATTTATAAATGCATTATAACGTAACAGTGTTAATGAATCAGATGTCAATTATTGAATGTAGATGTCAAGTTAAAAGCAGAAGTCGGTTTTGAAAGCTGATGTCATTTTTTATAGCAGATGTCTCCAATAATTTATCAATTATTATATTTAATAAACGGCTAAGAAATTATCTAAAAACTCATATAGCTATGGAGTATTAATTAGCAATTTCAAACAATCAAAACTCACATCTGCTCTTAAAATACTGACATCTGCTTTCAATAACTGACATCTGCTTTCAAAACAGGCATCTGCTTTCAAATCTGACGTTTGCTTTCATAACAGACATCTGCTTTCAAACCTGACATCTGCTTTCAATAACTGACATTTGCTATCAATAACTGACATCTGCTATCAAAACTGAAATCAGCTTTCAAAACTGACTTCTGCTTTCAACTTGACATCTACATTCAATAACTGACATCTGATTCATTAACACTGTTACTTTATAATGCATTTCTAATAGCTTGAACCAAGGTCTATCGTGGTTTAAGTGGTAAAAACTACAGTCCGGCAAACTGTAGACTTGGGTTCAAGTCCCAACGTAAACAATATTTTTCAATTAAAATTTCGTATGATTTGCTTTGTAATTTGTAGACACCAATGTTTACATCCCCACTTAGTTTGCAATTAAATATATACTAATTTGATATTTGTAAATATTTCATATAAAAGCCGAAAAACTCCAATAATTTATCAATTGTTATATATATATATATATATATATATATATATATATATATATATACTGTTTTCAAGTTGTCTCTTGGCAAATGTCTCGACAGAATGGCAACTACCTCAACTGCATTTTTGTCTACGAGCACAGTTATCGAATTGCTATGTGTGATTACAACAACTGGAAATGATCAATCCTGATGTGCATATGTAGCATGTTCGCAAATTGGGAAACCATCTGTTATGTTTGTTTATGCTCCAGATGGAATAACGAAGATTATTGTGTATTCAAAGGCATTGGAGAAATAAATTGCTTACTTCTCCTTCATATCTTTCCTAGCATACTGAGTTAGGATAGATATTAATGCCCAAATGTTTAGCAAGATTAAGATAGAAAGTGGATTGAGACACGGAGGTACACTACCACCTTTTTTCTTCCTAAACAGATTGCTCAACGAAGAAAACTCTGAAGACAAATAATACTGAAACTGAGACAGAAATTGTGAATATTTTTTTTCTTTTGTTGATCACCTGTTTTAGTGTCTACTGTTGGCGTACTAATAAATATTATTATTAGTATTATTATGAGAGTTTTACATTTTTGCAACCCCAAATTCCTTCGGTTAAAAATTTCTAACAAATTCGAGTCTTTAAAAAGAATAATTTTCGAGGTTATAGAAAGAAATGAAATAGTGACAAATGCTACCAATCATTAAACAAACTCCAATAAATATAGGCAGCCTGAACACTTTAATCTTGATAAATTGTTACTTTTCTTTTTTAATTTTTAGTTACTTGATATATCTATTTTACAAAAATATAGTTATTTTTATATCTAGAACGCGAAATGGTACTTTTGTATTCAAGAATTAATTTGGCGAACTTTAGCGAGGCAAACTATCCATTCGAGAACGCAAAAGCATTTCGTGTTTGAGATACAAACACTATTTTTTCGAAAATTACAATAAAATGAGGCACTTGTGTTGTCCACAACAATTTAATTTATATTTGAAATCGTTTGAATTGTATTTTGAAAAAATTACACATTATTTTGACATTTATTTTATGTTTTAGAACGAAAAAGACTTTGGCTAAAACATAAAAGTATTTTGCAGCTATGTGACAAAAAAGACTCACTTTGTCAACTGAAAATTTAACGAAAATGTCAACTTTTGATGACAGTTTTAGAAAAAAAATACATTTTGAGATAATTTCGACTTAATTTTCTGTCAGTTTGCTGCGAAAATCTTCGGATATATTATATAGTTCAATTACAAGTAAACAATTCAATCCTATAAAAAAGCGCATCTATCGGCTAAAATAATATAGCTTTAAGGTAGTATATTAGCCATTGAATGATATACAAAAAGGTTTTGTTTAAGTATGACAATACGTTAAGCACGTATAAAGCGTTTGTACAATTGAATGATATGTAACATTTCTAAGATCGGATATCATAGAAAATATTTGTTTTAAATTCAGGAAATGTGTCCAATTAGCTGTTACTTGGTAGAATGGCCAATGACTAGTAATGTTCACCATAAAAAATTCAACAAGAAATCGTTAAGGGAAATTTTTAGTTGTACGCACATCACAAGTATTACATTGACAGAAAAAGTAATGATAAAAAACAACACATGCATGTAAGATACAATTAAATAACCAGCTTCGAGTCTTACATAAATGATAAACATAAGAGAAAGCAAAAACGAATAATAAAATTGTTCGCAGACTCCCTTTCAAAATTTTGAATTTGTACTTCATACAGCACCAAGAAGCGTACGGGGCAATTAAAAGTTGTTTTGATATTGGGAATTCTTCGTAACCTACATTTGTATAGCTTTTTTTCCATCAGGAAGTCCTTTCTCTTTGTTGTTTAATTTTTTTCTGTTATGTTATATGAACTGGTTACAGTACGGATCGAAATAACTAATAATAATAATAAAAATAATAAAACTTACATAATTAAAGACGTTTACTGGTGATCCAATTTAAAATACTGTTAAAAATTAAAAATTTATTAATAATTTTTTAATGCCATTATTTACAAATATATCAAATTTAACAATGCTAAACCAAATTTAAATTAGACATTATGTCGCATGTTTGATACAATTCATATTTTCAAGAGAAAAAAACCTTTCTCTTGTATCGCACTGGCCATAAACCACACCCCTATTCTGAGAAACCTGCGACCAAACCGACAAGTCATATTCTCATGTAATCAAGATTCTGTAACTTTCGTTTCGAATTTCTATTACTTCATTTTAATTGAATTACTAATTAATTACTTATATCTTCCCTTTTAATTATTTCTTAATTAGTAATTTTACTTATTATTGCGCTATTTTTTCTACATGTCAAAATTATACCCTCCTCCGTATTAAAATTGATAGCCACATTCAAATGTCTATTGTATAGATCATATAAGGTATCACTTTAAAAAAAAATTCACAAGCAACATTTTAATGAAATTAATCTCATTGACATCACAACCCTTTAGTTCTCGTCTTCCATTAATTCTTAATTCTTAGACATCGCTATTTGCAATATGATTAGTAACCCTTGAATTATACCATAAAACGACTCTTTTCAACCAAGAGTTTTCTTTAGACAAACTCTCTCCATTTGCAGTTTTCATGAGATAAACATCTCTTACTACAAGCGCTTGTCCAAGCATACATATTGAAGCGCTGTTCGGAGTCTCTTTTGTTTTGTATCACATGTCCGATAGCGACATAATTCACACGTAACCTCTGTACTCCTCGATACATATATTATTTTAATTACATTCACCAAGATATTAATTTACGAATTAACTAACTTAGTTTTCAGCTTGTAGATTTATTCATCGATACCTGATATATTGATTTTATTTAAGGACAACGTTGTTGTGTTTTCTTTTATTTACTAAGTTGTATTTAATACACATTCATTTCAGCATACTATAGATGTCCTGGAACGTTGATGCTCATCAACACATTATAGGAGTATATTATACTTTAATCCTTTCCCCATATTGTTAACACAACCAAGCCAACAAGCGTCCGGAAAAAATAACAATACTACCATATATGGCAACTTAGTTATTCACAGCAATTTGATATTTGAAGGAGCAAGTGGAAAAGGGTGTTATGTAACACTTTTTAAGCCCGATTTTGTTATGGATGAAGAAAAAAACTCAAAAAAAAAGTATAAAACCCCTTACCACAATTAATAATCGTATCCTAAATACGTCTTTCGACAACTAAGTTTGTCATCATCAGTAGGTAAAACCACTAATCAAAGTGTCGTACATGAAGCACAGTAAAGCTAACACATATAATCGCGCAACAATTGAATAAATTAATGCAATATTAATTTGACAGGTGCCATAATTACATAGCTAACTATGATAATATTCTAATAATACTCGAAACTACAATACAGTAAATTTGGTTCAATAATGTCATCACAATCGCACGAAATTAAAAAAAAAAAACGAAAACTTCTAACAAATTTTAAGATCCTGTATCTTGGAAACAAAAGGCGATCGGACATTAGTGTATAAGGACTTTTTTAGTATTTTATGGTCTTCTATCGCGTGGTACTATGCATTGTAGTTTTTCCACCTTGTATATCAATA
This sequence comes from Melolontha melolontha, assembly GCA_935421215.2. Classification (NCBI taxonomy): domain Eukaryota; kingdom Metazoa; phylum Arthropoda; class Insecta; order Coleoptera; family Scarabaeidae; genus Melolontha; species Melolontha melolontha. The sequence goes on along the minus strand of OW285236.1, from coordinate 29,680,182 downwards.
ATAAATTTAAAAAAAAATACTTCTGGAAAAACAAAGTTATGCGACCGGTCCGGGACTTTATACTAACCCTGTATGCACTAGTTATGAAACGATTCCGATTAATCGTAATCGACGATTATCATTGCGATTATTTGCCGATTATCTGCCCAAAATATTTTCAAATAATTTTGTTTAAATTCTCGTTTATCAACCTTTATAAACGCGTTTTGTAGATTGCTTGTTTATGTGTTGTATCCAAACGCAAATTTTGGAAATTCCCCTTTGACGGCTTGGAGAGTTCCCAGCCGCGGTCGTAAGTGAATACATGAGACAGATAGTAACTGAATTGAATACCCCCGGTGCAAACCTGTTTTGTGAGAAAATTGGTAAGTGTTTAGTTTTTGTTTGGTGTTTTAACTTATTATGACTTATAACTAGAGAACGGATGCAATTTCCATAAAACGCAATCGGCAATTGGAATTGTGTATAACGTCGCTCAGTACATCCCGGCGTAATTCATTGAAGTATTTGTTTGACTTACTCGGACACCTGGTCTCGCCGCGATAACAATGGACAAGCCAGCTATTGTATTCGGAGAATATAGTGTTTTTTAAAGTGTTTTCATGAGCGTAGATAGAAGCGGGGTTTTTATAATGTATTTTATTTATTAGTTTATATTTCGTAAGATAAATAAGGTGCTGGGAGTAAGTTTCTTGTTTTCATAGTTTTAACTGTTAATAGTCGTAGTTTTTGTGATAGATCCTGTTTAATATCGTTTGATTGAATCTACTTCTCCCAATTATTTAGACGTCAGTGGGCATTGAATTTCGTTCAATTTAAATATGTAACTTACGCGTACATTAGTTTTCATTTATTTAGACCTAGAGCATTGTTCAAGCTACTTTTTCAGATATGATACGGAAGAACGTCGAGAACAGCATCGTAAAACAATGGCGAGTTGGATTGACGGTCATACTGATTGTATGTCCATTGTCAGTGATTCCGAAATTTATTACAAAATCCGTAAAATATCGTCAAAAATTCGTCACTTAGGATCGCAAACACATCTGAACTCTGTAAAACTTTTATGGCGGCTAACATTCCATTAAATAAACTTAGAAATCCAACTTTAAAAATATTTTTGAAAAAATATACTGGTCGAAATGTTCCTGATGAATAAACTTTACGCAAATATTATGTTTCTAGGTGCTATACGAGAACAGTAGAACGCATTAGAAGCCATCTTTTAAATCAATACATATGGATAAGCGCCGACGAAACGGTGGATATGTTAGGACGCTGTGTTGTAAATTTTGTAGCTGGTGTACTACATCGAACTATTCCATATAACGCATATGTAATAGCAACAAAAGTTATAAATACAGTTGATGCGGAAACAGTTGCTAAAACGATTAATGAGAATATTCAAAATATACTTCATTCCGACGACAGGTACAAAGAAAAGTACTTTTATTTGTAAGTGACAGAGCTGCATATATATTAAAGGAAACATATCCTAATTTGCTGCATATTACTTGTGTAGCACATGTTCTCCGCAAAATCTGTGAATATATCAGAGCACCTTTCCAGAAGTTGATAGACTTGTATCCGCATTTAAAAAATTTTCAGAAAAGCACCATTGAGCGTAGCTCTTTTCAGGGAAAAATTTCCATCTCTGTCACTGCCTCCCACTCCAGTAATAACTAGATGGGGAACATGGCTGGAAATTTAAAAAATCAGTTGTACTTTCTTCACGAACACTTTGGAAAATTGGCAAAACTAATCACTTATTTTGAAAATCGAAATCTCAAATTAAATGACGGATTAACCACATTAGATGTGGCTGTTAATAATTTGAAAAGTATTCCAAGTTACTTCGGATGTGGCCTTCGGCAAAAGTTTGAAGCAATTCTTAATAGAAATCCAGATTTAATTACATTGCAGCAATTATGTATGGAGGCAATTCCACAAAATCTAACGGCTAAATATGAAGAAATAAAAGAATATTTCCAGTATGCACCTATAACCAGTTGCGATGTAGAAAGGACGTTTTCTATTTATAAGGATGTACTTAATTCAAAGAGAACAAAATTTACAGAAGAAAACCTTGAGAAAGTATCGCTTGTCAATATTAATACTCCTTTACTCAACTTGAACGACAAAATGAACAAATAAAAATGTTCCAATTATAGAAATAAAATTAAAAACTTTAAAAATACAACTTTTCAACAAATACATATGTATTTCGTAATTTTATAGATCACCACCCGTTTGTTTTCCAATTATATAAATAAAATTAGAAACTTTATAAATACAACTTTTCAACAAATAAATATGTATTTCGTAATTTTATAGATCACCACCCGTTCGTTTTCCAATTATATAAATAAAATTGAATATTTTAGAAATACAGCCTTTCGCCAGTACTGCACTGGGTGGTAAGCGTGTCCGTTCTCTACTTATAACATGATCAAAACGCAAGTTAATTAATGATAGTTGGCAGCATTTTGAAAAGACATCTAAAACCCTCCAAAAATCTAAATGTAAGTATTTGCAATGCTAAAATTTCTTGTGTGGGGGAAAATACCACAAATATGTGGAACCATGCCAAGAAATATAATTCTATCGAAATTCAAAAACATCCAGATGTAGTTCCTAGTATCCCTAGAAAAATATTTCGAGCCTCCGGGAAAAAAACAAGCCACAGTAGCTGAATTTTTTCAGAAAAACATTCAATTTGAGATAAACGACCCTCAAGCGGTTGATATTACAAAATTTATAGCTTAAATGATAGGCGTTGATGATATGCAGTCATTGAACTTGGTGAATCATGTGGGATTCAGTAGATTGCTGAACAAAATCTGTCCTAAGTATAAAATACCGTCTGGAACTCATTTTGCGCAAAAAATTATACCTGATATGTAAGAACAAGTAAAAAATCGCCTTATGCATGAACCCTTTACCTTTCATTTGCTTAACATCGGATGTGTGGACAAGCGATGTAAGAAATGATGTCTTAAGTTTTAAAGCTCACGCTGTGTCAGATGATTTTGAAACAAAATCTATGTGCCTAGAAGTAATGCCCTTTGAGGGAATAACTCATTGTACTGAAATATATAGTACACAATATCCACTTAGCTATATTGAAGTGGAAAATTGCAAAAAAAATTCAGGCCATTGTGACTGACAATGCAAGAAACATTTCAAATGTATTCAAAGATTTAGAACAAGAAGTTCCTGATATTCAACAAATTTCCTGTGCAATACATACAGAACAATTGATGTTGAAGGATGACTTATTTCAAAACCAATTGATAAAGCAGATCATAGATAAATCAAGAAAAATTGTAGGTCACTTCGCCACTCTACCAAAGAGGAAAAATTACTAGAAGCGAGCCAAAAAGAGCACAATGTGCCTCAAAATGTCTTAATACAAGATGTAACCACAAGGTGGAATTCTACATATTATTTACTCAACCGTCTATAGAGGGTCTGCAGAGGGCAAAAGAAGCCATATACATTTCCTGCTCAGAGCGCATTAGTACTGGGATTTGAAACGCAAAGTTGAGCAGTGTAGCATCTGTTACTCAGCCCTACATCAGCAAAACAGGTATCTGGGATATTTGCAAGGAGATAATTGATGACACAAAAATGGAAGAAGAAAATTTTTGTTTCATACTTCTTGTTTTTTTTTGTTTTTTTTAAATTTCAGTCCAGTCACAAAAGAAGTAGATTCCTATATCAAATCACCCAATCTACTGCAGGATGCCGACATTTTTCAGTTTTGGAAAACTGCCACACAATACCCTGTTTTGAGAGAAATCGTAAAAAAATATTTGTGTTTAAAACCATCTAGTGTCGCATCGGAGAGGTTGTTTTCTACTGCCGGCTTGATTCAGACCGATAAGAGAAACAGAGTGACTGCAGAAAACTTAGAAATACTGTGTTTCCTGAATAAGAAATTACAATATTTAAATTTCGATTATTAAAATTTATAACATTTTGATTTCAACATCTTGAATACACATTTCCTTAATTTTAAAACATATTTTATTTAAAATATACAAAATTTTGCGATAATCGTAATCGTAATCGTCGAATATTGTGTCTGTATAATCGTAATCGTTAAGTGATAATCGTTTCATTACTACTTTAAATGATGAAAAACTGAAAAAAAAAACAACAAATACAAATAGATAAAATGTGTAACAATCGACTGATCTTATGAATCGTATATTGCACATTGTACAGTTCTATTTATAGGAATATTATTATGAGGTGGGCTGGGAAAAAAATATATGAACCAACCCCCAATAAAGATTAAAGTAACATTGGTCAGGTTTGGCGAGGTTGTTAAATCGCGTGATACCGATAACTTTTTTATCATTTTTTTTTAAGGAATACACAGCAAATTGTCATTGCAGTCTTTTTTGTATTCTGTTTTTCCATTCACTGTATAAAACTCAATAAAAAATATGAATTATTATTAGAGATAAAACACCTTAAAAAACGAAACTTTGTATTTTTTTAGGTGGAAATTATCGATTTTTGCCATACATTTTATTAAGGTATTTTTAATAATATAAAATATTATTAAAAATCTGGTGTGAAGAACACAAATACAGGTTCACTATTAATATTTTTAGTAATATTTTAAGATTTTTAATAATATTTTATATTATTCAAAGGGATGGCAATCATTCTACTTACACATGGTATACAGGATGCGGCAATAGAGTGTCGGCGGAGCTTAGCATGAAAAATAATAAAGTTGTAGCAATGAAATTTTACGTACACATGTAGTATGCTACAGTGCATTTTCTATTTTAATCTATATATTTACAGGCTGTTCCAAATTTCCGCAACAACTTTAAATTTCTTTTTAACCCTTAACTGGTGAGCCAGGGTCTATTAGACCCTAGAGTTTAGTTGTTCCAGTATTACTCTTAAGGACATGCGCAAATCTTTCTAACCTTATAAGTAGCTTCCTAATATTTAGTCTTCGTCAATACGCCGTTGAAAGAATACGTGTTACGAGTGCAGTTATTTATATATTGTAGTTTAAGGGTCTATGTGACCCTGGTTCACCCTAACTGAAAGTAATTTTAATTGAGAATGTCCGTAGAAAAAAGTGTTCGTGCTACTGATTTGAATTTTGAAGAGACCGTATTACGGTGGTATGACGAAATTGGTTCAGAAAATGATGAAGATAGTAATATAGATGATGAATTTGTTATTGAAAGTGAACATGAAACAGCCTCTGAGGAATCAGCATTATCAGAGGACGAAGCTTCTTCAGAAGAGGAATTACATGTGCAGGAACAATGTGAATCTACAACCAAAGGATATTATGGTAGGAACAGGTTCAAATGGTCAAAGGAGCCACCGAACCCACGCGTACGAACGCGAGCACACAACATTGTCACTCATTTGCCTGGGCTAAAAGGTGCAGCTGGAAATTTAGGTAATAAGGCTGACCCGATAGATGCCTGGAACTTTCTGTTCACCGATGATATTCTCGATGAAATACTCACATGGACAAATGAAAAGCTTGGCAAGTACCGTCTCAAATTCAAAGAACCTAATAGGCCTGAATTGAAAAATGTTGTTCGAGAGGAATTCTGTGCATTTCTCGGATTACTTTTATATACTCAAATTTTCAAGTCAGGCCATGAGAGACTTCAATCTTAGTTTGCTGCAGATGGCACAGGAAGGGATGTATTTCGTTGCGCTATGTCTTGTAAGCGTTTTTTTGTTATATTAGCTTGTCTTAGGTTTGATAATTTCCGGACCAGGCATGAACGTTTACCTGAAGATCCTAGTGCTGCGATATCTTTTATTTTTACAACATTCGTCAAGAACTGTCAGAGTGTCTATACAGTGGGTAATTCGGTTACTGTAGATGAGATGTTAATTGGTTTCAGAGGGCGTTGTCGATTCAAAATGTATATGCCTTATAAACCGAATAAGTACGGGTTGAATCTTATTTGTCTTACTGATGAACGAAATAATTATATTTTTATAACGCATATTTGTACTATGGAAAGGCAAGTGATGGAGCTACTTTGTCTGAAGAAGAACGAAAATTGAATTTCCTACGCAAGCAGTAATTAGACTTGCTAAGCCAATCGAAAAAACGAATCGAAATATCACCTGCGACAACTGGTTTACTTCTGTTCAATTAGTCCAGGAGCTACTCGATCGTGGACTAACTTATGTAGGTACGATAAGAAAAAACAAAAAAGAAATACCGCCACAATTTTTAGCATCAAAGAAGCGACCAGTTTTGTCTACAATGTATGGTTTCACCAAAGATATGTCTTTGGTATCATTTGTGCCAAAAAATAATAAAGCAGTTGCTGTTATTTCTAGTGTGCACCACACTGCTAGTTTAGATGAATCCACTGGAAAACCAGAAATCATAAGTTTTTATAATAGCACCAAAGGAGGTGTCGATTCACTGGATCAAAAGTGTAGCGTTTACTCATCCTCGCGCCGCACTAGACGATGGCCTAAAGCCATTTTTTTTACAATTGTGGATATTGCTTCGTGCAACGCTTTCATTCTTCATCAATCCTACAGAGATTGTGAAAAATTGCAGCGGTTTGAGTTTATAAAACGTTTAGCGGATGCTCTTGTAAAACCCTTTATACACACGAGATATAACAATCCATCTATACAAACAGGGTTAAAAACAGTCATGGGAACTATTCTGGGCATTACTGATACTATACCGAACCTGCAAGTTGAAAATGGTACCTCAAAAAGGAAAAGATGCTACATTTGTCCATATTCTAAGGATAGGAAGACAAAAACACATTGTGTACGGTGTAGGAAGCCAGTTTGATTGCAGTGCAGTAAGAATATATGTAATAACTGTTTATAAAAACTCTCGATAAAGTTTGTTGTTAAAATTTTCGGCATTGTGATTTTGTTATTTTTGTATATGGTGTTCGATTTGAAATGTTTATGTGCAAAATATAACATACTTTTATACATTTTAGAAAGCTAAAAACATTTCAGATAATTGTTCTGTTCCGAAAAAGTTTCGATTTAGTTGAATTTCTGTAATAAATATTTTCTAATACAAGCGATCTTTTATTGTTCATATTTCAATACAAATACAGAGAATGATATGGGATAAACCGATATTATCAAAAATTTTCAAATAAATAGTCATATATATGTAGATCTTCACATAGGGTCTGTCAGACCCTGGGTCACCACGAACGTAGCGTAAATGACGCTCACCAGTTAAGGGTTAATAGATTGCTATACTTTCTTGTTATTATGATGATAGCCACCCTATGTGACAATGTGCACTTACAACTGTTAGTTTTGGTTTTATTGCAAATTTTGTTAAAATCTTGACAGTTGCAGCGTCTAACATTTTAGGTTTTAGCCTGAAAATGGGTGTAGTGCCTCACGTAAGTCTTTTGTTACCAATTTATAGACTAACACGTTATATGTTTTGAGGGTGAACAACGTGACAACATATACAGAGTGTTAAATATGTCGTGCCAAAGTTATCGAAGTTTAAAGGCTATTATTTCTTTTTTTTTAATTGAACCTATAATTTTTTTATTAATCAGCAAATTCCTTGTAAAATTGCCGTTAAAAGGGTATCAATAACATAGTACTTATTTCTAGTATTTTTAAAGTTATAGCCCTTTAATGGGATACCTACGTTTATAATATTCAATTTGCTGTGCTGCATCTAATAGCTGGTTGGTTGGCCATGAAATGATATTAAGCAAAAATTGCTGTGTAACCAAACGTCAAATATCTACTTAAAAATTTCCATATAAAGTGTTTTTCTGTAGTTCCTCTTTGCTGTAATCGCGTTTAATTGTTATAATTTGAGTTATAGTTCGGCTACTTAATTATCAATTTCTGTTTGTTCATTATTAGTTGTTACCTTGTTGTCAGTTATATCGTTTTGTTGTCATTATTTTTTATTTATATGCCGTAATAGTTTATAGTTGTGTTTCTTTAGAATGAATTTTTCGAAAAAGGAGCTAATGGACATGGTATTTGTTCTTGACGCTAGCAATAGAAATCCACTTTTAGCATCAAGAACATATGCTATGGAGTATCCTCACCGAAGAGCACCAGATACTAAGACGTTTGAAAATTTGTTGACAAAGTTTCTTCGGACGGGTTCAGTGAATTACGTCAAACATGAAAAAACTAAGACTATGGTTACAGAAGATAATGAAGTGACGTCGTCCAATCCGTTGTGAAAATCCGCGCGTATCTACAAGGATAACTTCGAAAGAACACGGGATAGAAGTCACTGCTGTAAGAAGGATTTTAAATAAATTTCACCCTTATAAAATTAAAAATCATCAAGGCTTATTACAAACGGATTTATCTACTGTGAGTAGCTACTTTTCCAATTACAACAAGATCTAACTTTTCTATATCATGTGCTTTTCACATATGAAGCAACATATGCTAATTGTGGAATAACAAACAGAAAAATTCTCATTATTATGATACTAGAAAGCCTCATTTTGTGCAACCCATTTTATACCAACAAAAATGGAGTGTTAACATGGGGGGAGGCATAATAGGAAACACTATTATAGGTCCATTCTTTTTTAATACTACTTTAAATTTTGAAATCTACACAAATTTCCTACAAAATAATTTACCATTGCTGTTAGAAGGCCTACCAGATAACGTCATAAGGATATTGTGGTACCAACATGATGGAGCACCTGCACATTACGGTGCTGCTGCAAGAGCACATTAAATAGGGTATTCACCAATAGGTGGATTAGGAGAGGCAGCTTTATAAGCTGGCCACCGCGATCATCAGATCTAGCCCCTTGTGATTTCTTTCTGTGGCGTACTGTAAAAAATATTGTTTACGAAACACCACCTACAACGGCAGAGAACATGCAGCAATGAATCAGAAACGCTATTGCTCAAAATGTAAGTCTGTCGATGCAGAGGCGATTAAGAGCAGGTGTAGAGCAGAATGGACATATATTTGAACACATTTTAAATTAGTTTTGTTTTATTATAGAAAGTTACAAAATGTAATTCTAAAACTAATAATAAAGAGTTAAAAAACAGGTGTTTGTAAAAGTTACTTTGTTTGATATCATTTCATGGCCAACCAACTATTAGATGCAGCACCGCATATTGAATATTATAAACATAGGTATATCCCATTAAAATACTAGAAATAAATACTATGTTATTGATACCATTTTAACAGCAATTTTACAAGGAATTTGTTGATTAATAAAAAAATTATAGGTTCAATTTAAAAAAAAAGAAATAATAGCCTTTAAACTTCGATAACTTTGGCACGACATATTTAACACTCTGTATATGTTGTCACGTTGTTCACCCTCAAAACATATAACGTGTTAGTTCATAAATTGGTAACAAAAGTGTTACGTAGGGCACTGCACCCACTTTCAGACTAAGACTGAAAATGTTAGACGCTGCAACTGTCAAGATTTTAACAAAATTTGCAATAAAACCAAAACTAACAGTGGTAAGTGCACATTGTCATATATCATTGCAAAGATCATTTGGGTTGCTATCATCATAATAACAAGAAAGTCTAGCATCTATTTAAAAAAAAAATGAAAGTGGTTGCGTAAATTTGGAACACCCTGTAAATATATAAATATAAATAGAAAATGCACTGTAGCATACTACATGTGTAAATAAAATTTCATTGCCACAACTTTATTAGTTTTCATGCTAACCTCCGCCGACACACTTGCCGCCCCCGATATACATGTGTATAGCAAGTGCCAAATAAGAGGGCGATATAACAACTCATTTATTTAAAAGTATTTTTTTAATTAGAACTTTAAAGTGTATTTCAAATTATTCGAATTTCACATGTTATATGGATAATTACATTATTGTTAATATGTTTTCTAAAATTCGATTTATATTTAGCTGTTCAATTAGCAAATTAAATTGACACACGCTTATAATAAAAACATTAAACAAGGATAAAAAGTTTGATTACAAATCGTTAACGTGATGCACGTTTATTATATTCTGCATGGAATAATAATATATCTTACTTTAATTCTCGTTCTAAAATCAATACAAGCCATTCAAAGTAATATACTATGCTATTATTAGTTTTATAGCACCATTTCAAAATTGGACTTACATTCCATTCAGCAATTTCAGATAACCTGTTCGCTAGAACACACCCTGCACTGCCAGCTCCTACGACAATAAAATCATATTCCTTTCCCGCATTTATATTATTATGGCTAAATGCCGTCGTTGTGGTACTTATTTGTTCAGTATACGTCGGTGTCCTTTGTACCGGGTTTGAATCCCGGGATTGACCGAAAACAGTAGCTATTAACCGCAGGAACAGTAGAGAAGCCTGAGAACACGACGTAACAGTTGTATACACCGCACAAGTTTGTGATAAATCGGCCGGTACCCAGGACATAGTCGCCCGCGATATTCAAATACAATAGCTTAAACAAGTACACCAACAAATCAAAAAGTTAGATAGTTCTTAAACAAACGACGCTTCTATCAGTACTGAACGATATGAAACCGTTCGTCTAAAATTATTGCAGAGGAGCTTTTTCTTCTGCTAGATAGTGTAATACATACATATATGCACGTTCTATCTGTTTCCATTCGTAGCAATACCACTACCACTGATAGGATCCACCCCACATTCAAGGACTCTCTGCGGTAATACGATTACGTATATGTAAGAGAACCATGTAGAGAACCTTGTGCTTTGAGATCTCTTACGGTTTTAGAAAATGTTCTACTCACGTCTAGTGTAACGCATCGACGCTCAGACACATTCCATGATTGAAAGCGAACGGTGTTTGTACTAATACAGTTCAAATGAAATATGATCGTCACACGTGGTTGATATTAATTAATCAAATTCCTACCTCGTAATGGTTATTTTAATGTGTAATTGTTCCCGCTTTATATATGTATAATTAATGCGCTTAAATTCAGGGTAACTTGTTCATGTAGAATTATTTATAATTAAAGAAATATTAACGTAACATGATTACACATGAATGTTAACACGAATACATTTCTTTTTAAGATTATTTCAGTATTTATTAGCGGTTAGATGTGCAGAATGATTAAGAATGTAATGCCTAATAGACTTAGAGAGCCCTATATTTCAATGCACGTACATTAATATGTTAATAGACAAGCATTACTAAATAGGTTTCGTTACCTGTTAGAAATTAATTTATTATATTGTTTTATATGTTTTGTACATCGGTTAGAAAATACTTTATTGCTCTGATGTAAAGAATACCAAAACGAACTTTTCAGAAGAATATTAACCTTTTTTTTGGGCATAGACTAATACTGTAGAAATAAATATTTTTGAGGATTATAAAGTGCAATTATAAGTATCTTAAAAAGAAATTGAAAATATCGTACTACGGTTTGATCAAAGCGATATTAACCCTCCAGTACTAACATCATTTTTGTACCCTTAGTACTAACATCGGTCTGCGAGACCGAATCTAGAAAAATATATTTTTTCTATGACAACATCGAAAAACGTTCATATCAAGAGTGTAAATTGAATCATAAGAAGCTACATTTTGTACTGAATTTCATTTTGCATCGGTTGCTAGGCAAGTTGCTAGACAACAAATGCAATTTGAAATATTTCGTGTTCGGTCTGCTGTTTTTGATGACAAAAAGTAAGGTGGCTTAGAGAATATAACGCCGAACGACAAATGTCATCAGTTTGTTACAGTTTGTGCATTACAAATAATTTCGTAGTTATTTCAAAGAAACCAGATAATTAATATGGAAAGTGATAGTGATAGTGACTTGGAATTAACACCTCCAAGTATAACAGAAGCAGCAAATTTAACAACACTAAATTTATTGCCGGAAACATCGAAGAAAATGTACAAACGGACTTATAACCTATTTTTGGAGTGGAAAGGAGTTCGGAACGCCAAATGATTTTCAATAATTGCACATTTAACTTTAACAATAAATAAAATACGTAAGTAGGAAGTTATTTCATAGTTCTTCTTCTTAAATGGTTGGGCACTGTCCAGGCTCTGCTAATGAATAGGTAATTTCGTATTTATTTTCATGGATCCAAAGCAATAAATAAAATATTTTCATATTTATTTGTATCTATTTTTATAATTGTCGTTGTCGTAGAAAAAGTATAGTATGCAACGCGCACAAAATAGCAATTTTGCACTCGTTTCAATTGCAACATCGCCTTCGGCTCGTGTTGCAAACTTTGAAACTCGTGCAAAATGTGCATCATTTTGTGCTTGTTGCATAATATACTATTTTCTATTTTGCGTTCGAAATGAACTCATTATGAAACCCAAAACTGTATCGAAATGAGCTTCATTTCGATACACTTTTTTTCATTTTTCAATGTTGGCGTTGTTCGAATACAGAAATAAATATCATTGCTGTCATTTGATTTTAAGAATTTATGTACATTTGACAGATATGATATATGTCCGTATTTTACACAAACAACGTATGTTGTATACAATTGACAACAACATATATATATATATATATATATATATATATATGTTTCTATGTCACTCATGTTTATATTTTTAAATGAAATATCAAGCAATGTTAACGAAAATTAATAAATAATATGTAATATAATATACTTCGCGGATAGCAAGATTTAAATTTGAAAATGTCAAGTATCAATGTGACCAACTGCATGCTTTATATAAAAATTAAACTCTGAACTTTCAAATTAAATAATTCCAGTTTAAGCAATTTATTAATGTAGAAAACGCAAAATAGAAAAAATAGTATAAAAAACTCGTTTCATAAGGCCTTTTGCCGCACTCGTTCTTTAGAAAACTCGCCGCTATCGCGGCTCGTTTTCTAAACTGATCTCGTGCGGCAAAATGATGTCTTATGAAACTTGTTTTTTAATATACTATTTATTTGTCTCTTTGTTTTTATAAAGTGAGTTTGTTTATAAAAAAACCCATTGTAGGTAGTAAGAAAATGTGTCACATCTGGTCGGCATTAACTGTTATACTATAGGGTACTAAATATGTATACGCATAAAATTTGTTTTAATAAACTAAATGTATATTTCTATTATCGTCTAAACAGTTTTGAAATGAATAAATTTAGCATAGGCGAGTTATTTAAATATAATTAAGTAAAACTTGTGATTGCTTTAATTTATTGATTTCTAAACTTTCCAGTAAATTTAATTTATTGTCTTTATTTTCTAAATGTAGAATTCGAAAATCCTTATTAAATGTGCGATTTTCTTTTAATTGATGATTAGCAAAAGTGGAATTTTTTTATTTCTGGCATTGTTCTTCTTTTAGAAACAAAAAAGATGATTCTATTTTTGCTAATCGTCTATTAGAAGAAAACAACACATTGAATAAAAATTTTCAAATTCAACATTTATAAAATAAAGGTAATAAAGTAAATTTACTGGTAAATTTAGGAATCAATAAATTAAAACAATTACAAATTTTACTTAACGACCAATTAGATTTAAATAACTTACTATTATAATTCATTTAAAAACTGTTTAGACGATAATAGAACTGCAAAGTTTTTCTTTGGAGACTGTGGTTAAGTAAAAACTCACAAAAGTGTAACCCCTTATTAAAATTACTAATCATATCATAGTAATCATAGTATTTCTACAACTAAGTTGTCATCATGAGTAAGTAAAACCATTAATCAAAGTATCGCACATGGGGCACTGTAAAACTAAACACATATTAAAACGCACTAACTTTACACCGCGTCTATGCATACACTGACGTCCACGTAGTGTTTTTGAGATATTTAAAGAAAATTAAAATTTGACGAAATTTTTAGATAAAAATATTTTCGTAACCATTGAAGACAGAGCGAAAATAAAAATATCATCTCATAGTATGTTTTACCTAGAATTTAATAATCTTTATTAAATTATGGCACACCTAAATATCAAGATATAAAATAAACTTATGTTTTTTTAAATGGCAATCATAGTTGGCCAAGACTTCATTAAAATGGTTATTTTGTTCTGACTTCATAAATATAAGGTTTGGTATGGTTATCTTTTTTAAATCTTTATTGTAGCGGAAGTAATTCAAATACTATTACTAATTGAAGAAATGATAGCCAAATGGGCTTTTTAAAAACTACTTTAATTCAACAAAAATTAATTTACAAGTTGTCAAATAAGTTGATTTCCCATGAAATAGTTAACTGTACTAGAGTTAAGTGGTATTATCTATAAAATACTAGCTGACCCGGCAAACGTTGTTTTGCCTTCAAATTTTATTTATATTTAAATAGGTGATCCGGCAGACTTCGTTCTGCCTAGAAAAGTATTGACTTAGATATTTAATGTTTTATTGTTATGGGTATGTTTAAAATACAGGTACTTGATAATATTTAAAGGAGATCGGTGCAGGTAATTCATATTTATTTAAAAAAAAATTAAAAATGAGAATAATAAATGAACTATTAAATGATAAAAAGTATATACATAATAAAGAGAATGTTAGTGTTATTAATTATAGTGGACCCGTGGAACTTTGTTTCGCAGGCGTTGCCCTGCGTCATTTCAAATTGCAGAAAATCTGTGGCCAATTGTCCATTGCAATTGATTCTTTGTTTTGAAATATTTGCTGGATGGGTTGCGGTCGGGTCGATTTTGAATTGTATTTTCCCTCATTGAAGCACTCTGTGATAAACGATATTTTTTGTTTTGTTTTCAGGTGCGTAAACGACCGTGTGAAAAACATTCATTCTCCAGATTCAGGCCACAAACACTCAATGATTGGCCTTGAGATTTATTGATTGTCATGGCGAATGCGAGAGGAATTGGAAATTGGATTCGCTTAAACTCGAATGGCATATCTGTTGGGATCATTGAAATTCTCGGAATGAGAACTTCCTCACCTTTGAACTTTCCTTTTAGTATGCTTGCGTGAATCACATTGCTCATGAGTTTTGTGACCGCTAAACGCGTTCCGTTGCATAAATTTGGTTGATTGAGATTGCGAAGCATGATGACAACTGAACCAACCTTCAATTGTAAATTCTGCGGTGGCAGGCCAGGCACATCCAATGAATTCAAGAACTCAGTTGGATAGTTGGTTGCTTCGTCTTCGTTTGTTACACAGTCGATAGATTTGAAGGAATGCAGTGAACCAACGATTCTATTTTGAATTGTGCAGTTTAATTGATCCACATCCCTGTTCTTTTCCGCTAAAATTGCTCTGTCACTCAACCAATCGTAGTTTTTGTGGTTAGGAATGATGTTCGGAAACACTTTGTTGATGAGCTCCTCTTTCGTTGAAACAAAATTTCAAAAATTCGGCGGGAACGAAATCAATCCATTCGATGCGTCGACAGGAACACGACCATTACCAATAGTTAGCAGTTTATTGGAGAACACTTCGGCAGATGGATTGTTTTGCAATGCAACTCGCATGTTTGTCGTCAGCTGAAGTTTCTTTACATAACGCCACAATGTTGATGATTTGAGGCAAGCATTGATCTCATCGGCAGCGGTCGATCGTGGTAATACTGGTAGTGTTTGCCGGAAATCGCCTGAGAGTAAAATCAATGCACCGCCAAAACGTCTTGCGTCATCACGCAGATCTTTCATAGTGCGATTCAGAGCTTCTAACGCACGTTTATGCGACATTGTGCATTCGTCCCAGATAATGATTTTGGTTGTTACCAAAACTTTGGCCATTGCAAAATGTTTCGCTATGTTACATGTAGGTTCTTCAACCGCTTGAAGGTTTAATGGCAATTTCAATGCCGAATGAGCGGTTCGGCAACCTTCCAGCAGCGTAGCTGCTATTGCAGAAGAAGCAACTGCTACAGCAATTTCTGATCTTGCACGCACTGTAGCCAGAATCAATGATATGAGGAATGTCTTGCCAGTGCCACCAGGCGCATCAAGGAAAAACATGCCAACATTTTCATCATCAATTGTGTTCATCACCGGATCGTACACTTCTTTTTGTTGGGGATTCAATAAAGGTACATTCGTTCGAACCAATTGGCTTAATGCATTTGTATCGTAATCACGTTCACGCTGCAATTCTCGTTCGAAAGCGTCATTTGGTCGACGATCTGGCGATGGCATTCCTAACCTGACTAACAAACTGCCGCACATGAGGTAACACATGTCTTCTATCAAAACCAAAGCATGCGATGGAAAGACTGTGCAAATGGATCAGCTATCAAAAGTTTATGCACACAACTCCATCTACTGGCAATACCGGAACCAGCATTTGAAATCATGTTCGTTTTTAATGTGTGACAAAAAAAAATTGCTACAAAAACAATTGTCACACAAATTTGGTCGCAAAAAATTGTTAAAAAAAAAAAATAGTCACAACGTAACGTAAACATAAACGTCATCTATCATGAAGATGACGTAGTAAAATCACTTCATACAAAATGTATGGGAAAATAAATTTTCTTGATAATTTTTTTTTCGGGGATATTTCGGGAATTTTCTTGGGTATTATTCTTATTTGGCCGGAGACCAGTCCGAATTGGTGCGAATCTTCGAAATTGGTCCAGGCGTTCTTGAGTTATAAGCGTAGTAACTAACGTCACTCTATTTTATATATATAGATTTCTGTAAAAAAATGTTCCTACGAAGAAAAAATTATATGCTTTTTGTTATTATGCTAGTACTAGAAATAGTAATGATAAACAAACATTAGTCTGCACTTTTCTTACACAATTCTTTATACCGATGAAATAAAATTGATCAACAATGGATTATTTAATAGGTACAACAATGTTTCTTGGTCGCAAGGTAACCCTCATCTTACTGTGGAAAAGCGAGATCAACGCTTGTTTTCTGTAAACGTGTGGTGTAGAATTTTTGGAATGAAAATATTGGGTTCACATTTCTATGAGATTAATTTGAATTTGAATGGAGAACGATATTTACACTTTTTGCGTGACGAGCTGGAAGATATGCTAGATTAATTACCAGAATAATGGTGGCCATTTTGAGCATTTCATGAAATAAAATTATTCACTGTCTGCACGTTTGTTTGTTTACTTCGTTTACATTTCCTTTAATTTTATATTCGTTACTATTTCTATTAATTTAATTTTTTCTCTTTTATTTTTGCTGCATTGCTGCATAGTTTTTAAAAAGCCCACTTGGCTATTATTTCTATAATTAGTAATAGTATTTGAATTACTTCCACTATAATAAAGATTTAAAGAAGATAACTAAACCAAACCTTATATTTGTGAAATCAGACCAAAATAAGCATTTTAATGATGCCATGGCCAACTATGATTGCCATTTAAAAAAACATAAGTTTATTTTATATCTTGATATTCAAGTGTGTATATAAGTATTGTGATTGTTATCTATATATATAAAAGAGAGTGATGTTAGTTACTACGCTTATAACTCAAGAACGCCTGGACCGATTTCGAAGATTCGCACCAATTCGGACTGGTCTCCGGCCAAATAAGAATAATACCCAAGAAAATTCCCGAAATATCCCCGAAAAAAAAAATTATCAAGAAAATTCATTTTCCCATACATTTTGTATGGAGTGATTTTACTACGCCATCTTCATGATAGATGACGTTTATGTTTACGTTACGTTGTGACTATTTTTTTTTGCCAATTTTTTGCGACCAAATTTGTGTGACAATTGTTTTTGTAGCAATTTTTTTTGTCACACATTAAAAACGAACATGATTTCAAATGCTGGTTCCGGTATTGCCAGTAGATGGAGTTGTGTGCATAAACTTTTGACAGCTGATTCATTTGCACAGTCTTTCCATCGCATGCTTTGGTTTTGATAGAAGACATGTGTTACCTCATGTGCGGCAGTTTGTTAGTCAGGTTAGGAATGCCATCGCCAGATCGTCGACCAAACAACGCTTTCGAACGAGAATTGCAGCGTGAACGTGATTACGATACAAATGCATTAAGCCAATTGGTTCGAACGAATGTACCTTTATTGAATCCCCAACAGAAAGAAGTGTACGATACGGTGATGAACACAATTGATGATGGAAATGTTGGCATGTTTTTCCTTGATGAGCCTGGTGGCACTGGCCAGACATTCCTCATATCATTGATTCTGGCTACAGTTCGTGCAAGATCAGAAATTGCTGTAGCAGTTTCTTCTTCTGGAATAGCGGCTACGCTGCTGGAAGGTTGCCGAACCGCTCATTCGGCATTGAAATTGCCATTAAACCTTCAAGCAGTTGAAGAACCTACATGTAACATAGCGAAACATTCTGCAATGGCCAAAGCTTTGGTAGCAAGCAAAATCATTATCTTGGACGAATGCATAATGTCGCATAAACGTGCGTTAGAAGCTCTGAATCGCACTATGAAAGATCTGCGTAATGAGACAAGTCGTTTTGGCGGTGCATTGATTTTACTCCCAGGCGATTTCCGGCAAACACTACCAGTATTACCACGATCGACCGCTGCCGATGAGATCAATGCTTGCCTCAAATCATCGACATTGTGGCGTTATGTAAAGAAACTTCAGCTGACGACAAACATGCGAGTTGCATTGCAAAACGATCCATCTCCAGAAGTGTTCTCCAATCAACTGCTAACTATTGGTAATGGTCGTGTTCCTGTCGACGCATCGAATGGATTGATTTCGTTCCCGCCGACTTTTTGCAATTTCGTCTCAACGAAAGTTTCCGAACATCATCGGTAACCACAAAAACTACGATTGGTTGAGTGACAGAGCAATTTTAGCGGCAAAGAACAGGGATGTGGATCAATTAAACTGCACAATTCAAAATAGAATCGTTGGTTCACTGCATTCCTTCAAATCTATCGACTGTGTAACAAACGAAGACGAAGCAGCCAACTATCCAACTGAGTTCTTGAATTCATTGAATGTGCCTGGCTTGCCACCGCACAATTTACAATTGAAGGTTGGTTCAGTTGTCGTCATGCTTCGCAATCTCAATCAACCAAATTTATGCAACGGAACGCGTTTAGCGGTCACAAAACTCATGAGCAATGTGATTCACGCAAGAATACTAAAAGGAAAGTTCAAAGGTGAAGAAGTTCTCATTCCGAGAATTCCAATGATCCCAACCGATATGCCGTTCGAGTTTAAGCGAATCCAATTTCCAATTCGTCTCGCATTCGCCATGACAATCAATAAATCACAAGGCCAATCAATGAGTGTTTGTGGACTGAATCTGGAGAATTAATGTTTTTCACACGGTCAACCGTATGTCGCATGTTCCCGTGTCGGAAAACCATCCGCTTTGATCGTTTTCGCACCTGAAAACAAAACGAAAAATATTGTTTATCACAAAGTGCTTCAATGAGGGAAAATACAATTCAAAATCGACCCGACCGCAACCCATCCAGCAAATATTTCAAAACAAAGAATCAATTGCAATGGACAATTGGCCACAGATTTTCTGCAATTTGAAATGACGCAGGGCAACACCTGCGAGACGAAGTTCCACGGGTCCACTATAATGAATAACACTAACATTCTCTTTATTATCTATATACTTTTTATCATTTAATAGTTCATTTATTATTCACATTTTAATTTTTTTTTCAAATAAATATGAAAATTCTTTCAATGGAGACTGTGGTTAAATCAAATAAATATGAATTACCTGCACCGATCTCCTTTAAATATTATCAAGTAACTGTATTATAAACATACCCATAACAATAAAACATTAAATATCTAAATCAATACTTTTCTAGGCAGAACGAAGTCTGCCGGGTCACCTATTTAAATATAAATAAAATTTGAAGGCAAAACAACGTTTGCCGGGTCAGCTAGTTTATTAATAAACATAACACGTATTTTTATTAATTAAGCTATTTAATAACAAGAAATACAAGAAATAGCATTCAATGTTTGTTCTTTGCAATCTTGTTCCTTGTATAACCAATTCACTCTACCATAAAGATTTCCTATTTATTAATTACTAAGACTCACACGTGTACGTCTGCCGCATGCTTGCTCCCTATTTTCGATGCTCGGTAGTAAGTAACGGGAGACACTTAGAGTAGTGGGGATAGCAGCAGTCGACGCAGGAGAGTAGGAAGTTTACGTTGCATTCGGCACGTAGGCACCAGTCGCCATCATGGCGTAAATGAACGAGCACAGAGCTTATGCGGTCGAAGCGTTCATTCGCAACAATGAGTCGGTTGTCACGGCACAGCGTGCCTTTCGAACGCGATTTCAAATTCCTCCGCGTGAGTCGGTACCGGACAGAAAGTCTGTTTTGTTGTGGGTAAAAAACTTTAGAGAGACTGGTTCTGTTGTTAAAAAACGGGGTGGAAGACCTCGTAGTGCCCGTACACCTGAAAACATCAATGCGGTTAGACAATCAGTTTTGCAATCTCCTAAAAGATCAGCTCGTAAACATGCAGCCGCCCTTCGAATGTCTGACCGTAGTGTTCGTCTAATCCTACACAAGGATCTTCATTTCCATCTTTACAAGATGGTTGTTGTGCAAGAACTGTCACAACGTGATTGCCAGAGTCACACGGAAGCATGTCAACTCATCTTGGAAAGTCTTCCACCAAGCAGCATTGTTCAAACATCGTCCCGGAAACTTACTAGACCTGAAAGAAGCAATTCGCGAGGAAATTCATCGCATATCTCAAGCGATGCTTGAGAGAGTCCACGAGTGCTTCAATGTTCGCTTGCAGCAGTGTATCAACAGCCACGGCCACCATTTGTCAGATATTATTTTCAAAACCAAGTAAAAAAAAATTCCCGTGTTAAAGAATAAGTTGGTAAAAATAAAATTGTTTTATCTGGAAAAATGCTTTTTTTATTTACGTCAAAAAATAGGGAGGTTATTTTGCCGCACCCTGTATATCTGCCGCTACTGCGGACCTTTAACTTACCGACTCACTGTATTTAGGAGAGAAAAATATCATTTTTCTTCTTCATACATTGTATCTTATACTGGAATAAGTTTTGAAATATGGAAGAAATTCGATTCTGTTTTCGTGTGTCCTGAATTGATTCTGTAAATTGATTCCGACACTTTTTCTTCTATTTTATATGGGCCTATTCTTAATCCGTCCAATTTTTTCCTGTTCAAACGATTTCCGTTTTCAACATATACTCACTCACCTACCCGAAAATTGTAGATTTTTCTATTTTTGTCGTATAGTTGTTTGTTAAATTTGTGATATTTCATATTTTCTAAATCTTTTTCGTTTCTTCTTTTATGTCACTGTGTTTTTCTTTGTGATAACTCCTTTGTTAATATCGACGTGTTCGTTCCGTCTAATAAGTATTTTGGACTAAACTTTGTTACTGTATGTATCGTTTCATTATATCTCCGCACACATTCATGTGCTGCTGTTGTCCAAGCTTTTCTTCACTTTACACCTGGTTTTATTTACTGGAGTTTGGTTTAACCGTTCATTTAGACCGTTGGAAAAAGGCGCATTGACCGCTGCAAAAATAATCGGTATATTTTTGTTTTTTTAGGAAGTCTTTATATTCTTTCGAATTAATTCCTGGATACTGGTCTGTTACAATTTTTCCGATTTCTTCATTTTCTGCTACAATATTAGTTAATTTTATAAAATCATTAGCTGACTGTGATTTTGAAGTGTTAAATGGTCCACCAACAAGTGCAAATATTTTTTGTGGATCTTGAGTCACCAAAACCTCCGATTGTGTCAATCGACATTATCTCGAACGGTTTCTTCGCCGGACCAAGTTGTGACATTAATCAGTTGACCTCTGCTTTTATTTTTAATACAAATTTCACAGTTTCTGCACATTTTTTAAATATTTTTTGATAAATTCTTTGGTCATTTTGTTTATTCCAATATGACAGAATTAATCGTGCAGATTTTCTATTAATTTTTTGCTGAATTCGTCTGATATTATGATTTTTCCCCTTTTGTAGTATATCTTGTTTTTTTCATACACGTTTTTTTCGGCTTCTATGTTAAATTTACCTGGATTATACTTCACTTTGAAATAGTAGTATGTTATGTTACCCAGCTCTTCATCAGCATTGCCAAAACTGCACTGCCTCTTTAACCCATTTAGGACCACTATTAGACAAATCAAGGAAAACGCAAATTCTTTTAAGGAATAAACTTTTATTTAGGTATTATAAACATCCTTTAAAGTAAAAAAAAAAGCAAACCATTGATTCTTATATTTTTTTGCGTTACGTTAACGCAACAATGGGACTATATTCACAAAGAAATATTACAATTATTAATTATGGTAGTCTTTGAAGCAGTGTGAATGTAATGGAACTCCACATTTATTACACATAAATACGGTTGTACTATTGCATACTCTACAACGTCTCCTCCAATTTTCACGATTTCTTTCAATTAGGTGACCCACATTATCTAAACGTGCACTGGATGATAGAGACGCACTGGAACCACGTCCTCGAGCAGATTGTGTTTTACAATTGTTAGCACTAGTGAGGCTTCGTACAAGTTCAGACCTGAAATCCAGCTGCGAAATGGGTTTCTCTGTGTATACAAGTCTGTGCAGTTTCCAAGCATTCACCACAGTAGAATCTAACATATTTATAAATAACGGCCACCACCATTTTTTCCAAGAATATTTATTCGGTATTTTGCAACTGCTTATCGTGTAGATCAACGCCTCCCATATATTTGCTATATTTGGCAATCATATTTGGTTGTGGTATAGAGATGTCTTTTTTTCTCTACGATTGTACCGCTTCACAAACACATTAGGCAGTGCAGACTCACAATTGGTTGCTACTGTAACCACAGAATTGTCATTCCAACGGACCACGTTTATTTCATTTACGTGATCGTAACGAGAATCCATTGTACCACGAGGTTTTTTCCTATAGACTTACAAGTCTCTAAAGGGCATTTCAGTATTCTGTTCTCACGTACAGTTCCAGTAGCAAAGTATCCTTGACGTTTCAGATGAACTAATAGCTTATAGCTCGTAAGAAGTTATCATCCAGTTTCAAAGTATACCTTATGAGTCGACTTATTTTCTAATACGTTCAAAAGATTGATGACCACTGTTTCAGCTAAACCAAATTCTCTTTTGGCATTTTCGCCAGTTTTTCCAGCATAAGGTATAAATTGATATAAATACCCATCGCTAGATGCCGGACACCACATTTTGAACCCGAAACGTACCGGCTTCTCTTTCAAAAACATTTTCGCTGAATGGCGGCCGAAGTAGGGTACCATTTGTTCATCAATTGATAAGTGATGTCTAAAAACACCATACTTCAAGAAATTGCTGTTCAAGAGATCAACCAGCGGTCTCACTTTCGCAAATTTGTCTGCCTTGTCTAATTGATTGTTATCTGCAAGATGAATGTTCTGCATTATGTCGAGAAATTTGTTTCGAGACATCGCATTTTTCACAAATTGAACACCTTTATCTTCATCTGATGAGTTTTACCTGTGGAAGAGTGTGATACCGACTCAAAATCAATATTCCCAAAAAAATTTCTAGATCATTTTGATCTAAGGCGAATTGAGTACGGTTATTATCTCTCGCGTATTTTATGGAGTTTGAAACAATAAGCTGGCCAACATTTTTATCAAACATTTGCATAAATAAATCAAGTACAGGCTTTCCATGTAGCGCCTCAACAATATTCTGTATATTCCCTTCCTCATTTGACGTAGCATCTTCCTCGTAGTCAACGGGCGTTTCACACCAAATAATGTCTTCAATTCTTGCCGTTTTGCTTGGTGTAGATAAAGCTGCCTCATAATGTATACCATCCTCTATCTCAACTTCGTTATTCGGACACACTATCTCAAAAGTTCCCGCTATATCAACATGCAAATTTTCTACTCCAACTATAACATTATCATCAATGTCCTCCTCGTCCGTTATATTATCGACGTCGGGTAGTATATTTCCTCATTCAGATCAAGATCTTCAACAATTGCCTCAAGTTCTTTCAACGTTAACGGTCTGGTAGGATCACCGCGATATTTCACGTGACTCTAAAATAATTTTATTATCAACATCAACGACCAACACATACTTCAGAAATTGTTGTACTTACCATTGTATAATATTTCTGTAATCCTCAAGATAACACTATTATGAACTCTAACTTCTTCAATTTCTCTATCCCACAGCGTAAATGAATATTAAATAATCTTCCCCCAGACGTGAAAAAGGATGTTTAGACATGAATATTACTCATGACTACAATCACACCATTTGTCCCAATGTTGCGTTTTCGCAGCGCTATGTTTCAAATCCGTTTGAGAAATATATCCGGAAAAAAGGGGATTGATTTTTTTCCATTATAATGTTACGTGAAGTATCTTTTATATGAAACCTATTAATGATAAATAAAAAAGTAAGCTGTATGTTATTTAATTTAAACTTAGATACACAAGTTTTTTTCTTGAAAATTCCATAGTTTTATTTTATTTTTAATCAAAATTGAAAATGCGATTACCCGTTCCCAAAATGTTTATTAGGTTGTTTAAATATTTATTAACGCAATGCTACTGACAATACATCCAAAATTATTACTTTTTAGTACGAAAGAAAATTTTTTTTTGGTGTTGCGTTAACGCAACTAAGGGAATAAGTTGGTTAAATTACTAAAGCTTCTATATATATATATTGCCTTTTTCTCTTTTTGTGAATTACTTAATTTTTTTTTGCAAAATAGGCAACTGGTTTCTCTGTACCACTCTCTGGAAGGCTGTTTTAGTACGGCCCCCAATCCTTGGATACTCCCGTCTGTATAGATTTTTACTGGTAACTTAGGGTCATAAATTGTTAAAACTCAGTTCATAGAAATTCATTTAGGTAGTCAAAAACCTTTTGGCATTCTGGCGACCAAACAAATTTTTGTTCCTTTCTTAACAGGTTGTGCAACGGTTCCAATATGACAGCGATCTTAAGTACGTAGTCGTGACAAAAATTTATTTTTCCCAAAAATTGACGTATATTTTTCTGGGTTGTTGGAGTTGGAAAATAACGTATTGCCTTTAAATTATCTTTCATTGGTTTAACAGTATTATAACGTATAACGTGCCCAAGATAACTGTACTCGAAGCAAACATACATTTAGAGAATTTTAGCCTAAAGCCTGCTTCTGTAATCGCATTCAGCAACTTCCTAAATGTCTTAGATGTTCTTGAAAGGTTTTAGACAATATCAATATTTCGTCTATATAATTCACAGTAGATCCTTACAATTCGCGTTTTTTTTATTATATTGTTTAATATTCTCTGGAAAATGGCTGGTGATGTTTTCATTCCAAAGGGTAAGCATGTCCTTATTTGAGTCCTGCCTTTTTTAATTGAAAACTGCAAATGCGTTTGTCGCAGTTAGATTTAGTACACGGTAAAAAATTACCATAGGCCACCTTTTGGTGTTCCTGGCGCATTTATAATTTGCCCATAATTAGTCGATTGTGTCAACATCACTCTTGGTATCTATGCTGTCAACATCATGCTTGGTCGATATGAGAAGTACATTTTTTCCTTTTTTTTTGGAATGTACGATACTAATGTATTATATTCTTCAAAACCGAACATACTTGAGCCCTCTGGCCTGTCGCCTGTCACAAATTCACGAGGTAGTTCTCTCTTGTTTTTTTTGATGATGCCGATCATAGTCAATTTTTTCTGCAACAGGCTTCTACATAACGGTAAACTGGTAAACCAGTCGTCCATGGTCATTTTTCTCGCGGTATTGGCTATAGGTGATACAAAGCGCTCAACGACTGCTTTTGCGGTATTCTCAACAGAAAAAAGTCCAAGGCGTTACTTTCTGACATAAACCTCCATATTTAACGTATAAAAGGTTCTAACATCCACTAGAGCAAAAATTTTGATGCTGTGCCTCTCTTACTGCTGTTTATCTTTCCAAAGAGAGGTAAATTAAATACATGTAATAGAGCAGGAACAGCAAAGAAACGTACTTGACTGTACGGACTGTACTTTAAATGCATCCTGTATGACAACTATTGATAGAACAAATTTAATATTTAATAAATTTTTGATTATTCCTTTGTAATAGGCATACGATGTAACTCAACAGATCGTGTTTAAAAATGCCATCTGTTATACATAGCATATTTTCTGTTTAATATTCAATGTCAATAGGTTATCGCTGACATTATGATCTAGTTTTATAAACACTTAGAATTTAGAATAAAAACATGCATTACGTACCAGAATTATTAATTTAAAAAGATATAAAAAATCATTTATGGTAGTCTAATTTCATGACTAATATATATATATATATATATATATATATATATATATATAACCAATATGTTTTTTTTACAAAATATCCATTTTTCATTTTGTGTCCTAGAGATACATTTAATTTTAAATAGTAAAGTTTTCTTTTGAAACTGAATGAAAACAAACTTATATTTCGATAATATAATGCAGATAACGTACTAGAATAACCTAAAAGACAATAGAAACCTGTAGCGAACGTGAATACGATCTAATAGGTGTTTTTAAATAATATGTTGTCATACCTACGTTTACAAAATATCAAACTTCATATCCAATATCTATCTAAAACAGACACCATAAAGGATCGATAATATTGATAGAACTTTAGAAGACTTTACAGTGTATAAATAAAGCTTTATATGACATTTGTTGCTATAAAGAAGTTGTATTTCCATTTCGAAACAACGTAAACAAGAGAGCGATCATTTGACTCATTTTTAAATGTGACCTTATGAATAGGCAAAGATAGGATGTGTATGATAAAATATGAGATTTTTATTGTAATTTTATAGAGTTTAAAAAAACCTGATTAAAATTTACATATTATGATGTTTACGCTATAGAATTAATCTGATTGGTCTTTAGACGCAACGAGACCGTTGAAATTAACAAAAGATCACGATTTTCATCAAGATCTTCAAAATCGCAACATAGAAGGCTGCAATGTTGTTCGCAACACTACCGGCATTTTCGAAAGGATTCTGCAGTCCATTAGACGTCGATTGGAAGCTTGTGTTTTAGCTAGAGGTGCAGATTTTGAACATCCCTAAAATGTACTACTTTTATGTTTTATTTGTCAAAATGTTATTGCTTCTATTAAAATAATAAAAACATTGAGCGCCTTGTATTTCATTAACGACAAAACTTATCACACATGTTTATAGGAACTTTCCGTCTTAAAATTGAATGACAAACCGCCCACAACAAAATTTCAGAATACTTTAGAAACACCCTGTATATGCGTGTGTGATGATTGACATTTTAACATATTTAAAGCCCATTTTAGAATTAATCTACACAGCAATATGTTTATATGGACTTTTCGAAGTTCTGCGATTCATTCTTGAAATATTGGCGGTATGTTTTGCGACACCCGTTATAGTCTACTTAGGTGTTCAGTTTAATATAAGCACATATTTGGAGATTTATTTTTCTGTTCGTCATACATTCTGCAGAAACGATCCAGCATTTTGCAGAAAAATTCTGTGTGAAATCAATAATACCTAGCAAATGTTTTTTTTTATTTGTAATTGCATAGGTACTACTAAATCCATAAATTAATTTACTTTCTTTTTTGTTTCAGTATATATATATTTAGTCCATAATTTACAATTAAAATTTACATTCATTACGATGTATTTAGGGCAAATATACACATTCAACATATCTTTCGTAATGTATCATAGATTAGTTATAATCTTGCATTTAATGAGCTAAATGAAATAATCAAAATGATACACACTGTCACTTTAAAACTAAAATAAATTAACATTCTTAAATCTAGTAGGTTTGTTTTATACAATTTAATTACTACTAAGTTTCGACTGCATAATATTGCGATATCAATTCACGTTTAAACTAATCTCTCTGTCCACATCTATGATTAACACGCCTATTATTTTTTATCCCAATTTTCGAAATCTACTTATATGCCTGTGTCTTTTTTTTTAAGATATTTTTATTATGAAAAATTACTTTCAGGCACGATACGTAAATTTTGCAATATATTTCGAAAGTGGAACTATATGGCATAGATGTTTGAAATTGTCCTCTTAAAATCAGCACTATATTCAGTGATATATATTTATTCAACAAATTCCGTAATAAAACAAAAATATTAGGAACAAAATTACAATTTTGTAAGTGTGTTCCGCTATTAACGTTACGATGACAAAAATTGCACAACTATTCAATATATTTTATTTGATAGTTTGTTAGCCGAACAAACAATTTACAGCAATCGTTATAATATTCATAAATATAAAGACAATTTGTCTATTTTACGTATAATAAACCTGTCGACTGAGACAACCATAAATAGCTTACGTAATGAAAAGTTTATACATTTAAGTTTATCTAAACGCTGCATTTAGATTACGATATGTACCTACCCAAACTTTGAAAAGTGATGGACGTAATTATGATATCGAAACCAGGTAAACCCCCTCACAAAATTGCATCTTATCGACTAATTACACTATTGTCTATCATGTAAAAACTCTTTGAAAAACTACTTCTTAATATACCTATATTATATACAGAGTGTGTAAAAAATAAGTCCCTATTATTATATACAAATAAAGCTCTTAATATTTAGTTTATTTGACTGGAACAGGTTTTGCTGTTTGGTTTAACATGGGATAAATCCTATGGATTAACTTAAGACTCCACATACGAACCGGTATTTTGCACCAGTATTTCTAACAAACTGGGGATATTTTCGACTGACTTTTACAGGAATTCTTGTGGAACATTTCGAATACTACCTTCCAGTGCATTTAAAGTTATTGGGTTGGTGTGATAAACCACTTCTCTCGTCCAACTCCACAGAAACAAGTCACATGGAGTGAGATCCAGACTTCGTGCAAGTCTGGATCAGAACGTTCTGAAGAGCGTCGATCCAGCCACTCACGGACGTCGAGTGCGAAATAAGGTGGGGCGCGATCTTGCATCGAAATGAGGTCATTGAAAACAATTGGTCAAACTTCATTTTCCAACATAGCTGTTCTGCGTTCATGGTGTTTTGAAGAATAAACGGACCTACAACCTGATTAGATGTAATGCCACACCAAGTTGTAACCTAGAGGCGGCTTTGAGACGTTTCAACTATGTCCCCCGGATCATTTTGTGCTCAGTTGTCAATGGGCGCCAATTATTAAATATGAATCGTCAATTATAGTCCTTTTACGATAACAGACGAGGCACGTCATAACCGGAAACTTCAGAATTACCTACCTATACAATACTAAACCCAAAAAGAACTGTCTTTCACTATCGTATATCTAGAGATTTCTTCTTTGCAAACGTTCCTATCCTGCGTAACGTTGCCAACTTCTACTTTCGCTACTGTCATTCGTATCTGTCACTTGTGCGCCATTTGTTGTTCTGTATTTTTCGTGTCCCTTTTATTCAGTTTTGTGGTATTATTTGCATTTCATTAGTTCGCAGTTTGTTCTTTAGTTTTCGTGTCCCTTTTATCCAGTTTCGTCGTATTATTCGTATTGTATTAAAACAACGGTACCTTTAATAACCACTAAAACATGCCTAAGCCACTAAGCAGGCAATCAAAAGCGCTCATTGCGTCTTTAATCTCGTATTTCGAGAAAGAACGCGATAACAATGCCACGCTATTGCCGTTGAAAGCAGTAAGAGAGGTAATTCTAATAATTAATATATTTTTAGAGTATTAAACCTTGCGTATTTTATAGAGAGTAGCCGATGCTTTAAATATCCACATTTCTACGGTTAATAAGATTTCTTCAATGACTAAACAAGGGATTATTCCATCTAGTCCAAAGAAGAAAAGGGTAAAAAAGAAACCAGTAGTGAACATTGATGATTTTAATCAGTGTGCCATTAGAAACAAAGTTTATAACATGTACAGAGACAGTAAGTATTTATTATCTTATTTCGAACTGTAACATTAAGTTTCCCTTAAACACATTTTAGAAGAACATATCACCTTATGTACTTTAAACAACGTACTTAAAAGAAGCGATATTTTTAATGGTTGTACTACTTCCCTATGGAAAGTGCTACGAAACATTGGTTTTCACTTCACGAAAGATGATCCTAAACGAACGTTGATGGAACTGCCTCATATTGCTTTAAAGCGGATCTCTTTTCTACAGCAGTATATACGCATAAAACAAGAACATAGTTTATATTTCTTGATGAAACCTGGATCTTTCAAGATGGAAGCACTTCAAGAACCTGGCAAGATGAACATGTCAAAACTGTGAAAGCGAAACAAATAGGTGGCAAAAGGTAATCCTTTTTCTTTTTCTTTGTTGCATAAATTTTATTATGTTCTGTTCTAATAGGTATATAATATTACATGCTGGAAACGAAGATGGCTTTATTCCTGGTGCTGAATTAATATTTACATCCAATAACAAAAACTCTGATTATCATGGTGATATGAACCGTGACAATTTTCTGTTTTGGTTAGAAAATCAACTACTACGTAATTTAGAAAATCCTTCTGTGATTGTAATGGATAATGCAAGTTATCACAGTACAATTAAGAATAAGCCTCCAACATCTTCCACAACAAAATTAGAAATTACGAACTGGTTAAATGCAAACTCTATTGATTATGATGCATCAGCGTTAAAGCTACAGTTGCTAGATTTAGTTGAGCGGTTAGTATAATTATTCTTTTTTTTAATAATTACTGGCTATTATTATTTATAGTTTTAAACCACCACCCATTTATGAGGCTGATGAGTTGGCTAATAAATATGGTCACGTTGTGCTCCGTCTAGCTCCATATCATTGCATTTTTAATCCTATTGAACTGATATGGGGTATTAGCAAACGCTATTATAATAACCATATTGGCAAATACGGCAGAACAGAAGAAGGCTGCATAAAATTATGGAAGGAAGCGCTCAGTGAAGTAACCCCAACATGTTGGGCAAACAGCATCAAACACACCGAAACTGAAATTAAAAAAATGGTGGGATAGAGAAATTGGCTTTGAACGAGAAGATGTAAGGCCTTTAGTTATTAATATAGGCGGAGAAGAAAGCTCAACCGATGACAGCGATTTTGAATAAAAATTATGTTTGTCATTTATATCATGTTATATTAAATTTGCTTTTCTTTATTATAATGTCAATTTATTGTGTATACTGATAATAATATTTATTGAAATAAACGTATTTCTATTTTATTTCGATAGCTTAATTGCTGTTAATAACATGTCTCAATTATGCTAATTGTCAGTTATAATTTACCACGTACATAAAACTATAGTTAGAATGAGAGGCGTTAGGTTTATCTAATTGTTATAAAAGTATGTAAATTATTGTTATTTCCTAAGTATGAACAAGACCTACGTAACTATCAACGCGGATAACATGTCAACTTATTTTTAATACATAACCTCTGTGATAGATGTAAACAAAAGATTTGGCAAGAGTGCGTGACGCAAACATGACGTATGTTGATGACGTGCCTCGTCTGTTATCGTAAAAGGACTTTATTAAACATGAATCATCATACACACATATTTTTTTTAGTTTAGACTCTTAAAATTGCTCTCAGGGTTTTTGTTTCACAAAAAGGGTTCCTTGCAACTAGGCCTAGCATCTAATGTAATAAGGAGAGAAATAATTCGATAGCATGTTAAGTTTAATACATTTATTATTCACACTTTGCAAAAATATACATTATTTTTTCAATGTGTTAAATATCATAATTTATATGCTCGTTGTTAATAAAACAGGTATGCAAATCTTATATCTATTCAGAATATACTCGTATCAGTATATCCAAAATATATGACTTTGAAAATCTTGTTAGATTTCAATAAATCTTCCAAAATACAGCTGTGTAATACTTTAGACCAGTGAGTCTTATACTCTATAAAATACTAACATATGACACAGTGTTTTATTTAAAATTGAATTATTGTAAAGTTTACGGATTTAGTAGTTTTATAAAGTAATAATATTACAAAAAAGCGAAATATGTTCTTTTGTATTTATGTGACGAAATCTTACCCTATCACATAAATTAGTCAATAACACACAATTTTATTTAAT
Organism: Melolontha melolontha; assembly: GCA_935421215.2. Lineage (NCBI taxonomy): Eukaryota > Metazoa > Arthropoda > Insecta > Coleoptera > Scarabaeidae > Melolontha > Melolontha melolontha. The sequence continues at coordinate 29,648,172 of OW285236.1, read as the reverse complement.
TCAATATTTCAAGTATCTAATGAAAGTTTTAATTGCGTATTCTAAAACCAGATATCCTTGTTATATATTTGTTTTAAAGCAAAAATTAAAATCATTCCCGAACAATCAAATATCCATATAAACAAATGACCTTAAATATAAATTTGTTTTAATGAACTTCAAAGTTTTGAAAGTCTTTATTACATTACTGACCTGTCGTATTCATTATTATATTAAACAAAGTAAAGTAATAATTTTCTTTAAACTAAAAATATAAAAATTCTAATTTTGAATTAAATTCAATATAATTTACAAGGGAAATTTTTATTTGTGACCACCGCTTTAAGACGATCTTTCAGTAAGTTCTTCTCTTCTCGAGAAATTTTCTATATATACCACCGGTGATGTCAATCCTTTTCAAATACATTTTGTAAGTTATAATACTCTTCTAAACGATATTCAATATTTAAAAACCTTTGTTCTTATGTTGGTTTACGTTTTTTTAATACTTCTTTCTAACAGTGTTCAATATCTCAAACGCGTTCTTCAAGTTTTAATTTTCAAGTGCTCCGTTTTTCTCAACACCGCATGCTATCTGCTTTCTTTTCATTTATTCTGCCCTTCTCGAACGTCCGATGCTATAATTTCTTCTTTATAATTCACATTTCCATATAAATGTATACGTCATATCTTTCTTCTCTTATTGATTAATTGACTATCCTTCTTTATCTTCCGATTTTTTCTTTCAACGTAACTATAAACATATCTAATCTCTGTTTCTGAATTCTAAATTGACAGCTGCATTGTTTACAATATATAAACAAATATATTTATTTCTAATGAATGGACAAATATCAGATTAGACGCTATTCTGTGTACTATAAAACCTTTTTAATTGTTTTCACTGGTATTGATATTCTATACAGATTAATAATACACTTTTAAAACGAATGGCATGCTTATTCTTATAGATAAGTATTGCAAAATGCCAATTTTAAAATGCACTTTCTGTCATGTATAGTTTATTACAAAATTGTTATTGTCTTTTAGGATATTCTGATTTGTAGTATATATCAAATAATAATGTGTATTTGATATTTTAAGACCTTAATAGATGTTTTTGTTCAACATTTCACGTACATCGTAACAGTTGCAATTAACAACGTTTATGTATTTAAGAAATTTGCAAAATTCAAGTATTGATTATGAAATTTACTATTACTATAGTACTGTAAATATCGTTTTATATCTTGGTAGGTATAGCATGATTTAAATTTTAAGTTATTAACATTTATAAACTAGAATGTAAAGAGATATAATGATTTACATGACATTTGACATACAATATAAATTTACTAAATATACACAGATGTTACGAAATAATACAAATCTGTATCTGTATACATGGACACATAGTACGTATTTACCAGCGTTTGCTTTAATCAGCAAACGCATGCGTTTCTGTCTAACGACTTTGTCAATGGAGGATTTACGAAGACAAACGACTGTATCAAGTAGCAAATTTTGTTCTATCGGATGACACCAGATAACTTCGTGACTTCTACCGGACAAAACAGTCTACGCCGATGAATGTGATTTCTTCTCGAATAGCTAAGCTATTACAGGAAAAGAAAAAATACGCATATTACTGTGAGTCAGATGTCGCGAGGTTATCTGGTGTCGTCTTAACAAAATTTGCTACTTGACCGAAAGTGTACAACAGTCGTTTCTCTTCGTAAACCCTCCATTGACAAAGTCGTTAGACAGAAACGAATGCGTCTGGTAGTTGAAGCAAACGCTAGTAAATACGTACTGTGTGTCCATGTATACAGATATAGATCTGTTTTTATACAGATTTGTATTATTTTGTAGCAAAGCTTGATGCGAGCTCTCGCATCGATATGCTAATTTGTTTTTGGTATACACAGATGTGCTTTTCTTTTTGTTGTATATTCAAATTTTTTACAGAAAATTACGAGAAACTCTACATAAAATAAGCATTAGATTTGTTATATCGATGCTCATACAGGGTGTATTCTAAATTTATCCGTTTTAAAGTTTTCATTGCTGTTTTCAGCTTTATTCAATTTTTCAATTTATCTCACTTAGAAGAGAACACAGTATGTTCTAAAATGTATCACAGACAGATAGATCAACACTTAACATTCTTTTAGATAAACCAAAACCAGAAATAAAGTCAACCCTTATCTTCTTTAATAACTTTAGAAAATAGCATATGTGCAAAACGCAAGTATAAAATATGCATAACATTCCTTTAAATCATGTATTTTAGAAAAGAACGTTTTGATAAACGAAAAACCGCCATAAAGACGACTTAAATATTATTAAATTAAACACGATTAAGAGAAAAATTTCTGTAATAATAAAAAATTGTCTACAAGTAAATTAACATATTCTTAAGGAACGGTGTACAATACATTAAATGTAGTATATCTAATAAAATTGGTGTTGTATATATTTATAGATTATTTGTATACAAACAAATATGTTCTCTTTATTAACACTGTGGGTTGAACGCCATTCTCTATTTCACTTCATCGCTATCTAATACGGTACAATTTCATTCATAAAAAATTATAATAAGACCTAAAACTATTGTATTTAATGTAAATGGGATTTAAGTAAAACACTTATACTAATTTCCAGTATATATTACACTTTATTATATATATTAATAAATAGATGACATGTTTCGCTACAATGTAGCTTCTTCAGATCTTATATTACTACTGAACACGCTCTTCACAAATGTATGGCTTTTTTCTAAACTACTTCAATGGGTTGCACTTGTCTACATTAGAATCGTCTCTTACCGATATATCGTCTAAAGTTATTGTTATGTTAATATTTAATGAAACCAGTTTAAAAGTGGGGAATTATTAAGGTCTAATTGGTCATTTAACAATATATCTGCATATTTAAGTTTATTTATTTCTAAGGATTCCAGTAAATCCATATAATGGATTTCCAGCAAGTATCGGCCGATTCAATTAAATTTATTAAAGAAGCTTCTATAAGTTTCCTGGTCCCATTGTATTTTAAATTACTACTCATACTCAAATGTGCAAAGTGTTCTCAGAATTTATCGTTTTTTGAGCAGTGTTCCAAGAAGGGTGTGTTCCCGAAGTACATGAAACTAAAAACGAACAATAACAGTAGACCGGCATATTTAGGTCACAAAGAAGGGACTTGAAAAATGGCTTACCGAAGACAAGAAAACACAATTCATTAAGAGGGGAAATTTACACATATATTTAAAGGTTGTTCATACAGAATTGTTATATAAATTAAATTATATAGAATTTATTATGTTAGATAGTAATACTAGAGAAAAAGTAAACTCAATAATTAACAAAAAATACATTAAACAAAAACATAAACTAGAATATTTGATTACTAATAATAAAAAAAGAAATGTGAGCAAAAACATAAGTCATTTTTCAAATCATCAATTCTCAGACAAATTTAAAAATTTAACCTCAGTAGAGTTTTCTAACAAAGAAAAACGTTTATTGGAAAAAGGTTTCAAATATAATTTGCAGCCGAAACAATCAGCCTCAGAATTAGACAATATAGCAATAGATACAGAAATTGCATTAAAAAATACATTGCATAACACAGATAAAAAATATGTAGTATCAAATTTTTTAAAAGCTGAATCTTCCGTAAATTCGATTCCAAATTATGAAATGTTTACATTAAAATCAATAATAAACAAATCAAACAGCAATAATATTATTTTCACAAAAGCAGATAAAGGAAATACGTTATAGCATTAAGCAAAAACGATTATATTAATAAAACTATGCAGTTAAGTTACTTCAGTTAAGAAGTGTATCCAGAATTGTAAAAGTTTATTTAATGATAAGGGGAAAGGTAAACTTATCAATATGAATCCACAAGCTCCAAAATTATATTCATTAATCAAACTTCATAAAAAAGATAATCCTATCAGACCAGTCGTGTTGTTTGTCACAGCTCCTTCATATAAATTATCCAAAAAAATCTTAGAACATATTAGAGAAAATACTAATTTACAATTTACAATTTTACAAATTTACAATTAAAAATTCATTAGAGCTAGTCAACAAAATAAAAGATACTAAACTTCCAGATAATGCCAAGCTAATATCATTCGACATTACTAATTTATTCCCTAGTATCCCGATAAAAGACACCATTAATTATCAGAGATTTTTATGGATAATTTAGAAAGTCAAATTAAAGAACATCCCAATTTTAAATATTTTATATACTGGCACAGATATGTAGATGACGTATTAGCTAGTTTCAGAGGCACAGATAGACAATTAAACCAATTTTTTGAACACATAAATAATCTACACCAAAACATTAAGTTCACCATAGAAAAAGAATCAGATCAAAGTATAAATTTCTTGGACCTTACAATTTCTAGACAAAATAATAAACATGTCTTTTCAATATATCACAAACCCTCACACACAGATGTTATGATTCACAATAGTTGCTGTCACCCGGTTAGTCATAAACTAGCATCATTCCATTGTATGATACACAGATTAATATCAGTACCTTTAAATAATGAAAACTTCTTTAAAGAATTAAATATCTTTAAACAAATAGCGCAAAATAATGGATATAACCCAAATATAGTAGATACAATTTTAAGAAAAAAGAAATATAAGAAAGCAATAGAAAATGTGTATCCAATAATAAAAGATAAACCAAGCAATTATAAATTATTAACATACATAGGACCGATAAGTGAAAAAATAGGAAAAATTTTACGAAAAACAGATGTAAATGTAGCTTCTAAAACTAATAATTCTTTAGGGAAATTCATAAAAAATAATAAATCCAAGATAAGCAAAAGTAATAAATCCGGAGTATACAAACTAACATGTAAAGAGTGCCCTAAAACATACATAGGCCAAACTGGTAGGAGCTTTGAGAAAAAAATACAGGAACATTTTAAAAGTTTAATTAACAAAAACACAGATCCTAATTAGGCACTTCATTTGTTGGAAAATAATCATAGTTTCAATAAAGATTTCGAAATTTTACAGTCACAACAAAAAGGATTAAAGTTAAATTTACTGGAATCCTTAGAAATAAATAAACTTAAATATGCAGATATATTGTTAAATGACCAATTAGACCTTAATAATTCCCCACTTTTAAACTGGTTTCATTAAATATTAAGATAACAATAACTTTAGACGATATATCGGTAAGAGACGATTCTAATGTAGACAAGTGCAACCCATTGAAATAGTTTAGAAAAAAGCCATACATTTGTAAGGAGCGGGTTCAGTAGTAATATAAGATCTGAAGAAGCTACATCGTAGCGAAACATGTCGTCTATTTATTAATATATATAATAAAGTGTAATATATACTGGAAATTAGTATAAGTGTTTTACTTAAATCCCATTTACATATAATGGATTCGGTACTACGCCCGGTCTGTATAATTACGGTGATGTGGTGATGTGGTGATGTGGTTCTTTTTTGTGAATGTGTATGGAAATATTCTTTCTCCAGCAGGGGCGTACCGATGAGCCTGTAGAAAGGTGAAATACGTATCTACGTCTCTGGGGAAAGATATTTTCGGACACGTTCACAAAAAAATATTAATAGTGAACCTGTATTTGTGTTCTTCACACCAGGTTTTTAATCATATTTTATATTATTAAAAATACCTTTGTTTTATATTATTAAAAATACCTTTGTATTATACAAAACTGGTGGGGTTTACCTACTCATGTATGTTTCAATTATTCTGATACATTATACATGCGGTTAGTCCGTAGTATGAGTGAAGACACTAACAAAATACAGTTTCTAGAGGGATGACTGTGCCACGTTTGGAAAGGGGTCGTTACTTCACATTGGTTATGTGGACAGGGCGAGGTACTTCGGTTGTCTGACAACAGGCAGCGCTGAATTTACTACTACGCCCGGTCTGGATAATTACGGTGATGTGGTGATCTGGTTCTTTTTTGTGAATGTATCTGGAAATATTCTTTCTCCAGCAGGGGCGTACCGATGAGCCTGTAGAAAGGTGAAATACGTATCTACGTCTCTGGGGAAAGATATTTTCGGACACGTTCACAAAAATATTAATAGTGAACCTGTATTTGTGTTCTTCACACCAGGTTTTTAATAATATTTTATATTATTAAAAATACCTTTGTATTATATAATGGATTTCCAGCAAGTATCGGCTGATTCAATTAAAAAAAACTATTGTATTTATTTTGGGTGTTAGATCATCAACTGTGTTTTAATATAACTGTACATAGATGCAGATATATTTGTATTTATATGTATTCGCAAATACTTGAAGTGTTTACGCATCGATGTGGTCCTTTTGGTATCAGTATACTAAACTGAATACAAAAATAGAGGAAAAACATCAAAATTTATTTAAAAACAGTTTACACATTTTGATCGATTTTCACGTAATGATACCTATAAGACGTAATACGTACCTTTTGTGCGTTTCATCGAATTTGCCCTGTCGGTACACTACTATTAAGATGGTTATCCGTTGTCTACTGGAAACTCTGGAATAACATTCCATTTAGTAATTGCGCTCACGCTCTTTTGAGCAGATTTGTTGGCGCGATCTTCCGGGTATAGTACGACAGGAAATGCTGAACGGTTACGAATTTGTGCAGATTGGGTCGTTACAAATTTGTCGACTTATCGTTCTTTTGTACGGTTTGTTTGTGCGCGCGTGTTTCTATGAATTTAATCGAAATCCGCTTCAATTGGTTGTATACACATTCTATACCAACTAATGTTGCTTGAAATTAAGATAAACGCGATCGTCGGCCAACATTCGATTACACAATTATACGTACTATTGCTATTTATGTTTTATTGTTGAATATCTATTGAATCGGTTTTAACAAGTCTTTCATTGGCGTTCCATTTTACTCAAACCCGCATCTGTGTAATAATTGATTCGGTGCTTGACATAATGTGCATTTTTCCTCTTAAATTTATTTAAATTTCTATTTTATTTGTGTTTTAATTATATCTAACGCTTTAATTCTAATAATATTAAAGTAACGGCAATACGATACGCTTTTCCTAATTAGTTACAAATACACGTGAATACACAAACTAATTATCAATATGAAATATAGTGTTTCTTACTAGTCAATGTAACCTCCCCTGCTTAAAGTGACTAGATATACAAGGGATGTTTCCAAAGTTCTGGGAATTTAGCTATAATTTTTTATTTTGTCAATTTTCATTAATATTACAATGTATATATATATATATATATATATATATATATATATATATATATATATAAAGATAATTATTTCGTGACCTCTGTATGTTATGGTAAATTCAATTTGTTGGTGATTTAAGGTCTGGTTTTACTTCAAAATGTATATATTTAAAGCAATCCTGCATGTTTCGGCACATGATGCCTTTAATATAAAATATAAATATATTTTATATTCCTTGAAAAAGGCATCATTTGCCGAAACATGTAGGATTGTTTTAAATATATACATTTTGAAGTAAAACCAGACCTTAAATCGCTAACAAATTGAATTTACTATATATATATATATATATATATATATATATATATATATATATAAATATAATTATTTCGTGACCTTTGTATGTTATGGTAAATTCAATTTGTTGGCGATTTAAGTTCTGGTTTTACTTTAAAATATATATATTTAAAATAACCGTACATGTTTCGGCAAATGATGAAAAATACAGTTCCAAACACATCTAAATTTCTAATATTAACATACTAACTTAGACGATCTGTATTTCACAAACTTGGGATTCCTTATGTGTAGGCTTGACCTACTACAAGATATATACATATATATATATATTACTATATATAGATATAGTAAACTTAATAAGCCTTCTTAAGCTCCGGAGAGATTAAGAAATGCCGAAAGGTCTTAATCTCGATGAAGGAAAAATCCGAATCTGCACCTCCACGTGGCAGAAGGCGGGCAACATCAATCTTGGTGGCTAACGCAGATAGGGACCGAGTGATTGCCGGTATAAGCAATACCCCATTTACTGGCCAACAGCCTCGGGTGGAGGAGCTAGTAAATGGCAGGGCACTCTTTTGTCCTAGAGTTGGGAAAATGGCCCTAAAGGCGGATGAACTAAGGAATTAGTCAACGGCATAAGGATGCAGAAAGCAAGAGGAAACTACTGCATTAAAGATCTATGGATATCCTTAGTACAAATCATCATGGCAATGTTCAAAACCAAATTATCCGGAGTAATAAGTTCCCCAATCGGATCTCCGGGGGGAACAGTGATGAACAAGACTGTGACAACAAACAAGTTAAAGATTGGGACATGGAACGTGAGATCCATGTATGAAGCTGGAAAGATGAATAACGTTGTACACGAAATGCAAAGACTGAAACTTAACATCCTAGGAATCAGTGAAACAAGATGGCCTGGTCATGGCCAAATCCCAACAAATGGAGGCATGCTGTACTTCTCTGGTAACGATGATAATTATCACAGACATGGTGTGGCAATCGCTGTCTCAAGAGATATTGTGGCGTCTGTTACTAGCTTTGTCCCTATCTCAGACCGTATCATACTCTTACAACTACAGACCAACTCAAGAAAACTAAACATTATACAAATATATGCCCCTACCGCAGACAAACCTGAAGAAGAAAACGAGCTGTTTTACGAACTAATCACACAAACGCTTGATTCACTAAAACCAAAAGATATCAATATAATTCTTGGAGACTTTAATGCGAAGGTCGGAAAAGGGAGATGTGACAAGTATATAGGTGAATATGGGTTGGGGACAAGAAATGAGAGGGGCGATAGGCTGGTACAGTTTTGCCAAGAGGAAGAGATGATAATAACCAATACCTTTTATAAGCTTCCAAACCGACGACTCTACACATGGAAATCCCCACAAGACAGTGCCCAGAACCCGATGAGAAATCAAATAGACTACGTTTTGATAAACGCAAGATATAGAAACAACATCAAATCAGTTAAGACCTACCCGGGCGCTGACGTCTCTTCGGACCACAACCCCCTGGTGGCCCAGATGCACCTCAAACTTAAAAGAATCCCAAAGAAGAGAGAAACTCGGATAAATACAAAACACCTAAAAAAACAAGAAATACGGAATGAGTTGCAAACAAGAATAAACAAAAATCTGGAAACACTCGAAAGCAAGGAAGAATACCAAAACTGCAGAAACATAAACGAAAAATGGTACAGAATTAAATCAGCCTTGTTGGAACCCTCATTGGAGATTCTGAAGACAGAGAAACCCACAGGAAAGAAGGAATGGATTACTGGTGAAATTCTTAATCTTATGGAAAAGAGAAGAAGCTATAAGGGAAAAAACGAACAACAATATAAAGAAACACAACGAATACTTCGCTCAAAAATCGGAAAAGCAAAAGAAGATTATTATAAACAAAAATGTGAAGAAATTGAGGAGCTACAAGCCAAATACGACAACTTTAACATGCACAAAAAGATTAAAGAACTCGTCGGCACCAGCAAACAAAAGCAACTTAATATATTATATAACAACGGGAAAATAGTCACAGAAATAGAGCAAAAACTAGAAATATGGAAGAACTACATTAAAGAGCAGTTCGAAGATGAGAGACGGCATACGACTCTTGAAAATACGGAAGGGGAGTTGGGCCCGGACATAATTAAGGATGAAGTAACATATGCACTAGGTATGCTCAAGAACGGAAAAGCTGCAGGTCCGGACCAACTGCCAGCGGAAATTCTTAAACTGATAGAGGCGGACCGGATTCATGTTTTGGTAGAAGTACTTAATACCATATATAGAACAGGAATAATACCAAATGAGTGGTTGCTATCAACTTTTATAACCCTTCCGAAAAAGAAAAACGGCAGGCATTGCTCTGACTACCGCACAATAAGCCTGATGGGTCACACATTGAAAGTCCTGTTGAAGGTGGTCCATAATAGAATATTCAGGAAATTGGATGTAGATATCAGCGATAGTCAGTTTGGATTCCGTAAGGGCCTAGGAACAAGGGAAGCACTTTTTGCACTAAATGTCCTATCACAAAGATGCCTAGACGTAAACCAGGACATATACGCCTGCTTTATAGATTACAATAAAGCATTTGATAAAGTTAGACATGACCAACTCATAGAAACATTGGTCAAGAGAAGGATAGACCTCAGAGACATAAGATTAATCTCAAACCTGTACTATGGCCAAAAAGCAGCAGTACGAATAGAAGACACGACATCAGAGGAAATAGAAATACGAAGAGGTGTTCGTCAGGGGTGTATACTGTCGCCAATCCTCTTTAATCTGTACTCGGAGGACATAGTAAATAGAGCACTTGATGATCGGGACATGGGCATTAAGATTAACGGCATGACAATAAATAATCTGAGGTACGCTGACGATACAGTTATTTTAGCTGGAACACACGAGGACCTACAGACGCTAATTAACAGAATGGTCACAGTAAGCGAAGAGTATGGACTAACGCTGAACATAAGCAAAACAAAATATATGCTGATAACAAAAACAACTAAAGATAATCATAAGATATATGTGAAGAACCAGCCTATTGAGAGAGTAAAACAATACAAATACCTGGGCACGATCATTAATGAGAACAATGACAGCTCCCAAGAAATACGAGTCAGAATAGAACAGGCGAGAAGCACCTTTACAAGGATGAAAAGGCTTTTCTGCTGCCGAGATTTAAACCTTGACTTAAAAATACGACTGATGAGATGCTATGTGCTGTCTATACTATACTATGGGATGGAGGCCTGGACGCTGAAGGTAACCGACATGAGGAGACTGGAGGCATTTGAGATGTGGGTATACCGGAGAATATTGAAGATCTCATGGGTAGAGAGAAAAACCAACGTAGAAGTGATGAGACGTATGCATAAGGAGAGAGAAGTGATTCCGACAATTAAGAGAAGAAAACTGCTGTACATGGGACATGTCATGAGGGGAGAAAAATATCAAATACTACAAATAATTATGCAGGGAAAAATCCCGGGCAAGAGATCTATAGGAAGAAGACGGAATTCATGGCTGAAGAACCTTAGGGACTGGTTTGGATGTAATAATAATGAACTGTTTAGAGCTGCGGTTTCAAAAGTAAGAATTGCTATGATAATTGCCAACCTTCGAAGCGGAGACGGCACTTAAAGAAGAAGAAACTTAATAAGTCGGCGATTAAAGGTCTGGTTCTATACTTCAAAGTATATATATATTTAAAACAACCCTACATGTTTCGGCAATGATGCCTTTGTCAAGAGAATAAAAAATATAAATGACAGAATATAAATGTGAAATAATTGAGTTGCTATGGTTTAAATTATTCAGAGATACATTCCAATAATAATAATAAGTCATGCCTTAGTATTCCAAAAAATAGATAGCAAGGTGTGACCATATGTGTTGTTCGCTGCCAGCAGCTTGTGTCTCTTTCTGGGTATGAACCTGTGTGTTGGTTGCTGCTGACAGCTTGCGTCTCTCTCTGGGTGTGTGATTTTGTATTTGTGTGACCGCGTAAGTGTAGGGTTTTGTATGTTAGTGCGCTCGTGCGTGTGTTTAGTGACCGGTCGCGTAAATTTAGAGAGATCGGATACACTTACGCGGTCACACAAATACAAAATCACTCACCCAGAGAGAGACGCAAGCTGCCAGCAGCAACCAACACACAGGTTCATACCCAGAAAGAGGCACAAGCTGCTGGCAGCGAACAACACATATGTTCACACCTTGCGATCTATTCCTTGGAATACTAGGTCATGACTTATTATTATTATTATTTTTATATACATAATATATTTTGCTGTTATATAAATACATATATATATATATATATATATATATATATGTATTTATATAACAGCAAAATATATTATGATGGTAAATTGCAGATCGTTACATAATTAAGTTATAATATATACTGTTTAGATTTTTTATATCACTTCTGTTGTTAATTGAATTTTTTTCCTGCTTAATATTAATCATTACTTTAATTTTCCTTTTCATTGTATGTTGTTCTTTATCGATAATCTGTGTGTTTTCAAAATTGAAATGGTGTCTCTCATTGAATAATTTTTTCAATGACAACTACAGATATATTATATGACAATATAAATGACAGTATATTAATGTCACGTTAATATACAGTAATTTATATTTTAAATCGCCAACTAATTGATCTACCATATTTACCATATATTTTCAATTCTTTGAGAAAGGCATCATATGCCGAAACATGTAAGATTGTTTTAAATATATACATTTTGAAATAAAACCAGACCTTAAATCGCCAACTAATTAAATTTATCATATATTATATATATAACGTGTGTTCTTTTAAAATGTCAAGCTAGGTTACTTTGAAATTTTGATAGAATAAGACGCAAATATATTAGTATGTGTTTGTTGTTCCGTAAACGTAAATCCAAATGACATTTGATAATGCTAATCACATTTGTTATTTATTTGTATGTATGAAACTGTCAAAATATACGAGTTCGTAGGTTAAGTAGTAGATTTTAATTTACGACATACTTCAAAATGTTCTCAGTAAATCACACGCTACTAGATTGACTTTTCAAATGAACACCCGTTATATAATATGATATGACATGATATTCCTTTCTGATAAGCCATTCATTAAGCGAATTATGATTCTGAATTAAGAAAAACAAATATTGGTTCAGTAGCTTTTAGAAATTTTTTAATAGCCACCTGCGACACTTAAAATGTCACAAGACTATTATTAAAGACAATCACTATTATACGTAACATTAAAGCCTAGTTCCACTTCTAAATGCGATCATAAAAAAATGTGCTACTAATCTCTATTTCACAAGTGCACCTATGACTAACTGTACTAACGGAATTATTCTAGCAAAGTGAGAGTAATACGAATATTTTGCAAACAAAATAAACTAAACTACATAAAACTTCCATACAGCACACAGCTTATATATTCGTACACATAATGATTACATACATGTGTCATTCAAACGGCGACGTAGGCAGTAAATTATAAAATTTTTAATGTCGTTATGAAACACTTTGTGGCCAGACTTAAATTACAGGTCGATATCTGTGTCGCTATTTTCATTTTAAAAGACTTTTGAAGTTCGCTTAGTTTAATTTATTATATTCGCAAACAAAGTTCTTTGGTGGCAAGAACATTGAAAAGTACTCGTGAAAAGACAATGTCAACGAACTCGACATATAAGAAGGTTAGCACGTTCGACAAGCATAAATAGCATTGCTTTTAGGACATTAAAATATATGACATTAAGCATATAATGCCGCACAAAGACAGCGAACGGATAGGTGGCACGATTGTATTAAATTTTAGGAGGAATTAAATTTAATTAATTATTGCTACATGAATGCAAAATGAAGTCGGGCAATGTAATCGGACAAATAAGCAATCATGCATTAAATTAAAGTTATTATATTCCATAATTTTATTTTGTGGTGGTAATGGTGATTTTGAATTAGCGATCTATTTACACGTATAATCGAATTATTGCTTCCGAACCTGACAATTACATTTATAGCACGCGCATTGTAAAATTATTATAAATCTAATTTTGTATGAAATATTTGCATACACGTCCAATAACGACCTATTTATATATATTTTTTTATATAAATGTACATTAAAAGAAAAGAGATAATTAAATACAATATAAAGTAAATTCAATTACATCGTATTATATTTTCATTTTAATCCTAAAACCTCAGAAGTAATTACAGCAGGCGCGGCTCGTGATGACGTATTTTGGTTTGCAGTACAATGATACGAGTGCCTCGTGTGTTTTCGGTGTTTACTAAGCAAACGTTACAGTTAGTACACGAGAATACACGAAGCACTCGGATCATTGTACTGCAAACCAAAATACGTCATCACGAGCCGCGCTTGAATTACAGTGAGATTTTGCTATATACCCCGTGTTAGAGAATACTTTAGACAGAATTTATGGACAGATTCTTCATAAAAAGTTCGCGCAAAAAAAACTTATTATCGTTTTTCTCCTAGTCGTATGGTTTTTGCGAAACACGATGTACAAGATAGACCCCAGAAAACGGGTTGATTAAAATATTTAAGATGTTACTTAGCAATTTAAAAAAAGTAAAATCACCAGTAATTCCTCTCAATTTAAAATTGTTCAATATTCCATTCAAGAGTACGCCAAAATGCACATTGTGTATGATGAATGTGGCGGAAATGCCAGGGACGCAGTTAGAAAATACGCAGAACGATATCCTCATCGTAGAATACCTAACATAAATAGTTTCATAGCGATGCACCAAAGGCTTCGGGAAACAGATTAGGTAGAACCAAAAAGCCAAGAAGTGGGAAGAGGACGTAATGAAAGAACTGTTGAGAAAACTATTCCTCAAATTGTTGAAGTAGCTCCATCAATCAGCACTAAAGAGGTAGCTCGCCAAGTTAGAGTTAATCACTGGACAGTGTAGAGGACTCTTAAAGAATCTCTTTGGCATCCTTATCATTTCGAAAGAGTTCAAAGTTTGAACATGGACGATTTTGTCGTTAGACGTCGATTTTGCAATAGGCTGTTAACAAAAATTGCAGAAACCCTCTGTTCTCGGTACAAATTTTAATGACTGACGAATCTTGTTTTAGTAGAGGTGAAATTCCTAATTTATATGCACGTCTGGTCCGTCTGGGCTGTTCAATTCGATGGCTCTTTCTTTGGTTCGTTGGATAATGAATATAGCTTCTGTATTAGATCTATTCCTTCGAAAGCCTTGCTGTTCGTTCCTGTTTTAAAATTTTTCTTCCAATCGTTTTTTTATGAGACCTGTGAATAACTTAATTGTCGCTTTTAAAATATGGGAATCGTAATGCTTTCATGCCATTCCTTGGATATTTCTAATATTTACATTATTTTGTTAAATAGGCACGTTAGGTGTTTCGTCCGTCCGAGACGTCCATACTTTTATAGTTCGGTAGGAATGTTATCGTAGCCCGGGGCTTTACGGTTTTTTCATCTTTTTTATTGCTTTTGATACTTCTTAATGCTTAAAGGGTGGGTTTCGTGTTGTTGGGTTCATCATCTGATCTTCATTATTATCTTGTTCTGATTGGTACAGTTGTTTAAAATAATCTTCCCGTATATCTGAAGGTGTATTCTTTGTCTGTACGAATTCATTTATTGGATTCTTCCTATTTTTTCCAAATTTTCCAAATCTTTCGTTGGGTTTCGTACAGGTCTTTTTCTATATAACACAAAAATTTTGTAATGCCTTTATTATTTTTTCAAATTAAAATATTATGCCTATTAATTTACATAATATATATATATATATATATATATTTATATATATCAAAAATTAATTAAAATTCGGGTAAGCGGTCAATTAAAAAACTCCTTTATTAAATTACCCTATGTTTCGCGACAGACTTTGTCGCTTCTTCTGGGGTAAAAAATGTAGAGTTAAAAAATAATAAAATTGACGTACAAAATATAAAAATGATTATTAATCATTTTTTTGAAACCCAAAAAAAACGGTGAGTTTATTGTCATTCAATGGTTTCTTTACTGTATTTGTAGTTCAATTCAAATTCCCAATTCATTTATACAGATGTAATCACCTTAATTTTCCCATACTTATCATTAATCTAATTTTAATTTAAAAAATAATCTTACATGTTTCGGCACATAATGACTTTGTCAAAGAAATTTTAAATATAAATGACTGTAATTCATGTCATATATCTTTCTTTGTCGACTGTTGTATAAAACCACTTACCACAATTAATAATCGTATCCTAAATACGTATTTCTACAACCATGTTGTCATCATCAGTAGGAAAAAACACTAATCAAAGTGTCGCACATGGGGCACAGTAAAGCTAACACATAAACGCGCAACTACTATACACGGCGTCCACGTATACATTAACTTTAAAATAAAATTCGCAGACTAAAAATTACGACAAACCTTACCTCTCTTAATAAAAAACGGCATCACATGTGTTTACTATCCATTATCGGCCCTCGACCTTTTCTGCCTCTATTCTAAGAATGAAAAAAGACAACTATACGCAATATTACCGTTGTCCAAGTTCAAAGAATTACTTATTTTTAACGACATGAATGCTTTCACATGCGTCGAGATATCTGGTGTTATTGATGGCTTTGACAAGTTTTAACCCTTTAACCGACAAGTGATCTGTGTGTAGGGCATGATAAGCTACCCTAGATTTTTCTGGTCTATTAAATCTGATGTGTTCGGATAGGACAAAACTTACTACATGACCGCAAGTATACCTACAGTCTTTTGCTTCGTAAATCTATCATTGACAAAGTGGTTACACAGAAACGCATGCGTCTGGTAGTTGAAGCAAAAGCTGGTAAATACGTACTGTGTGTCCATGCATATACAGATACAAATTTGTTTTTATACAGATTTGTATTATTTTGTATCAAAGCTTGATGTGAATTATCGCATCGACATGCAATCTGTTTTTGCTATACTACGCCACATGGCGACGAGTTAATGGACTCACAGTAATATGCGTATTTTTTCTTCTTTTCCAGTAATAGCTTAGCTATTCGAGAAGAAACACTTTGCACCGGCGTGGTCGGTTTTGTCCGTCAGATGGCATGAGGTTATCTGATGTCTTCGGATAGGACAAAACTTGCTACATGACCGCAAGTGTACCTACAGTCTTTTGTCTTCGTAAATCTATCATTGACAAAGTGGTTACACAGAAACGCATGCGTCTGGTAGTTGAAGCAAAAACTGGTAAAGACGTACTGTGTGTCCATGCATATACAGATACAAATTTGTTTTTATACAACATAGTTGTCGAAATACGTATTTGGATGCAATTATTAATTGAGGTAAGGAGTTTTATAGTTTTTTGAATCATATATCTGTAGTTGTCATGGATAAAATTAAAATATTCAAACATACATTCAAGTTTAATAATAATAAATCATGCCTTGGCATTGTCTAAGCAGTTAGACAACAAAAACGGGGGAATGGCAAGCCATGAGTTATTATTATGCCTGCGCCCGTAGAGCGATGTTAAACTGTCAGCATTCGCCGTGAACGAGAAGGAAAACCTACTCGGACAGCTTAGTCAGGGATCTAAATTCGGAACGCCAGCATGATAAGCTAGTGTACAGATGTTTAAATAATATATGATAGAAATTTATATAATAACAACATATATTCATGATGGTAAATTACAGATCCTTACATTATTAGGTTATAATATATACTGCTCAGACTTTTTATATGACTTCTGTTATTAATTGAATTTTTTCTTGTTTAATATTAATCATTTCTTTAATTTCCCTTTTCATCGTGTGTTGCTCTTTATCGATTATCTGTGTGTTTTCAAAATCGAAATGGTGATCGCGTTGGAATTTGTGTGTAAATAAAGCAGTTTTGTCTGTTTTGGAGTATTTGTGTGCTTGTATTCTTTTGTATAAATATTATTTAGTTTGGCCTATGTAGTAACTATCGCAATCGCGACATGGTATTTTATAGATGACATGTGTATCTCGATTTTTTTCTATTTTAGGTTTTAGTTTTGAAAATAGATGTTTAATAGTATTGGTAAGTTTACATGTTGTAACTATATCATATTTTTTTAAGTATGTTTTATTTTTTCTGATAATTGTGGAACATATGGAATCGTGATATACGTTGTTTCATTGTTTAAATTGTTATTGGTGTCTGCAGTGTTGTATATTTGGTGGATTTTTCTTTAATTGCTTGCTCTATAAATTATGGTGGATAGTTATTATGTGTTAAGATCGTTTTAATTTTCTTGATTTTATCACATACTCAATACAGAAAAGCTAACAACACTCTGCGCGGGGTTGGTTTAACTATTCTCGGATATGTGTTTTTTTATTTTGTTTTTGTAATGTTTAGATTGTTATTATACAGGGGGTGTTTATATAATGGACAGGTATATTGCTGACAGATTATTTAAATCTGTTCTGTCATTTATAGAGTTGGTGTTTTCTTGTATGTAGATGCTTGCTAATATTTCTTGCATCGTTGTTCTTTCAGATGTAATTATTGCGGCTTTATCGAAACTGAAAGTGTGTTTTGTTTGTTTGATATGTTTTTTAAGGGTTGTACTATTGCTTATACACTAATTTTCAAATAATTAAACACAAATTTTCAAACAATACCTATTCAACGGGTAAATCTAATAATAGAGATCAACTCGTCCAGAAGATTCATGCGGCGTTTTATGAGGTGAAAAACAATATGGAGAACTACAACTTGGAACGAGAACTCCAACGGAAGATTGAGTTATGCATTGCACAAGGTGGTGGTCACATTGAACAGTTTCAATAATAGCACATTAGTCATTACGCATTTGTACTTTGGTACTTTACTTCAGCTTCAAACAACGATATTTCAGGAACCGTTAGAAATTCAGGAAAAGTGAATAAAACCATTTTAGCTTAAAATTAATTATTGAATTCATATTTGAAGTATCTTGAATACCTCGGTGGCCGTAAATTTTTTTTTTAAATAATGATTGTTCCAGTCTGCAGATGGATAGAAATTTGTACCTATACGCGTAATCATACTGATATCAACCACACAACAACTTAAGGTTATTTAGGAAAATTGAGTGGAGAGCTCATAGAAAGTATATTCATACCATAGGTCCGCATTGATGACGTATTATATGTGGCAACGGTGTCGCTGGATCGTATGAAGAGATCGATTATCCATAAATTATACAAGAAAGAAGAAAAAATCTATTAAAGTATATGCGGCATATTACAACATCGATTAAAGGAACTAGACAAAATAATACTTGCGTATCAACAACTATATAGATACTTCCAAAAACTTAACATTTACGATTTACAGACAAATAAGCATTTTAATTTACCAATTTAGAGATGAATTAATTAATATTAAAATGGTGTTTTTGCCAAATAACAAAAAAGAACTGTAATAACTCGATTCATCTTGAACTTGAATATAATTGAAGGTGTAACTTCCCAAATATTTACGGAAAAATATAATTAAAAATTAGTCATGAATCATTTGTACTGAATGAAGCCGTTTATTTATTCGGATCGCATCGGAAAGTGCCTAATTTCTTATTTACCGCTTTCAATGTAAACTTCTATGTCAGCATGTACGTTTCCAGATGAATATTAATTATGGCAGTTGGCAATTAAGTGATAGAAAGCGTAAAAAATACGATGGCGTTATATCACTGAGGTCAGTAACTTCTAAATCTTCGAGTTCTAATAACTTTTGTAATATAATTTTAAAAAAATAATATGTGCCTACTATAATTGTATTTTTTAATAAAAAATTTAATTAAAAAATACCAACCAGATATCTCTTACAATATAGTTAGTGAAAGAAATATATTTATTTGGTTGCCTCAGTAACAATTCCATCAACCTTTATGCAATAGCGAAATATATGTAACATAAGGTTTTCTTACTATATATGAAATGACCGCATTATATTTTCCATATAATGAATTTCTATTTCACCACATAAATTTTTGCGACTTATTATTTTATATACAGGCTGATTCATTTTCGGCCCTCACCATGGGGATCCCTATTATTATTGGAGATAGAGTATTGGTTTAAATTTGGCAAAGTTGTTAAATTTTGTGTTTGTTATAAATCCGTAAAGAAAATAGACCTGTGACAAATAACCTTCGTTATTTAAAAAAAAAAACGCGAAAACCCCATTTTCTTCTTTTACCTGTAGCACCGACATTTGACCTTGTAGAGAAAAAATAAAAACACATCCTTGTGGCCATTTCTAAACCTCTATCCAGTGGTGTACTCTAAATTTTTATACGACGTTTCGTTTCTTTCTGGCCATCATCAACTATCTAATTTCTTATAGGCGCCATATTGGATTTAGACTTCTTCAGAAAGAGTTTTTTTTCTGATTTCAACCATGTACCACATGCTTACTATAGTTTTTGACATTAGGTTTTATTTGAAAGAATAAATTATAAGATTAAATAAGGTAGCCTTTGGAATTTCAATATGTCAAACATTTCATTTATTGTTCATTAATAATACAAAAATGTCATACACTAACGAAGAGAAACGAGATATGATAAGTATTTTTTATTCTTCGAAACGAAATTCAACAGTAGCGAGTACAAGATAACAAAAACATTAATAAAAATACATAGAAAAGTAAACAATAAACAATTACAGTAAATGTTCAATTATCTGGCCATCTTCGGTAATGCACAATTGGGCACGCCTTCTGGCATTTTGTACTGCCCTTTGCATAGTTCTTCTAAGAACTGCATCGAAGGCATTCTGAAGTCTGTCTCGTAATTCTTCAATGTTTTGTGGCACATCTACTTTATAAATATTATTTTTAACATATCCTCATAAAAAAAAATCTAGCGGACTTAAATCAGGTGATCTCGCAGGCCATTTAACAACTCCCCTATTTCCAATCCAACGGTTTGCAAACTCTTAATTTAGGAAATTTCTAACAACAGCTGCATTGTGTGCTGGTGCGCCATCTGGATGCCACCATAAATATTGTAATTGATTTAATGGGATATTGTCGTCAAGATAGTCAGATACGTATGTACGTAAAATGTTTAAATATCTTTCTCCATTTAAATGTTCTTCATACATAGCTGGTCCTAAGAGACGATTTGCCAAAATACCCAACCAAACGTTTATTCCAAAACGATGTTGTGGTCTTCTAGCCCTGTTTTGTCGGGGATTTTGTACTGCCCAATAGTGCTCCGTATTTCTGTTGAACATTCCAGAATTTGTAAATTTTGTTTCATCTGACCAGATGATTTTGCTTAAAAAATTTTCGTCATTAGCTATCCTTCCCATTAACCAATTACAATATTCTAGCCTTCTTAAATTATCTCCAGGCAGTAAAGAGTGACTAACATGGATCCTGTATGGTTTAAACCTACTTTTATGTAAAGTTCTCCAAACTCTGGACTGGCACAAATTTAATTCTGACACTACTTCGCGTGTAGAAATTGATGGATTATTAGTTATCTATAAAAATACAAGATTAACATGAAATTTGAAAACACGCTTTTAATTTACCATTTGTAAAATATCTTGTCGATTTTCATTTAAATTCCTGTTGTCTTGTCCATTACGCGGCTTAGTAAACGATCTATTCTCGACCAAACTTCTGTCGAGATCTAGAAAAATGGTACGATGAGGCTGTTGTCGTTCTGGATATAATTGTAGATATCTTGTACTCGCTACTGTTGAATTTCGGTTCGAAGAATAAAAAATACTTATCATATCTCGTTTCTCTTCGTTAGTGTATGACATTTTTGTATTATTAATGAACAATAAATGAAATGTTTGACAGATTGAAATTCCATGGCTACCTTATTTAATCTTATAATTTATTCTTTCAAATAAAATCTAATGTCAAACACTTTAGTCAGCATGTGGTACATGGTTGAAATCAGAAAGAAAAACTCTTTCTGAACATGTCTAAATCCAATATGGTGCCTATAAGAAATTAGAGAGTTGATGATGGCCAGAAAGAAACGAAACGTCGTATAAAAATTTAGAGTACACCACTGGATAGAGGTTTAGAAATGGCCACAAGGATGTGTTTTTATATTTTCTCTACAAGGCCAAATGTCGATGCTACAGGTAATAGAAGAAAATGGGGTTTTCGCGTTTTTTTTTTAAATAACGAAGGTCATTTGTCACAGGTCTATTTTCTTTACGGATTTATAACAAACACAAAATTTAACAACTTTGCCAAATTGAAACCTATACTCTATCTCCAATAGTAAGCGAGATCCCCATGGTGAGGGCCGAAAATGTATCAGCCTGTATAATAATAAAATAATTCTTCTAATAAAACTTCATATTTTTAAATACCCAGCTGCCTACTTATTTTTATATCTATTTAACTACAATATGACTTTTTTACTTTTTCCTTTGAAATTATGTCATTTCTTAAACTAATGTCCAATACGACACACTTGATATTTTCTATTTATATTATATACCGGGTGTATTTTTAACTTAAAAATTTCAAATATCCCGACAAATAGGCAAGTTCACGAAAAAATTACCAGATTTAAAATTTAATAATTCAATGGAAAAAATATATTAGTCCTAGTATTAGTCCCCCCCTCTCACACCATGTACGTGGAGCGGAGGTAACTTTGAAATCTTAAATAGAAATCCGTTATATTTTACCACAGATTCAAATTCTACTGGCAAAAGTACGTAGGATTTCTCTGAAATATTTTTTTTACTTCATGACAGATGGCACTGTAATCGATGAAATTCAATTTTTTTTAATTTCTCGCACCGAGAACCTATGCATACGATTCTGAAATATGTGTGCAATAGAAAATACGTTTTCTTTGTAAATAATCAAAATTAGTCTGGGAAAATGTCACCTGTAGAAATGCAAATTGCTGGTGAACAAATTATTTTTAGCGTAACCC
This sequence comes from Melolontha melolontha, assembly GCA_935421215.2. Taxonomy (NCBI): domain Eukaryota; kingdom Metazoa; phylum Arthropoda; class Insecta; order Coleoptera; family Scarabaeidae; genus Melolontha; species Melolontha melolontha. Next base: position 29,625,665 of record OW285236.1, on the reverse strand, counting down.
AACCACAACGACGTGTACGTAGTACCACCTTGGGGTACTTTATTAACCTGAGTCTTTTTGCTTTCCACGTATCAAGGTGCTTCATTTATTGTAAGTCCCTTCACCTCTCACTTATCAGAATGCTAGATTTCCCCTCGCCTCATCATCCATCAATTAAAGTAAGTGCTCAAAATGGTGGCCTTCGACTTCAATGCACTTATTGACCCGTGTAGACAAGTAAAAAGCATAAGTTTGTGATTCGCTCAATCATGTTTTCACCTGTTGTTGGTATTTGAGTGCATTTAAGACCAACTCTACGGATCCAGTGACCATTGAAATTACGATTAAGTGCTTCACGTGCTACCACCGAATAGTGCGCTGGACAACCACCACGTTGAAACCACATGTTCTGCCGAACTTCTAAGCTAACATTTACAAGTAATGCTGGCAGTTCATTTTCCAAAATGCCTCGATACATTTCACCATTCGAGTGGCCGTCAATAATGTGGGGGAAGGGGGCGATGACTTTGTTCTGAATTATTCCACACCACACGTTGACAGTTCAAGGGCGCTGGTGTTCAACTTGGCAGAGCTAGTGCGAATTTTCAACACTCCAGTAATGAGAATTGCGTCGATTAGCCGTTCCATGGTTTGTAACGAAAAAAATTGGGGTTTTGTTGTAATTGTTCGCATGCTCACTGACAAAAAGTTACCCGATTTTGGAAATCAACGCCATGAAGATCTTGCTGTAAAAGCACATGATACGCATGATATTTATAACGTTTTCAAATGTTCTAAGCACTGGTGTGAGACAATCCAGAATCGCGAATTATTTCTCTTGCACTAATAGTACAGTAAACTGAAGCACGCGACCGAATCCTATCCGGAAAACGAAATCCTGAGTGTAGAGATTGACAGCATTATCAAGACTTCTGGTAGCTCCTCCATACACCAGAACCAGTTCAATTTTCTCTTGTACAGTGAAATACTCTATTCTGTAGTAGGAACTATTAACAACTTAACAAAAACAGGTTGTTTCTAACGTTATTTCTTTCTTTTGTACGTTTATTTTGTGTTGTGCTAACAATAAAGGGATTTAAAATAAATAAATGGTGATACTGATGATGCATCAAAGGTCCAGGACGTGTGTGATAAATTATCACAATACACTCATCAACAAAGATCGACATGTGACAAATCGAGAAATTAAGGCATTATTGGGGATTTCAAAGACCTCAATTCAAAAAATTTTGTTGATGTCAAAAAACTCTATGCCGCTTCAACACAGGAAACTCTAGAAACGTGTACAATATCTTGAGTGGTGATAAATCTCGGATTTACTCATACGAGCTAGAAAATAAACTTCTAGCTCGTCTGTTTGGGTGTTTCAAGTTGAAGAAAAGCCGAGAAAAGTCATCCGTTCTCGAAGTGTCTCCAAAAAGAAGGTCGCGACATTCGTCTCGAAAGCAGATCATGTAGGAACAATTTCTCTACAAGATCAAGGAACTGTTACTGTCGATTGGTATACAACCATTTCTTTGCCCTAAGTCATCGTTAAGCTCCGAGAGACCAAGCCACAACAACGAATCATCCTCCACCAAGACAATGCAAGTTAGCCCACAGCTCGCAAGACAAGTGAATTTTAATTATATGCAAAATATAGAAGACAACCCTTGTAATATATATAGTTGTTTAAAAATTGGTCGGCATGCTTCCGTACAATGAGCACCAACAATAGCCCTGACTGCTCTTTTTTGAATCTCGTGCAGAAGGCGAAACGTTCCACAATATCACAGCATACTATAGTCTAGAGCTAATCTCTGCATAATATAGTGACAACAGCACTGTATTGGGACATGTTGTCGTATGCTGCAAATAAAATACATTTTGTGGGAAATTTTTTCAACAATTGCATATAGTGGTTACTCCAAAGTAAAGAATCCTGAATAGTAACTCCCAGGAACTTCATATTGTCATTCCGTTCTAATATGTGACTATCCAATTTAAGGGCAAGAATACACACAGTTTTTTTATAGTGTGGACATACAGGTATTTTGTATTGTCGAAGCTTGACGAAAATTGATTTCCACAAAACCATTCATAATGAATTTGAAATTTTGTTGCCCAACTTTATCCTTACCATTTAATTACAACTAAATAATCCTGTTTCCCATGTTAGAGATACGAAACACATATCAAATATTCAAAACAATAATAAACACGTACATATAAAATGATAATTATTTATTTTACATACAATTGTGTAACGAACATGCGGGCATTAAAAATCATTTAAAAGGGAAAAATTTCACACATTCTGGTAATAATTCAATATATTTGCCGAAATATTGTATTTTTTTAAACTCGCTTACTATAATAAAAATTTTAAAAAAACCTAGAGCATATGTAATTTTCCGCTTTTATAACTTTCACACAATAATGTATTATACACGCAGACTTGAACACATCGCTTGCAACAATTTTTCAAATTAATTCGATGAATTAATGTTATAATAGGTTTGGTGCTTTAGAAAATTATGTGCGATATGATGTGAACGAAGCCTCCTTTTTTTTACACCGTGATGTTTTGATTTATGCAGATTTCACCTCTTTTTATGAATATTTATTTACGCGAAAAAGTATTTGATACCATATATGTATATGTATTACTAGTAGATAAAGAGATTTTTTGTGAGCTTTACATACATTTTGTAAATTGAATTTCTGTCATTTACATTTAGTTGGGTAAAATATTTAAAAATATATATTTTTACATTTTTATTTATTCTTCACAAACCCAAATACGAAAAAAATTGGCATTACAAAAACTGGTATTACAAAAGTAAACTAATATTACAAAAATAAAAACTATCTGGGTCGAGCTAAGCGATACGGAAACAAAACATAAAATTTCTTAACGCACGTTATTAATTATTAATAATTATTATTAATTATTATAGCGGGTAGCGGCAGGTACACTTTCATGATCCCGATGGAAGTCAGACCTGTTTCAGGGACTAGCGACCCTGCCCATGCGAGCTCCTGTGTTTGCTCTTCACCTCCTTTTGCAGAAGAGAAACAGGTCCTTACCCTAAATCCCACCAATCCAACATACTAACCTCCCTACACATCCAACCTCCACCCTCGCCAACACGCTCGGCAAGCGTGGCTCGATTTACCAAACACAAATACCCCAGGTGAGTAAAGTCTATGATTCAGAATCTCACACTGTGAATGCAGTCAGCCCCAAGGATTCTGGGGGGGGGGGCAAAAATTCGACTCTCAAAGAACAAAAGAAAGATACAGAACCCATCCATATTGCTACATATAATGCGAGAACGCTGAGAACTCAGGACAAACTAGATGAACTAGAAGAAGAGCTTTCCCACATAAAATGGGACATTATTGGTATATGTGAGACTCGCCTTCCGGGAGAGAAATGCACCACACTTAAGTCTGTTTACACTCTATTCCAAAGCAACACAAACGATAAAGACTACATTGGAGGCATAGCACTCATGATAAATAAAAAATTCAGATATACCGTCACAAGATACCAGGTGATATCAAACCGTATAATATATATCGTTATCCCTGTAAATAAAAGATACAACCTACAAATTATCCATGCCTATGCACCGACAAGTACGGCTGACGACGAATATATTGAGAACTTCTATGATGACCTCACCACAGCGAAACAACGTGAGAACGCACACTTCCTGATAATTACTGGGGATTTTAATGCTGTGATCGGAAAGAGAATACAGGGAGACACGGGATATGTCGGGCACTTTGGGTTGGGCGACAGAAACAATAGAGGAGAGACCCTCATGAATTACCTAAACAAAGAAAACTGCCTTTCTTTAAAAAGCCGAAAAAACGTAAGTGGACATGGCAAAGCCCAGACAAAAAGACAAAAAACGAAATCGACTATATATTTTCAAACAACAAGAAGATATGTAAAGACGTGTCTGTCCTAAACAAATTTTATACTGGAAGTGACAACAGGATCGTCAGAGCAAGCATTAACATAAACACGACTGCAGAACGAAATAAACTCTTCAAAAAACAACGTTACCCAACGGGAGATGTTCTACAACTAAATAGGGAACAATATCAAAATGATCTAGAACAGAGACTACCACCAGCGAATACTTTGCAGAGACTAAATACGGACCAACTTAAAGACACAATCATTCATGCCATAAAGACATCGACTAAAAAAGTATGTTCGCACATGAGAAGACCACAGGTTTGGAAATTCAGCGCTGATACTCTGAGACTGATGGATGAAAGAAGAAATAGGGTGGATAGAACATCAGACAGTTTCAAGGAACTCAACAAAAGGGTTAAGAAAGAAATTGGAAAGGATAGAAGAAACCAAAATACAAAACTCATAGAAGAAACCATTAGGGATGGTTGTAAAATGAAAATACTACCTTCAAGGCTCACGAGGGGGAAAACAAAAATGACAAAAATAAAAAACGAAAATAATGTGCTAGTACAAGACAAAAAAGATATCATAAACGCCCTAGAGAAATTCTACACGAGGCTTTACTCATCTGACTCACAACGCCCACAAACACGTACGCTCGTCTTGAATACAGGATCCGAAGAAATGCCGGAAATTACAACAGATGAAGTAGATACAACTTTAAGACAAATGAAAATAAATAAATGTCCAGGCGAGGATCAAATAACAACAGAAATGCTGAAATTAGGGGGACAAACTATAAAAGCAGCAATAACAATACTGCTCAACAAGTGCCTACATGATGGAAAAATCCCAAAGGAGTGGTGTACTTCTGAAGTTATACTGATGTTTAAGAAAGGAGACAATACAAATATCGAAAACTATTGCCCAATATCTCTTCTATCGCGCCTATATAAGCTATTCACTAAAATCTTAACAAGTCGTCTATCAAGGAAACTGGACTTTTATCAACCAGTGGAACAGGCCGGCTTTAGGAGGGGTTACAGTACGATAGACCATATCCATACAATACGTACTCTGGTAGGGAAATGTACGGAATACAATGTACCAATGCACCTGGCCTTCATTGACTTTCAGAAAGCGTTTGACACCATCGATATTACGGCAATATTAAACTCACTAGAAAACGCACGAATAGACTCTAGATATTTACAAATAATTCAAAACATCTATGAGGAAGCATCAATACATATTAAAATGGATGAAACCACGAAAACAGACAAAATACCACTACAAAGAGGACTACGCCAGGGAGATGTCATTTCACCGAAACTATTCACGTTGGCCCTGGAAGATGTTTTTAAACGGCTAGATTGGCACAACAAAGGTATCAACGTTAATGGTTCTAGACTAAACCACATTAGGTTTGCCGATGATATAGTCTTGATAGCAGACAGCATTGAAGAACTAAATGAAATGCTACAACAATTGGGCCGAACATCTGCAGACATAGGTCTAAAAATGAATTACAGCAAGACGAAAATACTAAGCCCTGATGATGCCAACATATACATAAACAATAACCACATTGAATGCGTAGAGGAATATATATATATCTGGGTCACGTTATTAAGCTTGGAAAAGAAAACCAGCATGCAGAAATCACTAGACGAATCAGGCTCGCCTGGATAGCTTTCGGCAAGTTGGGACACGTACTTAGAAATAAGGAAATTCCAATAAACCTAAAAACTAAAGTGTACAACACATGTGTTCTGCCACTCCAAACCTACGGACTTGAAACTATAAGCCTGACCAAGGCTTCGCCAATAAGCTCAGAACATTACAAAGAGCCATGGAAAGGAGCATGCTTGGTATTTCACTAAGAGATAGGATCAGGTGCGAAGATATCAGAAAAAGAACGAAGATAAGAGACGTTATATGGGAAATAGCAAAAATGAAATGGGCGTGGGCCGGACACATAGCTAGACAAACCGAGGATAGATGGCCACACAAAATCACGGAATGGAGACCAAGACAAACAAAAAGAGGTGTGGGACGCCCTGCAAAGATATGGGTGGATGATATCAGAAGCGTAGCAGGAAGGCGATGGGTCCATACTGCACAAGATAGAGACGAGTGGAAAAGATTGAGAGAGACCTACGTCCAGGAGTGGACGGATACAGGTTGAAAAAGAGACAAAGAGAAGAGAGATTATAATAATTATTATTAATTATTATATTAATTATTAACGAGACACGAGAGGTCCATGACTTATTACCCACGGTCGTACTATTGAAAATTTGTATTTTTAAAAAGTTTTTAATTTTATTTATATAATTAGAAAACAAAAATCTATAAAATACGAAATACATTTTTATTTGTTCATTTTGTAGTTCAAGTTGAATAAAGGAGTAATAAGAAAATTAATACTGGTAACCGTAACTTTGTGGTAATTCATTTTGAAAATAGTAAAATAGAATAAAACAATCACTTTGTTATACCACTTTATTCACATATAATCGTGACCGCGGTTTCGACATACAATGTCATTATCAAACTGCAAAAGTTACAGGCCTACATAGAACTTATAAATGACACAAAAATATATGGGGGTGGTTTATGATGTTATTTAAAATTACTACTATATACTTAACTATTATATACAACATTGGAAAAGAGGTGTATATATAAGATCCAACTGGTCATTTAAAACGATATCTATTGTGTTCTTCCGGCTTTTCAAAATCTCTAGGGCCTCTAAAAGATTTAATTTACGACCGTTCTTGGCCAAATGCAATATTTTACGGTGACCAAATGTATGCCTTTCTGTAATATGATGGTTTGCGAATGTTGAATGTGTCTTCTTTAGTTTATAATTTACTAAAGAAAACACTCGGTATATTTGTTTCACAAAATATATTTATTAAATCTCTAACATATGTCTCGACTCTTCAGTCATTATCAAAGAGTTTTTAAAAACTCTTTAATAATGACTGAAAAGTCGAAACATATGTTAGAGATTTAATAAATATATTTTGTGAAACAAATATACCGAGTGTTTTCTTTAGTAAATTATTCATTATGTTTCACCAAGAGCCAACCGTGGATTCTATACATTCTTTAGTTTATATGACCTCATGTGTTCTTTAACCCGTATAATAAAACTTCGACCAGTCTGACCTATATATACACTTTTACAATCATTACAATATAATTTGTACACTCCTGATTTATTATTGATATCTGTTTTAGGTTTTGCGTTAAAAATGAAATTACTTGTTGTTACATATGGTTTGTAAGCTATACTAATATTACTATTATTTTTTGAAATTATATTTCCAATTTGCTCGCTTATTTTACCGAAGTAAGTTAACGAGACAAATTGTTTCAAATTAGCACTATCTTTAGGATATACTAAACTAAGGGCCACTTGTAACTGTTTTTTCTTTAGTATACTGTCAATTACGCTAATTTTATAACTATTGTTTACCGCTATTTGTTTTATAGTATTGATTTCACGAACAAAAGATTCATTAGACAAAGGAATATTTAATGCTCTATGTATCATAGAATTAAAAAATGAATGTTTGTGTGTCTTATGTTGTAGTGAATCTTTGGGAATAATGCAATTAGTGAAAGTAGGTTTACGATATATATCAAATTTTAAGCTCTGATCTAATTTGTTTAATTTTAAATCCAGGAAGTTAATACTGCTATTCTCTTCTATTTCTACTGTGAAATTGATATTAGAATTGATTGAATTTATGTAGTTCAGAAATGTTTGTAGTTGTCTATGAGTACCCTTAAAGCAAGCTAGGATGTCGTCTATATACCGATACCAAAATTTAATATGTTTTTTACCTAGTTGTGATGAAAGAATTTTTTCTGTAATATGCTTCATGAAAATTTCAGCTAATAGAGGACTTAGAGGTGAGCCCATTGCCAGACCTTCTGTTTGTTTGTAGAATTTGTTGTTAAATTTAAAGTAAATTTGGTTGGTGACTAACTCCGTTAGAGATATGATTTCGTGTATAACAACCGGGTTTGTATTTTTCTTTACTAATATGTTTTCTATTAACCTTAAGCATTCCTTATGTGGTATTTTTGAAAACATGTTGGAACATATCGTTTTAAACGACCAGTTGGATCTTATATATACACCTCTTTTCCAATGTTGTATGTAATAGTTAAGTATATAGTAGTAATTTTAAATAACATCATAAGCCACCCCCATATATTTTTGTGTCATTTATAAGATCTATGTAGGCCTGTAACTTTTGCAGTTTGATAATGATATTGTATGTCGAAACCGCGGTCACTATTACATGTGAATAAGGTGGTATAACAAAGTTATTGTTTTATTTTCCACAAAGTTACGGCTACCAGTATTAATTATATTAGAACTAGCTTAAAATAGAATCACAAGCAAAAAAACTTCTAAACACGCCAGCAGTTTATGCTGCGAATCCTAAACCTGAATAAAGTGTGGGGAAGTTGATGATATTGTTAATAAATATCTCGAAATATCTCAGCCAATTATTTAGTGGACTTGAGTCGGAAGATCCAATCCGGTTATTAGAAAAACAACGATTCCAAATTTCTCGCACTTGCAATGTAGAATGTGCAGGCTCTCCACACATTGTTGCAAGTTCTTGTAAAGGATTATCCCCTAACAGACCTGGAAAAATGTTCTAGCAAAAAATACTGTAATTTTCACCATTCATTGTAGAAAATATTAAGGACCGATGATTTTTCAAATTACCAATCCAAACATTCACAGATCAACATCTTTGCTGATTCCACTGACGTACAATTGTGGATTCTAGTAGTTCCAAAGGTTGTGCTGATTGAAAACTCCTTATTGGTTGAAATCAGTTTCATCGATAAACAAAATATGGAAAATGACCCTGTGTATTAGTTATATCTAAAGCTAGGATTATAGTATCAAAATACATATTTCTTATTTATGATATGTTTAACAAAATTCTTGCAAACTTAAAATGATGATATTAAAAATAAAATACAAGAGGTCATAAGTAAACAGATAAAAAAAAACAAATCATGACTTTAGATACCAAGAAACAAGATAATAAATGATTGCAGCTAATTTCACTGCATTCAAATTGTTTAACAGAATCTGACAACATTGCACGCTAGCAAATGAGAGAGTTAGATACGTTAGTTCTATAATCAGAAAGGGGTGGGCATAGTCCCATGAGCCTATACAATTTTCTAAGGTGCGAACAGGCTAGAGTGAATTAATACTAAATGCTCAGCCCTGGTAGAGCGAGAAAATGTCATTTTACTGTAAACCAACCTCCATATTTCCTTCTGTTTATGCGTTAATAATATGCATTGGAAAGTAAGGAATTTCGCACTGATAATGATGTAAAAGTATTTCCGCATACATTTTTCCTTTCGAAACGCCCAATTTTTTTTTTTTTAACACAAATAAATTAGCATGTGAGACCATGTATGTAAGACCGATGAATACATTTCTGATTAAAAGTTTTGTTCTTGTTTAACAGAAAATTTATCAATATGAATCCAATATTTTACAAATCTCTATAAGAATAAAAAAATTAAAAACCCTTACCTCAATAGAATTTAACAATTCTATATACGTATTTTGACAACCACGTTGTCATCCTCAGTAGAAAAAGCAGTGTAACACTTGAAAGCACAAAAAACACACCACACTCACTGAGCGCCATATTGCACGGCTTCACATTTAACACTCGTTTAACAGTGTTAAACGGAAGCCGTGCAATATAGCGCTCAGTGAGTGTCGTGTGTTTTTTGTGCTTTCAAGTGTTACACTGCTTTTTCTACTGAGAATGACAACGTGGTTGTCGAAATACGTATATAGAATTGTTAAATTCTATTGTGGTAAGGGTTTTTAATTTTTTTATTCACTTAAGAGCCACAGTCTCCGATTTTTCAGGAAATCTCTATATAAAAAAGAATTTTGTTTGCTAACACTATAAACACGATCGTTATCAAAATTATTCCAAAACCAGATGTTTGAACATTGAAAATTAAAAATAAGGACTTCAAAATTATCTGGAATGTTTAGCATCCACAAAAACAGACGATAAATTACTCATTATGGGAACTGTCTGAGTATCTAAACACGCAAGAATCTGCCTATAAAAATAATGTAATTGGTAGCTAGGCTAAGCCTAATAAAGAAAAAGCAAGTATATTTGTTGAATATCTTACGAATGTATTTGCACCTTTTATGTCTTACTTCGTGAGATACAATAAGATATTCAGGGTAGCCTGGAAATCCCACACCAGACGAGTTTACCGTTGTCAAAATTAGTATAAAAAAAATCAAACATGTCATTAAATGCGAAATGTAGCCTAAACAAGCACCGAGTCTCGATTCTATTACGTGGGAAATATTGCAGGAATTACTATTGCTAACTATTAAATCGTCAACACAAATACTTGATGCTATTATCAGGACAGGCTAATTCCTAACAAGTGGAAGGTTGGGAAAATTATAACGATTCTAAAGCCAACAAAACCTACTGAAGAAATTGTTTCTATCTACCGATCAATTTTTCCCTGTTATTGTCTAAGGTGTCTGAAAGTGTCTTCTTTAAACGACTTAAAGTTACTTTATAATTATAGCGATTTCATTCTTGAACACCAGTTTTGCTTTAGAAACAAACACGAACGGTCGCGTAAGTGTAAGAAGTTGAATAAATATTTAGAAATTATACTATATATATGCTCAATGACATGGAAACTGCAACACCAAGAAGTGGTGCGAATTTTTTGACCAAACTTGGTAGAAACGTATAACTAGTCAAACGTAATAATTGATTAAAATTTTGTTGCGATATATCAAGTGGTCATGGCACTTCTGACACTTCATTCAGTTTTCGCGGACATTAATGTGTGGTGTATTTATTGTTTGTTTCAAATTTATTTCAACGGTTTTGTCTGATTATACCTTTGTCTAACGTGTTTAGAGAGTTTTATTATGCCTAGAGTGCGGCAACGTGGAAATTATCGCCAATTAAGCGAATTCGACAGAGGTCGAATTGTTGGTTTGCGAGAAGGTGGTTTTTCATACAGGGAAATTGCAAATCGCCTTAACCGGAACCAATCCACCATTATGCGCTGTTATCAATCATGGACTAGGGAGGGTCAGGAAAGACGCCGAAGAGGAACCGTAGGCCGAAGAAGAACTAATGGGATACAGGACCGCCGCCTTCGCCTAATGGCACTAACAGACAGGTTCTCCAGTACCAGATCAATTGCTGACGTGTGGTTAGGTAATCAAGGTCGTCCAGTAACCCTTCGAACCGTTTATCGCCGAATTAGGGGTTTCGGCTTACAATCTTATCGTCCACATCTTGTGTTACCACTTACGGCTCAACACCGACAGCAACGTTTGGAGTGGTGTAGATTGCGAATGCATTGGATCGTGGAGTGGCATAAGGTGGTGTTTAGTGATGAATCTCGATTTTGTCTAGGGATGCATGATGGCCGTATGAGGGTCAGACGAAGACGTGGGGAACGTAGTGATATTCAGTTTTCCGTTGAAAGGCATGTGCATCGAGCAGTGGGTGTTATGGTATGGGGTGCTATAGCATATGGGAGTAGGTCTCAGTTGGTGTTCATCCAAGTCACCATGAACGCCCAGCGTTACATTGATGAGGTGGTAGAACCCAATATTCTTCCATATCTTCAAATGCTCGAAGACCCACTTTTCCAGCTGGATAATGCCATGCCCCCCCCCCCCCCCCCACGTAGCGAGAATTTCTATAAATTGCTTCGAAGAGGCTCATGTCAATATCTTGCCATGGCCACCCAAATCCCCCGACCTCTCGCCAACAGAACATGTGTGGACATTATGGGACGAAAACTTATGAACTTAGCCAATCCCCCGCAGACACTAATAGCTCTCCGGCATGAATTACAGGTTGTTTGGGACTCCCAAGAGCATATCGACCACCTAGTCGAATCAATGCCACGAAGAGTGAGGGAGTGTGTAACTAATAGGGGCGGCTCGACACATTATTAATAAAAATTATGTTAAATTGTGTTAGTCTTTTGTTTTTTTTTTTTGAAATTTTAATCAATTATTGCCTATGAATAGTTATACGTTTCTACCAAGTTTGGTCAAAAAATGCGCACCCCTTCTTGGTGTTGCAGTTTCCATGTCATACAGTATATAGAAACTATTCTTCTCTGCAGATTTCTTCAATATTAAAAATACAAAATTTTCATAAATAATTTCACAATTCTTTACAAATCTAAGAAACGCTGGCTGTATGATATGTGTCAAATAATTAAATGACATTTAATAATAATAATAATAATAATAATTTATTAAATGCCCATTATGACGACACACACTGGCGTTGTTGTCATATCTAGTTACAAAGAATTAATAGAGCGCTAAATAAAAGGTTATAATTTTATTAATTTGATATAATATGAATTGTTACAAATATTAGTTATGCTTGTCGTAGAAAATATACATATTAACAGATCATAATGTTAAACAAGCATTATTATCCTTTTATTTTTGACAATATAATTCCAAATATTTGTTTTCACTAGCAAATTTAAAAAAAAAAGAGTTTAATTAAATGTTTTATTCTTGATATAATTTCTTTAGACTTTGTTAATTTGTTATTAAGAATCAAAAAAAATTCTTCATGTTTATTAGTAGAGACCGGACGCGTCAGGCCGAAATTACGATGGAGCATATAAACAGTCTATAACATTGCTAAGTACCACACGTAGTTATTGAATAGGACTATTCACAAGGTCAACCGCACATCTGGTTTCTGTTGTTGAATTGTTACGCAATTACTTCAATATTATAGTTAAATTCTTTTCTTCATGGGCGTAGATAGAAGGATGAGGGGTTTTAAAAATTTATTTTATTTATTAATTTCGTATGATAAATAAAGTACGGTGAGTTAGTGTCTTTTTTTCATTATTTTAACTGTTAACAGGAAAACAAACGGGTGGTGATCTAATCATACGAAATACATTTTTATTTGTTCATTTTGTAGTTCAAGTTGAGTAAAGGAGTGTTAATATTAACTAGTAATACTTTCTCAAGGTTCACTTCTGTAAAATTTGTTCTCTTTGAATGAAATACAACTTTGTAGATAGAAAACGTTTTTTTCTATATCGCAATGGTTATAGGTGCATACTGAAAATATTCTTCTATTTCCGCGTATTTAGCAGTTAGTTTTTGAGGCATTGTCCCCATACACAATTGCCGCAATGTTATTAAATCTGGATTTCGTTTAAAAGCTGCGTCTAACTTTTACCGAAGGCCACATCCGAAGTCACTTGGGATATTTTTCAAATTATTAATAGCCACATCTAATATGGTTAATCCATCATTAATTTGAGATTTTTATTTTCAAAATAAGTGATTAGTTGGCAAATTTCCAAAGTGCTACTGAAGAAAGTACAACTGATTTTATAAATTTAGAATTTGTATTAGTTCCTTGTCGTTTGCAGATGATATAGCATTAATAGCAAGAGATGCAAATAGTCTAAGAGAAGCCTTGCTGAGACTCGACTCGGAAGCAAAGAAGAGAGGACTTGAGATAAATCAAGTCAAAACAAAATATATGAGAATCGCAAGTCAAGAAAACATTGGGGAAAGCAAAGAAGTAGCGATGGAAAATTATAGTTTTGAGAAAGTGGATACATTTAAGTACCTAGGATCTATGATAAGTAGTAAGAATCAGAAAACAGACGAGGTGAAACATCGAATTCAGGCAGGGAACAGAGCATACTATAGATACAAGAAATAAATGAAAAATAAGAAAATCAGCATTTACAGAAAAATAAGAATATATAAAACTGCCATTAGACGGGTAGTGTCATATGCTGGAGAAACAACGAGATTAACACAGAAAGATTAAGAAGCTCTAAGAACATTTGAAAGAAAAATAATCAGAAGAATTTATGGACCAAAGAAAGAAGATGAAAGAAGCGATGGGAAATTATAGTTTTGAGAAAGTGGATACATTTAAGTACCTAGGATCTATGATAAGTAGTAAGAATCAGAAAACAGACGAGGTGAAACATCGAATTCAAGCAGGGAACAGAGCATACTATAGAACGATACGAGGTGTTTGTCCATGTTTACAGTGACGGATATGTATTTTGCATATCTGTTTCATTATATAACAACTGCGTAATACGGCAAAAACGTATTGATAAATATCCCTTTTTTGTATACATACTATAGATACAAGAAATAAATGAAAAATAAGAAAATCAGCATTTACAGAAAAATAAGAATATATAAAACTGCCATTAGACCGGTAGTGACATATGCTGGAGAAACAACGAGATTAACACAGAAAGATTAAGAAGCTCTAAGAATATTTGAAAGAAAAATAATCAGAAGAATTTATGGACCAAAGAAAGAAGATGAAAGAAGCGATGGGAAATTATAGTTTTGAGAAAGTGGATACATTTAAGTACCTAGGATCTATGATAAGTAGTAAGAATCAGAAAACAGACGAGGTGAAACATCGAATTCAAGCAGGGAACAGAGCATACTATAGATACAAGAAATAAATGAAAAATAAGAAAATCAGCATTTACAGAAAAATAAGAATATATAAAACTGCCATTAGACCGGTAGTGACATATGCTGGAGAAACAACGAGATTAACACAGAAAGATTAAGAAGCTCTAAGAACATTTGAAAGAAAAATAATCAGAAGAATTTATGGACCAAAGAAAGAAGATGAAAGAAGCGATGGGAAATTATAGTTTTGAGAAAGTGGATACATTTAAGTACCTAGTATCTATGATAAGTAGTAAGAATCAGAAAACAGACGAGGTGAAACATCGAATTCAAGCAGGGAACAGAGCATACTATAGATACAAGAAATAAATGAAAAATAATAAAATCAGCATTTACAGAAAAATAAGAATATATAAAACTGCCATTAGACCGGTAGTGACATATGCTGGAGAAACAACGAGATTAACACAGAAAGATTAAGAAGCTCTAAGAACATTTGAAAGAAAAATAATCAGAAGGATTTATGGACCAAAGAAAGAAGATGAAAGAAGCGATGGGAAATTATAGTTTTGAGAAAGTTGATACATTTATGTACCTAGGATCTATGATAAGTAGTAAGAATCAGAAAACAGACGAGGTGAAACATCGAATTCAAGCAGGGAACAGAGCATACTATAGATACAAGAAATATATGAAAAATAAGAAAATCAGCATTTACAGAAAAATAATAATATATAAAACTGCCATTAGACCGGTAGTGACATATGCTGGAGAAACAACGAGATTAACACAGAAAGATTAAGAAGCTCTAAGAACATTTGAAAGAAAAATAATCAGAAGAATTTATGGACCAAAGAAAGAAGATGGTGGTTATAGAATCCTTATGAATCATGAGATAGAGGAGTTATTGGAGAGAGAAAACATAGTAAGAGTTATTAAATCGATGAGAATAAGGTGGTATGGGCATGTCAACAGAAGAGAAGAAGGGTTAACGTTGAGACGAATTATAAGATGGAAGTCATATGGAGCACGAACAAGAGGTAGACCAAAAATTAGGTGGGAGGGCCAAGTAGTGGATGATATCAACCGATACTACTGGGGACCGCAGCGGGGAGAGCACTAATTATAAATAGAGAAGAATGGCGGAAAGTAGTGAAGAAGGCAAGAACATATCTATAGACCCCAGAAAATGGGGTGACTCGCCACAAAACGAGTCTTACGAGCTCAAAGAGCGGCCGCAATTCCAGACTGGAATGTATAGTCTTATATATATATATATATATATATATATATATATATATATATATATATATATATATATATATATTAGTTCCTTGCACTTAGAAATACTTCGAGCATCGTCATTTAAACATGTAACTAAATTTTGTAAGCTATCGAAATTCTCTGCATAAAAACTAGTAGCTTCCAACCATGTTCCCCATCTAATTATTACTGGAGAGGGAGGCATTGACAAAGATGGAAGTTTTTCCCTGTAAAGAGCTACTCTCAATGGTGCTTTTCTGAAAACTTTTTTAAAAGCGGATACAAGGCTGTCAACTTCCTGAAAGGTGTCTCTGAGGAAACATATCCTAATATGCTGCATATTACTTGTATAGCACATGCTTTCCACAGAATCTGTGAATATATCAGAGCCAATTAATTTGTAATAAACGTCAAAAGTTACATCAAATCCTACTTGAGGATAAGTACATTAGAGATGGAGTGTCGTGTTCTATTCTTTGTGTTATAAAATTTTAGTTGTGAAAGAAGGTATAGTACCTGCCCCGATATATTTGGATATACCCTCGTATAACTTGGTTTGCAGATTTATGTTATAAATGTGCAAATTACTTATTACTTCATCTGCAGATTTCTCGTCTGGATACCTTTCTACTGGTACCTTTCACTATTTCATATTTCAATTTAAAAGCTGGTTGTTCGGGTAGTAAACGAAGATTATCGTTATAAGTGGACATCTTATAAAATGAAATGTAAGTCGGAAGACATGTCACAAATTACGTTAAATAAGAACAAAAATGAACGTAAAATACACGAAAACAAGTTTCTACGCGAGCAAACTCCCTTTCGTTTAATGCTGTATTTTATGAAATATTTCCCATGCATCTACCTGTCTGCGTACATTTAACTTGGTCGTGTTCTTTGCTAAAATATCGTCACAAACTTACTCTTAATGGCTTTACAATGAGAAAAAGTTTAATTAGGGTTTTGGAACATTTTAAAGTATTACGATATTTATCTTCGTTAAGTTGGCCTAAGGATGTTCGTGTATAAATTAGAATGTATTTAATTCGTCTTGTTTTTATAACTTTGCGTGTTTAAAATGTTACGTATCTTCATATTTAGTGAATGAAACCAACGAAGTTTCTTAGTAAGCAAGCAGAGTGTTGTAATTTTAAATATAATGTTTGTGATTAAAGATCATCAGACTGGATAGAAAAACATCAGTCAAAAATATACAGAGATTATAGAAAATTATGAATAAAATGTTTTATACGAGGACGGATTCTTATATTATTTACCTAGCAATTAATGAAAAGCATTATAAGCAAAGTTAAATTTAATTTTTCAACATACCGTGTGTTCCCAAATAAATTCCAAAGACTATTATCTGATTTTAATGATTATCAGAGACCGGGTACATCGGGTTGAAATGACGTCGTCATTACGACGGAGAATATAAATAGTCTGCAACATCTGTAAGTACATCACGCAGTTATTGAATGCACTATTTAACTGGCTAGCGCGCACATCTGTTTTCAACGAGAATTGCGACGTTTTTTGTTGGATATTTACAGTTAAATTTCTGTATTAATGGGCATAGATAGAAGCGTGTGGAGTTTTAATAACTTGGTCTATTTATATTATATTTCGTAAGGTGCTGTGAGTTTTCATAGCTTTAACTGTTAATTACATCGTAATTTCTGTGATAGATCCTGTTTAATATCGTTTGATTGAATCTACTACTCCCAATTATTTCGACGTAAGTGTGCATTGAATTTCGTTAAGTTTCAATAACTTACGCATACATTTTTAGTTTCCATTTATTTAGATCTAGAGCATTGTTTAAGTTACTTGTTCAGATATGGTACGTAAAACAATGGCGAGTTGGGTTGACGGTTATACTGATTATATATCCATTGTCAGTAATTCCGAAATTTATTGCAAAATCTGTAAAATATCGTTAAAAAATTCCATGAAATCGCACGTACGTCACTTAGCATCGCAAATACATGCACAGAACCGTTGGAATCTGACAATTTTGACGAAGAAATCTGTGAAACGTTTATGGCGGCTGATATTCCATTAAATAAACTTAACAATCCCACTTTAAAAAATATTTCTCCAAAAATATACTGGTCGAAGTGTTCCTGATGAATTCACCATACGCAAATATTATGTCTCTAAGTGCTACACGAAAGCATTAGAACGCAGTAGAACGCATTAGAAGCCATCTTTCAAATCAGTACCTCTGGATAAGTGCCGACGAAACAGTCGATATATTAGGACGCTGTGTGACAAATGTTGTAACTAGTATAGTACATCCAACTATTCCATATAACGTATATGTAATAGCAACAAAAGTTATAAATACAGTTGATGCGGAAACAGTTGCTAAAACCAGTAAAGAGAATATTCAAAAAATACTTCATTCGGACGACAGGTACAAAGAAAAAGTACTTTTATTTGTAAGTGACAGTTCTGCATATATGTTAAAAACAGGCAGACTATTAAAGGAAACATATCCTAATATGCTGCATATTACTTGTGTAGCACATGCTCTCCATAGAATCTGTGTATATATCAGAGACACCTTTCCAGAAGTCGATAGACTTGTATCCGCTTTTAAAAAAGTTTTCAGTAAAACACCATTTAGACTAGCTTTTTACAGGGAAAAACTGTCATCTTTGTCACTGCCTCCCTCTCCAGTAATAACTAGATGGGGGACATAGTTTGAAGCTACTAGTTTTTATGCAGAGAATTTCGATAGTTTACAAAATTTTGTTGCGTGTTTAAACGACGATGCTCGGAGTATTTCTGAGTGCAAGGAACTAACATTAAAAAAATCAGTTGTACTTTCTTCAGGAACACTTTGTAAATTTGCCAAAACTAATCACTTATTTTGAAAATCGAAATCTCAAATTAAATGATGGTTTAACGACATTAGATGTGGCTGTTAATAATTTGAAAAGTATTTGAAGTGACTTCGGATGTGGCCTTCGGCAAAAGTTAGACTCTGTATTTAATAGAAATCCAGATTTAATAACATTGCGGCAATTGTGTATGGTGACAATGCCACAACATCTAACTGCAAAATACGTGGAAATAAAAGCATATTTCCAGTATGCACCTACAACCAGTTGCGATGTAGAAATGACGTTTTCTATTTACAAGGATGTTGACAGCCTTGTATCCGCTTTTATAAAAGTTTTCAGAAAAGCACCATTGAGAGTAGCTCTTTACAGGGAAAAACTTCCATCTTTGTCAATGCCTCCCTCTCAAGTAATAATTAGATGGGAAAATGGTTGGAAGCTACTAGTTTTTATGCGGAGAATTTCGATAGCTTACAAAATTTAGTTACGTGTTTAAATGACGATGCTCGTAGTATTTCTAAGTGCAAGGAACTAATATATATATAAGACTATACATTCCAGTCTGGAATTGCGGCCGCTCTTTGAGCTCGTAAGACTCGTTTTGTGGTGAATCACTCCATTTTCTGTGGTCTATAGATATGTTCTTGCCCTCTTCACAACTTTTCGCCATTCTTCCCTATTAACATTAATGCTCTCTCTGCTACGGTCCCCAGGTCTTTGATGTCATCCACTACTTGGTCCTTCCACCTAATTTTTGGTCTACCTCTTGTTCGTGCTCCATATAGCTTCCATCTTGTAATTCGTCTCAACGTCAACCCTTCTTCTCTTCTGTTGACATGCCCATACCACCTTATTCTCATCGATTTAATAACTCTTACTATGTTTTCTCTCTCCAATAACTCCTCTACCTCATAATTCATAAGGATTCTATAACCACCATCTTCTTTCTTTGGTCCATAAATTCTTCTGATTATTTTTCTTTCAAATGTTCTTAGAGCTTCTTAATCTTTCTGTGTTAATCTCGTTGTTTCTCCAGCATATGTCACTACCGGTCTAATGGCAGTTATATATATTCTTATTCTTCTGTAAATGCTGATTTTCTTATTTTTCATATATTTCTTGTATCTATAGTATGCTCTATTCCCTGCTTGAATTCGATGTTTCACCTCGTCTGTTTTCTGATTCTTACTACTTATCATAGATCCTAGGTACTTAAATGTATCCACTTTTTCAAAACTTGCGATTCTCATATATTTTGTTTTGACTTGTTGATTTATCTCAAGTCCTCTCTTCTTTGCTTCCGAGTCGAGTCTCGGCAGGGCTTCTCTTAGACTATTTGGATCTCTTGCTATTAATGCTATATCATCTGCATACGACAAGGAACTAATACAAATTCTAAATTTAAAAAAAAAGTTGTACTTTCTTCAGGAGCACTTTGGAAATTTGCCAAAACTAATCACTTATTTTGAAAATCAAAATCTCAAATTAATGATGGATTAACCATATTAGATGTGGCTATTAATAATTTGAAAAAAATTCCAAGTGACTTCGGATGTAGCCTTCGGTAAAAGTTAGACGCAGACGAAATCCAGATTTAATAACATTGCGGCAATTGTGTATGGGGACAATGCCTTAAAATCTAACTGCTAAATACGCGGAAATAAAAGAATATTTTCAGTATGCACCTATAACCAGTTGCGATATAGAAAAAAGGTTTTCTATCTACAAGGTTGTATTTCATTCAAAGAGAACAAATTTTACAGAAGAGAACTTTGAGAAAGTATTGCTAGTAAATATTAATACTCCTTTACTCAACTTGAACTACAAAATTAACAAATAAAAATGTATTTCGTATTTTGTAGCCGTATATATACCCGTTTTATTATTATAAGTATAATAATATAAATAAAATTAAAAACTTTAAAAATACAAATGTTCAATAGTACGCTCGTGGGCGATGAGTCATCAACCTCTCGTGTCCGGTCTCTAATAATTATACATCAAATTAAATTGTTTCAAAAAGACTACATACAGCAACGCGAATTATCTTTCTGTCACATATAATTTACAAAAATTGTCAGTGTTAAATTTTGTGTTCAATTGAGTAAAACGCGAACTGAAACTTTTGAAATGATTAAAACTGCATCCCCAGATGATAGTTTATCACGTTGTAAAGTATTTGAGCGCCATATGAAATTCAAGGACGGTTGTGAATAAGTAGAAGATGAGCTTCGACGCGGGCGACCACCAACTGTACGGATTGATTCAAAAATTGCATAAATTAACGATCCAAAATTATCATCAGTTTGGCATATATCGCAATTTTTGACATTGTTAATTTGTCTTATGCTTCCACTCAAAAAATTATTCATGAAGATTTAGGGTACCGAAAGGTCGCGACAAAGTGAGTTTCAAAAGGGAAGGCCAATGAACTAGAGCCAGTCGAGTGATAATTTGTTGGCAGTTGAAAAGGCAACTGCAACATAATCCACAGTTTTTAAACAATGTGGTTAGATGTGATGAGAGTTGGCTTTATCATTACGACACTGAATTAAAGTCTCAAAGCATGCAATGGAAGCACAACGACAGTCCAAGAACGCAGAAGGCGAAAACTGTAAAAAGTGTCGTTAAAGTAATCCACTTCATTTTTCTTTTTTGATAAATAAGGCGTTATTTATGATAACATTGTAGCTATGGAACATGCTGTAACTGAAGGACACTATTTCTAATGTACTTCGAGGAACCCTAAGTTTAAGGAAAAACGGCCGCTTTATCAAGACATAGGTTGGATCCTGCATCACGACAATGCTCCGACCCACAGATCAGCGATTTGTAAACGAACACTTGAAGAATTGGGGGTGGACATTATGATTCCCCTCTCTACTCACCTAACCGTGCTCCATGTGACTTCCATTTGTTTGCTGAAGTCAAAAAAATAATTGAGAGGTCAAAAATTTCAGTCGAAGTTAGAGATCAACAACGCGATGATGGGTATACTAAATAGACTCTCAAAAAATGTTTTCTCGGTTGTTTATGACAAGTGTATTGTATAGAGTGAAGAGTACTTTCAAGGGCAGTAGTTGAAGTTTTCTAAATAAATGTTTCGTTTTTGTACTACAACACCAATCTCGTTATTTTCTGATATTTCCTTGTATATACGCGGGGTGTCTGGTTCCAAACATACAATTGCGCGGCACACTGCCTACGTAACGCCGATCAGTTTGAAACTTGCACAAATTTTAGATGTGCATCATGTCATGGATTTTTCGTTGGACAAGAAAGGAAAATGATTGAACGATATTAAAATTTGTATGTAGTACATTTATTAAAATTATCTATTTCAATTTTTATGTTTATTTATTTCAGACGGGGATCGTTATAAATATATTTTATTTTATAAGTGATAAAGGTTATTATGTTTGAAATTTTGATCCATCCTCGTATATTTAGGTTGATCAGAGGATTGAAGTTGCCGCTTTCCCGGATATTGTATTATTATAAAAATGTGTATTGTCTGTATATATTTTTGATTTTATAGTTGGTAGGGATATCCAGGCGGATGTTAAAAATTTTATTTTTGTTAGAGATATCTTGACGTTTGAAGTGATCGGATTATTAAAGGATAAAATACTCAATTTTATTCTTTGTTTTATAAAATCGGGTTGTATTTTGTTTATGCATTTGTGTGAGGTGCATGTAAATCTTAATTCGATTTTTGCGAGTGTTATGGTGATTATAAAATGTTCTTATAAATAAGATATCTCTCACGCAGTTTTTATTAATGGTGCATAGATCTATGTAAGTTCGATAAAAATATTTTATTTATATATTTTATATTGCGATTATTATCATTATTATAATTTCATGTATTTCTTGTAATAATATATATATTTGAAGGTAGTATATGGGTATTAGAGAAAATTGTCATGTTTTTTTTTGTAAGGGAAGTTTTTTTTCTTAAAAATAATATTCTAGAACGTTTTGAATTCAAGGTTGGAGTTTTCTTTATTGTGGGTTGATCTTGTTGTGTTATTTTTGCGCACGACTAAAATTCAATTTTCGCGGGTTGTGAAAACTTGGTTGTTTTGACATTTGATTGTAGGGATTAAAGTAGAGGTCAAACTTGACAAATTTCACTAGTATTTATTAGTTTTAATTTTGTTCGAGTGTCACAAGGGGTTTTTCTCTGTGTGCGAGTCATTATTCACAAAGAGTGTTTCCCCATTGCTACTGTTAATGATGCTTTAGCACCCTATACACTCGGTAGAGGGATTTTTTTTAAATTTTTTTAATAAAATTTTCCAAATCAACTAATTAAGATCTTTCATTGACATTCTTTGTTTTATTTTCAAATTAAAAAAAAATTGGACCTATTCCGCAAGGAACGATTCATGAGATGGGAGTTCGTGGATTCTACTAGACTGATTAGCCGGCAAGATAAGCTGTAGTGTGAATTAAAATTAATAAGCAATTTCAAAGCAAATTCCACTGCAATATGTACTATATAGGTGGCTATTGTCATTGCCTTAGGTTCAGTACAACGTGTGCAGTGACACTCGCACAATGTCAGTTCGAATCGAAACATACTCCAAGTTTGAAGTGCGAGCAGTCATTCGTTACTTGCGTGCAAATAATGAAACACTATCGAAAATCATAAAAAAATACTGAAGACTTACGGAGAAGGCACTATGAGTCGAACACAAGTTAGTGTAAACAGTTCAAAAGTGGACGCACAGCTCTGAACGATGATCCCGAGGGTGTGCGAAAAAAAACAGCGTCAACGAAAACGGATGAGATTCAATTATAGGTCGATTCGCTGATTCGAGAAGATCAACGGTTGAAAATACGGTAAATTTCTCTACTGACCGGCATTCCTAAAAGCTCTGTTAATGAAACCATATCTGACTTACACTATCGAAAAGTGTTCACGAGATGGATACCAAAACTATTGACCTACTAACACAAAATACAACGAATAGCGGCGGCAATGCAACTTTTAACGTGCTATCGTCAGGAAAACTGATTTTTAGAGTCTATAGTTACAGGAGACGAAACATGGGTATATCACCATACCCACGAATCAAAAAAAGACTCGATGATGTGGAAGCATCTGAGTTCACCAACAGCAAAAAAAAAATTTAATTCCATACTTCCGCATTTATCAGAATTTGTGGCAAAAAAATTTCAATTCCAAATTTCTGCATTTTTCAGAAATTCTCGCATAATTCTCATATTTTAGCGGTCGTTCCCTATATTTTTCAAATTTACCTAATTCCATACTTCCGCATTCTTCAGAATTCCAAATTTCCAAATTTCTGCATTTTTCAGAAATTCTCACATAATTTTCATATTTTAGGGATTTTATCCCATTATTTTCAAATTTTTCCAATTCCAAATTTCTGCATTTTTCGGAAATTCTCGCATAATTTTTATATTTTAGTAATTTGATTCCATTATTTTCAAATTTTACTATTTCCATATTTTCCAGTTTTTCAGAAACTTTCAGTAATTTTCCATAATTTTTATATTTTAGGGATCTTTTCCAATTTTTTTAAAATTTTTCTATTTCCATATTTCCGCATATATCAGAAATTCTCGCATAATTTTCATATTTTCGCGATTGTTATCAAATTTTTCCGATTCCAAATTTTTGAATTTTTCGAAAATTCTCGCACAGTTTTCATATTTCAGTGATTTTATTACATTATTTTCAATTTTCACTGTTTCAGCAGCCTGCAAAAAAGACAATGGTGACTGTGTTCTGAAATATGCAAGCCTTTTTGCTCATAAAGCCGCAAATCTCTGTAACAGACCTTATCATTGGCATATATTAATAATAGCCTGTGTATCGAGGGATTCGACGTTAACAATGATAACTTCGGTGATGAAAATAACTAAATGCCGCAGTTACCCTGAATATTGAGAAATAGATATTGATTACAAAGTTGAAAAATAAGTAATTGATTTATTCAATTACTGTTCAATTGGGCGCCAAGAAGATTTACCCCTTCTAAGGTATATAATTGAATTTATATTAATTGCAGGTTAGCTAATAGTCTGCGGAGAGATTAAGAAAAAGAAACTCTAATTTGAAGCTGGTAAGCTGAAATGGTTCTTACGCCTTCCTATCTCAAGGCGTGTATGAAAACGTAGGTGAAACGAATGAATCCCTCTTTTTTATTTATTATTTGTTTCAATCAATTCCTTTTTGATTAATATGCTCTTTCAATGAAGTTTTATTACATGGTTTCAATAAAACAAAATTGTTATAAAACATACTTATATATTGATAAAAGGGCTTTTTAATTTACATATAATCTAATACAAAATTCTTTATTGTTACTCTGAAATATTAACTAGACACTATACATACATATAGGGCGAGATACGATAACTTTTACATGTATTTGAACTGTTTAGTCTGATCAGATTAAAGAAACGGTATTAATAATGACTAACCTTGATATTTTTACACTATGGCCAAATCATTTTACAATCTAATCGCTTCCTCTGGAGGTGATGCACTTGTACACTAAATTTGACTTCCCTTTCACGCCTCAAGGTGCCTGGGATTCCAGACAAAGGCCTTGATGTAATAAGCGTGGGAATTCACGTGTCAAACAAATAACTTCACTTGTAGGCAAGAAATACCTCTTGCTACACTATGTATTTTTCTTACTTAAGTACATAGATTGCGGTAAACCCTCTCTTTACTGTTACTTTTAGGGGTCCGCACGTCTGACCCGCTTTGCTACTTCGAGCCAAGTATCCCGTTTCGTTCTCCTTGATCCGTTATAGCGTCTATTTCTCTCGGTGAATCCCCAGCTTCTTTGGAAGTTCTCGATCGTTCTTGAATATTTAGATGATGTAATACAGCTACTCTATTAATTCGCATATGAGATACAAGGTTATTCTATTGAAGTTTATACATGACTAACTATACAAGTTAAGCTACAGAAAATGATGTCATTTGCATAAAAGGATCTGATTGAAATATGTGTTTAATATTATTGCGAAATGTTTCGCAATAATACCTAATGGCGGGAAAAGCATTAATATTGATATAATTTTACTTTTTATTTTATACAAATTAACTTTTGATATCATTTAAAATTATAAGAGATTGATATTAATGTCTTGAAATAAGATGGTCGTAATGTGTCCCATTACATCTCAAATTAAACGATGGCCTGACTTCAGAAACACAATTGGGAAGTTGTTGTCTATCCGGAACATAGTCCAGTCCTGGCTCCTTCTAATTTCCATTTGTTTGAGCCGTTGAAAGCTTTGTCGGCTAAAAGGTTTGAAGATGATGGACGAATTTCAAGATGAAGTGCGGCTGTATACAGAAGTTTGTGCCTCGCTGGAATATGTGCCTTAACATTGGTGGCGATTATGTTGAAAAGTAACTAACAGTTCGCGCTTGTACTGTGTATGTTTGATTTCTATAAATAAAGTAGTCTGTCTGTAATTCACAAATGTACCTTAGTAACCGGACATCCCTGGTAATACGAGTATATAAATATAAAGCAAATAACTAGGAAAGCCAATTTCTGAGATTGCCCAATTAAATATTTTCTTCAATGACTTTCTTCATAAACTTGAAAATTCTTGTTATCTTTTTGTGTTTGCCATATCTTTTATGCCTAATATATATTTTTATGACATTTTTCCCTGAAAATTGTTATTACACACTCGTACGTAAAGGTAGTTAGAATTTTTCTTTTTAAAAATTTACGAGTAGCTCAATTACTTAAAACATTAACTAGCTAATTAAACTTTGTAATTAGGGTTGTTCATTTAATCCCCGTCTATACGTTAAAACTATATTTAATAACTCCATTATTATTTTTATAGGTATCCGTAATTCAATATTTTAACGAGCAACTGCAACGCATAAAAATTTCTGATTGCGAAAACATAAAAACTCTAAAACAAATCGCCTATATATAACGACACGAAAATAAAATAAAAATCACAAATCACAATAAACTGTTAACTGGATTCAAACACAAAAAAAATATCCCTAGAATTGTGGATTAAAGTTTTATGTATCGCATGTTGCGAGTGCTCTGTACAGTCAAGATATGCACACGTTCGACATGTATAAATTCCAGCATAAACCTACATGATTTATCCGCAAATTTTCTGCGGGTTAATGGTCGCTTAGCAGAGGATTATATCGATATTGATTTAACAGTTTTTTCCTGCCATCTCTTTCCAAACACATACGTATATATACTTCCACGTTCCTCTTCAAGCCTTCGCTAGGCTTTTAGGCCCTTATTTATTGTTGTAATATAATAGTTTTCATAAAACGAAACGGGGCTATTATACCGCCGTTTCGCTACAATAAAATCTATTGTGCTTTAAATTTATTTTATTATTTTTTCTGCGTCATTCTCTGAGGACTTGTTTTCCTGTGAGAAAAGACCGGAAGAGACTGGAAAGAAAACGTATTTTATTTTCCCTCGTTTATTTCGTGTATAGGTTAGGATATACACTGCCACCATTAAAGTGATATCTCGAAACATTAATTGAAAAATAGAGAAAGATAACCGTGCCGTTTCGCCTATTAAATATATATTTAAGACATCGTATAAAATACAAACGGTTCCGCAATTTATCTCATACCCATGTGTACTAGCTGTGTTTCTCACAATACATATTTGCGATTTTAGATAAACAAGAACAGGTGAATGTTATATACACTTTAGAAGCGAGCAAACGGAATGATGTGACAAACGTAATATACTTAGCAATGGACAACTTCAGTACTACTTTTCACATTGTGTATTGATTACATTTAGAAAGAACTATTGATTTTCTTTCAATGTAATCAGCATAGTATTTAAATATATAAATTTTGTCGAAGCGAATATTTTGAAAAACACTAGCAAATTTTTATTTATATATTTTTTTGTACGATGTACAATTTTCGTTTCTTTTATTGTTAGAACAATAAAAGAAACGAAAATTGTACAATAGTTCTAACAATAGTATACCGCCTGATTCTGAGCAAACGCAACGATCCGAACGTATGAATATTTCTCCCGCTTCGAATACAATTCCCCTGAACGCGTTTAGCCAATCACAAACCAGTCTGTCGCGCAACCATTTAACAACTAATGTCACAAATTAGTGTCACCACTGTCACCCTGAACGGAGTCTCTTAAGCGTTTGAATAGTGAAAATAAGAAAATAAGAAAAGAAAATAGACATTACTGGTTCTGTACAAAATTTAAAACCATTATTCCCAAATCGCAGAGTTCCTAATGATACGTTCATTTTAGTATGCGCTGCAATAGAACTAAATTCAAATTTGACAGTTAGCGATATTTCCAAGGATTTAGGCATATGCTGCTCTTCCGTTAACCGCATACTAAAATTAAATGGCTTTCGTAATTATAAATATTCCAAACATCATCAATTATTTTACGGTGATGAGTTTAAACGGATGAATTTCCGTTATTATATAATCAATTTCTCATTATGAACAATTTATTTTATTATCTGTAAGAGTAATTTTTTCTTAACATTACTAGAATTTAATTTAGTTTTTATTTATTTCTGAAGTTTATTTAGTTTACTATGAACAGTTTTTGTGACCTTTATTATTAAAATTTAATTTATTAAATCTTTTGATGCCTTATTTGCAATTTTCTTAACCGCTTATTAATAATTTCATTACGCTTTGTAGAATAACGTATTGCAATTTACTCATTACCATAACACAGGACTAAACAATTTATAGTCCTTTAATAGTAATTTGGTAATCAGATAATTTTTCTTACGCGGCTCCATAATATGTATGTATGATATATGACATTGATGTTGACACGCCTACAGCATTCAGGGGAATTGTATTCGAAGCGGGAGAAATATTCATACATTCGGATCGTTGCGTTTGCTCAGAATTAGGCGGTATAAGTTACCGTTAAAGTATGAAATCCGTTATTTCATAGAATACCTAGTTATTCCATAAAATAACTGATCGTGTCCGTTAAAGTGTAAAACACTCTTTTATTTCATGGTTTAACTAGTTATTTCATAGAATAACGATCTGCAGCCCGTTAAAGTGTAAAATAATCTATATCATATATCTCGCACGACAAATACATTTACCTTCGAACCCTACTGCATTTATGAACTATTCCAGGCCATAGAGAGAGAACTTGTTTAGCGTGTTGGCGCCAGTTCATTCCGGTTAATTGATTGCTTGCACGTACAGTGCCGGCTGCTGTTCGTCAAATTCTGTTTCCACGTATCAGGTATTGAGATACATTTATTTTTTTAAGTTTTATAATTTAGTCATTTGTTATTACGTTAATTTAGTTTGCTTACGTTAAAGTGCAATTTTTTTTGAAGACCTTAAATTGCCTTAAACATTGAATTCTTTAAGTGATAACGAAAAAAAAGCTGTAATGAAAGAAAAGTTTGAATCTTTACTAAATAAGCGTGATGTGAAAGAGAACAGTGCTTTGCTCACCCGTGAAAAATTATTAAGTTTGATAGCTGATGTAAAGAATTCTAAAACATTAGATAAGAAAGTGGCACGTGTTACTTCAACATTACGATGTCCTTGAAGTTCAAGGAGTAGAAAAATTAATAGTCCCTGTAACAAACGCTACACCAGATGTAATGTTTTATTGCTCAAGTGATTCTTTGTTTGACATTTTGTACGAAACTCATTTATCTATTGGGCACGGTGGTAGAGACCGAATGATAAAAGAACTTAATCGTCGTTACAAAAATATTACGCAAAATGATATTAAGATTTTCCTGAATTTTTGTGAATCTTGTCAACAAAAACGCAAAGCAGGCAGAAAAGGTGTTGTTGTTAAGCCCATGATTTTTTCAGATATGAATTCAAGATGTCAGGTGACCTCATAGATTTTCAATCACAACCTGATGGAAACTATAAATTTATTTTAGTTTATCAAGATCACCTTACAAAGTTCGTGGTTTTAAGATCTCTTCAAACAAAGAGAGCAGAAGAAGTTGCAGGACAGTTGCTTGATATATTCCTGTTGTTTGGAGCCCCATGTATATTGCAGTCGGACAATGGAAGAGAATTTTGTAACAAACTTATTGATGACTTAAAAGTAACTTGGCCAGAGCTTAAGATCGTGCATGGCAAACCAAGACATAGCCAAAGCCAAGGCAGTGTTGAGAGAGCCAAACAGGATATAGAGAATATGTTGACGACTTGGATGCAAGACAACCAGTCAACTTCGTGGAGTAACTGGTTAAAATTTATCCAGTTTATGAAGAACAGAGCGTTCCATTCTGGTATTAAAAGGTCCCCCTACGAGGCTATGTTTGGTTGCGCAGCTAGAGTTGGACTGTCAACAACTGCCATTCCGAAGGAAGCACTTAATTCTTTGGCCGACGAAGATCAATTACAAAATACTTTGACTGCAATGAATGTTTCTTCTCAACCTGATAATGAAAAAGTAGTTGAACAAACAGTATTAAATAATTCCATTACGAAAGTATGTGTTGTCTGTTTAAAAGAATGCAGTGAAGATATAGTTTGCTTCAAATGTATGGAGCCTGTCCATATATCTTGTTCGGAAGATTATGTTTCAGAAGATGAAGTTGAGCAGAAAATCTGCAAATTGTGTTTTAATGAACTTAATGTTCAAAGAGAAAGAGAAAAGTCTAAAAAATGTTGAAAAAGATGAAATTAATGTCGGATAAATCTCATTCTGAAGCCTCTGTGGGGTTTACCGTCCGTATCCCAGTGCCTGAAGTTGACAGAGGAAAAGGTGATGCCAAATCTATTTTAGCTATCATCATAAAAATAACCGAAGAAGGATTTTTCCAATTGAGCACAAGAAACGGCCGCATAAAACAATTATATTCCCGATCCCAGTTCAGTGTCTGCGAACAAAAATTAATTAAAATCGAAGAAGTACCGGATGTAGAAATATCGCTCCGGTCGGTTGCTACAGCTTAAAGTTTAGGTAGTGGTCAGGGATTTAAAAAATGTTCGTGTAAAACCCAGTGTGTCAACAAAAAATGTTTTTGTTTTAGAAATAATGTTCTTTGTAATTCCAAGTGTCATTTTAGTAATCCTTGTTGTAACAAATGAAAATATAATATATATAATTGTCTATCATTAGTTTAATTTCATTTTATATAAATTGTTTATTTTACACTTTAACTGTCTCTCATTAGTTAATTTATAGAATACCTAGTTATTTCATAGAATAACAAGTTAAAGTGTCAAATTAATATCATATTACACACTTTAACGGACACGATCAGTTATTTCATGGAATAACTAGGTATTCTATGAAATATCTGCGTTATATACTTTAACGGTAACATATATACTCGTATAACGAGCCATCGAAAAAATTCATAATTGGAGTAGACTGTGAAATTGGGTTGGTACTTTAGCCACTTCCATATAATGACACATTACTTGATGCTTAACAGTTTCATTTGGTTTCATTGTAAAAAAAGGTTATGGCATTGAAATGATACTACAACAAAAAAGAAAACAAATAATTTATTTAATATCGAAATCATAATCAAAATTTACATATAGCTACAGAATTTGTTGAAAATGTTGTCCATTTACATCTAAACAAATTTAATTTTCTTAATAAGAGTTTTGAAAAATTTGACAAACTTATACTTTCAATGTCAAATAATAAATGTCATTATGTGGAAGTGGCTAAAGTACCAACCCAATTTTACAGTCTACTCCAATTATGAATTTTTTCGATGGCTCATTATATATATATATATATATATATATATATATATATATATATATATAATTCACGGGTTAATATTGCTTCTTTTACTATATATGATAGTAAAGATGTAAAAAAATAATATTGTAATAAGTAAACGATGATAATAGATATAAGATAGAATTTCACCTACCTTCGGTGATGCTTATTTATATCCAAAATAGTTAGATGTCGCTCTACGTAGTGCTTGAGCGAATCGATTTGCAATAAATTGATTTTAATTTATCGTAGTTAATTGAGCGCCAGATTATAGACCAAAGGTGCTATAATAAATTTAGTTAATTACCTGCGGCTATGCGCGTGAGCTAGAGACCTTATTTCAGAGAGCCGGTCCTTCTGTATGATAATATGTGTTTTAAATGTCTATATATCAAGGCTTATTTTATAACAGAAACGATGTTGATTCAAAAGTATCAGTATTTAATTAAAGATTCAAAATTAGCAATAACAAACAAGATATTAATCTGAAGTAAAGCATAAATAAAAGTTTAGATTCAAAATGTGTGTCTAATAGGCATAAAATTAAACATAAACAGTATTTATCATTGTCTTGTAGCAAACCAAAACAGCTGTTCTTACTATGCGCAGAACACATAAATAAACGTTAGGTAATATTAAACATACGTAAAGTCAACATATACATGAGTTTTACAATAAATCAAGTGAATTGTGATAATTATGCGCTTGGTTTTAGTGCTAGATTATAGGAACGACCATTCGATAGCAAGGTAAGGTTATAAAATTGATCTTTCTAAGCTAAATATAAATTAAATTGTATAAATTGTAAAGCTGGCTTATGTTCGTATTTTTGGATATAATATATAAATTTTTATTAGGTATTTACTTGTCTTCCTGTGGTGTGGTATGTGATGTTCAACAGTACTCTGGGGTTCGTATCGGATAGGGATGGATCAGGAATCTTTTGGTTTTTCTTCGGACAAATCTTCGATATTACTGATTCTTGTATGATGATCGATTAAATAGACACTTTCTACAAATAACTATAGTATTTTTAGGTGAGTCAGTTTTGAATATACCATTTAAATTTAAATATTATTTTTCGGAGAAATTTTAAGCGTACTTTCTATATCATCGTTAATTTTTTTCTTTCAAGGATTCTCTTTTCTCTGTTCGGATGTTTTTATTAATCTCGTCTTCTGTAAGAATTATTTATAGAAAAAAGGTTGTTTTTATATCCGAAATTACGTTATACAGTAGGAAAAATTACATGATTAATTATTGAATATAATAAATTATGTTTTTAAATGATTATTAATGTCATATGGTTCTAGTACATAGTGAGTGACTTTCGCGGTAAAACTAATTCAAATTCAAACTAAATTTGGGTCGGTAAAGTAGGTTTCCATATGTCATTAATTCTTAGCAACCAAGTTAATTATCTTCGGTTTTACAAATAAATTAATGAATTTTGAAAGTAAAATGACATACATAAAAATAATAAAAATTATTACAAAGTAATTTTGTAATTAAAAACGCGATATTAACTTTATCTAATAATTTACCTTTTATTTTTTTCCTTTTATTTGTTCAACAGCTTATTACTAAATAATTTATTTTTATTTCTTCCAGTTCCTGACCTTGGGAACCACTACAATATATATATATATATACAAGTGTTTAGATAATTTCTTAGCCGTTAATTAAATATAACAATTGATAAATTATTGGAGTCTTTCGGCTTTTATATTTGTAAATCTTTCATATAAGAGCCGAAAAACTCCAATAATTTATCAATTGTTATATATATATATATATATATATATATATATATATATAATTTAAAAAAGGTATATAACCCCTTACCACAATTATTAATCGTATCCTAAATACGTATTTCGACAACTAAGCTATCATCATCAGTAGGTAAAACCACTAATCAAGGTGTCGCACATGGGGCACAGTAAAGCTAACACAACTGATCACGCAACAACTGTACATGGCGTCCACGTATACACTGACTTAAAAATACAAATATATCGACTGAAAAGTACGACAAAAGTACCTCTCTTAAGGAAATTTGTCATACTTTTCATAAACCACATTTACATTCGTTAGTCAAGTGGTACATTGATCGTCCGGAGAAATGTTTCCCAAAAATTGTAAGCAAGGTGCCCCATTTAATCGCTCTGGCAGTGCATGAGCTCCTAGAAGGATATCCCCTATAATGCCTGCCCATACGTTCACCGAAAAGCAATGCTAAAACTGATGTTGTCTTGCCATATGCGGAGTAGCAACAGCCCAACGATGTGCATTATGATCATTCATAATACAATTTCTCGTAAAGCAGTATTCATCGGTGATAAAACTTTAGCACAGAAGTTTAGATCTTCTGCTACACGTTGTGGTAACCAGGTGCAAAATGTAATACGGGCGAAACGATAATTTTCGGTCAATTCTTGTGCACCCTTAATATGATAATGGCGTAATAAATTACTTCTCAAAATGCTGTGTATGGTATTGCGAGACACCCCTACCTATCTTGCTGAGAAGATTACTCAATAGAATCCAGTAGCTAGTCTTCACCACGTAAGACACTACAGGGCCTTTCATGTCCGCAACCTTCGTAATTTGGTAACAATCTACTTGTTTTCCTTAATCGGAAAACAACATCCCTTATAGGCGTGTACGATGAGGCTCGATGATTTGGAAAGGCTCCCTATACATACGACAAGTTCGACGATCAATCGCACAGGTTTCACCGTAAATATAAATCACATCAAAGAGTTCATGGCATATTCAAAACGCACACATGTAACGATCGAAACTGACTCGCTGACTGAATCGCTGGCAGAATTGTTTCAGTACTTACCGCTACCTCCTACTCTTTATGTTATGGTCGTAACATGCACTTTTTGAAATACAGTGGCGAGACAAATATATTATAAATATCTTTGTCATTCTTTTTCTAACGTCTGTGACGGAATTTGCGGAAAATATTTTGGATTCATATTCTATATAATTACATTTTCCCATTTAGCATACGTTCTCGTTTTCTTTCAAGGACACTCGGTATGTATCGCTTATAACTTTCTCTATTTTCATAGAGATATTTTTTTCGTTTAAAATTGCAAGTATACCCTGTTTCTTGAAGCGCTTTTTAATGCTGTTGCTAAGCCCACAAAAACACATATATAAGGGGTGCAACCGTTGTTCCTCCATTCTTCCGAAAGCCTTGTTGCTTCCAGAGAATTTTTTCATCCAACTTGTCTCTAACCACAACGATAAATAATAATTTCGCGTTCTTTTCTCTGTAGTTATCTGGTCATTTTCGATTACAATTTTGTAGATCTATTTAGTGATGCTGTTCTTCCATTTTCTAGGTGCTTTTGCTTTTACAGTATTTTTATTGATGAGAACATGGATGTATTCAGCAAGTATCAGTCCCCCACACTTTACATTTCATTTATAATTGAGCCAAATACGAGATAATATCTACTCTTGCTATTGACATTACCTTAGGACAGTATTTTTTGTATACAATTTTCTCGACATACTGTATATACACCTACATATTTATAAATCAAGAGACATAAATATATGCACGTCGATATTGTGTCATTAAATTAAGCATTTAATTAATAAAAAAAAATGCTTGGAAAAATATCCACTCAACGAGCTCGAAGTTAATTAAAGTTATTTGAAGTCACACAGAACTTTGTCAAGACAAAACAAAATAAAATTAACCAGATTTATGATTCGCGCATCCCATCTACTTCCTAACAGGAACTCCGATACTCTCTAAAATAATTATTTCCCTTTGATGTCTTCTTCGATGTATTTGCAGAAAACTATCTTACTTTTTCACTTACTGAAACTCCACAGTTGCGCAACGAAGCGGACAATCAATTTTCTTTGAAAACTCCATTACCACCGATGAAGTTAAATGTGAAATATTAAAGAGAAGCGGCCAGCTTATAAAAGGACACAAGACAACTTTATATGATCTCTCTTTCTCTGTCGTTAGTCTTATATATATATATATATATATATATATATATATATATATATATATATATATGGTAAACTTAATAAGTCGGCGATTAAAGGTCTGGTTTATTACTTCAAAGTATATATATTTAAAACAACATGTTTCGGCAGTGATACCTTTGTCAAGGATATAAAAAATATAAATGACAGAATATAAATGTCAGATAATTGAGTTGCTATCATTTAAATTATTCAAAGATACATTCCAATAATAATAATAAGTCATGCCTTAGTATTCCAAAAAATAGATAGCAAGGTGTGAACATATGTGTTGTTCGCTGCTAGCAGCTTTTGTCTCTTTCTGGGTATGTATTTGTGTGAGCGCGTAAGTGTAGGGTTTTGTATGTTGGTGCGCTTGTGCGTGTGTTTAGTGACCGCTCGCGTAAATTTAGAGAGATCGAATAACCAGCCGTTGCGTAGGGCCGCCAACCCTTTCCCGGCAACTTCTTTACTTTTCCGTGCAGTACTTCGACGGCCCGACCCCCGCCCCAACGAGGCAAGGCGCAGACCAGCGAAGCGCACCCTGCATATGGTTGCTTATCGCCAACCGAGGGAACACTCTTAGTGGCTACCTCAGTCGACGACGGTCACACTTTGTGCCATCTTAGCGATTTCCGCAAAAGCGGGGGCAATGCACACACGTCAAACGTGTGTGTGCTGTTAACGGCAGCCTAGCCAGGTTGCCGCCCAGGACCGGTCCTAGTGGTGTTTGCATTGCGCAGCGCCGTGGTTTGCGCCGCGTAGCTGGTTCCTCACTCCTGCTGGAGAGGCGGAATGGCACCTGACCGCCCATCGGGCAGACCCCCCTAGAGTTTGGTAGCGCATATGCTAGGCTACAACCCAGTAGAGGACCACATCAGCACAAAACAGAAAACAGGGAAAAGCAGGGAAAAGCAAGACATGAGTTATTATTACGTATGCGCCCGTGGAGCGTCTTAAGATGCAAAGTTATCGGCATTCGCCCAAAGCGAGAAGGAAAACCATGAAAACCTGCTCGGACAACTAGACAGGAATCAAAATACGGAACAGTCAGCATGATAAGTAAAAGTATATGATATTTAAATGTAATTGATATTTAAATAACATAAGGTATATAACAAAAAAATAAAAAAATATATTATGATGGTAAATTGTAGATCGTTACAAAATTAAGTTATAGTATCTACTGTTTAAATTTTTTATATCATTTCTATTGTTAATTGAATATTTTCCTGTTTAATACTAGTCATTTCTTTAATTCGCCTTTTCATTGTGTGTTGTTCTTTATCAATTATCTGTGATTTCAAAATCGAAATGGTGATCGCGTTGTAGTTTTTGTGTAGATAAAGCAGTTTTGTCTGTTTTAGAGTATTTGTGGGCTTGTATTCTTTTGTATAAATATTGTTTCCTTTGACACCAATAAAAATTTGAACAATGGCACAACATATATCACGGATGTTCCACAACTATCGGAAAAAATTAAATACACTTTAAAAAATATGATATAGCTACAACATATAAACTTAGTAATACTAATAAACATTTATTTTCAAAACTTAAACCTAAAATAGAAAAAAATCGAGAAACACATGTCATATATAAAATACCATGTCGCGATTGCGATAGTTACTACATATGCCAAACGAAACAATATTTATACAAACGAATACAAGCCCACAAATACTCTAAAACAGACAAAACTGCTTTATCTACACACAAACTACAACGCGATCACCATTTCGATTTTGAAAACACACAGATAATTGATAAAGGACAACACACAATGAAAAGACAAATTAAAGAAATGATTAGTATTAAACAGGAAAAAAATTCAATTAACAATAGAAATTATATAAAAAATTTAAACAGTATATACTATAACTTAATTTTGTAACGATCTACAATTTACCATCATAATATATGTTTTTATTTTTTTGTTATATACCTTATGTTATTTAAATATCAATTACATTTAAATATCATATACTTTTGCTCATCATGCTGACTGTTCCGTATTTTGATTCCTGTCTAGTTGTCCGAGCAGGTTTTCGTGGTTTTCGTTCTCGTTTTGGGCGAATGCCGATAACTTTGCATCTTAAGACGCTCCACGGGCGCATACGTAATAATAACTCATGTCTTGCTTTTCCCTGCTTTTCCCTGTTTTCTGTTTTGTGCTGATGTGGTCTTCTACTGGGTTGTAGCCTAGCATATGCGCTACCAAACTCTAGGGGGGTCTGCCCGATGGGCGGTCAGGTGCCATTCCGCCTTTCCAGCAGGAGTGAGGAACCAAGCTACGCGCGCAAACCACGGCGCTGCGCAATGCACACACCACTAGGACCGGTCCTGGGCGGCAACCTGGCTAGGCTGCCGTTAACAGCACACACACGTTTGACGTGTGTGCATTGCCCCCGCTTTTGCGAAAATCGCTAAGATGGCACAAAGTGTGACAGTCGTCGACTGAGGTAGCCACTAAGAGTGTTCCCTCGGTTGGCGATGAGCAACCCCGTGCAGGGTGCGCTTCGCTGGTCCTTCGCGCCTTGCCTCGTTGGGACGGGGGTCGGGCCGTCGAAGTACTGCACGGAAAAGTAAAGAAGTTGCCGGGAAAGGGTTGGCCCTACGAACGGCTGGTTATCCGATCTCTCTAAATTTACGCGACCGGTCACTAAACACACGCACGAGCGCCCTAACATACAAAACCCTACACTGAAGCGCTTACACAAATACAAAACCACACACCCAGAGAGAGAAGCAAGCTGCCAGCAGCAACCAACACACAAGTTCATGCCCAGAAAGAGACACAAGCTGCTAGCAGCGAAAAACATATGTTCACACCTTGCTATCTATTTTTTGGAATACTAAGAAATGATTTATTATTATTATTGGAATGTATCTTTGAATAATTTAAACCATAGCAACTAAATTATTTGACATTTATATTCTGTCATTTATATTTTTTATATCCTTGACAAAGGCATCATTGCCGAACCATGTAGGGTTGTTTTAAATATTTATATTTTGAAGTAATAAACCAGTCCTTTAATCGCCGACTTATTAAGTTTACCATATCATACCAAGGTCACGAAAATATTATATTTATATATATATATATATATATATATATATATATATATATATATATATATATAGTAGATTAAATTAGTCGCCGATTTAAGGTCAGTTTTAATCTACTATAACATACATATCAAACAATAATTATCTATATATATATATATATATTTATATATATATATATATATTCTCGTTCATACTCAAAGCAGCCTATGTACTCGTATTACCAGGAGTGTGTTATAGTGCATGACGTATCGGTAATGCCAAGCGATCCCTTTATTATTTGAGTTGGGTCATATACGTATATGTATATATGTATGTATATATATATATATATATATATACATGGTCAGGGTTGGGTCATAGTCATATAAAGGAACTGCCTTTTGAAAACGATTTTATTATAAATTGAATATTTCATCGGTGCGATGATCGTATAAATTTTAATCGTCTGTCAACGTTTAGATTGATTTCCATTTAATCGTTCACGCGCCCGTTCTACGGTCTACCATTTGACGCTCTTTCACCAACATATTATTATATACAATTGTAAAATACAGCAACGTAGCAACAATTTGGTAGTACTTGCTTAATGCGACGAAACCGTTTCGCAAATATGAAACGCGTCTGTAAACGTTTAGGATAGATATTAACGATCATTTCAATACCCTCTTACATATGCATACATACATACGAGTAGCTAATTACCCAAGAGGAAATTTAGTATGTAGTTAACGAATATCGAAATTACCAGTGAAAATATTTTCCTTTTTTTTTTATTTAACTTAACGGTGTTTAAAATATTAACTAAGATCAAATAGAACAACCACTTATTGTCCTCTAGTAAACCTTAAATATACAGGCCGCCTTAACTAAATAAAAAACCAGTAAACATTCAGATATTTTAATGAAGTTTTCGGGAAACTTGGCGAGATATTGTAATCCTGTTTAGCGTTCGCGGATGATTAGTTGACTTCAATGACTAGAGAAGATTAATTAAAGAATGAATTTGCTTTTAATTCTCTCAATGGATGCGCTTGCACCTTAGATTTGGCCTGGATACATATTTCGGACTACGGAATGTATTTGGGATAACCGGAAAGATGATCAGAACAATATCCTTGCTTTAAATTGTAATATCCTTTTTTCCTCATGCCGTCATGCCTCATTTATCCGTCAGATGGCATGAGGTTATCTGATGTCAACGGATACGACAAAATTTGCTACATGACCGCGAAGTGTACCTACAGTCGTTTGTCTTCGTAAACCCATCATTGACAAAGTGGCTACACAGAAACGCATGCATCTGGTGGTTGAAGCAAACGTTGGTAAATACGTACTGTGTGTCCATGTATATACAGATACAAATTTGTTTTTATACAGATTTGTATTATTTTTTATATTGTAGTTTTATGAAAAAAACATAATTTTCACAATTATAAAGTTTTTCAAGAATTACCCCTAATACCTCTGCCCTCTAAATCACCTACGCCCCTGCCAATTTTTGTTCGCATAGCTTTGTGATGACGTAGTGCTATTCTCTAAATGTTTTCACTATAATATCGTATATCGGAGATAAAATTCTTGTTGGTTTATATTAAAAACGAATTACCATAACCATTTGAAAATGTAGATGCTAAAGAATGAATAAACCTCTGCTGATACCGCTAATATGTTATCCAAAAGTCGAAACGAAAAAAGGTTATGCTTAAATAAAATACAGCACATCAGAACACATAATAAAATAAGGTGACACAAAATCATAAATCAAAATACATAATATATTGGCAAGAAAGGTGAATAAATTGTTTCTGTGAGTTCGGAGACAACCGCCTCGAGATTTTAAAATAATAAATGCGAATTAGATATCACCAGAAAAAGAAAAAGGAAAAAAACGAAAGAAAGAAAGAGAACACGAAAGAAAGCAAAACAGAAAGACACAGGATAAATTCAACGTTCCTTTGTGAAAAAAAGTTATACATCAATATTTATTGTCGTCTCTGTGTGCCCATAAAAAAGAAATTTAAATCCACTAAATCAATATAGCGGGGGTTTTCCCCTAGAAATTTCGCTTTGATATAAATTCCACAAGAAAATCTAGAAATATCTCCGTGTCCGTAAATTTGGAAATGTACGAACTGAACGTTACTTATTATGTTTTGAAATGAAACATCCCAGGGCTCTTTCCTGTTTTGCGTTCGAATTTGAAACCGTACCATTTTTTTTCAGGAAAAATAAATACGCTTTAAATACAGATATAATGTTTAATAACATGTGAAATTAAATTTTTTCCGAACATATATTCCAATGGTATTTTATTTATCTCTCACTGGTTAAATCAAAAATTCTATTTAATTCGCATTAATTTATATAAAGTTACTCCAATGGTAGCAATCGATAATTAAAAATACAATATTCACTTGCGTGCAAGAGAAGCTAACCGTAAATTTCGAGTAACCCTAGAAGGAAACCTTCTAGGACACGCCAAATAAACTAAGTATTTTGGCGTTGCCTTAGGTAGAGCAACATATAAAATCCACTGTGACAAGGCCATCACCAGGAATTACCTCCTCAGCAAAACTGACCAAAAGCCAGCGGGGCACAAATCCTGACGTCTTAAGAACCACAGCATCAGCGCTCTGTTTTTCAACCGCTGGATACTCTTGCCCAGTCTAGAAAAGATCCGCCGGTGGTAAAAGTGTTAACATTTACTGAAACAAATAGACTAATAACTGGATGCATGA
The DNA here is from genome assembly GCA_935421215.2 of Melolontha melolontha. Classification (NCBI taxonomy): domain Eukaryota; kingdom Metazoa; phylum Arthropoda; class Insecta; order Coleoptera; family Scarabaeidae; genus Melolontha; species Melolontha melolontha. The sequence goes on along the minus strand of OW285236.1, from coordinate 29,584,536 downwards.
TAGCCGCACCATCGGGCAAAGTTTATAAAACAGTTGCGCTAGCAGCTCCGTCTAAGTGTAGGATAACAATACAATATACTGAAAGATTCACTCTGTCTTTATTCATACTTTCGATAAACGACATCTGTTCTAGGTTGCACCTGAACTAGAGATAAATGATCCCGTGATTTTTAAAGAAGGCAGTGATCGGTGATCGTTCTTCCCCAATCAACATGATTTTAAATGATGACTAAATCACCACTTACCTTTTACATCGTCCACCGCATAACTCTGTTAAAATATTTTGGCGCCATGTGTTACTTGTCGTGAAAATGGCATCTTCGAGAGGCAAATCGATAAATTGCTCGCACCTACGTCAAAATAATTGGGAGACGTAGATTCTATGAAACGATATTAAACAGAATCTATTAAAAAAATTACGAAGTATGTAATTATGTAATTAACAGTTAAAACAATGAGAAAAAAAGTAAATTATAAAAACAAGTCACGCTTCTATCTACACCCATTAAGAAAACACAATTAAGACACAAGTAAGAAACGTCACAATTCAACGACGAAAATCAGGTGTGCGATTAACCGAATTAATACTGCTATTCAATAACTGCGTGTTGTATAGTGACTTAGGATGTGGCCTTCAGCAAAGTTAGATGCAGTTTTTAATAGAAATCCAGATTTAATAACATTGCGGCAATTGTGTATGAGGACAATGCCTCAAAATCTAACTGCTAAATACGCTGAAATAAAAAAATATTTCCTGTATGCACCTATAACCAGTTGCCTTGTAGAAAGAACGTTTTTTATCTCCAAATTTATGTAACAAATTTTACAGAAGAGAACCTTGATAAAGTATTGCTAGTTAATATTAATACTCCTTTACTTAACTTGAACTACAAAATGAACAAATAAAAATGTATTTTGTATTTTATAGATCACCACCCGTTTGTTTTCCAATTATATAAATAAAATTGAAAACCCTTTAAAAATACAAATTTTCAATAGTACACCTGTGGGCGATGAGTCATCGGCCTCTCGTGTCCGGCCCTTAATTATTACACATATATCGCCTTGAATTTACCCATTAGCACAGGAATTAAGAACAAAATAGTACAATACGTATAATAATCTAAAAATAAATAATTTTATTATTACAGCATCCTATGAGGTACTTATAGCAAACAAAATTAATTTTAATAATCTCTTCCGACAAGGATTTAATACAACAAATAATAACTTATGTTACTTTTAAGATGATCAAATTTCATATTCTCTATTTGACTACTAATTGTGCTGTGCAACTACAACATGTTAATTTCAAGTATCGTCTTATTTACATATCGAACTCGAACGGTTGTCAATCTGCCATAATACCAAACTAGAAAGAAATAGTTTCTGATACGTTTACTCTAGTTGAATTTGATACTAGTGTTTGTTTATTGAACAGCAATTGTAAAAGCTGGTTCATTCTTTATTTTCTTTTTAAATGTTATACATTAAACATGAATCAATATTTTTTCAAATTTTATAGCTTTGTTGGAGAATTCACGTGACGTGTACATTCAAATTTCCTCCAGTAGATTAACGGTTTACTGCATGCTTTACACATTACTTTCGCACCATCGTGGAATAGATCACCAAATTTACTTAAACTTTTACACTTGGTCCGCATTTAAAGGTATTATAAAATTAAAACGATTCAACTAACACAGCGGAGAGTATGACATACGTACACCTCGATAACTCAATATTAAATACGACCGTGGGAAGTATATTGCTGATCCCTCTTCACTACTGTTCCTCGACCATCTACTGACCTCATTTTAGCGTTATCGCACTGTTATGTGAAAACTGTTTAGATATTAAAGCAGTTATCTTGGTGAATGTAGCGCCTATAACAAACAGCGCTCGTTAACAGCCTTAGTAATCAAACGAGACGAAACTGAATGAAACTGTTCATCGTGAAAAGTGAGGGTGCGCGGGTAGGTAGGGTAAAGCCATTGACGTATTAGTTCACATATTTTCCAAGGCTCAAATCTATTTGGTCGCACAATAGTTCTCGTAGCTGTACTAATAATATTAGCATAAATTTGATCCTTTTTAAATCGAATAAACAATTTTTACCGAAAAAATATTTACATTTTCTTTGTTTAACTTTCGTAGAATCGTCTTATTTAACATTCTAAACTATTGTTGGTTGACAATAGAAGGAAATAGTAGAAAAAACAGTCAGCATACTTCATGGAAATCGTTGAAACGAATCAAATAATAAAAATCGCTAGCCAACTATTTAATTTCGCTTTATTTTAAACTAAATTAGACAGAAATATGCAGTTGCAAAAATTGCTTGGAAATAATTTATTCTTCATACTTCGTAATATATAAAAAGAAATACTAAATATAAAATAAACGAAATCTTTTTATGTAATTGTAAACGCCTTAGTAGAAAGCATAGTACTAAGAACGCTCGAAATACTGTTTACTCGTAATTACGATACCAACATTTCAATGCAAATCTTTCCTACACATTTGTTTCTATAAATCACTGTTTAACAATTGCAATTTTTTCGTTGTAATAACTAATTGCATTCATTATAGCAATTGCTTCATTTATTATACCGAGAAATCATAAATAAGCAAGAACACAATAAATACTAAGCGATTAAGAAATTACATTAATTAACGTCTGCACATGAGCTTAAAAGGATTAGTTTATTGTAGTTTTGACCTCGTCGTAAATATCGAACTTCATTTTCTAAAGAAGGTGTTTAAGGCCACATAATCAATGATCAGCGGAGAGAGTAAATTCTAATGAATACCCGAGGTGGAACAGTGATTCTCATCTAGAGACTTCCAATGGATAATTCCTTATTCGCGTGACATCACAGCATAGCTTATTATGAAGAAAGATTACCGTTTTAAACCCTGTTCGAAAATGAATGTAGCAAAGTTAATTTAATATGTTTCGGAACGTTTAAAAAATCTGGACTGTCGTGCCTATGATAGAGTGTTTAATACACTTTTTCAGAGATTAGAAGAGAATTTTTGAATATATTATAACCATCTCGTGTCGATAATATATATCGTATGTTCACCTTCTATACACGGTCGGATCATAAAGAAACCGGACTAACTTTTTTAATAAAATAAGAATATCATTTTATAAAACACAACGTTACTGTTTAATATTAATACAAGCCTATCTCATGTTTGTTTCGCTAAAAAGGATGTAATAGTTCGCTGAGAGTGATCGTACAATTATTGTTTCTGGTATTCTAGGCTGAAACCGCATCCTTTGTACTGATACCTTCTTAACCGACGTTTCGCGCACTGCAGGGGCCATCTTCAGGTTTGCTGCTACTGTTGCTACTCCATCATTACAGTTGATATTATTGAAATGCTTTAGGATTTCTTTGGATTCGCATAGTTTACGGTTAAAGTACTAGGTGATATGGAATAAGATCCAACCAGATTGCAATTGTGTTTGGTGCCCAGTTTTCAACCCATTTTCAGCAAGCGCAGTCCCGGTTACGCGCAGCGACCTAGTACAACTCTCGTGTTCAACAACATGAGTCTTTACCGAGCACTTTGTCTCGCCGATGTATACACTGTCACACGAGCATGGAATTCTGTAAGCAACAATGGGGCCAATAATGTGGTGTGGGTTTGAAAATATACTGGGTGTCCTGGAAATAAAATGACAACGTATGAAGAATAGAAAGACTAAATTATATAGAATATATACCCAAAATATTTTCCCAAAATTCCTTCTCACAAGCGAAAAAAATGACAAAGATATTTAAATAAATTTTGTTACGCCACTGTGCGACTGAATACATCATAAATACTATCGGAGACGATATCTTAAACCTGACCCAGAATAAACTTTTGTTATTGTCCATTTCGCTTTAAGTATCATTCTGTTGTCGATCATTAGGTATGTTCGAAACAATTTTTCGTTTAAACATAACAGATTGTAACTTAAATGCCGTAAAATACACATCTTACATATTTTTTAAATATATCAACTTTAAAACAATAAATTTTTAGCAATGCCGCCTTTGAATACAATGGGGGCATTCTGAATCCGATATTCACATTTTATGTTTCTTACTTCTAACAAAAAAAAGCATTCTCGTAATACACATGAAATTTTAGTATGATTAATAAAATGGGTTTGTAAATGAATGTAACGCACATCTTAACTTTTAATTATTTACTTACATGTATAGAACTTATCTTCCTACTACATTACATCTTCTTGATTATAACATTTCTTATATTGACCTTCGTTATTAACTTTTATAGTTTATCTTCGGTAACTTAACTTTTCCAGTCCTCTATATCGTCCAAATTAACCTCTGCGGACTCACCACAAATTGATTTAAAAGTTATATTGCGTCGCCGGCAGAAACTTTCTAACCATCCATTTGATGCTGCGAGATTTTCCATTTTTAAACTGCTTGCTGCCTTCAATGCTTTTTGTTTAAGTGGCGGCCAACATATTGGAATTGCTTGATTTCTGGCTATGGAAAATCACACTTTCCTCAACCATCTTTTTTAATTCACCTTTATTTTTCATCGTTAATTTGAATTTTTTCCAACCCCATATTTCTCGGCCAACTTTCGCGTCCTTAACACATACTTTTCACTTTCCGAGGTTATATTTATTTTGTTCTTTAGCGACAAATGTTTTCCTTTTAGCGACATACAGAATTAAGAACCTTTCGAATACGGAGACAACTTCAAACTAATCAAGTAACCGAAAGAACCTTTCACATACGGAGAGAATTTTAAACTAATCAATTAGCTGAAAGACCTCATTATTTGTAAATTTGTAGAAATGAAGGCGATCTATGTTTGCTCAAACGTAAACATGCACGTATTGCGCCCGCAATTTGCTTTCCGGGCGTGTTCGGGACTGAGATCGCATTCATTTCTACCCGTTTAATTTAATTATGTGTACATAATAGGAATACATAATTATGAGCAATTTCACGAAAATATTAAATAATATTGAGTATTTCCATCAATAAAGATACATCATAAATAGTCCGGCCGATATCGGCAGGTAAATTTCTATGAAGATATATTTGGCGGAGGTCGCGGAGATTGTGATTATTACTAGGAACCGGACACGAGAGGCCTATGACTCATCGCCCACGGGCGTACTATTGAAATTTTTTATTTTTAAAGAGTTTTTAATTTTATTTATATAATTGAAAAACAAACGGGTGGTGATCTATAATATACGAAATGCGTTTTTATTTCTTCATTTTGGAACTCAAGTTGAGTAAAGGAGTATTAATATTAATTAGCAATACTTTCGCAAGATTCTCTTCTATAAAATGAGTTCTCTTTGAATGGAATAAATCCTTGTAGATAGAAAACGTCCTTTCTATATCGCAAATGGTTATAGATGCATACTGTAAATATTCTCTTATTTCAGCGTATTTAGCAGTTGGATTTTGAGGCATTGTCCCCATACACAGTTGCTGCAATGTTATTAAATATGGATTTCTATTAAAAACTACGTCTAACTTTTGTCAAAGGCCACATCCGAAGTCCGAATTTGAGATTTTGATTTTCAAAACAAGTGATTAGTTTTGGAAAATTTGTTTGGCGAAGTGTTCCTGAAGAAAGTACAACTAATTTTTTAAATTTGGAATTTGTATTAGTTCCTTGCACTCAGAAATACTTCGAGCATCGTCATTTAAACATGTAACGAAATTTTGTAAACTATCGAAATTCTCTCCATAAAAACTAGTAGCTTCCTACCATGTTCCCTTCTAGTTATTACTGGAAAGGGAGGCAGTGACAAAGATGAAAGTCTTTCCCTGTAAAAAGTTACTCTCAATGGTGTTTTCTGAAAACTTCTTAAAAGCGGATACAAAGTCTATCAACTGCCGGAAAGGTTCTCTGATATATTCATAGATTCTGTGGAGAGCATGTGCTACACAAGTAGTATGCAGTATATTAAGATATGTTTCCTTTAATAGTCTGCCTGTTTTTAACATATATGCAGCACTGTCACTGGCAAGTAAAATTATTTTTTCTTTGTACCTGTCGTCCGAATGAAGCATTTGGTGCATATTCTCCTAAATGGTTTTAGCTACTGTTTCCGCTTCAACTATATTTATATTTTATTTCTATTACAGATGCGTTATAGGGAATAGTTGGATATAGTACACCAGCTACAACATTTACCACACAGCGTCCTAATATATCGGCAGTTTCGTCGGCACTTATCCATTGGTACTGATTTGAAAGATGCTTCTAATGCGTTCTACTGCTTTCGTGTAGCACTTGGAAACAAAATATTTGCGTAACAACAGTATATTTTTTGAGAAATATTTTGAAGGTGGAATTGTTAAGTTTATTTAATGGAATATTTGACGCCATTTAAGTTTCACAAAGTTCTTCGTTAAAATTGTCAAATGCCGACGGGTCTAATTTCTGTGTATGCTTTTTTTGACAATATTTTACAGACTTTGCAATAAATTTCGGAATCACTGGCAATGGACATATAATCAGTTTGAACCTTAATCCAACTCCCCATTGTTTCACGATGACAGTCTCGACGTTGTTCCATATCATATCTGAAAAAGTAACTTAAACAATGTTCCAGATCTAAATAAATGAAAATTAAAAATGTATGCGTAAGTTATTGAAACTTAATGAAATTCACTGGATACTTGCGTCGAAATTAAACAGGATCTATTACAAAAACTACGCAGTATGTTATTAACAGTTAAAACAATGAAAAAATAATCTAACTCGCCGTGCTTTTCGTAAGATAAATATCTTACGAAATGTAAACTAAAAAATAAAATAAATTATAAAAACTCCTTACGCTTCTATCTACGCCCATGAAGAAAGGAATTTAACTGTAATATTTAAGTAATTACGTCACAATTCAAAGACAAGAAACAGATGTGCGGTTATCCGAATGAATAGTGCTATTCAATAACTGCGTGTTGTACTTAGCGATGTTATAGACTATTTATATGGTCCAACGTAGTTTCGGCCTGGTGCGTCCTGTCTCTACTAATTATCGAAAAAGATATCCAGATTACGGAAAAAATATCGCCTGTTGTACAATTATGAGATTGTTACAAGTCGTCAGGTTAATTATTATCACATATATGCATTGTACTTTTGATCGTTAAATATAAGTTCGGTTTTATTCTCTTACATGAAATTAAAATCAATTTAGTACTCTATACTTGCATAACTATTCTACGAATCTATTGTATAGTGTAGACGGTAACACGCCGAACCACACCGCGTGGCGCGCCCAAGGTAGCATGACGCGACGTCCAACTGCCATTATCAACATTTTGGCACGTTCTCGGCACGAGTTATTCTAGGTCAATCGGGACAAAATTTTTACGGGATTTTTTTTATAATAAAGATTCATTCTGGGGTAGCACCTTTAAAATTGCGGATTTCAAAAATAAGGGCCGCTATAATCTACATCTGTGTTATATTCATAGCCAAACGAAACTTAGTTTGTGGATTGCCGCTATATTAGCAAGCTTCGAACTTAAGACTTTATTAAATTTGTATGTCTTATATGCTTAAGTGAATGCTTACTTCGGAACAAATGACATATATATGAATAGACATAAGAATGAAGTACTATTATAAATACTCTCGTATATCGAAAGTAAAGAAGGAAAAAATAAAACAAAATCAACAATCACGAGCAGAAATGGAAAAACAAGGACCGTTTTGGTATTTATTGTCTAACAGAGCGTAGTTAACATGTTACATAAAACGTTTAAGACGTACTCAAAAAAAAAAATTATTATGAGAGTAGGTACATTAAATATTCTGAAGCATTCAACCAACCAGTTTCTCTTTCGCCCATCCCTTGCCCTAAACTTCAAGAATCTCATTCTGGCATTCTGAAGAAGTTTTTTAATTTGTATAATCTTCCTCATTCTCATTCCTGAAACAATACTTACGGAGAGTTACCGCGAAGGATTTTCTAAAAACATTTTTTTAATTAAATTTCAAATGACAACAAGGTGCTCGGCACCCGTCAAAGTCTGCCCGCGATTAAAAAGTTGGCCTTCAGTAATATACGTGCAAATAAATTCAAATTTTGGCTTTTGTTTTCAAGCTATGCAATTAAATTTAAAATAGAGGTGAACTTTAGGGTATATGACAAAAGAAATTTGTCAAAAATTACAATAAAGATGTATACATAGTTAACAAAAAGAAGAATATTATTTTCGAAATGGGGATTTACTGGATCAGAATAATTGAAACATACATGAGTAGGTAAACCCCACCAGTTTTGTATAATACAAAGGTATTTTTAATAATATAAAATATTATTAAAAATCTGGTGTGAAGAACACAAATACAGGTTCACTATTAATATTTTTGTGAACGTGTCCGAACATATCCCTTCCCAGAGACGTAGATACGTATTTCACCTTTCTACAGGCTCATCGGTACGCCCCTGCTGGAGAAAGGATATCTTCAGACACATTCACAAAAAAGAACCACATCGCCACATCACAGAAATTACCCAGATCGAGCGTAGAAGTAAATTCAGCGCTGCCTGTTGACAGACAGCCGAAATACCTCGGCCCGTCCACATAACCAATGTGAAGCAACGACGCCCTTCCAAAGGTGGCACAGCTATCCCTCTAGAAACTGCATTTTGTTTGGGTCTTCACTCATACTACGGACTAACCGCATGTGTAATGTATCAGAATAATTGAAACATACATGAGTAGGTAAACCCCACCAGTTTTGTATAATACAATGGTATTTTTAATAATATAAAATATTATTAAAAATCTGGTGTGAAGAACACAAATACAGGTTCACTATTAATATTTTTGTGAACGTGTCCGTACATATCCCTCTCCAGAGACGTAGATACGTATTTCGCCTTTCTACAGGCTCATCGGTACGCTCCTGCTGGAGAAAGGATATCTTCAGACACATTCCCAAAAAAGAACCATTTTTTGGACGGTGTACTTAAACATTCATGTACTCGTAACTAACAATATCTGAAGAAATTCACCAAACACAAGGAAAAATTGCCAAAGATATTTCTGATTTTGACACAATGATACAGAATTATTGTATGACAACTAATGACATCTACGCTTGGAATTCGAGTGAATAAACTATTTTTCACTTAAAAATTAATCATAAGTTCTCACCATATTATCGCTTGCGATATCGCAATCATAATTCTGGTTGCGATTTTGACAACTAAATTGTCATCGTTAACAGTAGCAAAAGTCTCCTTTCTCCTCCTGATGATGACAACTTAGTTGACGAAAATTTCCCTTTTTTTGTTTGTACAGTTACATTAATAAAAAAGTTTACAACCTATAAGAGTCGATATTATTTAGGTCTAGGATCCTATTTTATCTGGTGTCCCACAGGGAAGCGTATTAGGCCCAATCTTATTTTTACTATATACGGCTGACACACCAACTACTAAGCTGATAACCGTAGCAACACATATGCTGACGATACAGCAATTCTTCCATTTCATGTTGATCCTGTTATGGCTTCAAGAAATCTTCAGGAAAACTTAGATAAAATCCAAAACTGGATTACGAAATGGCGTATGAAGGCCAACAAATCCAAATCTACACATGTTACAAGAAATGATAAATACCGTGACAAATCACCCAAATGTGCTAGCCAGAGACGGCTGAAATAGATCACACCTTCTGATCTAGGGACTAAATCTATATAATCACAAATACATAGTTATGTAGAACCAATTGGACAAAATGTATTTAGTTTTAGTAGCATGTAGATTGTTTCATTGGAAACAGCCTACTCAAGTTACTGTTGCAATATCAAACCAATGGATTGTTACTCTTATGTAGATTTCTAAATAAAGGGCCTTAAAAAGAAAAAAAATTAGGTCTATTTTGCCTTTTTACGCACACGTCTCGTTTATTAATAAAGCTAAGACTTGCGCATTTGTTTACTATTCGAATGTTTACTATATTTGTTGAAATATATAGACACTTCATATCCATTACTAGATGTTTATAAATATAAATTTGAAATGATTCTCGTGTCTTATATTCAATATACAAACAAATTACTGTATACTATTCAGCGTTAACAGTTTTTCGATCCTCTAAATGAATTGTTGCGATGTGTCCTATACGGCCGAAGAAATAAGCGATCATTTTCTTGAAAGTCTGGTATTCTTGGAAGTCTTGATATTATAGTTAATCACTAGATAATAGTTTAATTATTGACAAGAGTCGTTGCTAAATATTTTCTTGCTGAAAACCGCAAATAAGATTTCGCTAAAATATGTACATCTCAAATATAAATTGTGTCGGCAAGTTTAACGAAACAACCTACAAAATGTAGAAACTTAAAATTGCTTATTGAGACATATTGATTTAAAAAACCCACACAAATTGATTTTGGCTTCATTAAAATTTAACAAGACACACAAAAAAAAGGTGAATTGGAGAGGAAAGTGCAATCGTTTACATAACACTTTAAAAACACTTTCGCTGCGTAATCTAAAAACTCAGCGAGTCGCGCTGAATCGAAGGTCACTTCATAAACACGCAAAGTCGGTAAAGATATACTAGCCGCCGGATCTTTACAGAATTTCTTTTATTTATTTAAATTCTCCGTTGAATGTTATTGACCCTGTCATTTTCTATCGGTAACATATAATGAATAATTTATCAATTTCTTATGGAGGAATTTGCATGAAACCGCTTTGTAAATGAGTGTGAAAATGTTAAAAATCAATCTCGATTTATCGTGAATAATAACCCCCCTCAATGACATGGAAGTAACTAACACTTGGGGTTATATTTTCCCTGTTTGACGACAAAACACGTACGTCCGGATACACATGCTATTATTAGATATTCCTGGCGATTATTATAAATGGAGCGTAAATAATTTATAAACTAGCCTAAAATAAAGGTTTAGCTGTACTACCTTCAACGTAAAATTTGTAATAGCTACCTGTTTTGGCTTATTTTTCCGTGGTATTGTCTTCCGTTTATTTTTTTATGTAGCTTATATTCTATACCTGCATAATTAAAATATATTTCTCCTTTACTAAAACATAGATAAACTGTTTTTATCGATTAAATCCTATAGCAGATAGAACGTTAATTATGTGTAGGGTTTTATTGAACTCTGAATTAAATTTTTTAACAAACACAATACGTGAACTAATCAGCAGGGAGCGAACTCGAGCAATTGATGATTCATAGCCCATAGGCCTTGTGTTCGCATAGGCTTCTTTCTGTAAGCGATCCGTGAGTTTCGAACAATTTGATACTTGTGGTTAGCTGCATAAGTGGCCCATACCTACATATTGCCATGGATTTTTCCCCGAAGAAAGAAATTAAAAGAAACTATAAAAGACAATATATTTATGTACATTTTATTCCTGACGGATAATTATAAAGAGTTGATATTTTATATAAAAATTTATTATAATGTGTATTTTTGTCCACAACTGTAGAACGTACGGGTCTGTGGGATGTTTGCAGTTCGCGCCAATTTGGAAGTTAGGATAATATATATATATATATATATATATATATATATATATATATATATATATTGTAGCTGTTTTGATTTATATTTATGTTAGGTAGGGGTATCATGCTGTTTCCAGGATCTTCATGTTTTTAGAGATTTTGTAGTTTTTGTGCAGATAGGTCGTGTTTTATTTGCAATTGGATAGAACTTAATTTTATTCAATTTAAATTTTGGATAATTACGGTGTGTGTTTTTATTAGTGATTTGATGTGTTAAATTAATTCCCGAGTGGTTACGAGTCTTTAAACTTGTAATTTTTATTTAATTTAATAGACCTATCTGAGAAACTCATTTTAGTGAATTGGATACATTAATTAATGTATATATATTTTTCGTAATATAATTTAAGTATATAGAAGAGCTCAATAATTCAGTAATTTTAGTTTTGTAAAACTGTTGTTATCAGAGAAAATGTCAAGAAAAGTTATCAGATTGTTTTTTTTTGAGAGTGGTTTTTGTTCAAATAAAATATTTTAGAAGGATAGAAGGCGGGAAAACTTATTTTGCTTCATGTTACTTGTGCGCATGAATTTAATTTTGGTTGCGTGCGAAAATAGATAATTTTCTATTCTGACGTTTGATTTATGGGTTAACGTAATTGTTAACAACTGATAATTTTTGTTTATATTTAATTTATAAATTTTGTTCGCGGTCATTTAGATGAGTTTTTTTCGTTTCTACAGTCATTTAGTATCAAAATTTTTCTCACCAGCTGTTTCATTGTATATGTTTCAGTTCGACGTTATACTTTATAAAGTCGATTTTTTTAATTTTTTTATGGGATTAAAATAGTAAGGGGAAGATTCTTGTTTAAATTCCTAATACCTTGCGTTTTAATTTTTGGTGCGACGTACCCTACGTGGGTAGACCTGCAGATCAAAGAGCTCTAGGAAGGCGACCCGACTGACTTAGACCGGCAAAGCTACCGTGGATTGCGAACCTAAGTTAATAAAGCTATTAACATCAAAATCCACTGCAATATGCAGTTAATATGTATCTGTCAATGCACAATAGAGCGAATGTAAGAAACGGTTTGGAAACCGGACAACTACTGCTGAAACAAAAGTAATGCTGACATGCGAATTGCGTATCGAATTTTGAATAAGAATAATTTACAAAGAACAAAACTCAAAACTATGTATTTTCTGTGAAACATTGAAAGTGTAAAACATTACTATGAACAACTAAAATTTGTTCAAGGTGTTCTTGTGTTAAATTAGTTCTTTAAGATGGTAAAACGTCTTTAAAAATAGAAAATGTCCATTCCACATCACAACTGGTGATGGGTGCGTGATTAAAATGTTGCAAAAGTGCACCATACTCGAATGTATATATTTTTCAATCGGCTCTCTGCAGAATTGATATAGTACATTCAAATCTGGATTTCTGCTAAATATGGCATCAACTTTTTGTCTCAGCTTTTAGAAATATTTTTTTAAATGATGAAACTAACTTATCCACATTTGGAAAATGATCCCTGATGTATTCACATACTCTGTGTAGTGCATCTGCTGCACAGGTAACGTGTAGCATATTGGGATAAGATTACTTTAATAACTTCCCTATTTTTAACATATAAGCTACCGCATCAGTCAAAAATAATAGCATCTTGTCTTTTAGTTGTTATCCGATGACAAAATGTTATGAATATATTAACCAAGTACTTCTGCAACTATTTCACTATTTACGACTGGCAATATTTTAGTTGCAATTAAGTATGGTCGGTATGAATATGTCGGATGAAGAATACCAACAACTACATTTAACACATATCGTCCCATTACACCCTTTTTTTGTCTGCACATACCCAAAGCTCATGACCAGATAGGTTGGTTCGTATTTTTTCAATGGTTCTCAAGTAACATTTGGTAAGTGGTATTTACGTAAAGTAGATTCATCTGGTATATGTCGATCAGTATATTTTGTAAGAAACCTCTTGAGGACTGGATTCTTAAAGCTTTTTGAATGGGATATTGGTCGCCATGAAAGCTTCACACGTTAAGAGTGTCAGGTGAAGATGGACATATGTTATATATATGAGTTTCGATCATCTATCAAAACAACGTATTGTTGCAGAATGTGAGGCTGTTTCCGCAGACACATTTGAAGAAGTACGAGAAGAGTTTAAAAATAGGATATTTTACTGTCAGGAAGTAAATGGAGGTCACTTCGAGCAATTTCTTTAAGTACATACTGTTTCTTAAATCTGTATTTAATATCATACTGAATGGAATTTAAATTTTCATGTTTACTAATGAGCCATTAAAACTGCCTCAAACACAAACAAAATTAGTATCATTGAATAGGTTTTTTCGATACCTTTTAAAAGAGGTGTCGCTTGCCGTATATCTTGAGATTATATAAATATCTATATACAAGATTATTTTTTGACTTTTACGGTTGTTTAGTAACATATTTATTATTAGGAAAGACTCTTTAATAATTTTATTCAAGCAAGAAACTGGAAACATATACCAATGCAAGGCATTAGACAGATATAAAATATTTTAATCAATATCCTTTTATTTATTGTTTGAAGGTGTTGCATCTACAATAAATTTGTGCGTAAATACAGTGACAATGTGAAGAATGTGTTAAAATTATCTCAAGAGAACTATTTACATCATGCTTGATTTTACCAGCGAACAAAATTGTAAATAAATTTTTCTGCTTTCTACACGAAGCTTTCTTATGTTGGCCAAATAACGACGTCTACATAAGAAAAAATAATTTCGTTCAATTAATATGTTTCGTGTGCTTTTTTTCCACTTTAATCATAGCTTCTTTAGAATTCTCTAAAGTGATGTTCTTTTTATAGGAGGTATATCCTCTAATAACCTACCATATTTGTGCAAGTTGGTAACTAATTTTTTAAGAAAAATTAATGCTCGTTCCTTCTAATAGTACTTTTTGATGTTTCGTCCAATTTATTGTATGCAACTTCGTTTTCTTAAAGGATTTTGTGAAACTCCAGATATTTAAATTTATTTGAGTGTCAACAACAGCATACCTGCTAATCCCTACTTCTTGACGAGCAGCAGTTGTTTTGGACATATTAGTTTTGTACTTTAAAATACACATTACAGGCCATCTGCCTCTGTCCCTTCTTAAAATTTCCTTTTAAGATTTTTTTATTGATCTGGTAAAGCTGCGTCATCCGTGCCCTTAAGCGTTTGTGATTATGTAAATGAAAAATTAATAATAGTAATAAAATATCTTCTGAAAATAAGTATTTTACTTTATGATCTCTATAATTAACTGTTTTTAAAGAATATTAATAATAAATAGCGCAATAAACAACTAAATACGAAAGTTGATAGTACTGAGCAGTACTAACAGCGACTGACAAAATAAAATTCTTGATTTTTCCCGCGTAAATTTTACGTCCTATATTTTACAATAGTCAATTCTTATTTGAAATGAACCATAGGTAAAAATGATGATGCTGTAGCCGGTCTTCGTGAAGTCAAACTACTTTCCTCAAGTCTTAGCCTAATTGTTCTTTCACTTCTTGAACCCGTCGCACTGTTTGCAAGCGATGTTGAAGTTGAACTGTTGTTATTCTGTGATCCCTTAATGCAGGGATGCACAGACTTATAGGGAACAGGGGTCACTTGGGAAAATTATAAGTCAAGGACGGGCCACTACAAAGAATAGTTAACACAAATATTTTTATTTTTAAATAGTATGAATTACTACAAATGATAAAAATAAAAGAACATTTAAAAATGTTTGTTGTAATTATGTAATCGTAATGTAATCTAATTATTACAATGTATTATTTCATGTTTTATTATTTTGATGCATGACATTGCATTGACCTAACAATTTTGTTTATCTTTAGCTCCACATTACTTGTCGCCACACGTAAAATTGCTTCCAGATTTTCATTTGCCAGACGGTTTCGATTTTTTGTTTTGTTAAGTTTCATCACTTAAAACGTTTGCTCACAAATATACGTCGATTCAAATAAGCTTGCGCATTTCAATGCATTTATTCGCAACTCTTTATAAGCGGTTTTATCAATCTAACGGTAAAAGTTGAGTAAATTACCTTCATTAAACTTGTTTCGTAAATTATCATCATTTTGCATGTCTATCAATTCCAGCTGTATTGATTCCGGTGCATTTTCGGGTGAAATGTTGAAAGGATTGCTGAAAATGTCTAATAGAGGTTTAACTTTTTTGAAGTCTAGAAAACGATCATGAAAAGCTTGTATTAAAAATCAATTTTTTCAACATAAGCGAAATTGACATCAGTTTTATTGAATTTCTCCATAATTTTTTTGTAGTTCGGAAAATGGCTGTAATTGGCTGAATTTATTTGGGTCCTGAAAAGACTTAATTTGCATTGAAAGGACGAAACATGAGAATATAACTACGAAATCAATTGATCTTTGCCTTGAAGCGCGTATTTAAGACATTCATGAAACAAGAAACGCTAAGTCACACAGCCAATCAGGGTTGTCGAGTTCGGAGACGTCCTTTTTCTTTCCCGCCAGAAATATTTTGATTTCTTCAATCAAGTTAAGAAACCGCTCTAGTGACAACACACGACTTAGCCACCTTACTTCAGTGTAAAACAGGAGATCACCACATTCGCTTTCAATATCCTCGAGAAATTGTGTGAATTGTCGGTGATTGAGACCTCGTGATTTTATAAAGTTTACAGTAGGTACTACAACTTTCATCACATTTTCAAATCCCAATAATTTTGAACAGAGGGCCTCTTGATGTATAATGCAATGAAACTGCGTTAATTCCTTGGTATCTATGTTTTTAGTTTGTAAATACTCTTTTAACATAGTTATTATCCCAAATTTATTTCCAACTATTGAAGGTGCTCCGTCAGTCGTAATTCCAGATAATTTCGTTAAATCCAAATCCATTATAGAACATATTTCCAGAAGAGCTTTGAGCATGTCACTCAGTCCCCTTGGTTTTACTTTTCAACGTACTCATACAAATCAGTTCTTCACTCACTTCAAAATTTTGCGTGACACCTCGTAAAAATATTAAGAGTTGAGCAGTGGAACTTATCTGTAGATTCGCCGAGTGCTATAGAAAAATACTCAAAACTTTTCGATTTCGTAGCTAATTGCTCTTCTATATTAGCTGCTAATGTGGTAAGTCTTCTTTGAACAGTCATCCGATTTAGTTGAATTTTCTCAAACCTCTTAGCATCTATCGGACACATTTTTTTTGCGGCGATATCTAAACACTGCTTAACAAACTCACCATTTTTAAAAGGCCGACAAGTTTTCGCTATTATTCGAGATATTTCAAAGCTAACTTCAGTAGCTGTTTCAGCATCTTGAATTGGTTTTGTAAACATAGATTTCTGGCCTATTAGTTCCCTTTGTAAAGTGGAAGTTTTCTGCCGATTTGTTCGATTTTCGCCGGTTAATTTGGTAAAAGTATGATGCTGGGTTTCATAATGCCTTTTCACATTATATTCCTTCGGAATAGAAACACTACTCTTGCATATTAAACAGACACTTTTGTTATGCCATGAAATAGAAAAGTATTTTTCGGTCCAAATATCTTGAAACTGTCGATTTTCATCTTCAACCTTACGACTACGTTTTTTACTGGGGCCTGGTTTATCCATATCAAAATTGATATTATATTGTTACGTAGGTAGATGCCAAGTTCGAACGACGAAATATTTATTCTTCACAGATTACAATTCAAACAATATAACGTTCGCTTGTCCGTAGTTAAAACTTAACTGCCCCGATAGCGGGCGGTGCGTTGTATTTATACGAGTCACCTAACATCTAGAACCTACCACTTTGTTCGGGGATAATACCGACGTGTTTCGCGAATCTTTGAAAAATTTAGTTGGTGCGACAGATTTCTAGTCTCGTAACAATATGCTTGGAACGACGAGGAGCATACCTGTCCTACGTAGTAAACCTGAACAAGAAAGTAGTAGGTACTTAAAGATACATATCTTACTAACTATTACAAAAGTTAGAATAAAATAAAAAGTTAATAAATATTGATTTGAATGGATTTTTACCTACTTTTGTAGTTTTTCGAATAATTTTTAAAATTCGTTGGCGGGCCGCATAAATATCGACAGTGGGCTGCATGCGGCCCGCGGGCCGCGGTATGTGCATCACTGCCTTAATGTATACAATACCATAAAATAATCACCAACTGTATTTGTTCTTCGTCCTACAGATCCTACTCTTTCGAATGTGCCAGTCTCTAGAAACCGATTCGAAGCATCCTGAACGGTAGTGCGAAGTATGGAACACGTAACTCGGAATACGACCATCTTCGATTAATGGTCAAACTGTCGTCCAAACTGGGGTCCATAAACAACGAAGTATTAAACCTACTTGGATTTTTCATAAATAAAAACTAAAAAACGCCGACTAGTATAATAACAATGTTGATTTCAAAAAATATGTAGGTGACTTTTATAAAAAAAGGTCAATAGTTTAAAATTAAAATGTGGGGCAAGTATTGCATTAGACTAATCAATAGAGCAGACCAATTTCCGTGCGCGCCATGAGCGCCGGTATGGGAGTGTAATTCGTAATATATTAGAATATGAGATAGAATAGGGACGCAACATGAGCTTGTTACCGATATAAGTATAGAAGTAGAGACATTTATTCTATCAGAAATAATTAAATATACATTTGGTTTTCTGCTATTAAAGTAATATGCATAAACACACGAAATATAAGAATAGTACATATTATAGCAGCGTTGTATGTACCTATAAATAAAATGGAAAATGTATGAAATCAGTGATTGTGTGCACGACAGAGGATTTAAAAAACACTTACCGTTTTAAGCGTCTTCCAAGGATTGACAAACTGGAGAAACTAGATTGTATATTTTCAACATCAGGTGCGTTTCTAAGGTTATTTCTAAAAAACAAGTCCGCCGTGAGGAAAAAATATGTTTATATTCGGAAAACGAGCGTTCTATATCTAGTGATGTTATATTCGCATAATCAAAATACTTTTTTAAGCAACTTAACGCATCTGTAGACGTGCCCTCACAAATACGTATTAAGGTCTCAAAATCTGCATTTCTATCTAAAACACTTTCAAATTTAATTAGAACACTTTCACTTATTGCGTCTTCTACAGCGCACTATTGTGCGTGAACATCTTTAACGATTTGCAGTGATTTCTCTAACGACAGCGACGAATTTTCTAATTTTGTTATTGCTTCTTCTAGTCCCAAGTAATTCTCACGAATACTTTGTAAATCCATTTTAATCTGGGCATCTTGAAATTTTTTCTGGCTTATATTGATAGCTGCATTTTCTTTCGGATCAAATGATGAAACCACGTCCTTAATTTTTTCAAAATGTTCATGATAGTAAAACCCCGACCCGTAACCATCTACCTCAACGTGTCAGAATCGGCTGTGGTGGCTCAGGGGTATGGGGCACAATTCGTGAAATTTCCGAATACGTTTTGGATATTTCAGGAATACTGCCTTTGTACTCGATATTTAAGCATCTACCTCTGGATAACATCTAGGAACCTGTTCTGACACAAGGTGTAGAGCATGGAGTTTACAAGTAATATGTAACAGTTAGGACAATATTTTCTAAGAGACTGACCTACAGAACACATGGTTGCGGCACCATCGGTCATAAACATTAATACTTGGTCCTTCGAAAGTTTAAATTTTTCCAAAGTATCTAATAGCACCTCTGAATTTATCGGCATTACATTGTTCTAGTCGTCTGGATGCTAGTAAAATTGAAGACATTAGTTGATGTGGTTCCATATTACGCGCCATCACATTAACTACAGATTGTTTTTTGCTGTCAGTTGTTTCGTCCACACATAACCACAGTTTTTTATTTTTCAGTTCGGCTTTGATTTTATTATCAACCTGTTTACGCACAGATGGTAAATTCCTTCGTAACAAAATGAAATAAATGAATCATTACTTAACAAGGTAAACGGCAGTGTACACACAATCATAGTTACACATAGTTCATATATAAACTGTTGTCGATTAATTTAGTTATTATTGTGCTTCGAACTGCTTACGTCTTCTTTACAATGTGTTTTTGACCAACACATTAGATACGTATTGCACACTAAACATTTAATTTTTGAGCCTTCGTATATTACGTCCGGGAAATCCATAATAAACTTATTCACTTCGTCTGACAACGGTCGTTTTCTAGATTTATGTGTCGACGACATTTTATTACGTATGCTTATACTTACATGCGGTCTAAGCAAGTACCAAACACATACTGAATGATTTTTATTGGTTCTAATGCAATACAATCATCCTCACATCGGCGCACATGGCGCGCACGGAAATTGGTCTGCTCTACTAATCAATATGAAGATTTGCCAATAGAAATATAACAATTTAGATCCTTGTTTAGATGGAAAGAAATGAAATTTGTGGGGCTTTAGTATATATCTCAGGGTGGCCGGTTTTCTTTTTTGCAGCTCAGTGTATTATAGATTCGCTTAATATCTTTTACTACCGCTTTTTTTAATTTTTCAAACAAAAGCAAGTAATCGAAGATAGAATAAATGCAGTTTGCAAATCACAATCGCATAATACCAATATTTTTTGCTTTTACGCAATTCGCAATTATTAATGCGAACTCCGCAATAGAAATGAGTAATCCGCAAATAGCAGATAACACATCAAATCCACCGTTGAAAGCCTAATAGTCTACATCCCATGTTAATCACAACGGTAACATAAAATATCTGCGTTGACCTGAAAGTCGGGACCTGCCGCCGATTAAAATGTCATATTTAACGCATAACAGTTTGCTACACGGTTCTGCAATTATTTTTTCAGTTTTAGGTATTCTGAAAAAAAAATTCTAAGATAATAACGAAGCTATGATATGCGTTTACATTATTCCAATCATTCATAAATAAAAATAAAAGTTTAAGTCAATCTCAGACTATTATCTATTCCATCGGTTGAAAAAAAGCTTAAAAGGACGTAAATTTTTATGTAATGAAGATGTAAAGAAGCTGTGGAGTAGTGGTTTGCAGATCAAGAAGAATTATTTGTTTAGAAGGGTTAGAGTTGCAGGATAGCTGTATTAAGTGTATCAATTTAAGAGGAAACTATGTTAAATAATAAAATATTCTATATTCAACTTTAAATTCTTTCAATAGTAAGCTAAGAATATATCAATACCCCCTCGTATATACTAAACCCCTGTATTTTAATATCTGGAATTATTTAAAGCACTAAACCTTTGTTATCGTATTTACCCAAACATAAAACGTTTTCTTTTTTCAATAAAATTTAAGACGTCAATTGAAGAGCCGAGTTTATCTTCAATCGTAGTCATAATAACCCCTCGAATCAACCCATAATTTCGTTGTAATTCCAAAAAGGCTTTATCTGTTCAAGGGCGCTCGTCTTTGATAAATGTTGATGCATCTTTTATGTCGGACCTAAGCGGGGAATTATTGTTCTGTTCGCCAGTCAATAGACTAAGTCAAGGTCATTAAGTATTGAAAGAAATTTTACTACTGTCTAAGAAAGCCAATTAAACCTTTGAAATCAGTGCGAAATTCTTTCAGACAAATACACACCGCTGCAAAATTAAGAGATCATACATTTGGGTGGAGGGGGGAATTCTAAATTTCTATAAATAATTTTTGTCAACGAAATAACTTTTTTAATCGTGTCTTATTATTGTATCAGCAAGTATGCGTAATAATGTATTATTTAACTATAATTCAAAGTACGAATTAAGTACTATAGCACATTTTCCGACTTTTTATCTTTTTTTTTAATAAATCAACAAAAAAAAGTTAGGAATGTTAACAATATGAATCACCGTCAGCATCATAATCATTTAACGATAACCAACATTGTTAAATTGGTGACTCTTGTCAAAGAGGGCCATTCCCAAAGAGAGGTTGCTGCAAGATTTAACGTGTCACAAAGTGTAGTGAGCAGGGCATGGACTAGGTACCAGGAGATATTCGATTATGGTGGAAGACCTGAACAAGGCTGGAAAAAGGAAAACAAATCCAATCGAAGATCGCGTTATACGTTAACCCGCTAAAAGAAAAAAGGTTTGCAGTTCAAGGGAATCAATAATAAATAAAACAAGACCTTCAGCTGGATACTGGTAATGTTGTTAGCGCTGATACAGTAAGAAGAATATTAAAGGGCATAGGTTTGAAACCTAGTAGACCTGCCACGGGTTCCACTTTGACAACTGCTCACAAGGGAGATAGACTAGAATTTGCTCGGCAACATATTCGTTGAACTATTGAAGAATGGAGACATGCGTTATCCATTGACGAGGAAAAGCTTTACCCCTTTACCAATGATAGATAGCAAAGGGTTTGGAGAATACTTGGGGAGCGATTTGTCAGAGGAATCGACAGATGTGCTGGAGGGTCTGTCATGGTATGGGGAGGTATAAGTTTGGATGAACGTACGAATCTTGTAGTAGTAATCCAAGGCACTATGCATTACGGTATAGAGATGAAGTTGTCATCTCTATTGTCGAACCTTTTGCAGCTCTTCACGGACCAGAGTTCATTTTAATGCAAAATAACGATCGCTCGTATATAGCGCATATCGTAACGGACGAGCCTATGTCGCGAATATCAATGTTTTAAACTAGCCAGCACGAAGTTCGTATCTAAATCCTATAGAGCATTTATGGGATAATATTGGTAGAAAGGTTCAAGCGCATGCGAGTCCTCCTAGAACCCTAGCAAAGAGGTGGCCATACCATTAATCGATTTTAAAAAGTTTTAAATTTTCCTGTTTCTTTGCAATTTTCTTTGTTAATGTTTAAATTTTTATAATACTCCTAGAATTATTATCTAATAACTATTAAAAGCATAATCATACATCGATAATTATATGTAAGTATAGAAGAATGCAATTAAAGGTAAACGAAAACATTATAGTTTTGATCCCTTACTTTAAGAAAATGTTATCGCCTACAAATTCATTTGTGCAATATTAGAAAAGCAGAAAAGCATATATTACATGCCATTAATAATACGGTAGTCAAAATATACAAGAGTCATTTAGCTGGTAAGGTGACCATATTTTATTTATCAGCATAATTCCCAACCAATTCTATATACACTTTGGCCAACAACTTTTAATTTTTTAAAGCATGTAAAAAGTTATCGTTCGAAAACTCGTCAAAATAGGCATTCGTTACGCCTCAGCTCCTCATTTATCCCGAATTTATTTCAACCATTCTTTAGATTGAACTTGCTGCAAATGAGAATTAATGACTATTAAATCTCATTTCTACATGCAAATGTCGCCTAATGTGTTACGTCAATTACTACAATTTGACAAACTAAGTTTGTACCAGTATGCAGAACGCAACACGTCGCGACATCAACCTTCCTGGTTGTTAAGATAATTAAAATTCCCTGAAAAGCCACATCTATCCCTGGAGCGTGTGGATGCATTTCTCTCTTATTGGAGCTCGTCAAGACACGGTATCCTGGAGACAGACATGTAGCTTTCCATAAGCAGTAGTCAAATTTTTCCGATGGGGTTAATTATTGGGATTTTCAATAAGGACATAATAATTTTGTATTTAAATACCAACGCACCCTTAATTTTTGTTTATGATCTGTCAATGTCAAAACATCATTCAAGGTTTATCATGGTGAAGTTCACAAACAAGGTACGTTTGGAAATTATTAAAAATTACTACCGAAATTCTGAGTCGGTAATCGCAACTTTATTAGCGCTTACTCCAATTTTCGGTCATAATAATCGTTCCACCAGACAGGCTGTGCGTGCTATAGTGGATAAATTCGAGTCGACATATTCGCTATTGAATGTTCCTGTGCCAGTGAGACAACGCACCCGTCGAAGTACCGAAAATATCGCAGCCCTAAGTGCTTCAATTCAAAATGACGTTCATATGAATTGGAAATCTCTCAGTCCACATTGTGTCGAATTTTGCTTACTCTTTATGAGATCAAATTTACTCAAGAAGTGAAGCCTCCTCCTGATCATTTGAAGCGCTGAAACTTCTCCGATTGGGCTCTGTAAAAGTTTGAAGAAAATCCTGAATTTCATCGAAAAATCATCTTCAGCGATGAAGCTCGTTTTTGGGATAATGGCTTTGTCAATAAGCAAAATATGCATTATTAGACAGCAGCAAACCCACATATGCTTCAAGAGACTCCATTGCATCCACAAAAAATTACTGCTAAATTTAATCGAAAAATCATCTTCAGCGATGAAGCTCGTTTTTGGGTTAATGGCTTTGCCAGTAAGCAAAATATGTATTACAAGACAGCAACAAACCCACATACGCTTCAAGAGACTCCATTGCATCCACAAAAAAATGACCGCTGAATTTCATCGAAAAATCATCTTCAGCGATGAAGCTCGTTTTTGGGTTAATGGCTTTGTCAATAAGCAAAATATGTATTACAAGACAGCAACAAACCCACATACGCTTCAAGAGACTCCATTGCATCCACAAAAAATGACCGCGTGGTGTATATTTCATGCCGGAGGTGTGATTGGACAGTATCTTTTCGTCGATGTAAATAATCGCCATGTCACGGTCAATGGAGTTTGCTATCGTGTCATGCTGGAAGAAAAGTGAATCTAGATTACTTTGAAATTTTGATAGAATAAGACGCATATATATTTGTATGTGTTTGTTGTTCCGTAAACGTAAATCCAAATATATTTTGTAATGTCAATCACAAATATCAGTTAGTGCATAAAATAATCGTGCGTCGATTCTGGTTTAAATAAATTGCTTCTCAGTTTTAAAATGGCTTTCACTTTAGAACATATTTTTTTTTTAGTCCAGGCTTATTTTCGAAGTGGTAATAAAATTGATGGTTTATGGGTTTATTCAGTTCAACATTGCATGGTATAATTTCAAGTTGAGTTTCCACATTTGGTAATAGATAATATACAATTTAAGAATATTTTGGATAGAACCTTAAAACTTTTTTCTGAAACTGGTAATCTCTTAAGAAAATCAGGCAGCGGAGCAGTTAAGAAACGTACACCTCAAGTTGTCAATCGTGTTGAAGAAATAATGGAAAATGAACCACAAACATTTATTCGACATTTGAGTCAACAAATAAACATTTCTGTTGGTACAACTCACAAGTTATTAAAAAAAGATATGCAACTTTATCCATACCGTGTCACAGCACTACAAGAATTGTTAGAAATTGATTACCCACGTAGACTACAGTTTTGTAATTGATTTGTAAATATGAACAATAATGGAGGACTTTCGCAAAGGGTCATCTTTACTTATGAAGTATGGTTTTACAGAACGGGATACCTAAATTCACAAAATACAAGAATTTGGAGTAGTGAAAATTCTCATGTAATTAATGAAGAATCGCTACATCCAGAGAAAATTGGTGTTTGGGCAGCGATAAGCCAAAGGCGAATCATTGGACCAATATTTTTTTAGGGAACGTTAACTGCTCAAAGGTACCGTACGGAAATTTTACAATCAGTTGCATGATGATGAACTACAAAATGCATATTTCCAACAAGACGGAGCTTCTTGTCACTATACTGCAGAATCTTTGGATTATTTAAGTGAAGTTTTTGATGAGCGTATAATTAGTCGAAATACTGAAATTGCCTGGCCTGCACGTTCATGCGATTTAACACCTTACGACTTCTTTTTGTGGTCTTATCTAAAAAATAACATATTTCGAACACCTATATTGAATTTGAATGATATGCTACAGAGAATCGAACAGAAATGCATGGAAATTAATAACAATCCAGTATTCTGCAACATGAATATCATCAGAAATTTTGAAAGGAGGATTTTAAAGTGCATTGATCTTGAAGGACAACATTTTCAACATTTGTTATAGTTTTCAATAAATAGCTATTATTTGTTATTTATTTGTATGTATGAAACTGTCAAAATATACGACTTCGTAGTAAATTTTAATTTACGACATACTTCAAAATGTTCTCAGTAAATCACATGCTACTAGATTGACTTTCCAAATGAACACTTGTTATTAAAAAATAAATTTTGTTTTGCTTCGAAATACATGTTTTTGTTTAAAAGGTCGGAAACATTTCAAATATCTCTTGTCTGTAATTTGACAAAGAATGATTTCGTATAGAGATTAGTAATGAAAAAAGAAAGGAAACTTTCTATTTCATTAAATGCTCTTCTATATTTACATATTTTACAGAATTATCAGTCACGTATATTAATTATCTATTCATAATTTTGCCCAAATCAGTTACGTTACAATAACATAACAGTATCTGCGTATTGCAGGTGTAATTTAAATATTTGGTTCCTATGTTAATTTTATGTAAATGTATATGTGATTTCCGCAGTTCAAAAGAACATATTAACGAGTAAAATTTGGAAAGATACATGTTCTGTAAGGTTATTAGAGGTGATAAAATTTATACCATAGTGTAATATACTGAAAAATATTAAAATTTATTCGAACAAGGAAACGTTATATTATTGGTGAAAGTGTTATTTAATAAATATTTCTTTTAATTTAAACACGTCTACAAGATGTATTGATTAATTTTATAGCACTCTCAATTTTTAGATACCTTCACAAAAATTTTACAATGTAAATTATACTTCTAGAAAAAATATTTTTTAAAAAATCACTTATTTAAAAATTAGCAATTATCACAATAACTCCAAATTAATATTCAAATACTTGCATCATAAATTTGAATAAAATATTCCGTCATCTGGCAGTTGAATTACATATTAAACTTGATATACAGAAGAACACAGAGTTCCTATGATCAGGAGAACACACTCGGAAATGTTCACGAGAAAATTAATAGGGATGCTCCCTCTCGACTAGATATAGTTGAGTGTTGATATTCAAGTTAACATGATCTCTATTTAAAATATAGAAAAATATAATTTTGACGAATTTGCAATTTCATTACGATCATTAACGGCTTTTTTCCTTGAATGTGGATTAATTCAAATACTGATCTAGCTTTGTAATTTTTCTGTGTTTGGAAAATTTTAATAACATCGTTGTAATTGATCAATAGTAATAGTAAATTAAGATTTTGTTGTTATTATTTATTAACATTCTATTTAATTAATTGATAAGGGAGACACTTGTTGAAACTCCATAACTATGATAGTTACGTCCTCCTTTCATCCTTTAAAACACAAATTAGCCGCGTATGAATCTATTATACATAGACTTTCACATATACCCCTTAATAAAAACAATTTCAACATAGAATTAAACAGAATACACACTATTGCTAAAAATAATGGATATTCATACAATATTATCAATAGAATCCTCCAACACAAACAAAAAATACTTACCCGCTCTTTAATATACCCTAAACAATTAAAAGATGTAGTATATTATTCTTCCTTAACGTATATCGGGAAAACTTCAGACATAATTAGTAATCTTATCAAGAAAGCCACTAATACTACCGTAGCGTACAAAACCAATAATACAGTTGGTAGTTTTTTAAAAAACAATAAGGACAAAACGGATAAAAAAGTTGTTTCAGGCATCTATAAGTTAACTTGTGAGTGTAATATGTCATATATTGGTCAAACAGGACGAACATTCACTCAAAGGATATCCGAACATCAAAATAGTTATAGAAATAATAAATCAGATTCAACTTTTGCTAATCATTGTATAGAGAATAACCACAACTTTAATACGAACTTCAAAATTCTTCATATTCAAGATAAAAGTAAAAAACTAGATTTGCTAGAATCATTAGAAATTTCTAGATATAAGAAATTAGGGTTAGTATTAAACGACCAAACAGAAATTTGTAATTCCCCCCTACTTTCATTAAATTTATAATTATCAGGCTTTGTATATATACCTTGTACATTTGTAAATTCACCATTTATTCATCCACCTGATGAAGTCACAGTGTGATGAAACGATATTGTAGTGGAAAGTTAGATTAAATTATTTGAAACTATCATAACATTCTATTTAGTTCTGTAATTGTTTTGTATAATTCTTTGCCAGAAAGAATTTTAATACTCTCAATTTTTGTAATTTGCAGGTAGCAACGTTATAGATCAATGTTCAATAGTAGACCATTACGTACATTCTCTATTTGCCCGCTTTGTGTTTTCCGTTTTGATAGGTTGATCGCTAGTTACGTCAACATCTTTGACAGTTGGAGAATTTTTGCTGTTATTTGACTGTCAATTTCTCTTAAATAAAACGTGTTTTGATATTTGTACTTTCGTTAGCTATGTCTGCAATGGGCACATCCTCGCAATAGTTCCGTATCCTGGCCTTTATCTAAAGCAACAGAACTAAAGGGACACCACAAAGAATTCAAAAATAATATATAAAATCATATGTAAATGAGATATCGAATATTATTTATAAATGTCACTTTGGTAGTCAATCTCGAAACTCTATTCTTTCACAAAAAACCGAGCGAAAAACCAAACATTCTCAAGACGAGAACTTACTGTTCATCAAAGTGTCATTTAAAAAGATACCACATACGCCGATTATACATATTTATTCATTATATGTAGTTAAATCTTTCTATTTTTCATACGTTGTCTTTTTATTTCAAGGACAGCCTGTATATTACCTTTAATAACGCTCTGCGAACAATCTCGCAGCTCTAACAGCGTTACCATTGTAGTAACCATACAAAAAGACCATATCAGCATATTCTTGATTCGTAAACTGAAATGGCAATTTTAGAAATGTCAAGACAGACACAAACTTCTGTCTGAGTTTTGTCACAAGGAACTACTTGATTCTGATATAGCGCAACTTTGACCAGGCATTTCTCAAACCCATGTTTAAAACAAGTTTTCTTGTTTTTGACCAAGGAATAACTATACAAAAACAGCGAACACTTCGTCGAACGCCTGTATAGTACAATTTAGTGATTAAGTAACAAGCACATAGAGCACATTTGCAAATGCACAGCAATTGTTATTAATATTATCGTCGTAGTGTCGTAATTGCATATTATTTGTAGAGGAGGGAAGTCTGATCAACTCACGTAAATGCATTTTCCTCAATTGAATTTTATTTGATTTTTGCTTCATTTTATTTTGTTCAACATTATATTTAGAGTAAACTCCGGTAAGTGTGTACGTGTTTTTAAAAAGTTTACTTTCGGGAGTTGTGTTTCTTAAATTATTCGTCCGAAATTAACCAACTTTTGGCAGCAGGTGACCTAACAATCTGTGTTCTTAATGTTGTAAAGTTAACTTATTCCAAATAATACACACAAAGTAAATATCGCTTTCTACATTTTAATTAATTAATTGAATTAAGTAATTGAATTAATATTCAAATACTTGCATCATAAATTTGAATAAAATATTCCGTCATCTGGCAGTTGAATTACATACTAACCTTGATATACAGAAGAACAGAGTTCCTATGATCAGGAGAACATACTCGGAAATGTCCACGAGAAAATTAATAGGGATGCTCCCTCTCGACTAGATACGTCGTAGTGTCGTAATTGTAATTATTCGTAGAGGAGGGAAGTCTGATCAACTCGCGTAAATGCATTTTCCTCAATTGAATTTTATTTGATTTTTGCTTCATTTTATTTTATTAAAAATCTGGTGTGAAGAACACAAATACAGGTTCACTATTAATATTTTTGTGAACGTGTCCGAACATATGCCTCCCTAGAGGCGTAGATACGTATTTCGCCTTTCTACAGGCTCATCGGTACGCCCTGCTGAAGATAGGATATCTTCAGACACATTCACAAAAAAGAACCACATCGCCACATTACAGAACTTATCCAGACCGAGCGTAGAAGTAAATTCAGCGCTGCCTGTTGTCAGATAGCCGGAGTACCTCGCCCCGTCCACATAACCAATGTGAAGTAACGACGCCCTTACAAAGGTGACACAGCCATCTCTCTAGAAAGTGCATTTTGTTTGTGTCTTCACTCGCATCATTTTATTTTGTTCAACATTATATTTAGAGTAAACTCAGGTAAGGGTGTACGTGTTTTTAAAAAGTTGACTTTCGGTAGTTATATTTCTTAAATTATTCGTCCTAATTTAACCAACTTTTGGCAGCAGGTGACCTAACAATCTGTGTTCTTAATGTTGTAAATTTAACTGATTCCAAATAATACACACAAAGTAAATATCGCTTTCTACATTTTACGACGCTAATTATTCGAATTTTTTTTAATAGAAAAAATTCGCCATTAAGTAGGTATCGATCCCACGTCCATGGTTTGCCGGACCATTGCTTTAACCACTAAGCTATTAAGGACTGTGATTTCGAATCATTGTGGAAAGGCCTTAAGTTACATTAAGGAAACAGATGTATATTTCGCCCGTAGTGGGCAGTTGTTGCAAATTTATTGCATTTTTGCGAAGTAATATGAATGTAAATATCTACAATTTATGACGCTAATTATTCAATTTCTTTTATATAAAATATTCGCCCTGAAGCAGAATCCGAACCCATGTCTATGGTTTGCCGGGCCATTGCTTTAACCACTAAGCTATTACGGACTCTGATTTCGAATCATTGTGGAAAGGCCTTACGTCACAGTAAGGAAACAGATGTATATTTCGCTCGTAGTCGGCAGTTTTTGCAAATTTATTTCGGCCGTAGTCGGCCGTATTACAAACACGAGCTTTCATATTGGTGCCGGGGCCGCTTATTACTAACTAGCTGTGCATCTGAGGCGACATTTATGACTAACAAGCGCTCTGGTTAGCCAGCTCCTGTGTAGTAATAATAATTAAATTATTCTATATTAAATAATTGTGGTGCTACTGAAGCTGCATCAAAGGGCCAGGACGTGTGTGATACTGCTTGAATATATTACCACTTACTCACTAAATAAAACACAGGAGCGTTGTCCTTAAAGTTCGTATTTATTATTTACATAAAAGAAATTGAGCCTGATATATTTAAAAGTAATTAAGTAAGAGTAATATACGCAAGGAGCGGTAAATAAGTAATTAAAACATTAACACAAATATAAACTGAAACGAACTTTAAATTGGGCAGTAAATTAAATGTTAATTAATTCCTCTGTATCGAACAATACATAGTTACCTGTTGAAGCGTATGTTTGCCGATCACGAAGTCTGCGAAGATATACTTGGACAAGTATGGAGAGCCTTCTAGTTGCGGAGACGCAAAGGACGTGCATCATCGCCGGTACTTGAACAGTACGGCGGGTAAGATGTTTAACTTACGGAGGTTCTAAGCAGAAGACTGAGAATTTTGTGTAGATAGAACACTGGTCTAGAAAAGATCTGTTTTATTGCTCTAAGTCGAGAGAGGGTATCGAGGTTGTCGATATCTTGTATAATTAATAAAAAGCGCGACCTGATGAGGTGTGCTATCGATGACAAAAATGTTATTAAAATATCACTTGCGAGTTAACTTTTCAAATGATATGGGACACCATATATAAAAGAAGACGTACATAATTAAATTAAAACTACTTAATTTAAAATCGAACTATATATAGAATTTCAGGGACTGTTATGGGTTTTGCTTGACCGCGGCAGGTAAAGGCAAAGGCTCTCGGCTAGAGATACAACAAAAGAAATGCTTTCTATTTGCAAACGAATATGTACACAGAAAAATGTCTAAGTGAAGTTTAATATTTCAATGTTTTAAAATGCGAGATATTTAAAGAAGTAAATATAATTTAAAGATGGAATTAAACATTCTTATATATGCGAAGCGTAACAGCAGTTGTTGCAAATTTATTGCATTTTGCCTAAGTAATATAAATATAAATATGGGTTTGAACTATGCTTAAGGGCCAATTATTTCTATTAAAAAAAAATTCGAATAACTCTTGAATGGAACTTGAAATTTGAGATTATGTTTTCTTAAAAATTTACATACGTATTGCTATGAATAATGGTTTGAAAATTTAGCAGACCACCATCCACAACTATTTTTCCCAACTAGGTTTCTCAGCCTGTGAATTTTCAAATATGAGACTTCTAACTTCTCGGGTTCCAGTTAGGAAACACGTGACTGTAAAGTAATTTGGACGCCAGTGAAATGTTCACAAAATTTTTATTTACTTCTATTATATTAGTAACTTAGCAATATTGGAGTTATTACACTAAATGAAACGCAGGATAAAATTTAAACTGAATATTTAATACAAAAATAAAAAAATCTATCTTTACAAAGTTTAAAGATACTGTATTATACAAAAATACATGAGGTAAAATGTTCATTGTAAAATGACAGCTAAATGAATGGAAAAACTTCCTCTTTATTGACTCCGATCAAACTTAACTAAAATAATCAAACTTTATATTAAATTCTTCAAAGAAAACCACACTGTATATAAACATACAGATACTGAACCAAGAACAAAATTACGCATGTGCAAAACGACACACAAAAAAAAACTGAACTCAATCGAACAAAATTTATCTCTATAAAAAAATATAACGAAGACTCTTAATATCAGCTGAATTATCTACATTCTTAATATTTAAAACAATTATCTACAATCTTTAATACAAATTTATATATGACGTCATAATATCTTAATATTACTTACAAAAAAATGTGGAGGCACTTTTACGAGAAATGGTTGCTTAATTAAATTTTATCATCAAAATACAAGAATAAATATCTCTAAAAAGATCGGGAATTAAATATCAAAATACCATCAACTATAGAACACTTTCAAAATCAACCCGAACTAATTTAAATATATATATGTACAGGCTTAGTTAAAAGTATGGGGACGGCGATTTATTGTCGTTAATATTAATTTTAGGGAATTATGTCCAATATAAAAGTTTGTTAAGATATTTTGATCTACATTTGAGATAATTTGGATATTTTTTTCTTCAATTGTTTTTTAGATACGCCTGTTCGCGCATTTTTTTTTTAATGGGAACTGGTAAATTTTGCTCTTCCATTCGATAGAGGATTTTTTTCTCTTTACAAAATATTTTTGTATTTTTTAAATTCATTTTAATAACTTTTTTACAAGAAAAACTAAACAAATTAATAACAAAGTATATTAAAGTAAGTGTTCAAATTGTCGTCCATTAGTAATTTTACAATGCCCCAATCG
Organism: Melolontha melolontha; assembly: GCA_935421215.2. NCBI lineage: Eukaryota > Metazoa > Arthropoda > Insecta > Coleoptera > Scarabaeidae > Melolontha > Melolontha melolontha. The sequence continues at coordinate 29,551,903 of OW285236.1, read as the reverse complement.
ATTTACTAAACCCCGAACAGAGTTCTGTAAAAAATCTCGGGGAATTTCTTGTATCGTTCTGGTAATTCGGATTTGTAAATCTTCGACGTTGTCAAGCTTATCTCTAAACTTTGGTTTTTACGTATCCCCAAATAAAAAATCTAGAGGACTTAAATCTGGCGAACGGGCTGGCCATTCAATGGTTCCTCGTCTTCCAATCCATCTGTGGGGAAAAACGTTGTCCAGATATTGACGAACATTTACACCATAATGTGGCGGGGCGCCATCTTGCTGGAACCAGATACTGTCATTGGGCAGGTGTTCATTGTTTTCATGAGGATAGAGCGTAGCACTAGCAGGTATTATTTCATTTTGCAATAACTGCAACTACAGAGCCGAAGTTAAATTGCCATTGATGAAAAAGGGACCGATAATATGACCGCTTAGAATGCCAACCCAAACATTAACATTTTGGGGGTACTGCGTATGGTGCTCCAAAAACCAAGAGGGATTTTCCGATGACCAGTATCTGCAGTTATGTCTGTTTATTTCACCGGTAAGGCAAAAAGTAGCTTCGTCAGAGAAAAGAATATTGTTGACAAAATTTTCATTATTATTGCAAATATTTAACATTTCTTCAGAAAATTGCAATCTCCTATCAAAATCATCTTCCGTTAACTCGTGTACAAGGTGTACCTTATAAGGTTTATACTTTTCACTTTTTAAAAACGACACGATCGATGACTGTGAAATATTGAAATTGGCCGCTAATTGATTGGTTGATAAATGGGGATATTCAGATACAGCCAATAAAATATCCAGTTTGTTATCATCGCTTTTTGCTGTTCTAGGTCTACCACTCCTTGGCAAATCTTTAACGCTACCCGTTTGTTCAAAGCGTCTTAAAGTTTTACCAACAACGGATTTAGAAATTGGATTTCTATTTGGATGCGTATCATTAAATAAATTACTAACGTCTTGTAAACTTCTGCGTCTATCTCCATAACCCAACATCATAAGTATTTCAATTCGTTCATGTTCACTTAAACTCGCCATTGTTAATATTAACAGCAACAAATTGCCCAAATGAATTATTTCTGTCAAAGATTTGACGTACACAATGACCACTGATAAAATTATGTCGCTCAAGTTTGTTTATCGCTACGCTTCTGTCTATCTGCGATGTACTGAACATATGTTAAACACATGAACCGGCTTTTTCTTATAAAAAAGTTATTAAAATGAATTTTTAAAAAACAAAAATATTTTTGTAAAGAGAAAAAAATTCTCTATCGAATGGTAGAGTAAAATTTACTAGTTCCCATTTAAAAAAACTGCGCGGACAGGCGTAACTAAAAAACAATTGAAGAAAAAAAAAATTCAAATATTCTCAAATGTAGATCAAAATATCCTAACAAGATGAAAGATTTCACAAAGATTTGAAGGATATGAAAAGAGGTATCAGAGAAGGTGGAATACAAACGTGTTGGCGCACTACTGTTGGCTACTGAGGCAAGATGAGCCAAACCGAAAATTTAAGAGAAAATCTCAAAATAGACGGTGATTACAGTTTCGTCCGATTAGCAGATTTGCGAAAATTATAATAAAATTATAGTATACACTTTCGTTTGCCCAGTAAGTGCAGGTAAAGGAGAGGATTAAAATTGTCTTAATGGTGTTATATTCTAATCAATACTTGATACTTATTATTTGTGAAATCCAACAAATATCGTATTCTACTATTGTTACCCCACCCACCAATGGAAATTCCTATAAATCATCTACTTACTTTGAAACATTAGATTTCAGTTAAGTTTTACATGTTAAAAGTTCAACGTGGAAAATTTAAATGTGAGAAGAAGTGTTAGTAAGCGTGATAAAGAAATACTGTTGTAAACAACTTCCGATTCTGTTTTGTGGAACAACTGTCAATTGGTGAAAAATGTCGGACACCAAATGGTACTACTACTGTTTACACTATGGGTGAAGACAATTTGATATCCCGTTGTAATTTGAATCATGCCCAACCTGAATTAAGCGCTTCAGCAGTACAAAAGCAATTTCTTGTAGTAGCGGCAAAACGTAAAGCTACAGAAGAACTTAATGTGCAACCTAAACGAATTGTGCAGTCGCTGTTAACAAAATGAGACAATAGTGAATTATATGAACAATAGGCGACTTGAAATCGGTTAAACGAAGTATTTATAGTGAAAGAAGGAATACATTTCACAGTTTACCCAAAAATATAAACGAAGTGTTTGAAATTTTCGAAAATATGAAATCCGAACAGAAAAGAAGAATTTTTTATTGTGAACGACAGCAACCATTGTATTTTCTTGTAAGTCAAACCTTTTAAAATATTCGAATAATTAGCGTCGTAAAATGCAGGAGGCGATATTTACATTCACATTACTTCTCAAAAATGCAATAAATTTGCAACAATTTCCTACTACGGGCAAAATATACATCTGTTAATGTGATTTAAGGCCTTCCCACAATGATTCTATATCACAGTCTTTAATAGCTTAGTGTTTAAAGCGATGCTCCGGCAAACCATAGACGTGGGTTCGAATTAAGGTAAGGGCGAATTTTTTCTAATAAAAAAAGTTCGAATAATTAGCGTCGTAAAATGTAGAAAGCGATATTTACATTTACATTACTTCGCGGAAGTGCAATAAATTTGCAATACACACAAAATTATATATATTTTTTTAATTTAATGTCCGACCTTCACACTTTCTCGCCAAAATAGTGTGAATGTATCAGACAATTTGTTGGCAATTCCTTAAATTGGAATATAAAGGAAAGTGTGAATAATACGAAAAGACAGCTTTATTTTCGTTTTGATACAACCGATTTATCTCAAATACTAAAAAATTTAGAATCTTTTATAAATCACGAAACAATAATAAACATTACAATAGCAACATAAATGTGAAAAAATCAAACGAAAACACGAATGTTGCCATGGCTTCCTTTGATTTGGTCAGGAAATACTTGAACGACATTTTCTTTTAAAATTATATCTAAATCATCCTCATTAGGTCAAATAAATTAGTTTTTGTAGAGTTTGGTAAATTTGACCTGCCATCCTTCATTAGTTTCGGCCTTAATTTGGCCAACAAAGTGTCGCATTCTTTTTTTGCCTGGGTATTTAACAATAACCCATTTGTTACAAATGAAACAGACATGCAATATACACATCTGTAACTGTACACATGGACAATACACCTCGTATTTTACAGCAGTTACTTCTGCTTAAGACACGTGTTTCTGCCATCTACTATTAGGCGTCATCAGTTAAGCTAGTGAAGTAATTAAAGCTTAAATCGCCTACAAGACACAGCAAATTTCGCCTATCAGGTAGCACTATATAATCTAGTGACATCTGACGGACGAAAGAGACTATGCCGAAAAAGGCAACCCTTCCCTTGACCGGCTATGCCGGTACAGAAGGGAAGAAAATACGTATATAGGTGTAAGTCCATTAACACAATACCAGATGGCAGCAAATATACAAAATACGAGATGTATTGTCCATGTGTACAGTTACAGATGTGTATATTACATGTCTGTTTCATTTGTAACAAATGCGTAATACGTGCTTAACGTATTGATATACTTAAACCTTTTTGTATATATGCTGCCATCTGGCATCGTGTTAATGGACTTACACCTATATACGTATTTTCTTCCCTTCTGTACCAGCATAGCCGGTCAAGGGAAGGGTTGCCTTTTTCAGCATAGTCTATTTCGTCCGTCAGATATCACTAGATTATATAGTGCTACCTGATAGGACGAAATTTGCTATGTCTTGTAGGCGATTTAAGCTTTAATTACTTCACTAGCTTAACTGATGACGCCTAATAGTAGATGGCAGAAACACGTGTCTTAAGCAGAAGTAATTGCTGTAAAATACGAGGTGTATTGTCCATGTGTACAGTTACAGATGTTTATATTGCATGTCTGTTTCATTTGTAACAAATGCGTAATACGTGCTTAACGTATTGATATACTTAAACCTTTTTGTATACTTGCTGCCATCTGGCATCGTGTTAATGGACTTACACCTATATACGTATTTTCTTCCCTTCTGTACCGGCATAGCCGGTCAAGGGAAGGGTTGCCTTTTTCAGCATAGTCTCTTTCGTCCGTCAGATGTCACTAGATTATATAGTGCTACCTGATAGGACGAAATTTGCTATGTCTTGTAGGCGATTTAAGCTTTAATTACTTCACTAGCTTAACTGATGACGCCTAATAGTAGATGGCAGAAACACGTGTCTTAAGCAGAAGTAATTGCTGTAAAATACGAGGTGTATTGTCCATGTGTACAGTTACAGATGTGTATATTACATGTCTGTTTCATTTGTAACAAATGCGTAATACGTGCTTAACGTATTGATATACTTAAACCTTTTTGTATATTTGCTGCCATCTGGCATCGTGTTAATGGACTTACACCTATATACGTATTTTCTTCCCTTCTGTACCAGCATAGCCGGTCAAGGGAAGGGTTGCCTTTTTCAGCATAGTCTCTTTCGTCCGTCAGATGTCACTAGATTATATAGTGCTACCTGATAGGACGAAATTTGCTATGTCTTGTAGGCGATTTCAGCTTTAATTACTTCACTAGCTTAATTGATGACGCCTAATAGTAGATGGCAGAAACACGTATCTTAAGCAGAAGTAATTGCTGTAAAATACGAGGTGTATTGTCCATGTGTACAGTTACAGATGTGTATATTGCATGTCTGTTTCATTTGTAACAAATGTGTAATACGTGCTTAACGTATTGATATACTTAAACCTTTTTGAATAACTCATTTGTTAATTCCTGCAACTTTTTCTTTAGCTTCTTTATCATCATCGTCACTCTAAAAGTCGCTTTCGGGGTCTAAGTCATCATCCGTGCCTATAACTGGAACTTCATCAATAACTCAAATGATGATTTCTTTGCTTTTCTTATTTCTTCTGAACATTTTGTTTTGCTCATGAATGTACAGTAAGTCTTGCCAGAATTTCCGGGGGTGTTATAATTTTCGCTCCATGTGCCTCTTTCTTCCTCTTCGTTTTAATTGATCCGTCGAGATGTTGAGTTTGCTTAATAGTAAAATTTCTTCAAATGAATTTTTTACAAGCGAAACTGAGACTTTTGTACTTGTATCTGTTCGAAAAATAGCAGTTTGGGGGTAAGTGAGTTGAGTCTATTAGTTAATTTTTCTGGGTTTGGTTCAGTGATTTCTAGCTGTTTAGGACTATGCTTTTGGGATAGAATTGCCGTTTTGTGGAGCATTATTTTTCTGATTATATTTTATGTTATGAAACGCAATTTCCGCATTTTTTTCTTGCAAATATTTTTTGTAGCGCTGAAAACATAGATAATCTTCCTACGGGCGGGCATATTGTACCGATTGCGGTTTTTTTTTACGCTAAGCTCGCTCTTTAAAAGTCTCAAATCAAGCCACTCCAGAAACATTATTTTTAAAATGAGTTTTCAACTTATTTTCTTCAACAATATGAACAACTAGGAAAATAGTTCCTTTCTTGTTATCCTAAAACCAGATCTTTCCATTATTTTCAGACAATTAACTAATCTTAGCTCATGTTCTGGTGGAATTGCAGTTGACCGAATATTAATTTTTTTTTTTTTTTCATTTTGGGCCATTTTTAATTATTTTTTTCTTATACGAGGTGTAGCAAATAAATAACGAGAATTTTCCCGGCAGGCTTTTTTAAATAAAATTACATTGCTTTAAGCATTTATCTCTTCACAATAGTCGTCCTAGAGTGTGATACACTTTCCGAGATTCCTCATCCACAAAAATCATATGAGATTAACCCCTTCAGAGCCTGCAACGTACGTCTTTGTATATCTTCATTCATATCAAAACGGTAGCCGTTTAGTGGAGCTTTCATATTGGAAAAAATGCAGAAGTCTGGAGGAGCTGGATCCTGATTGTAGGAGGTGGGGTTGGAAGAGAACTTGAATATTTCTTTTCGCTAACGATTGCTGCACAACGAACGGAGTGTAGGCAGAGGCGTTATCAATTCTAGTCTCACCCGAGCAACTCTGACACACAAGTAGGGCATTAAGGTAGAAAGCACTGTTAGCAGTCCTATCCCGTTGGACCTACTCGTTATGGATCAAGCCTTTAATGTCATAAAGACAAATTACCATTGTCTTGATTTGAGAACATGACATTCCGGTTTCGTCGTACGCTTTCCTCCTTTCTCTGCCCACTGATTACTCTATCTCCGCGTTTCGGGGTCATACTGTAACACCCAACTTGTCTCCCGTGATAATGATTTCCATGCAAGCTTGCCCTTGAAGTAAAATTTCTTCAAATGAAATTTTTAGAAGCGAAACTGAGACTCCTGCACATTTGAATGTGTTCAAAAAATAGTGTTTTTTTTTCGATTCTTCATTGACGAAAATCATCAATACGCATCGATATGCAGAGTTACTTATATAGTTTATTTCTAATAAACCCCGCGTTTGAAAGAAAACTACCATAGATTATTTTAAACGGATTACACTCCTATAAACTAAACTTTTTAATTCAAATTTCCATAAAAAATATTTTGCATCACATCAGTAAATAAGTAAAAATCGGTCAACGTTATCTAAGACTAAATTATTCTTTTCAAATAAACTACTGTACATATTTCTTTTGTTGCAGACCGGCAGTTGCGGTTGATGACCAATAATGCCGATTACACAAGAACTGTTTTATCCAGGACGGCGCCTTCAGTTCAATTCCTAACAAGTAAACAAACTATTACAAAGTCTACACTGATCCTCGGGTTCCATCACTTTCCACTCCTCCTACTTCTCACTATCGATATTCTTCTACGTTTCCGCATTTGTTCTCCTATTCCATTCGCATTGTTTTAAGTTAATCTTCTCCCTTGCCCCACCGCCGCCACTTTCCCACGACGACCTCACGTTTTGCTCCCTTTTCAAAAGAACTGAGTATTCGTCGAGGCACCGAATCAATAATCACTTATTACGTTCTAAACATGATGAGATGAAATAAATTGCCATAATATTTGCATATTCCAAGTAATAAAACGGCTTCTTTTTTCTGACTCTCGTGTGCTTTATCACCGCTGATTTGAATAATGTTCTCCGTAAATTTCGTGCAGATTTACGAAAAAGTTGATGTTGTAATTTTAAAAACAAAAAGCGATGTTAAAATGGAAAGAGATTATTAATATCCTCCGTCAAATATGCCGTCATTTTGATATACACGAAAATCCGTTTTGTTTAAAAAACTGAAATTACGAAGAATCGTAATTATCTCTTTTTTTGTTACTGAAGAGAATGTTTGAAATATAGAACAACTTATAAATAAGAATAGCAACCAACATTTAAAGTTTTGTGGGAGATTTATATTGAAAGAATTCATTCGCCCACTCAGATTCTACTATTTCTACTATTCTACCATTATTTACTTCATAAATGTGCCCTCGTTTTTCACAATTAATATTAAAATTAAATAGATCTTGAATCTATATATATTAAAATCAAAAACATTTCATTTGTTCTCATAGACTCACAAACTACATAATCGATTTTGATAAAATTTTGTGTGTATGTTCCTAATCATTATATAAAAACCATTACAACGTGACATATAAAATATGACGGTACAAAATATATACAAGTATACTGTCACTTTATATAATTATATATAATTGAATGTTTATATTTAAAAAATGCCAAAAGTGCCGAAACATGTAAGAGTCAAAGTATCTTCAAAGTATTCAATTACAACAGACCTTAAATCGCTGAATATAGAAATTCTCCTGTATATACATAGATACATAGATATACC